>LR990301.1:15718180-16442346 GCA_905147355.2 Apotomis turbidana | reverse complement strand
ACATTATGCCAATGTACTATTCTGACAAAGAAGCGTGTGCGAAATGATAGTATGCCAAGAAATTTAGGCAAAAAGCAGTTGTGCGAAATGATGATTGTGCCAATGGCTGCTATGGGAAAGAAAATATGCCAATCACTTTTGTACAACACATGCAAATGTCGAAACAAAAAACGCTAGTTATGTTGATAAATACATATTTATGGGAATATATATATATACCATATACTATATAAATAAATATCAGACAACCTCACACAATTCAACCTAATATATATATATGAGTATAAATATATATGAATATAGATTATATATATATATATACATATACCTACCTGCTGTTAAATGACTACGACGAGATTTAATGTTGAAGATTCTCCAAAAGCTGCTTGCGCACCAAGCGCTTGAAAGATAGCTTGTTCTCAGCTTGACGTATACAGAGGGGCAGGGCATTCCAGGGATGAATTGCCTGCACTGTGAACGAATTGCCAATGGCATGGCTAGAGTGAATTTACGTTAAGTTTGCTCGGGGTAACTATGGCGTCGCATACAAATGAGGTCCAAACTTAACGTAAGCGGGTAAGACAAACTGAGGTTCTCCTGTTCTCTTCTGTTCGAGGGGTCCAAAGCTGATCCAATATTTACCAAATTTTAGGAACTGAATAGGAAAGAAATATTCTGTGTCCGACCGTTTCGTTTTTTGCACAAATTAAAAAAAAAACCGAGCCCATCTGCCGAGGTGACGAACCGAAAACTTGACCGTGCTGGAAATTTACTCAAAACGAGGATGAACTGCCTCGTATCGATATGTATGGAAAAATAAGCAGTGGTGTTTCCTCTTAACTTAGCTGCAGTGTGGGGAATACCAATGAGGCCAAAATGTCACATTGAGCATCAACGAAGCTCAGGGCTGATATATAACAATGAATTAGAAATAAAATGATTCTAACACTATATGAACTAACGTATGTAGAAGGAAACCCAACACAAAGGTAACAAATATTTATACCTATATTTGACACGGAACAAAAGTACTAGAATTTAACACAAAATACAGATACAAAATACTCTTTATACAGCGTTTCCCTATTTAGGTTTACTTAGGCCTATTTTCTATCATTCAAATCTTATTAACTCAAAAACTAAAAAAAATAGCTTGAATCTAACTTATTCAATAGATTGAAGTCCGTCAGACGGGCACCAAGTTAGAATAAGAATACACTTTTAATTTTTAATCATGTAAAACATGACGAGTTTTATAATTGTAATAATTAAATGGTTGTTAAAATTTAATGTTTATAATTATTATTATTATGCATTATTTGATTTTTTCTGATTAGCTTTAGGCAATTGTACATATAATTATCTTTCTTTTATAATTGTCTATAGATTTGGTATTTTAAATATATCTAATGTGTTTATTTTAAAATAAACTATTCGCACATTATGCATGTATTAGCTTTTACTACATATGAGAACTCATTTAGCGATTATTCATTTACTTTATGGAACATGAATGCAGTTCTTACTGTCAATTATACCGCAGGAAATGTCCAAGAAATAAGAACCAAGAAGTACCAAGAAGTAAGAACCGTAATTAATTAACAGAATCAATGTTGATCCTATTTTTCTATGTGGTGATGCCACACTTCTTATTTTTACATATAAATATAAAGAATAACATAAGAAGCCACAATTTTTCGCAATCCACTGAAGTGCAAGTGGGAATCGAACCCACGACTCTGCTTGACCGGAGCAGTGCTCTCGCCACTGAGCTATATGGATAGCGTAGAATAATGTCTTCTAATTCCGCTTTTTTAGGGTTCCATAGTCGACTAGGCTTATAGTTTCGCCATGTCCGTCTGTCCGTCTCTCCGCGGCGTAGCTCCGTGATCATTAGTACTAGAAACCTGAAATTTGGTATGAGTATGTGTATGTATCACGCCGACAAAACGGTAAAATAAAAACTAATAAAAAAAATTTTGGTGTACCTCTACCATTACCATTGCATAGGTCTTTTAAAAATAATAGGGGTCTTTAAACATTATTTTTTGATAAAGTCAGCAGTTTTGTAATGTTTCGCTCCAGAAATCCAAAAAATAGCGCCCCCGCTCCCTCTAACTTTTCAACAACGGGTCAAAAAATTAAGGAAAAATTCAAGAAAATGAGGCCTTACTTTCAATGAAAACTATATGGAATAAAATCGGTCGAGCCGTGTTCGCGCTATCGCAAAATTTCATATTTTTTTTTAAATGGCGTAAGTCGCGCGGTGTCCTCATACTTCGAACTTTTTACATATTTATTTAAGTGCCAAACTGCATTAAAACATTCCGCTCAATGTGGCGCGTATAATCGATAACTTTCAGAAGGTAATAAGTAATTACCGTTACTTTAGCGTTTACGACCTTTTTATAGAGCTTGAAATCTTTCTCGTAATTTAAACCTCGGGCTTAAAACCGCTAGCCCGTCTAGGTATTATTGTGAAGGATGGTCAAGTATGGAACCCTACACTGAGCGTGGCCCGACATGCTTTTGGCCGGTTTTTTAAAGCGCCCTCTGTATTTATCTGTTTAAATTGCAATTCATTGCATTGCGTAAAATTTTGGCTTCTTATATTTAATACTTTGTATTTATATATAAACATCTACTTATACCTACTATTATATTGAAAATCAATTTTCTATATAGATGGGTAATTTTGTAGGAAAAACCAGCGCGTTGCTGGATTTAAGTAAGTAAGTAAGTAAACGCTTTATTGTACACAAAAACAGTTAAAAAATACATCTATTACAATTAACATATAGGTACAAAGGCGAACTTATCCCTATAAGGGATCTCTTCCAGTTAACCTTTGAGCAGTTGAGTGAGTACGAGAAGAAGATAGACAAACTAACACCGTGTACAAAAAGGTAGTAAAAATAATAAGACTACTAATAATTACACATATAAACTATTAATACATACATACATATATACATACATACATACATATATATAATGTAATATAAATATACACATAAATATAAATACATTGTAGATTCAATTCACAAGTCGTTGGAAAGCCATAACTTCTTAAGATTCGTCTTGAGTGATGCTACAGATGGAGACTTCCTAAGGGACAGTGGCAATTCGTTCCACAGCTTCACAGCGGATTTATACACTGAAACAAAAAAAAAAATGCTTACAGTATGCCCAAATGTTAACTGTTGGTTACATAAACCGGAGGACTGACAAACTGAGGGCTAGTAGTAACGGAAATAATTTATATAATTCGCATAATTTCGGTTACTACTGAGCACAATTTGGCTATTTCTTAAGGCTCCTTATCCTTTCAAAAATGCTGATTGTTTTAGACATTTTTCTCTATGATCAAACGTATTTCTTATCACATTATCAATGTTTCAACACTTTCAACTCAGATCATGGCCATTGCGATTTATTGGTATGTATTAGAAACCTACTGCAGTGTGGCTTTTTGAAATGTTTGTTTAAAAAACTACTCGACGTCAATGTGCAATCCTGTCAGCTATTTCGGTTTCTTTGGTGCTTCTACTAATATCCTCGTTTTTGATTCTATCATGCAGAGAAACTCCGCATAACCATTTCTATTGCACGTTCGGGAAGCTGTCATATCTTCTCGTCGATAACTCCCCAATGCCTGAAGACAAAAGTCGAACAGTGCGTGTACTAACCAAATGAAACAAAGATCAAAGCTTAAAAAAAATGAAATGAGTTACCTGGTCAAAGAGACCAGGAATCGAAACCGGTGCCTCTAGATTGTCGGTCCAGCGCGTTAACCTTTCCGCCACCCTAACTCCCAAGCAACCTATCGAATTTTTCCTTAATATGCTTTGTTTGTCGATCTTTGCATTGTTTATTTGAAAGGCTTTACACCTCAGCGACCTCTATGTGAATACGTAGATATTCACATCTTACCGCACTACTTTACAGCAGTGAACGAGCAAGCGAGCTGGTTTTTTATAAATTTATGAAACATGTAATGTCTAATTTTTTTAATGCAGATAGGTACCTACCTACACAATTTTTATATTAAACCATTGATTAGTGCGCGTACTACCAATTTATATCGTAGGAAATCATATCAAGAACCGTATTTAACCGACTTCAAAAAAGGAGGAGGTTCTCAATTCGAACAATTTTTTTTTTTTTTTTCTATGTATGTTACTCGATATCTCCGAGAATCGTGAACCGATTTTCAATTATTATTTTTTAATCGAAAGGGTATAACTCCGAGTTTGTCCCGTTGGCACTAAGTCGGGATCTGATTATGGAATCTTGGAGAAATCGAGGGAACTCTTCAAATGTTATAGGGACATGTACGGCGCTTTCGGTAATTTATTGATAAAGTCAAGAATTTACATTCAGTAAATAGGATTTGGTGTAAGGAAACTGATGATGAACACACATATACGAATCACTATAAAACAAAAAAAAAAATTAACAAAAAAAAGAACCGACTTCTGTAAAACTAAAAGCCAACAATAACCCGTTCAAGTACAGATTACATTTGACTCACCCTTCGAAGTCGGTGCCAAACCTCGCGTAAACTATAATCTATATATATAAAAGAAGAAGTCCTTAATGACTCATCAACGCACAGCCAAAACTACTAATGTAAGAGAGTTGATTTTTACACAGTAGGTTACTTTTATAACGTGGGCTAGAGATAAGAAGCGATTTTGAAAAATTCAATCCCTGAGGGTGTTAAAAAGGGGTGCAAAGTTTGTATGGGATACAAGTTTTTTTAAAGCTAGGAACTTGAAACTTTGTGAGAAGATATTAAAATAAAATAAAAGAAAACTAATTTCAGCGTTTTTGAAAATTCATCCCCTAAGATGGTAAAAAGGGGGTTGAAAGTTTGTATGGAGATCAAGTATTTTTTTGAGCGCGGGACTTGAATCTTTGTGTAAAAGCATACTATTAGAATACAAGAAAAGTGATTTCAGCGTTTTCAAAAATTCGACCCCTAAAAGGGTAAAAAAGGGGTTTAAAGTTTGTATGGAGATCAAGTATTTTTTTGAGCGTGGGACTTGAATCTTTGTGTAAAGGCATACTATTAGAATCCAAGAAAAGTTATTTCAGCGTTTTCAAAAATTCGTCCGCTAAAAGGGTTAAAAAGGGGTTGAAAGTGTGAATCCATTACAAATTCCTTGAAACTTCTTATTAAGGCATATACAATAATAACAAAATAACATTAATTTAACGTCATCAAAGATTCAACCTCTAAGGTGGTTAAAAGGGGGATGAAAGTTCGTCTTGGGGTTCAAATTTAATTTTAAGCTAGGAACTTTAAACTTCGTAAAAAGTTATGCAAATAAAATGGAACAAAAGTGATTTCAGCGTTTTTGAAAATTCATCCTCTTAGGTGGTAAAAAGGGGGTTTAAAGTTTGTATGGAGATCAAACCTTTTCTTGAGCGTGGGACTTTAAACTTTGTATAAAGGCATATAATTAAAATACAAGGAAAGTAATTTCAGCGTTTTCAATAATTCGTCCCCTAAAATGGTTAAAAAGGGTTGAAAGTTTGATTCCATTACAAATTCTTTGACTAAGGCATATATAATAATAACAAAATAACATTTATTTAACGTCATTATAAATTCAACCTCTAAGAGGGTTAAAAGGGGGATAAAAGTTTGTTTGTTTGGGGTTCAATTTTAATTTTAAGCTAGGAACTTGAAACTTTGTAAATAGGTATTAAAATAAAATAAAAGAAAACTGATTTAAGTGTTTTTGAAAATTCATCCCTGAAACTGGTAAATAAGGGGTTGAAACTTTGAATCGAGATCAAACCTTTTTCTGAGCGCGGGACTTTAAACTTTGTATTAGTGCATATAATTAGAATACAAGAAAAGAAATTTCAGCGTTTTTGAAAATTCAGCCCTGAAGGTGGTGAAAAGGGGTTGAAAGTTTGTATGAAGATTAAAAATTTTTTTGAGTGTGGGACTTGAAACTTTAAATAGAGGCGTATTATTAGAATACAAAAAAAGTGATTCTGCGTTTTTGAAAATATATGTAGCCCTGAATATGGTGAAAAATTGGGCAAGTGCGAGTCCGACTCGCGCACGAAGGGTTCCGTACCTATATATATATATATATATATATCTATAACAAGTTTGTTGTATGGGAGCCCCCCTTAAATAATTATTTTATTTTCTTTTAGTATTTGTTGTTATAGCGGCAATAGAAATACATTTATAACTTTCAACTGTCTAGCTATCACCGTTCTTGAGATACAGCCTGGTGACAAACGGACGGACGGACGGACGGACAGCGAAGTCTCAGTAATAGGGTCCCGTTTTTACCCTTTGGGTACGGAACCCTAAAAAGGGGTTGAATGTTTGGAATGGAACGGAGATCAAACCTTTTTTTGAGCGCCGGACTTGAAACTTTGTATAAAGGCATATAATTAGAAATCAAAAAAAAATATTTCAGCGTTTTTGAAAATTCAACCCCTGAGGCGGTAAAAAGGAGATTGATAGTTTGTATTGAGATCAAACATTTTTTTGAGCGCAGGACTGGAAACTTTGTATAAGGGCATATTATCAGAATACAAGAAAAGTGAATTCGTTTTTGAAAATTCAGCCCAGAAGGTGGTGAAAAAGGGGTTGAAAATTAGTTTGAAGATCAAATATTTATTTTGAGTGCGGGACTTGAAACCTGAGTTCATAATGATTCCGCGTAATTAGAGCAATTTAGCCGAAAAAAAAACTAAAAAGAGGCCAAGAGCGAGTCGAACTCGCGTACGAAGTTCGGTACCATTACGTATAAAATGGCCAAAAAATTCACGTTTATTGCATGGGAGCAGCACTTCAATATTTATTATTATTTATCTTTTGTTGAATTACAGTAACCAACATCAAAATCATCAACTTGCAAAAAAAGAAAAGTAATTTCAACATTGTTTAGATCTGAAAATAATATAATAAAGATGTAAACTGTTCAAGATAAGATTCCACGCGGACGAAGTCGCGGGCAACAGCTAGTATACAGTTAAATAGCTAAGCATCATTCACGAAGAATTACTGACTGTTAAGTTTCTTAGCATAGAGATACATATACATATCAGCATAGAGAGAATTATAATAACTTGTTTAAACACTGTAGAATATTAAATATTTATGATAAAGTTAAACTGGCTGTGATACTTGAGTACAGGCATGGACTAGGAGAGCTAACTAGGTATAGGAGACCGACCAACTTAAGAAAACTAGCAAAAGAAAAATATTTTATTATACCAAACAGTACTAACTATTATGGACGAAGGGTTTGGTCTAGCCAGTTGCTTCTTATCCTAAATGGTTTCCCTAGATCTATGGTTGACTCATTAGTTGAAGAACCACACAAAGCCAAAATGTTAGTGAAGAGAACCCTAATGGGTAAACATAAATAAATGTAGTTAACATTAATAGATAACTTTCCCTGTACTTAGCATACAATCTTTAAATAATAAGATTAGCTAAGCAAATATGTAATTAGTACTTATTTTTTTCCTGAAATAAACAGTTAAATTTTTTTTTTCAGCTTCCTTCTCAGCTTTGATTTCCTCTTGGATTTTTTTAGTAAACTAAAGACGTAGTTCTCTTCAAAATCCGCAATATGGCGTCCACGCCAACCTTTCGAAAAACAGCCTGTTGGGCTGGGCTATCTTGTAAATAGAGCTAATTAGCATACACGTGCCGTGTCTTAAAAAAAAAAACTTTATTCGAACTATAGCCATGTTTACGTCATCGGAATCGATAACCCCGCTGATATTGAAAGACTGGTCAACGGGCATTCGTTGCCAACGATGTCACCTACGTTTAACTTAACTGAACACTTAAGGTTATCAAACTGGCCAATAAACCACAGACAACATAAACAGTATGTATGTAAACACTTTATTGCACATAAAACAATATTGACAAACACTCAAAAACTATACAAGTGTACAAGGGTGAACTTAACAGTATACGGAATATGTTTTTGGTAATAAAGTGAGACACGCTACTATTGCCGAATGAACTTTTTTACACAAACTTTAAAATTGGCTTCTTAGTAATTCTGGGTAGTAAAAATTCTAAGTTAAACATTTTTACGAAGGTATTTATAGGTATAGGTTATATGTAATTGTGTTCCACCATAGCGCAAAAACTACTCAACCGATTTTAGTAATTGAGATGACTATTGATTCGTTGTTACAGTCCCGGTGACATAAGCTACACTTTGATTAGACTTCGAAAAAGCGAGAGTAAAAATAATTGCATTATGAAATAAAAAACTTTTATTCAGTCAGTCATAAATATTTTTACTTAGTATCTTTTGTCAATAACATCATACAAAAAAGAATATACAAAATCATTTTACTAACAAAAAACAGCTTTTAAAGCTTTTCAATAACGATTAAAAAAAGAAAAAAAAGCTTTTAAATATGTAGATATACAGGGTGTAACCGAGAGCGTACCGAAAACGAAAACCGTAGTTTTAGACCATAATCACGAACTGAAAACGAGTGTTCATTTTCTCGGAAAACTCAAGGATAAGATTTTCCAAAATCTATATATATATAAAACTCAAAGGTGACTGACTGACTGACATAGTGATCTATCAACGCAAAGCCCAAACCACTGGACGGATCGGGCTGAAATTTGGCATGCAGGTCGATGTTATGACGTAGGCATCCGCTAAGAAAGGATTTTTCAAAACTCACCCCCTAAAGGGGTGAAATGGGGTTCCAAAGTTTGTATCGGGATTAGTTAGACTATTTTATACGAAACTTCACAGGAGTATTCCTAACGATAAATGAGTAAACACGTGTTTCAGGTTTTTTTTTATTTCAACCCCTAAAAGGGAGAAATGTGGTGACAAAGTCTGAAAATCCATTGGTAATGCTTTTATGGTTTATCGGGTCGGGTCGCCTGTTGGGGTGCGATGGGGTTGAAATGACTAAATATGAGTACGGGTGTAATTTTTATGGTTTGTTGGGACGTTAATTACGAAAATGCCACCGATTTTGAAATTTTATTTGTGGACATGAAAATTCTTGAAAGCATTTGCGCCAAATTGCAATTTAATCGGTCCAGTAGTTTTGCAGCAAATCGATTGTAACAGACGGACTGAAAGACAGCTACACGTGATCCTATAAGGGGGTTATTTTTTTGCTTTTGAGGTATGGATAGAGACCCGCTATTATCCTAATAGATTAAAAAAATAGTATTTGGTGGCATCTCGATCGTCGTCAATCGGTACCTATAGGCGGGCGGTGCGTTGGGACAGGATACCTGCATCCGTAATAAATACATTCAAGCTTTTCAATAATAAGTCATTTCAGAATTCTGAATTACGTTTATCTGGCTCAGAATAATACATTTTTTATTCATCAACGAAGAGAACCTCAATATCTTACAATAGAACATGACGTAACTTAGAACATGGCTTAGAATCATTAAACCAATCTCGAATATCCCAAATCGATAAGCGGAGGCTCGGGACATTATAAGCTTTATACAAATAAAATGCACACATATCCCGGTGTCTTAGCTTCACTTCGAGTTATGAGTTTTGAAGTGAACTTTATTTGGTACAGTAAAAGCTGAGATCGCTTGATTTGAGTGCTTGAGTTTTCGGTTTGATTTGATAAAGTGGAGTTATGATAAAATAAAAAGTATTTCCCAGTAATATTAGAAAAGCAAAAGTCTGTGTATATTTTGTTACTTCTTCACGCTAAAACGGCTGGACGGATATGCATGAGGGAAATGCAGATTGCAGATTATAGGTACCCTAACTTAACAAATAGCCTACTTTTAATCCTGAAAAAAAAGAGCATTGTTCCCGTAGGATGATGAATATTATATAGGCACGCGAG
The DNA here is from genome assembly GCA_905147355.2 of Apotomis turbidana. Taxonomy (NCBI): domain Eukaryota; kingdom Metazoa; phylum Arthropoda; class Insecta; order Lepidoptera; family Tortricidae; genus Apotomis; species Apotomis turbidana. The sequence continues at coordinate 16,432,485 of LR990301.1, read as the reverse complement.
CGAAGCCGCGGGTTAATGCTAGTAAATTATAAAACTCGACGCGCAATGTATTGCGTCCAATTCTCTCAGGTGCAGTCGCGCGGGGAGGGGAGCACGCGGCGAGCCTCGACCGGTTCAGGCGCTCCCCACTCCACTCACGCGTCAGCGCAAAACATACCGTTACGCCAATGCGCATCGAATGACATGAATGAATGCAACCACAAAAACAACTCAACCACAGATCACAACTAGTGTACTACCTAACACCAATAACAACTGACCGATAAATTAAAACAGTCTAACAAGATTATTTTCATTCAAGCAAGAAAAGCAAATAAAATGTGCGGGTAGGTAAACATTAATTACGCGTCCGACCGCAGCGGCCTGCGCGAGCGCACTGGCCTGGCGGATCAATGACCGGCCAGTACCGTTATCTGTCCCACTCCCATACAGAAATGCTGTAGACACGTCGAACTGACCTAGTGTCATTTTCTCGTTTGCAGCAATACTCAAGAGAGCTCTAATAGTGCTTGTCTTAGCGACCGGGCTGAAAGTATAGTAGTAGTCAAGGCCTTTTTTCTGTGAAAAGCCTTTTATGACGAGGTTAGCCTTGTATCTTTCGATACTACCATCTGGATTCGTCTTTATTTTGTAAATCCACTTGCAAGGAATGGTTTTGCGGTTAGACGGCAGGTCAACCATTTCCCACGTGTCATTATCCTTCAGTGAATTTAGCTTTTCATCCATAGCTTTTAACCATTTGTCGTTATCAGTACTTTTCATTGCTTCTTTAAATGTTTTAGGCTCCGGGTTAACTTCATCATCTTTATTCATGTTCATAACAAAATCATTGTATCAGGACGGAGGTTTTAGATGAGATCTGTTTCTGAGCGTTTTGAGTCGTTCTGTTTCTATCTTTTGTGCAGATAAATACTCGTCACTTTCAGGTTCCATCTCTATCTCTCTTTCCGATTCAATAGATCTAACAAGATTATCTATCGAAATCGTTTTGATCACTCGAACTCTGATCATCATCGTCATCTTTTTCATTTACAGTAGCAGTAGGATGTTCTGCAGCTGACGTCGATGCGATTGGATCCAGGTATGGAGGTTGCAAAAGGATTTCATTTCGTGGTGAAAAAGTCTTCTCCTGAAACTTTACATCTCGAGATCGTATGAGTGTACTGTTTTCTTTGGACCAGATTCTATATCCATCATCATTGTCATATCCAATTAAGACTCCCTTTACAGCTTTCTTATCCATTTTCTTTCTATTGCATTTTGGGATGTGTGCGTAGCAGGTGCTTCCGATAATTCTCAAATGCTTAATGTCTAGAACTTTACAAAACCCGAGTAATGAAGACGTCACAAGAGTCAAAAGAATATTTCGGTATATCCAGGGGACTCTCGACTATGGCATCACGTACAAAAGCAAGCATAAAGATATAATTATGTACACAGATGCAGATCGCGGAGGTGACCCTACCACAGGAAGATCAACATCTGGCATGATTTGCCTATACTCAGGTGGCGCTTTCTATTGGCGGAGCAATCGCCAGAAAACTCTGGCACTCTCTTCAACAGAAGCAGAAATCGTAGCGGCCAGCGAAGCTGCTAGAGAAGTCCTGTGGCTAAAGAGAATAATTTACGACGTAGCTACTGATGTTGGAAAAGTGGAGTTGCTCATTGATAACGAGTCCGCGCTAAAACTTAGCAAGAACCCTAAAGAGAGCCATAATCAAACCAAGCACATGCACGTCAAAAGAAGACATTTCTTTTTGAGAGAATGTATCCTGGATAACAACTTAGTGGCAAGTAAAGTTGCTTCTGTTGAGAACTTGGCGAATGTGTTGACGAAGCCGCTATACAAACCGAGGCTGCTCTACCTCACAGAGCTGATGAGCCTCCAGTGAAAAAGGGAGGGAATGTTAAGAAGAGGTTCTGATACTTGTTTAATTTGAATTTTATATAGAACTGTCATTCCTTTTAATCTTTTACTGTACGGTTCAAGATCTATGCAGCAGTATTGACAAGTTCAGCCCATGGGCCTTGAGGCATTTCTTCATGCGCATGCATCATGGCTCTTGCCGACTCTACAATCGTCCTGTTGTCTTTCTCACAGCACCCGTTCTGTTCCGGTGAATAAGGCATAGTCAATCTGTGACGTACTCCATTTTTATGTAAAATTTCCCGAACTTTTGCATTATCGAATTCGCCTCCATTTTCGCTTAGAATTTCTTTAACAATATGTCCAGTGGCTTTAGTCTCTGCCAACATTTATTCAAGTTTGTCATGGACTTCTCCCTTCTCTCTCATAAATAAATTTGGCGATATTTTGTGAAGTCGTCTTTAAAAAGAACATAATATCTTAATTTGGAATATGAATTTCTGAAAGGACCACACACGTCAGTGTGTTTCAGCTCTCCAGGCTGTGACGCTCGTTCCCTGGTTCCAAATTTGCGTCAATGGGTTTTGCCAAATACACATCCTTCGCAGAGTTCTCTGTCTAATTTCAGTTTTATACCAAACTCTGTCTCGACAACCTTCTTAACATGCGACTTATTTTGGTGTCCCAACCTCTCATGATTTAATTGCATTTGGTCGGATATCTCGATGTTATTTATTTCTTGAGAGCCTTTAATGTTTTTGACATTCAATTTGTAAAGTCCTCCATTTTTAGCTCGCATTCCAATAAGTAGAGTTTGTCCGCCATCATACTTCATTACACATTTTTGGGTTCTGGATTCAAAAATAGTATTCGTTAATTTGTCTTGAGCTGATAATACCGAAAACAGGTTCTTCTTAATGGATGGTACTTACCACACGTCGTTAAGAGTAATAATCACCTTAGTACCATATTCGTCAGCTTCTATGTCCAGGACTCCCTTTCCAATGGCCTGAATAGCTGTACCGTTTGCAGTTGTAACTGTGTGCGACGTCGAAAAATATTCGAATGTTTTGAATAAATCTCCTCGATTTGTATCATGGCTGGTAGCGCCATTGTCCACGTACCAGTTGTCATGGTCGATGTCTTCCACATTGCTTACACTTGCCATTAAGTGCATGTTGACGTTTGACGTACTTGGTTTATTAGGCGTGGGCTTGGGTGGTCGCCCATCAGCTATCCATTTCGGGCAGGTTTTAACTTTATGCCCCAATCGTTTGCATTAATTGCATTTCCATTTTTTCTCTTTACTCTTACTTTTCTCTTTCGATCTCAATACTAGAGCTTCTTCAACAATGGCCTCCCTTGTGCCACTTTCTAAAGCCCTTTCATGAGCGCACAACTGTGTCGTCAAGTTTTCAATATTTCGGTCACTCTTATTCATTAACAGCCAGCTTGATTCGAAATTAAAGTATTGTTCTGGAAGTGTATCCAAGATTTTGCAAATTAAAAGCATTTCTGGGAGATCATCCTTCAATTTCTTTATTCAACTCGTACCAGATGTTCTTGAGCGTTGAAATGTGAGTAGCCATATCGTGATCTTCAGTCTTTTGGAAGCGAAAGAATCTCATGCAAAGTTCGTAGCTTCGATCCTCCTTTGCTCCATCGTAAAGACGATGTAACTCTGTCCACATCTCACTTGACGTAATGCACCGCATGACCTTGTGCAAGGTTTCTTCGTTCATGTTCGTGGTAAGAATAAGTAAGGCATGACTGTCATGACTTTGGTAGTTCTCCAATTGCGTCTCATATTTCGACACATCTGCTGGTGCTTGTAAAAAGTTCAACTTGAAGAAGCGAATGGAGCAAGGATCAGTCACCTTACCGGATTCCATACCAGAATTCAGTAATTGATATAGTAATTTGATTATGTTTTGGCCTTAATTAATAATAGATTGTGATCATGTCTAGTGGGTTAAAGGATCCAGTTGTGTGTTATAATAACCAGATTCTCTGCGGTAAGGATACAAATCAGACGACATTAGCAGTTTATTTAGGACAAGTCAATATTATTTAATAATTATTAGCAGAAGCAATAATGAAGGTTAATGAATCTAAATATAGATCTTGGACGAGAAGTAGTGTTAGTTATTTAATTAATAAACAAATAATAAATAAAGGTTGAAATATTTATTTATATGATGCAATGTCTCTGTTCTAACATTTTTCCAAATTACCCAGTAGGAATGTGGGTAGTGTATGGCTGTTTAGTGTTCGATATAATACATAAATATATAACTAAAGGGGTTTTTTGTTTAGGAAAGGACAGCCCCACCCCGCTGTCCGGATGTCACATTCGACCAACAATTAATCCGTCCTTGACAGGATAAAGGGAAGACACATATTTGGAACGCTATAATAAAACAGCTAATTCCATCATAAGTTATTGATAGAGATTTGTCACCACCAAGCTATGTCAATTTAATGGTTAATAAACCAAAATAAATATATTCTGCTAAATGGTCATATGTTGATGCAATATAAAATATTGCTAGTGTCTCTTTCAGTTATTAAATATATAGATAGATAATCTGTCCCAGGAGACATGCAACTGATACATGACACTAAAAGTAGCACAAGACCAAGCAGTGAATTACACAACCTGACAGCTGAGTTGAATAAGTAAAAGAGGGGATGGACTCAGCCATATCCTCATGTTAATATCTAGCCACCAAGTTATGTCAATATAAATGGCTAATAACCAAATAAATATATTCTACCATAATGGTCGCTTGTAAATGCAGTATGAAAATACTGGTAGTGTCTGTTTCAGCTATTATTAGGTATATAGACAGATCATCCATCTCATAAGAGAACCACAACTGAGAAATGACACTTAAGTAATACCAGACCATAGCAATGTATTAACACAACATGGTTGGGTGATGATGATAGTTGATATAACAATGAAACCAGCCGTTTCTCTTATGATAAAAATATCAGACTGTGCCAGGAGAGTCAGAAGGAAGGGTAGGATATTTTACCTTTGTAAAACCTTTACCTATACCAGACTCTTCCCATCAGCATTTCTAAATATTAGAAGTCATATTCAACTTGGATCAAATATGGGTTTAGTCGTCGCCCGAATTAAGACTTATAGTCGATTGACAAAGGGTCTCTGCAAAGTCGATAGTCGCCAACCTTCTCCCTCGTCAGAGAAAACTCCAAGTCTTTAGTAGATGGTTTTAGACACAACAGTGCACAGCACGAGCCTTCCTAGTATTAAAGCTTATAGCCGATCTCCGGAATTGCTCTATAGAGGACTCCTTTGACCAGCAATACGCTTCGATGCTGGTACTATGTATGACACAAAGGTCTTTGCAAACCAGTCGCCATATCAGATGAGCCTCTAATGTCAATCTGGAACAGACAACCAAACGACTACCAAGGTAGTATATTTCACCAAGTTGAATCATTCTGTTCATTGACATTGCTTCGAAGGAGAGAGTCTACCACATACCTTATACCTTCAAGACAGACCTGCCTCAGTATTTATTTTAAACAGAGACAAATCTGTGAACCAATACCAATATTAAAATAGGTGTGTTAAACGTGTAGTCAGTATGGTGTGAAGGAAATGTAATTAATAACACAACTATTTCTGGGGATAATTTATCTATCCACAATTACATAAGATATACATGTTTGGTACTTGTCTAAACTACCAGCTGAAACACAGTGCGGATAACTCTCAGCCACTTAGCATCAGAAGTGCATAGGGCCTGTATCTTAACACTCTCGTCTTGAGGTCTTTATTGAACCGTAAAATGAATCATGGAAATGCATCTAGTGTTAAAGGAGGCCTGGCCGGAAAAGACATTTCTCTAAAATTCCTAAATGTGGAAATAAACAACAGCGCTTACCTCTCTCGCAATAAGGATTATTGCAAGCAAACAATCCGACATAATAACACTCCACCCCACATCCCACATGACCATCAACTACTTCCGAAACCCAGAACAGCTGATTTTCGATACTTATCCGTCAGGGTTTTCTCTTACACCTCTCGATCCAGACCGAAGACCCCCAGGCCTTCCGCACGTCCTCCACATCCCGAACATTCTCCAGAGCCGCCCATCTCGAACCTTCTCGATCAAAATCAATCCAAATCTCCCAATAAGCGCCACTGCATCGGATAGCGGAACTAGATTTGTGTACATGTGTTTTAGGTTTCAATGAATTCCCAGTTCCTCATTGGTTGGTATTATATACAACTCACACAAATAAAATATATCTATAGGCTTATAGGTAGATATACTTTAGTTCCGCTACTCGCCGTTGGTCGCTACTGTAGCCACTGATATTGGCGGCAAATTAAACCAAATTAAAATGTATCTTTATTATTATAGATTAATTATTAATCCCAACATAGCTGTCTTTAAAATTCGGTACGTTTTAAAAGTTCCCAATGCCTGTAAGATAATAAGAACGTGACTTAAACGCAATTTCTCCCAAAACGTCACTGACATTTCTATTACACTCGACAAGACCACATCAACAAACCTCCTAGAAACACCAACGCATATCATATAATTAACAACAACTGAGCTTTCCAGCACAATTACAAGCATTGAGATCAATAAAGCATGCGGCCTTTAAATTATATTAAAATATTTAATAAACACATCCTTGTTTTATGCTTGTCTATCACAACGCCCTCTAGTGTGAAAGATTTAAACTTAATCCACGCTCCAGCAACCCTATCAATATTTAATTCATCAATGAATTACGAGATGGCGTTGTAAGGTAAGGCAGGGTAGACGCTGACCCTTTACAATAGACTCCCAATAAAACACTAGATGGCGCTTCACGTCATAAAACCAGTGGCTAAAACTCACCTGAGCATAGTTCCGTTACATCCGCCCCGCAGAACTTAATGGCGTTTATCAGAATTAAGTTCTAGAAAAAAGAAAGGGAACCCAGAGCAAACAAAGAAGAAGAAAATAAAGATAACCAAAATACTACAACTAAGAGCAGAAGAATAATATATAAACAAATAAAAAGAAAAACTGCCACAAAGTGCCCTAAATATATATATATATACATGCATCATAGATTGATCAATGCACTTTAAGAGAAAATGATACTCTATTAACCCTATCTACTGCATTTATAACTAATAACCTGCTTCCGCGCATGATAAAGTGACTATATACATACACATCTAGTATCAATAAAATAAAAAAATATATAATAGGAGGAGGCGTTCACGACCCCACCCACGCATTTTCCCTACCAAATAAAGCATCAGCGACAACTGTTATATTAACTACAAATGTAATGAAACACATGAAATAAAATTAAAATGGGATTTATTATTTATGTGAAATGTAATGTTTCTTAACCCTAACATGCTTCATCAATGGAGACTAGTTCTGTTCCTTGGATGTGCTGCCCTATGGACTTGCCTATATAAACTTTCCTGCATTACTTGGTACGCTTCATCTTTTCTTGAATCACTTAACAAAAGAATTCCTTTAAACTAAACACTAATATCATAATTGTTCTTATTTATTTATTGTGTTTTCACTGAATATTGTATTATTTATGTAAAACACAACCATAACTGACACTTCAATTCACTAAAACATCTGAATCACTTCACCACACATCCACTTTAACCAACTCTCATTGAAATCACTTGTTATTATTATCAACACACAGCACCGAGACATGGAGTTGACATCCCAGTCTACAAAAGAAGCACTGCTATGCTCCTACTTGTGAATACAAGCTATAGTAAATTATACATAATTAAATAAATAACAAAATTAAATTATAAAAATGATCAACCAACTAGTCTTCAGAAGCAAAAGGTCGGCTTACTAAGAATAAAGGAAAACAAAAGTACTGACAGACCATATAAACCCGATTACCCCGTACAACAGTTTAGCAGAAGATGCAGATCTTTAGCAGAAGAAGGAATATACATATCTTGGACAAATAATATCACCAACAAAGAAATTAATATCAGGATGATTATCATTTGGAATGGAATTCAATTGGATGCTAAAAGAAAGAATTTGATACTAACATTCCACCGAATATGATTTTCAAATAACAAAGCTCTACAACATATAAACACAGTATGAAGAGAAGTATTCTAGCTATTAAGTTACAAGACAAGTTTTTACTTGCACAAAATAATGCGATAAGAATACAAGTTACCAACATAATAAAATGTATCAAAGCTAAAATAGGACTGGACAAGACATCTTAAAGAACTAATAGGGAAAATGAGCTAAAGATGTGATGGAATTGTGTCCTAGGTACAGCAAACCAAACAAGGTGACTTGGAAAACCTTGGGGAGGCCTATGCTGAAAAGCAGCACAGTTAATGACTATTCAGAAGGCTTTAGAATAACAAATATGTCCTAAAGGTAAAATAAAAATAAGATGCCAATCTATCTTATATAAATTAAAATAGAATACATAAATAAACACAACCGGACAACCTCCACAGCCTACTATTAAAATAATTATTGTTTTCATGGTTATTTCTAATTATTTTCAATGTATTTATTCACCATCATTTACAACCGCTAACTGACAGATGATATATCCAATATTAAACATAATTTCAACCAGAAGCTACCCAAAACCTCTATTTACCAAGACCAGTAAGACTTAACAATAGTTAATAAGTCCTACCTTCTGATATATGATAATCATGATTATAAAAAAAAATAACTAAAATATTATTATTTTTTTCATTGAAATATATGCACATAGAATTAATACCTAATCTACACGTATAACAATTTCTTAATAATACCTAAAGTTAAAAGGGGACAAGGTTCTTTACAACTAAAATAAATATTACAAATATTATAATGCCTAAAACAAAACTTCATTTTTCATAAGTGTAAACAGAATTTAGGCAGTGCAAGCTTAGCAATAATAAATATCAGATATAAGATATGTACGACATTTCGCATAGCTGGGCTAAATCACCTTTCTCGACGTCTAATATTCACAACTTTAAAAGTAGTTCCTCTCAGAACACAACTTACCCGAACTTGGTACAAAGTCACCTAAAATACACAGTTCACGTGATATATAACATTCATAGTACATAATGCACCACAGAACACTACACTTATTTATTTCACGTAATGTAAACACAATTTAATAGCCGAATTTATATGAATACCGACTTGTATTCAAACAAAATTACCTGCATTCCATATTTTCATTTGACACTCACTTGACATCTTCGTCCAGAAATTCATAACCTTTTCACTAAGTAATCCACACAAAAGTAACACACTTTCATCCTTCAGCATTATCCCTGTTTGACATTTATTATTTTATTGCCTGATTGACACTCTGCTTACCACGCAACCGCACCTTATTTATTTATCGTAATGGAAAACAACCAGTATACAATGACAAGTATAGTTTACAAAAATAGATTATACAGAAACTAAAACATTTCCAACTATTACGGAGAACTGGCATGGTATTCGAACGCGACTTTGTCCTAATGTTGCCAGGCTGGCATAAAATCCAGCAAATTATGAAGTAAAATATCAAGTAAATTAATTAAAATTTAAAATTAATAGCATAATAATTTACATAGATAGAAGCATAAAATACCGCAAGTAGCGCGATAAATAAAATACGCATCATGGAATTAAGTGTGGACTAATTAGTGATCCATAATTAATGTCGATAATTTTTAATGCACGTTATATAATATACAAAATATATATATTCCCTATCTACAGTAACCTAACTACCATGTGATTACGATAAATAACTATATTTGCAAGAATTTTATAGATCAGAAGAATTATCCAAGCAAACATTAAAATCAACGTAGGATATTGCAGGGCTTAAACTACATGCACAATGATTATCATTCACTGTATCTATGTTCCAACCGTACTTATTCATTTCATCCTGATAAGATAGCTCTTTAGTAACTATACAGTAAATAGTTTGTAACGGACCTAAAAATAAATCTAAACTGGTTGGGATTCTATAACTATTCCTGTGGCAACCCCAAAAATCACCCACATGACTACCATTTGACAGATGCCCATATAATAACCTTAAATATTCACCTAAACTTACGTAGTAACTTGTATATAATCTGTGCCTAAACGTGAAATTTATTTGAACAAAATTATGGAAAATAATAAGAAAATGTCAATTCCGGCCTAGAAAACCATAATTACAGAATTGAAGAACAATAAACTCAGTGAAACACGTCTATTATTGAAAACAGCAGCAATTGGAGCGCTTCATTCCCTTGTTCGTCTGATGACTATTTGGAGGCTTCTCAATTCTCACCGCCGCGACCGCGGACAACATGCCAACACGACAACACGCCCCGCAGACTCGAGTCACTCCACCGTCACCTCAAGGCCACAAGACTGCCGCAGAACGCAGTAACACGCAATGCAGTTTCACGCTCGGCGAAATTGGATGAGGTAGCATGATTGATTTTTTTTCCCAATTGTGTTTCTTCTTCTTCTTTTACTGGTTTCTGGCTATATTAACATTTCATTTCTTCTTTTTAGGTACCTGCAAAGCCCTATTTTGCCAAATTGGATGGGAGTGAAAGACAATCGTCATGGAATAATTTATTTCTGACTAATATACAAGCATGGATTTTGAAAGTCAATTATAGTGTTGTATTTGTTTTTTGTTATGTGTGTGTGCAAGTGTAATATGTGGAATAAATGTGTTCATGGTTTATATTAAACAACTAATGTCCCATAATAAAATCTCAATCGTCTGAAATGTAATCCCTTTGAAACCACAGTTCCATTCACAGAACCAATTGTGCCGTATGTGGCATTAAATAGGTATATAGATCCTGGTCACGGCACCAATTGTAAAAAGTTCAACTTGAAGAAGCGAATGGAGCAAGGATCAGTCACCTTACCGGATTCCATACCAGAATTCAGTAATTGATATAGTAATTTGATTATGTTTTGGCCTTAATTAATAATAGATTGTGATCATGTCTAGTGGGTTAAAGGATCCAGTTGTGTGTTATAATAACCAGATTCTCTGCGGTAAGGATACAAATCAGACGACATTAGCAGTTTATTTAGGACAAGTCAATATTATTTAATAATTATTAGCAGAAGCAATAATGAAGGTTAATGAATCTAAATATAGATCTTGGACGAGAAGTAGTGTTAGTTATTTAATTAATAAACAAATAATAAATAAAGGTTGAAATATTTATTTATATGATGCAATGTCTCTGTTCTAACATTTTTCCAAATTACCCAGTAGGAATGTGGGTAGTGTATGGCTGTTTAGTGTTCGATATAATACATAAATATATAAATAAAGGGGTTTTTTGTTTAGGAAAGGACAGCCCCACCCCGCTGTCCGGATGTCAGATTCGACCAACAATTAATCCGTCCTTGACAGGATAAAGGGAAGACACATATTTGGAACGCTATAATAAAACAGCTAATTCCATCATAAGTTATTGATAGAGATTTGTCACCACCAAGCTATGTCAATTTAATGGTTAATAAACCAAAATAAATATATTCTGCTAAATGGTCATATGTTGATGCAATATAAAATATTGCTAGTGTCTCTTTCAGTTATTAAATATATAGATAGATAATCTGTCCCAGGAGACATGCAACTGATACATGACACTAAAAGTAGCACAAGACCAAGCAGTGAATTACACAACCTGACAGCTGAGTTGAATAAGTAAAAGAGGGGATGGACTCAGCCATATCCTCATGTTAATATCTAGCCACCAAGTTATGTCAATATAAATGGCTAATAACCAAATAAATATATTCTACCATAATGGTCGCTTGTAAATGCAGTATGAAAATACTGGTAGTGTCTGTTTCAGCTATTATTAGGTATATAGACAGATCATCCATCTCATAAGAGAACCACAACTGAGAAATGACACTTAAGTAATACCAGACCATAGCAATGTATTAACACAACATGGTTGGGTGATGATGATAGTTGATATAACAATGAAACCAGCCGTTTCTCTTATGATAAAAATATCAGACTGTGCCAGGAGAGTCAGAAGGAAGGGTAGGATATTTTACCTTTGTAAAACCTTTACCTATACCAGACTCTTCCCATCAGCATTTCTAAATATTAGAAGTCATATTCAACTTGGATCAAATATGGGTTTAGTCGTCGCCCGAATTAAGACTTATAGTCGATTGACAAAGGGTCTCTGCAAAGTCGATAGTCGCCAACCTTCTCCCTCGTCAGAGAAAACTCCAAGTCTTTAGTAGATGGTTTTAGACACAACAGTGCACAGCACGAGCCTTCCTAGTATTAAAGCTTATAGCCGATCTCCGGAATTGCTCTATAGAGGACTCCTTTGACCAGCAATACGCTTCGATGCTGGTACTATGTATGACACAAAGGTCTTTGCAAACCAGTCGCCATATCAGATGAGCCTCTAATGTCAATCTGGAACAGACAACCAAACGACTACCAAGGTAGTATATTTCACCAAGTTGAATCATTCTGTTCATTGACATTGCTTCGAAGGAGAGAGTCTACCACATACCTTATACCTTCAAGACAGACCTGCCTCAGTATTTATCGTGTCGAGGGACGCATCAACGGCACCAATTTTGTAAACGTATGGAGCTGGTGTTATTAACTCAGGAAAAATCTTAACAGCGCGATGCAGCCGATATTGTCAAAGTAACAACGCCATCTAGCGGAAAATTGGGTCGTTGAGAACAAAATCTCAACACATCATTAAAAATAAAGAATGACTGATATTTATTACTTTGAATAGATGTTATATATAAAAAAACTACATAGAAGCAAAATTGTGGCTAAATATATCGTATATTTATCGTTTATTATACATTTTGCTACCTTATTAGTAAGTTAGGCCAAACACAAACAATACCAAAATTTGCGCCTAATGTTCTAAATGTTGGTTGGTATTATATTTAGAAATGTATTTAATTTACTTAAATTGATTCGAAATACTTTTATTTCAATAACACTCGATAAAATAGCGTTAAACAATCTGTTTTATTCATTAACATTTTTTATTGCGTCTCCGGGCTTTTTTATGGTCAATACTTACAAACTACAGAAGAATATAATTGTATATTCAATAAAAGAGCATTAGTTCCTATTGTCGCAAATTGTGTTTTTAAAGAAATGTATGTTTATTTTTTTAGTATGAGCCAATTTACAACGATCATTGCACTCATATATTCGTCTGTGTTGGTTGATAACTGGCGCCATCTTTTCTAACTAACACGGTTTCCGTAAGTCAACGCCTCAAACAACCTTAACCTTGTTGTTAATGCCGGTGGGCCGCGCGGAGGTATTAGCAGGCGGGGCGCACTCCGCGATTAACGTTTCCCGCTACAAGTACATGCCGGTGGCCTCATGCATGGTGCCTATTCAGTGGCTGCCACGCACTGTCTCGGAACGCACTTACACGAAATTCGCGCGCACGCTCTTCCGATTTATGTACGTCGCAAGTGAACGTTCCTCATTCATCTGTTGATACCAGTGTTATATTATAATATAAAGTGTTTAAATGAGTAAAAAGACAGCGAAAAGATATTGTATCGCAGCGGGTTGTAGGAACAATGATCGAAATTGGAATCACGCGTTTTTCGTTCTCCCAACACGTCCGAAGGATGCCGATAGGTAAGAAAATTAACATAATATATAATAAGTAGTTACTGAATAATAATAAAAAACATATTGCAGGTGTATCTACTTCCATATTTAACACTGGTTACTCAGATCAATTTTAATTGTTAAGTACTTATGTAACTTTGAATTGATTATTTGCTGATATTTGTCAATTTAAATTCTAGTAAAATATATAAGTATGTCTACTACTAAATCAACAATCATAGAGGTTTTTATAATAATATTTGATATCAAGTTTGTAAAATTACTTGTAAGTAATGAATGAACGATTGAGTGATAGTTTGATAGGTGAGTATATAAAATATATAAATAAAGAGTTAAAAGAAATGTATTGGAAGAGATCCCTAATAGGGATAAGTTGCCTTTATACATGTTTTATTTGTAACTAGCGACCCGTCCCGGCTTCGCACGGTGCGTCCGTGCGTATTTTTAAAGATCTAAGCATACCTACATAGGGGCAGACAGACAGACAGCAGGAAACGACTTTGTTTTATACTAGGTGTATAGTGATGAATATATATGAACAAATAAATAAATATCGGACAACTAAGCAAAAACAAAATGAAGCTCAAGAATTTAATTGCATGTTAAGGTAACGCATTCGTTGCATTATTTTATTATATTATACGTATTAAAATGTTTAAAAATAAAGCTAAAATGTTTTGCGGCCTGGTGGTGGATTCAATTCGTCGAAATTCTGTGATTGATTATTTTATAGTTAAATAATGAAATAATAAATATGTATAATGTATGAAGAATATAAACATATTACTCTCTATATTGAATGCAAGAAATAAATGGGAAATACATTTTTATTTTTAGTCGTTGACAGCCCTCGCTCTCGGCGACGCGGCAAGCGAGCCAATTCATTTTTACCGTTGGCACGCAGCTTTAACGTTCCGTTTGGCTTGCGCTGGGGACGACGACTTTAGAAGGGCCATAAATCATATTTTTTCGGCTAAAAAAAGCGGCTTTTGTAAAGATCAAAGTAGTGTGCCTTCTGTACTTGTACTATTATCTATTCTGTGGTATTAGGTCGAATTCATACTTTTTAGTTTTTGTACACGTAAGAGCCACGCGGGGGTCGCGTCGTTCTAAATTCAAAATCACAGATGCTGTCATTATAAGGTTACACATTGTATGGAAAATATTTCATGGAATTTATGTTTTCAGAGATAAATATTAATCATAATAAAAAGTATCCTATAACCATCTTTGGATGTTCAGCTATTACTGTACCAAAATTGGTAACTTTTTATCCAGCCGTTTCGGCGTGATGCGAGGACAACGGTTTTTTTGAAAACAGATGGCGCCAGGTTGGCTCGCGAAGCGTGTCCATACAAAACAACTATCCGGCTGCATCACGCTATCGAGATTTTTCCTGAAATCATGACCTCCCTTCATAGAAAATTTATTTTCAATACATTTTTAGGATTTTATAATAGGACTAGCTTTTGCCCGCGGCTTCGCACGCGTTAAAAAAAATACGTTCACTTGGCATAACTTGGCATTTGGCATTGGCTTGGCATAACTCAAGCCCCCCATATTTTGTGTTTACTGTATATTTGGAATATTTGAATGCTTTCACGTACATGATTCCTTGTTCATTTTAGATTCAATTTCTACTTTCTTGTTTTGTTTTCTCAATGCGAGGCCTCCGACATTTTTGTGCACTGTCTCAATTGGTTACTTAAATAAAATCATGCTCTTTTCTTTCCGTTGTGGTATATTGTCTTGCTTAGTGCCCCCGCTTTTTTTGGTCATCATCTCCTTAGAATACTTAATCGTTTGTTCAGAATTGCTTTCCTGTTACCGTTTTAAGGTTTATGTATTCTCAATGTGAGCACTACTGCATTTTTGTTATCTATCTCTTCAGATTACTTGAAAGTTACACCAGTCTTGCTTTTTCTTTCCGTTTGTTATTTTGTTTTTTCTTCGCGCCTCCCGTCTGGTTTGGTCACCATCCCCATTTAGAATCCTTTAAAGTTTGATCAGACTTGCTTTCTTGATTCCGTTTTAGGGTTTTTTTTTCTATTTAATGCGAGCACTATGCCATTTTTTTTTCACTATCGTTACTTTAAAGGTTGAGCAGAATTGCTTTCTCGTTAGCGTTTTTAAGTTTTGTGTCTTCTTAATCAACATATCTACTGGTAACTTAGGCGTTTCAACCGATTTACTTAATTTTTTCAATTTTAGAATGTAATGTTTTTTTTAAAGCGAGCGGCTCTGCCCCCCCGAACCCCCCGTCTTTTTCAATACCATCTCTTCGTGTTACTTAAAAGTTTCATCAGTCGTGCTTACTTCTTTTCGTTGTGCAATATTGTTTTTTCTTCGTGCCTCCCGTCTGGTTTGGTCACCACATCTTCTTCTTCTTCGAATTCTTTAAAGTTTGATCAGACTTGCTTTGTTGATTCCGTTTTAAGGATTTGTGTATTATAATGCGAGCACTAAGCCATTTTAATTCAATATATTTTCAGGTTGCTTTTATGTTTGATCAGACTTGTTTTCTTGTTAGCGTTTTAAGATTTTACGTTTTCTTCATCACCATATCTACAGGTCACTTAGCCTTTTATCAGATTTAATAGAATTTTTCGGTTTTAGCCAATGACATTATCTGAGTGCTCTGCCCCCCGAGCCCCCCGTATTTTTAAATACCATCTCTTCGTGCTGCTTAAAAGTTTTATCAGTCTTGCTTTTTTCTTTCCGTGTTGCGATATAATTAACATCTCTTTAGAATACCTAAAAGTTTGGTCAAACCTGCTTTCTTGTTTCCGTTTCATTAATGCGAGTACTATGCCATTATCGTTCACTATCTTTTCGGGTTACTCAAAAGGTTGTGCAGACTTGCTTTCTCGTTAGTGAAGGTTTTATGTTTTCTTGATCGCCATATCTACACGTAACTTAGCCTATCATCAGATTTACTTTATTTTTCTGTTTGTGTTATACATTTTTTTTCAATAACATCTTTTCGTGTTATTTAAAAGTTTCATCAGACGTGCTTTCTTCTTTCCGTTGTGCGATATTGTTTTTTCCTCGTGCTTCCCGTCTGGTTGGGTCGCCATCTCTTTAGAATCCTTTAAAGTTTGATCAGACTTGCGTTCTCGATTCCGTTTTAAGGTTTTGTGTTTTCTTAATGCGAGCACTAAGCCATTTTAGTTCACTATCTTTTCAGGTTACTTAAAAGTTTGATGAGACTTGCTTTCTTGCTAGCCTTTTAGGGTTTTGTTTTTTCTTGATCACCATATATCTACAGGTAACTTAGCCTTTCATCAAAGCTACTTGAATTTTTCAGTTTTAGCATGTAGTGTTTTGTTAGAGCGGGGGGCTCCGCCCCCCGAGCCCCCCGTTTTTTTCGATACAATCTCTTCGTATTGCTGAAGTTTCATCAGCCTTGCTTTCTTTTTTTTCTTATTGCCTCCCGTCGCTGTTAGTCACCATCTCTTTAGAATACTTAAAAGTTTAATCAAACGTTGTTTGAGATAGTTTATATTTTGTCTAAACACATACTGACGCTGGACGGCCCTCGAGCTGTCAACTTAAACTTTGCATCAGCTGTATTAAAATTAAAGAAATTAATTGTACATAGAAATAACAGTTAAATGTATCACTCATTAACTTCAAATTTGTGTAAGAGGTCGTACCGTTACTACGTCTACAGTAATATAGTGAACGTATGTTTTAACGCGAGCGCAGCGGGTAAAAGCTAGCTAATTTATTTTCAATACAAATTTAGGATTTTATAATAGTATAGATAGATATGCAACTATTTTTATGGCTGTGCCACGAAAAGGTCCCACTTCAGCAAGATGCTAGCTCGAGAGCCAGCGCTGATCTTCCGGTGAGACCATAGGTGGCGCCACGGAGAGCTGCACGCACGAGCTCTAATCGCGTTTAGGATGCGTGAACCTGAACGCACACAAGCGCCGTCAGTGTCACGTTAAATGTCAATTCGAGAGCCATTTCCCCGTGTGCGGACAAATCGACCTCTGCCTATTCGAACCTTTCTAGGTATAGATTCCGACCTACTTAGACCTGGTCGTCTTCTACTTAGCTCCGATTTTCAACGCAAAAGCGAAATAGGTGGTGGTGATAATGTCCCTAGTGGTAGAGTCGCTGATCGCGCAGAAGGGGGTGGAGAAGAAGCTCGCAGTGAACTTAGGGAAGAACGTGACCGTGGCCTTACTTCATACAGAGTATAAATTTCTTCTTCCAAGAGCAATGTCATCATCACTGGCTAAGTTATTGAAAAAGTTAGGCACATCTTCCAAATCATCGTCATCTAAACAGGTTTCCGTCTTCGAGCAGATCTTCTAGTATTTTATCGAGCAACGGAACGGAGCTCCAAAAATAAGCAAAACATCCCGATTAGTAAGCCAAGCCAGTAAATAAATAAGTTATACGTACTAAACCAACATCACAAAACAACCGAAGTCGCACTATCATGATACTTAGCACATATGTATTTCATTCGAATGAATGCAGAATCATAAAAATATATCAGACACACAAGTACTTTTTGCAATCCGATAGTAAATTACGAAGATATTTGCTGGGAATTAGTAAAAAAAAAAACATTACGATAGTGAGTTCGACGTTCAAAGAACACAGCCATCCCCCACGCCACGTCAAGGAGACTGACGAGTCCCGACGCGTACCTCTACGCATGAGCCTTCTGTATTTTTTTTGTTTCATTCTAGCATAGCCGCACAATCGATCGACATCGGTTGGCTTGCCAAAAGCGGTTCGCCATACGCGAAATATTTTTTTTAAATCAACACTCTCGATCTTTACGGGTCTGGTGTAAAGGGAACAATTTTAGTAAAATTATTTTACATAACGCCTATTTAAGAAAACCTATTTTCAAAAGTTATGTGGTTTTGCCGTAACAATTTTATATGTAAAAGTGGATTTGTCAACTGTTTTATAATCGCGACATTGTGATTTGGCGAAAAAGATTTGCGAAAAATAAATACACCAAACTAATTACTTAAGAGGCCTTATTCCTTTTAAAATGCTGATTGTTTTAGACATTTTCTCTATGATCAAACAAGTTTCTTAACATATTATTGACGTTATTACCTAGAACAGGGCTATCGGGATTTATCGGTATATATTTAAAACCTACAGTTTGAATTTTTCTTCGATAATTTTTGTTTCAAAAACTACTCGAAATTGATAAAATTCACGCGAAAATTAGTTTTTTCAACTTATTTTCGACTGCACGTAATGAAAGCATGATGTAGCTATGTTACTACCTAGAACTCGGGGAAAAGTATTATTCACTTCAATAAGTTGGTTGAAATTATCAGTATATTTATCATAATATGAAAAAAAAATGTTTTTAAAGGAATAAGGCCTCTTAAAGGATCCTAGCGATCTGCGTAGATGTTGAAGGTCGTTTCTAATTTGTATTCTCTAATATTATTTTTGGGTTAGCGGTTATCGTAAATAATATTGATTAGTAGGTACTTTACTCTTGAATATGATAATATTTTCATCATCATCATCATCATCATAATCATTTCAGTCGCAGGACGTCCACTGCTGAACATAGGCCTCCCTCAGTGACTTCCAGATCGGCTGGTTGGAAGCGGCCTGCACCCAGTGGCTTCCTGCAACCTATTACCAGGTCATCTGTCCACCTTGTGGGTGGACGTCCCACGCTGCGCTTGCCGGTACGTGGCCTCCATTCGAGAACCTTTCTGCCCTATCGGCCGTCAGTTCTACGTGCTTTGTGCCCCGCCCACTGCCACTTCAGCTTGCTAATCCGTCGGGCTATATCAGCGACTTTTGTTCGTTCACGGATCTCCTCATTTCTGATTTGATCTCGCAAAGAAACACCGAGCATAGCCCTTTTCATAGCGCGCTGTGCAGCTTCCTTATAAGGCCCACAGTAAGAGGTCACGTTTCTGTTCCGTATGTCATCACTGGTAACACACATAGGTTGTAGACTTTCGTCTTTAGGCACTGAGGTATTTTGGACGAGAAGATATTGTGTATAAAGGAGAATGGGCAGACTGGGACCACCCTCCAATAGCAATAAGATATATATCGTTAGAAAGGTATTTTCAATTGGAACAACAATTGTTATGGCAGCTTTGTTGTTACAACTGTCCGTTCGGAGTTATAAGACTAATAAGTCTGAAAAAAAAAACAAAAAAAATAATATTATACTAAGTATTTTCAAACTCATGTAAGTACTTTGGTCTCGTATATACATTGTTACACTACGTATATGTTCACTCACTGGCGACGGTGAACGTCTACCCTCATTTTCACGCACATTGTCAAATGTCGGGTTGCACCACGGTTGCACACAACACTCACTACGTCACTTGCTAAGGTCTCGTCGTAAGTCGTTCGTTGGTTTTGTGCGTGAGTTTTCATTTGTTTCACTTGCTGATATTTTACTCCGCTTGTTTATTGAATTTTTGCTCTTTTAACGAATTCGGCTTGCCCACTGGACTTTTGAATTGCATTTCGATCGGGTAATTGTGATGGAAGCTCATCATAACTGTGTTATGTGTCGGCGAGGACTGCATCGCAGAAGATATCAGCAACACGTACTGCTAGATAATGTCCCAAGAGTGCAACCAGAGCTTGCTGTTTATATCCAGCAACATGCGTTATTGGAGGTGAGTGTGCTTATTTTTATTTTATCTAACATTGAACATGAATATGTTGATTCTCTTCAGGAAGATCTGGTATTTGTGCTGCATCAGGTGGTCTGACGGCATTAGCAGAAACGTCATTACAATAGCGAGATTTAAGCTTTTTTTAACTTAAACAGATAGTAGCGCTAATAATATGGTCAGATACTGGAAATGTCAATAGTTATTAGTTGAACAATGAAAAACGTTGTAAAACATCCATCCAAACAGATGTTTGCCTTTATAATGTTATTATAATAATATGATTTTGAACAACCAAAAATACTTATTTTAGTTTTATTTTGATTCGACTTTTTAACGTTAGATAAAATAAAAATAAGCACACTCACCTCCAAAAATGCATGTTTCTGGATATAAACAGCAAGCTCTGGTTGCACTCTTGGGAGATTATCTAGCAGAACGTGTTGCTGATATCTTCTGCGATGCAGTTTGACGACGCGTTTGGCTCGGTTTGTAGACACCTGCCTACTGAGCCGGCGGTCCCGGGTTCGAATCCCGGCCAGGGCAAATATTTGTGTGATGAACTCGAATATTTGTGCTTGGGTCATGGTTGTTCTATGTATTTAAGTATATATTTATCTATATAAGTACGTATATCGTCGTCTAGTACCCTTAACACAAGCCTTCTTGAGCTTAATTTGGGACTAGATCGATTTGTGTGAGGTTGTCCGATATTTAAAAAAAAAAGAAAAAAAATCAGAAGTCCAGTGGGCAAGCCGAATTCGTTAAAAGAGCAAAAGTTCAATAAACAAGCGGAGTATAAAATATCAGTGTCCAAGTGAAAACAAGTACAACACGTAAAACACGATAACTCACGCACAAAACCAACGAACGACTTACGACTTACGACGAGACCTTAGCAAGTGACGTAGTGAGTGTTGTGTGCAACCCGACATTTGACAATGTGCGTGAAAATGAGGGTAGACGTTCACCGTCGTAGCCAGTGAGTGAACGTATTCTTAGTGTATATACGAGACCAAAGTACTTACATGAGTTTGAAAATACTTAGTAAGTATAATATTATATTATTTTTTTTTCTTGTTTTTATGTACAATAAAGTGTTTACATACATACATACATACATATATTTTTTTCAGACTTATTAGTCTTATAACTCCGAACGGACAGTTGTAACAACAAAGCTGCCATAACAATTGTTGGTCCAATTTAAAATACCTTTCCAACGATATATATCTTATTGCTATTGGAGGTTGGTCCCAGGTTCCATTTATTTTTGCCCATTCTCCTTTATGAAACATGTAATGTCTCGTTTACTTTAATGTGGGTATACCAAATTTTTTTATTTAAGCCTTTTTTAATACAAAGATCAGAGCTTAAAGAAAAATTGAAAAAAGGGGCTACCTGGTGGAAGAGACCGGAAATTGAACCCGGTACCTCTTGATTGCCGGTCCAGCCAGTTAACCATTTCGCTACTCTCTAGCTCCAGGAAGACCTGAGGATTTTTCTTATGCTTTGTGTGTCGATCTGCATTTGTTTTATTTGAAAGGTTTTTACACCTTAGCGACCTCTATGTGAATACGTTAATATTCACATCTTACCGCACCACTTTACATCAGTGAACGAGCAAGCGAGAGAGGGCGCTGTTTGTTTTATAAATTTATGAAACATGTTTGTAATGTCTCATTTATTTTAAAAAGGCTCTTAAGGACACTTTTTCTTATGGCTCTCTACATAATGTCGTACATTAAACAATTCTGAATACGAATCTGCAAAAATCTGTTTTTTTTTTTGAGATGTGGCCTTATATCAGGCAGGGGACGATTATTATATACATATATATTTTACTAGTATGTATATGTACCTATCTTCATCTAGTGCCCGTAACACAAGCCTAATATAGCAAACGGTGGGACTAGAATCCATTTGTGCTAGATTTCCGATATTGATTATTTATTTAATGTTCCATTTGACTAAATGTGATTTGATGTTCATTTAAAATGGATGAAAAATAAAAATAAATGTTTCTACAAAGAAACAATCATTCGTAGAAAAAATTTACAGATTTTACATTTCACGGACTAAAATAATTTTATGATTATACTTTTCCATTTAACTTTTCTGCGTTTAATTAAGCTTTCTTATTTAGATCGATAGGTTTTTTTTTAGAAAGAATTGTGCAACAGGTTTCTTTTATCACAGAATAAAACACTACAAAAGTTCTTCTCCTTTGATCTCCGCCTTAGAACGGTTTTATTGATTGTTTGTGTAAAATGAGTATGTATGGCGTCCCTACTCAAGACGCGGCGAACTCGCTGCACGTTCGCGGCGAACTCGCTGCGCAGTCGCGGCGAACTCGCTGCGCACTCGCGGCGAACTCGCTGCGCACTCGCGGCGAATTCGCTGCACGCTCGCTAAGCTTTCAACTCGCTCGCAAATCGCAAGTGTGATAAGGCTCTAAGAGTAGGTATGTCCGGTCCTCCGGTGATCGTAGGGCTGGCTCGTTCCTCGCCCAATGCATTGGCATGGCCATCCAGCGAGGTAACACGGCCAGCCTTATGGGCACCCTACCCATGGTAGCGACATAGGGGATATTATGTACATATAGTTTAGGTCCCAATAGTTTAATTTAGGTTTAATTAGATCATAATTTAAGTTTGTTAAGGCTTGGTTATATACTTTTCATTTTATATAGAATAAATCAGATTGACAAGAAGTTAATCGTGACACCTTTAATTTCAGAACATTTTAAACGATTTTGATGATATGTAAGAGTAAATTTAAAGTAAGTAAGGCAAAAACACTACAACTGACGGTTACGGCTGCGATTTGCAAACTATAAAAATACTACTCTATGGTTAAAATACTTACAATGGAGTCACAGTTACTAGTACCTAAATAAGAAAATTCAAAAAATATTCGATATAAAAAGTAGGCCATCATAAAAGAGCTACTTCCAGCGAAGCCATTACATATAATATGGAGCGTTATGTCAATACCGCAGTTAGCACGTGCCTACCTAACGATTACGCCAATTACGATCATACTGCCGGTGTGATGGGACATGCTGCTGGGAAACCTGTCTGACAAAAAAACAAACAACTGAAAAATTTAAATTATTAAAAAAAATGTATTGCGTCCAATTCTCTCGGGTGCAGATGCGCGGGGAGGGGAGCACGTGGCGAGCATCGACCGGTTCAGGCGCTCCCCACTCCACTCACGCGTCAGCGCAAAATAATACCGTTACGCCAATGCGCATCATCATTCATCATCATCATTTCAGCCTATTGCAGTCCACTGCTGGACGTAAGCCTCCCCCAGGGTTCGCCACATGGCCCGATCTCCCGTTTTCGCCATCCAGTCACCACCAGCCACTTTTTTCAGGTCGTCGGTCCATCTGGCCGGAGGGCGTCCTACACTACGCTTGCCGAGTCGTGGTCTCCACTCGAGAACCCGTCTACTCCACCGATCATCGGTTCTGCGACAGATGTGACCAGCCCACTGCCACTTCAGTCTGCTACACTTCTGAACTACGTCAGTGATTTTGGTTTTTTGTCGGATAATCTCGTTCCGGACTTTGTCCCTTAACGAGATTCCGAGCATACCCCTTTCCATAGCTCGCTGTGTGACGTGTAGTCGGTGGGCTAGTTTCACTGTCAGGTTCCACGTCTCGGCTCCGTATGTCATGACCGGCAGGACGCACTGATTGAATACCTTGGTCTTCAGGCATTGTGGCAAGGGTGACTCGAAGATGTGACGCAGCTTTCCAAACAACATTTACCCTATAAAATATCTAATGCCGTATCAATGGAGTCTTCGCTCCTAAAAATAATAAACGGGAATGGTTACCCAGGGCATGGTCACCCTATATAATATACTCAATGGGCTGCGCGTCCGTGCGCACCCTCAACTCAAAAATAGTGGACATGGTCACCCACATGGCATATCAGGTCCGTCGCCTGTACTTAGAAACACAATATGTATTAAGACTAAAAGTCTCCAAATACTCTCACGGAGGACGGTAGGTCACACTATGATCAAGTAAAAGGATTGTGAACTAACCGATGCAAGTACACACTATAAAAATGTGCCTTCATAAGGAAAACAATAAATTCAATATTTAATTCACTAGACTACATTATTAAATGATCAGTTCAATAACTAGTCAAAGTACCTAATTAACCTAATTACGCTGTACCTAATTAAGCACCTGCTAACACCCACTACTAACTGCATTGCTGTGCCCTAACAGGGTTCATGTTATGGACTTAACCTTTTAATGTCACATCTTATGTACTACATGATAATGCAATAAAGAATTATGAATTATGAATTATGAAAGTGTAATTGTTACGTAAAAATTTCTAAGTGTGAATATCAAATTACATTCACTGATAATTAAAAGTACTTATTAAAGAAAAAAAAAAACTTACTTATTACTTAAACTTAATACCTAATAAACAACTAACATATAAATATAATTAAAATAGACTCTAAAGGTTGTAAATAAAATACCCGCCAGGTCGCCTTCAGTGGATATTGTACCTAGAAGGCTGGCAGCGTTGCCTCTTTGGATGGCGAGGCTCAGTCGCTGTCCAAAGTAGCTGCCAGCCCTCTGGTCACCTGAAGCTTCGACCAGGCGTTCCGATATCTCTTTAAAGAGACTCTTGGCACCTGGTCCCCACGGGCCGAATGTTTCAACTCCAAAAGGCGCAAATATGTAGCCCTCGCCTAGGGCAGCATACTTGCGCCGCTTGAGGTTTTCAGCCGTTGCGGCTGCCGCTCCGGCTTTGGAGGACGTGGCTTGAAGGTGGGACGCGGCCAGTGTATCGACGCAAGTAGCGTCCCAAATGAGCGTCCGGCCCAACCTCCACGGAACGAGCGTCATACCATCAGGTCGCTTGCCATCGTCGCGTGCGATACCGTTCGGCTCTAAAATGGCCGGCACATTGACGGAGACAAGGGCCCTCCGTATGACGTCGTTCAGGGAAGCGTGCCGGGATATACGACCGGCGCTCTTTTGGCAGCATAAGCCATGGTGGCCTAACTCGTCCACGGTTGAGCCGCAACGGCAGCGGTGAGGCTCGGTGGTTTTAGTGCCGAGTCGCAGACTTGTTGCCAGGGTGAGAGCTGTTTTATCCAGCAGCGTACCAATGTTAGGTGATGGTAGCGCATGGAGCCAAAACCCCGATTCCGGTTCCGCCACGGCAAGTAGGCGAGCACGCTCTCTCGAATTTTGTGCCGTATCTGTCAGATCTTTTAGAACCAGTTGACAGAGCGACTCGTCCCACAACCTCTGCGATTTGGTGGAAACTGGGAATGGCGCATTCAGGCAAGCCCGCGTCCACTCTTCCTTGGCCTCGTTCACACAGACAATGCAGTCGTTGTTAGAAGATGGACTGAAAATTTTATTTGCTAAGTCTTGAGTGCTGTGAAACGAAGATAAGAAGGCCGGAAGAGCGACACTGACAACTTGCCTGATGCCCAAACCACCATAGCGTATTGGAAGGGAGGCTTGGTTCCAAGCGCGGCTGTCGAGGTTGATGTTTAAAATGGATGTGAGCGTGGTCTTGAGGACAGAATCTAGGGGCTCGATAAGATGTGGGTATTTCCAAATAGGGCTACACCTTAGAATATACGTAAATTTAGGTACGAATAGACAAAAAATTATAACTGCCAGAGCCATGTGGGGATTTATTTTTAGAAGGCGGTCCGATTAATCTTTATGGGTAGTTTGATGTTCTTTAATGAGCGGAGGTATAGATTCTGGAAAAATAGGGGCGCCTAAAAGTCTGAGAGTAGTTTTGTCGATGATTTTGATGTTAGGGGCTAATGAGTTCAAACGGTGAATGATATTGTTTGTATCTGAATCTGAAGCGGCAATGTTATTTGAAATGAAGAGCTCACATTTGGTAGAATTTAATTCAAGACCAATTGATGAGAATGAGTCATCTAAGATTTTGAGATCAGCCAAAACAGTTTTCCAGTCGCCTCCTAGAGTGCCGTCATCAAGGTACCACGAGTTAAACTGTGAGTTTAGAGATGAAATTACGGGATGAATAGCGAGACTAAAGATGGCGGGACCAAGAGGGTCCCCTTGCTGGCAACCAACAGCTGATAAAAGTGGGTGATTTTTGAAAAGTATTTGCGAGGATTCATGATAGCATTGCCATAAATATTTATATATCGACGGAGTTGCGTCATTGACTTGCTTGAGTAGAGCGCCTCTATCGACAGAGTTAAACGCATTTTTAACATCCACTTTCAGCAGCACTTCGCAACTATCGTCATTGACAAAGGCACGCGCTGCGTGAACAGCAGCTTCGCAACCGCCTTTACTGCCAAAACCAAGCTGAATGGGTTGAAGTTTCTTGGTCAAGGGTTCAAAAATATACCTGCAACATATTTTGGAACAAATTCGCCTGAAAGTAAAGCCTACAGCGATCGGTCTTATTCCTCCGTCCTTCTTTTTTAGAGCGCAGAGATTAGCTCCATATAGGACACTTAGTATATCAATGCAGACTTTACCAGAAAGCATCAGGTTAATGAGCTGCGTGATGCTGTCCAGAAGGAGTCCGCCAGCGTCACCACTGCTATTTCCCAGTAGGTATTTTAGGTGCAGCGGAGAGAGACCATCCAGACCACCGGCGGACCCATTCTTCAACGACATCACTGCTGCAAGAACGTCCTTTTTTGTTGCAATTAGGTGAGGCGCAGCAGGGTCAGGCGGATCGGGAAGGCGAAGTGTTGCAGCTGGAAGTGGATGTTTGGATTGCAGGGCAGTTACGGTATCAGGGTTGTCAGGCGCAACAACGTCACTGGAGAAAAGTAGTTGGGCAGCTCCCTTAATATCTCCGTCTATGATTTTGTGTTCCACTTTTTTCAAAAGTTTGGACTCACTTGAAATTTTTGGTTGTGTAAGGAGTTGTGGCTGAATGGAGACCGGGTTTGATGGGGTTTGACAGTTGTGCTTGATTTTTTGAGTCAGGGAAACCGAATTATCGCTATTTGTGTGGAGGACTCTAAAAGAGAAAGAAAGGAGTTGCGTCCAGCTTTCGTAAGAGTTTTCTATAACAACCCTAGCTATGGCTTGGTTCAGAGCATTAGCCACAGCTATGCGAGCCCCCCTGGGGATCCTTTTTACTACCGGTGTTGCTTGTTTTTGCGAACCAAGCCAAGCGGGGAAGTTATCGAAAAAGGAACCGTTAGAAATGTTTTGTAGAGATGATCTAGTATGGTAATTTGGATGATGCTGTGATTGAGATGCTTTAATGTTCTGTGCGCGTGCGTTATGTATATTAAGGCCTTTATTCCCCCTAAAAAAACGGGGCTGAGGGCAAGGGGACATTATTTAAAATCTCCAGGGACGTTGTTGCTGGAGAGCGGGTTGGCTGAGGAAATGGTAGATGTAGAAGCAGTCTGCGACATGACCTGGAGGGCATTCACTTATGAAATTTATATGATAACATTATATTTACAAGGTTAAGGTAAGCTGCTATAAAAATAAATTAAAAGTTTACTTGTAGGCGTTACTTGTAGGTTACTTGTACACGCGTGACCTACTTAAAATTTTTGCTTACGCGCGGGTGTCCGTTTCCGAGCGCGCTGGTATTGCAAAACGCGGCAATACCGGACGTATTGCGAAATACTTGAACTTGCTTACTGCAAAATTAATTGGGTTAAATGATTTTAAGTGACACTGGTTAATTATGATTGAAAACACGAGTAAACCGTATGGATTATTTAAGTTGAGGATTTAGGTAGCCGACCCCGATTGAGAATTCCTTCTCAAAAAATGGGACAAAGGCTAGGAGGATGATATAAGTACAACACTAATTGTTGATACATGAAAACCAAAAAAAAATATTAAAGAAATTACCTTAAAATTTATATTAACTACTTATAAATGGAAACCTACAGCTCTGTGGTCGGCTCCCGGAGTTCCGTCACGTTCCGGTGCCATGGTTCTCGCAGTGGCGCAGTGACCACTCGTCTGCGCCATCCTCTTCCTCTGCTCTGCGTATTCTCGGGTGCCAGTTCTTCGTGCGCCGTTCTCATCATGCGGTGCGCTCTTGCCAGTGGCGTCTCAGGGTAGACGTCGCACAGCGGAGGTATGCTGTGTCGGTGTGGCTGCCGGGGCGTTGGTGCAACCCGAGCTGTTGCCACTCAACTGGTGCTTCCGTGGGTGTTGGTGTTGCCGTCGTTGTTGGCAGTACTGGTGCTGGCGGTGGCGTTGCTGGTGGTAGATGCGTTTGTATCTGTAGTTTTCCCTTAGATACTGTTATGCTGATGTTATTCAGCATGTCCCTTGGCCCGGAAATAGTGACGTCTAAACCTCCGATGTTTACTTGAAATGTGGTTGCCATTCTTGTCGCTTGTTCTGTGTCGCTGTTGTTGTTCGAGTATTCAATTTTTTTTTCTTTGTCTTGATGTGTTTCTGACTGCGTTCTCGTTGTATTGCTGTTTCTTCTTTTGTTCTTGGTGTTTAGAAGTTCTAGGTCCTTACTGCAGGATCGCCATGTAATATCAGATGTTGAATGTTGAAGGGTAGTGAGAGGTCAGAGGCTGGGCAGCAGTGAGACAAGTGTTAGTTCGGTGTAAGGTCAATGCGCATCGAATGACATGAATGAATGCAACCACAAAAACAACGCAACCACAGATCACAACTAGTGTACTACCTAACACCAATAACAACTGACCGAAAAATTAAAACAGTCTAACAAGATTATTTTCATTCAAGCAAGTACAGCAAATAAAATGTGCGGGTAGGTAAACATTAATCATGCGTCCGACCGCAGCGGCCTGCACGAGCACACTGGCCTGGCGGATCAATGACCGGCCAGTACCGTTATCTGTCCCACTCCACGCGCTCTGTGTTGTACCGTAAAGCTTACCTAAGACTATTTGTGATACATTGTGTGTTTTGCGGAAAATTTTATTTTCATGAAAAATTGTTACCGGTAGAGTTCGATTAACGGAAAAATAAAGAAAAAATGAAAACGCGCGAAGAAAATTTGTGAATTTTCTCAAAGAAATTACCACGATTTTCCAGCCCAGAATAATGGTCTGAAGCCATGGTTTCAGTTTTCGGTACACCGTCGGTTACACCCTGTATATCTTATGTTATTGATTTGTGTTTTAATTAATACTTTGTTTCTCTGTAGCTTTGATCCTGCACCGACTACATATTTCTGTTTAACCCAGTGGTTGACCGGTAGAGAATGCCTTAAGGCATTAAGTCCGCCATTTGTACTTTTTTTGTATTGTGGAATAAAGTTTAAATAAACAAATAAATAGAAATGGGTCCTAGATACCTCCCTAAGATGCGTGTTGGAGCTTGGTGAATGCGGTTAGCATTTAAACATAAAATTACAGAGCGCTGTAAGAAAGCGGAATGAGACGCCATTATTACATACGGTTCGGTAACTCAGTTGGAAGAGCAATGTTCCGGTGAAGAGGTTCGAGTCCCACTTAGACTGCTGTGGATCTTAACTTATAAATTGTGGTTTCTTTTTTATCTTTTGTATCTTATATTTAATACCAGTTAGGTATCCTTAAAAGTCCAGTAAGTGGCGAAAAAAACATTTTCATGTATATTTTTTAAAGCAACAGAAATCTGTATTTTTTTCTAAGAATGAGGTTATTCCTACTTATAAAAATAATGTCAGGCTATTGGAAAGTTTTTACCCATTCCCCATTGTATTGACCTCTAGACAAAAGAACTATTTATGTCGAGGGAATGCAAACCGGTAAATTATTGTATTGAATTTACCGGATTACCGGAAAAATATCAGTAATTTCCATAGTAAAAATTACCGGCTCGCATTCCTTATTTATGTCACGTTATCGGGCTGACAGTGTGTCCCCCCTTCACGCCATCTCAGCACTGCCTAGTAACGAGTGTTGCATTTGATATTGAATATTTTGGATCACATTTTGTCATGCCATTAGTAGTTGGTGAAACCTGAGTTTAGAACTAACGTTAAGAGGCCTTATTCCTTTTAAAATGCTGATTGCTTAGACATTTTTCTCTATGATCAAACATGTTTCTTAACTTACTATTGATGTTACTTTCTAGAACAGGGCTATTGGGATTTATTGGTATATATTTGAAACCTACAGTTTGAATTTTTCATTGATAATTGTTTAAAAAAGTACTCGAAATTGACAAAATTCACGCGGAAAATTAGTTTTTTCAAAGTTATTTTCGACTGTACGCAATGAAAGCGTGAAACAGCTATGTTGCTACCTAGAACTCGGGGAAAAGTATTATTCACTTCAAAAAGTTGGTTGAAATTATCAATATGTTTGTCATAATATGAAAAAAATAAATTTTAAAAGGAATAAGGCCTCTTAATTATAGCCGATTTACGGCTCGATCCACCGTTTTAATCTGGGTGCACATTTTTTTATATAACGATTGTTTGTCATAAAATCGTTGCTCATAACTCTGAAATTATTAACTTTACAAGAGTTTTAAGAGTAAAACCCATTAGCTTCGGTGAGGTCTATATTTCAGAGAAAAGTTGTAATTATGACTACAAAATTATAACTAATGACAATTATAAATTTGATAAATAAAATACAACGTCGTCAGGAATAGGTACAAATCAGATTTTTCATCAAATATTTCTTCCACACTGTACGCACACGTTCTCAATAAAAAACACTTTAAACGTCGTTTAAAAATTGCGTAATTAGAAATACATTTTAAACTGTAGGTAGTTTATTAAACAATTTAACAGCCTGATGCCTTGAACAGTGTTTCTCAATTTTAGATTTTGGGCAAAAAGTGTCGCTTATATTTTTTGTCCGCGTGAGGAGACGTAGCTCTTGATCTTCATAAGTCTAAAACCTAATTTATTAATTTATTAAAGACGAATTTACTGTAGCGGTTGTTGGCAGATACCTTTGTGTAATTTATTTACATTTATTTACATTTATTTATTGAAAAACAGGTTACATGACATTACAGTTTACACCAATGCGTCATGAACCGAACAATGTTTATTACGACGGCGAAACGGCGTGGCCCCGTTGTTCCGACATCTCAGGTGTTGGATTTGGTAGGTTGCCCCGGAACCGACGAAACACGATACCTTTCGGCCAGAAATCAGCACTCGCGATAGTCTCCTGGAGCGGCCGCGGCACGCGCACTACAAATGAGCTGAAGTGCACGTAGTGGCGCGACTGCAACTGGATCACCCTTAGCGAGTAGCCGGTTTTCTGGCGAACATACTGCGTCACTTCTTCAGCGGTGGCAGTGTGATGCAGGCGCGACACGTATAGCGCCTTGCTCGGTGTGGAGACCCGCAGACTACAACCAACCAGTTCTGCAGTACCACACTGACTCTTGCGTGTCTTACGCTTTCTTGACACCGTTGTGAAACCCTCCTTGTCCACACTGGTGCGAGGGGCTAATGTTGAGGGGGTAATGTTGGGACTATGAGATTTCCGGCCATATTGACGTCATCAGCTAGTTTGGTTTATCGCCAATTTGCTTACCTGCCTTTTTTTACTAAGGTATCCAAAAAAAATGTTTAGTTGTAGAATAAAAAATGCCTTGCATAAAGTTGTCCCGAAAAAACTTGTTTTGGTGTAATTAAATTTCATCTAGTATACTATACTGTTAGGTACGTTAGTTAGTGTTAACATTCATTACGCCTAATTGGCTGTCTCGGCGCCGAAAGGGATGAAAGAGATAATTGCCAATATCTGAACACGTTCTACACCTACACCCAAAAATTTCAACCTAATGGGTCACAGTTTAAACTCTCGCTCAGTTAAAATATCTTCCCAGTTCAGCCACGTTTTGGTTTATCGTAATGGAGCTATCTGTTTGTCCGTC
The DNA here is from genome assembly GCA_905147355.2 of Apotomis turbidana. Taxonomy (NCBI): domain Eukaryota; kingdom Metazoa; phylum Arthropoda; class Insecta; order Lepidoptera; family Tortricidae; genus Apotomis; species Apotomis turbidana. The sequence continues at coordinate 16,400,429 of LR990301.1, read as the reverse complement.
TGTCCGCCTGTAAAGACCCATTTTATCAGGAATACGTGGAGATATCAAGCTGAAATTGTCTCTATCAATCGAACACTCAGGTTTGAAATGCCTTGAAGCAATGAAAAAAACAAATTTCTAAGTTTAGTATGCGTGCAAGTTTTGACGCGATTAAAACCTACATAGTTCTTACTGTACATCTAGAATCATAAAATTTGGCAAGAAGCAATATCAAGTAGAACAAGTAAAGCAAACATTCCGAAATACGCAAGTTAGTTTGTTTTTTTTATCCACTCAATTGCTTCGAATTTTGACGACGCGTTTGGCTCGGTTGGTAGACACCTGCCTACTGTCGACGGTCCCGGGTTCGAATCCCGGCCGGGGCAAATATTTGTGCAAAATATTTGTTCTTGGGTCATGGATGTTATCTATATATGTATTTATATATTATGTATATCGTCGTCTAGTACCCATAGTACAAGCTTTGCTTAGTTTGGGACTAGGTCGATTTGTGTATGATTGTCCCTTAATATTTATTTAATATATTTATTTTGACTTGGACTCTATTTATAATGAAATAAGAGCGATGACAGGTAACTACGGCTGTAGTTACCAAAAGCAATAGAGTGGCTAAAGATGGCAACTTATTTTATTGCAGTCAGTAAACTAAAGGCGACCTACATCGATACACGAGAAAATAGTTTACTCCCGGCTAATTTAAGGTTGTCTCTCAATTCAGTTAGTTTTTTCGTTAGAGCAACATTCAGCGCTATAATGTTTGTACGACGTACGGAATCCTCAGATGAGTCCAAATTTATTTGCCCGGTTGTCTGCATAATAAGGCTGTTCTATCTGGCTGTTCATGCGAATGTCAGGCCTAGCTGGGTACGTTACTGCCTCCGTGGTAATATTTGACTGGTTTAGATTAGCTAAAATTGCCGTAAGGCTTGTCAGTTTAGTATCGTATGTTGTTATCCTGAAAATTTGTATCCTCGTTACAACGCTGAAATACTTCTAATTACATGCTACTACACGTTTACCAGCTCCAGAAATTATAATAATGCTATACCAGTAATATTTTCTTCGGTTTTCCAATTGTGACATGTTTGAATAAAACCATTTGAACAGATTATATCGCGTATATTCATTTTTGAGTGACCTTTCGGTAGCTCAACAGAAATGAGGGCAGCCGCAGAAGAATTGATAACCGTATGGTTGCGCGCACGCGGACTTTGCTTGTCGCGTGACTCTGCGTTACTTGTCTTACTCGCACAGTATTAGAGTAGGTAGAATTTGTCATGCGTCAAAGGGTCGCATGTCACAGTTATGCCAGACGTGCAGGAGGTTGAAGTGGCAATAGGTAGGGCATGTAGCCTGGAGAGAGGACGACAGTTGCTATGGGGCAGTAAAATCCTGGAGTGGCGAAAAGCGCAGCGTAGGATAGTTCCCGATCAAGTGGATGGATGACCTTGTGAAGGTTGCGGAGAGTTATTTGACGACGCGTTTGGCTCGGTTTGTAGACACCTGCCTACTGAGCCGGCGGTCCCGGGTTCGAATCCCGGCCGGGGCAAATATTTGTGTGATGAACTCGAATATTTGTGCTTGGGTCATGGTTGTTCTATGTATTTAAGTATATATTTATCTATATAAGTACGTATATCGTCGTCTAGTACCCATAACACAAGTCTTCTTAAGCTTAATTTGGGAATAGATCGATTTGTGTGAGGTCGTCTGATATTTATTTATATTTATTTATTTATTTATTTACCTCATAATTAAGTGGAACTCCGTGGCTGACGGATAGATATGATCTACAGAGTTTAGGAGTATTTTCAATTTTCAGCGGGGGGCTCACATTTTGTTGTTACCCAAGGTAACTAAACAAGTGCTTAACCTTTTTCTAAAATATATTTTTTTACCAAACGCGAAGGCAATGCCTGTGTCAAAGCTAGTTATCTACTTTAACAAATAAACCCACGTAAACTGGATAGATGATTCAGTTATGTCAGCAAAGGACAAATTTAATTGTCCCAAAATCTAGAAAAGCGTTGTGTCTGAAATTGAATTTGCTTTGTGACGCTTCGAAACCGGCACCGCAATACGGATTTAGTATATATTGTTAAACTTTTTATTTTGACTAGCATTTAGTCCAGGATTTGCTCGTGTTATCCTGAATCCTGTATTGTATAACCCCACATGCATGAATCAACATTTTGACCAGCAATTTTGACTATCTCCCGGGTTACTCAAAACATTTCTGGAGTTACAAAGACATCCGGCTTCTCTCTTCTACTTAGCATTATCCCAGCTCTTGCCAGGGTCCGCTTTCATGCTAGATATCCTCTACTTTGCACGGGCACGGGCTTTATTGTACATCCTCTTTTGTGACTCCCTTTTCACGGATCGGCCTTCACGACGTCCAGCCATCGTTGTTTTGGTCTGCCACGGGACTGGGAACCGTCTCGGACTTAGTCAAGGCATTTGTGCCCTACGTTGTCGGGTGGCCTGCGAGAGACGTGACCAAACGCTTCAAAATCAAAATTAAAATCGCTCTTTCTAATCTATCCATTTCAATTATTCATGAAAAATTTCCCTTAAGTAATAAAGTAGTAGTTTATTCATGAATCTCAAATATTCGGCGTTCAACATTACACTCAATCGATCAACTTCAATTAAAAGCAAATGGAATTATTGGAAATTAGCGGCAAATCCATTACAAATAAAAATAGTAGTCGAATATTACATTAATATCAAATCTGATTCAGCCTTAATTGATTTCTGCGCTTCTGATGATTGGAACTACAATAAAACAGCAATTGGAGTAAAATTGATACGAAAATCAATCAGTAAATCTTTTTATTTGTGTTTATATTCATCATTAGGTACGAGTATAACTCATCATCATCATTTCAGCCATAGGACGTCCACTGCTGGGCACATCCTCTATAGAGTTCCACATGGGCTGGATAGCAACGACCTGCATCCAGCCAGTCCCGCTCTAACCAGGTCGTCCGACCACCTTGCGGGTGGCCGTCCTACACTGCGCTTGCTCGTTCGTGACTCGAGAACCTTTCTGCCCTAACGGCTAACGGTTCTTCGAGCTACGTTCCCCACCCGTTGACACTTCAGCTCGCTTACTCGGTTTGCTATGTCGATGACCTTGGTTCGTCTACGAATCTCCTCACTTCTGATTCGATCTCGTGAAGAAATCCCGAGCATAGCTCTTTCCACAGCTCGCTGAGTGACTCTGAGCTTCCTTAAAATTTAGAGACCACGTCTCGGCTCCGTAGGTCATCACCGGTATATATCGAGTATAACTAACAGTACTTTTTATACTTGCGTACTTTAACCCCTTCCGTAAGGTTGACAACTAGAGTTGACATTTAGGCAACCTCACTGTAGTACGGGTGTCATATGTTGGTCGCGACAAGGGTAAAGTTTGAATATTTTTTTTAACAAACGTAGACATTGTGCCTTGGTAAAAGCGTAGCACATTGAGTAGTGGCATTAATACAGATACACAGAAAAAAAATGCCACATCATTTTGGTAGATGGCGCTGAAATAAAAACTTATTTCAAAATCGGGAAGTACCCTATTCGATTCCCTTGAAAGTGTCGATATGTACGTTTTTTGTGACATAAACGGCCGTACCGTAGCTTTTTTTCATGTTAACGTAGAAGTTTGATGTTTTCACAGCTTCAAGGGACCGTAGACTCAAGTCTACTAGGTGTTAATTTCAACTCAATACCTCTACGCGTTCTCGAGATAAAGGGTCTTGACAGACAGCCAGACGGACGGACAACAAAGTGATCTTATAAGGGTTCCGTTTTTTCCGACCCTAAAAACGCAATAAATATGATGTAATATTTTGTTGTCATTGTATTTATAACCTATGTTTGAGTACAATAAAGTGTTTACATACATACGTATAAATATCATAATATTGAAGATAAAGATTTCTTCGCAAATCTTCGCCTTGTATATTTTTATCGTTACGAATCCCCTTCTATAAAATAAATAATTCCTTAACCGTCTAGCCCCGAGTAGAAAGCGATCCCGAAACTTTTCTAATTAATATTTCGTTAAGACATTCAAGCCTTTTGTTAACCAGGGGCTATAATTATAATCTTTATTAGTATTTATACAAGACTCAATAATTATAAGACGATTTCAGTTTTCTCTTTGATTAAAGATACGAGGATGCAAATCGCTGAAACCATTGAAGCATGGAAATTAAATGAAATAATTTATTCAGTAAGTAGGCCAGTAGGGCACTTTTACAAGTCAAATTGTGAATTTACCGGCATTTCCCTAGAGGAGACCGCTGTTGAGAAGAAAGCCGAAAGAAACACAGCAGTAAGTATTTTTTGCAAATAATACTTAGAACAATCAATCACATTTCATTATCGGTGCTATGGAGGTTGGAAACAGACAGACACATTAGAAACCAAAAGTAGGGTCTTTTGTTCGTTAAATTTTGATAGGATACTTGGGTCGTGTATAAAAAAAAATTGGGCAAGTGCGAGTCCAACTCGCGCATAAAGGGTTCCGTACCTATATATAATCTATAACAATTTTGTTGTATGGGAGCCTCCCTTAAATATTTATTTTATTTTATTTTTAGTATTTGTTGTTATAGCGGCAATAGAAATACATCATCTGTGAAAATTTCAACTGTCTAGCTATCACCGTTCCTGAGATACAGCCTGGTGACAGACGGTCGGACGGACGGACGGACGGACAGCGAAGTCTCAGTAATAGGGTCCCGTTTTTACCCTTTGGGTACGGAACCCTAAAAATGTGAATTAGGGACGCGTAGCAATGGACCTGTTATTAGCTAAATAACAAACATTTGAAGATAGTCTGTGTGCCACCTTTAATTTTACAGGTTTATAATTCTTTATACATATGTGTTTATACAAATAAGTGTTCCTTCTTATCAAAAGTGGTGCCCACCGTGGGGCCAATGCAACATCGAAAATAACGTATTTTTCTATTTCATTGAGACTATTAAGTCATACAGATATTGGATACAGAAAGACCTTTGTACGCTTCCATTAAAAGTTTTTTCGGTTACTTCAACCCGACGTGTACAGCCAAAAAGGCAAAAACACAAATAGAGAAATAATACATAAAATAAATAAATACTAAGGGACAATCTTACACAAATATAATTTACATTTAAGCTAATTTTGAAAACTCCGTCGTTGTCCCATAAAGTCAGAAGTGTTATTTTCTTGTTTTTTCCTCTTCGTTCAAGTTGTAACCGAGTTAGCAGTTCGCGCTATAATTCTATCTGCCAAGTGCGAGAGCCGTAGTTTGAGAGTCCATGGCTAGAATGGCTACTCCATCTTTCATCGTTCTTCACTCAATACGGTTTGATACGAAATAACTTCTACCTTGTTTCTGGATATACACGACTTAATTCTATTTACGGCCTGAAAAAATTCAGCGATCTCCAGCTACCTTTATCAGTCTGACATATGGGACTATAACCTTATTCCTAAATATAGATTGATTACCTAAGAACCAACCACAATGCGTCTTCCAGCGCGTGGCCACCCCTCAATAATCCGTCGATCGTAGCGGCTATCGGTGCTAAGAACAATGTTCAGTTTTGTAATTCTTCGTGAAAAGCGGTAACTCTACTTTACGGAATGGAGGAGTCATCATTCCTGATTTGATTATCAAGATGCAAGCGGCATACGATCGGTGGACCCTCGAGCGTCTTATTTAGTTTTTTTTTTTTTATAACTTGATGATGATTTCACACGGCTCTTGGTCTATAATAACTCCCAGCCCGGGAGTTGGCTGTAAACTTAACCGACTCTTGTTAAAGGCCGGGCCCTTATAGTTTCGGTGTGAAAACAAACGCTCAGGCGCAGATTCACGAAACTCACTAGGCGTTTACATACATGTTAGTCCTTAGAGTGACTACTAGAGCCTCTAGTGTAAGTTTTCGACTGTAGAATAAAACATCTGGAACGAATTTGTCAAGATATTTTTAAGTAACATAACCGCGATCGACGACATTTTGTTGCATTGCAATCTTACCTACGCTTGAGGCAGATTTTAGGATGACTGAAACCCTGTTGAATACCTTTAGTAATTTTTTTGTTTGGTCTAGGGTTGACTGGCAGAGATTCAACGAGGCTCGAGATGACTTGTTCTCCAAAATGGCAAAGCGATTAATAAACGAAATGTATACCGGGTGTTTCCTGTAATAGGAGCGACAAATTAAAACATAGATTCTTCCCTTGAAACTGAACAACATTTGTTAAGCAACTTCTGAAAATAACGTGCATTAAATGATATTTTGTAGAATAATGTTTAGACAACGAAGCAATGTATTGCGAAATGTCCGATATTAGTATAGTGACAGCTATGTCAATGCTCAGGGAATGTCAATGTTGTTCAATTTGAAGAGTAGAATCTATATTTTAATTTATTTCTCCTATTACAGGAAACACCTGGTATATATATTTTAAGATCTTTCGCATATAAATGGTTCCTGAATTAACATAAGTCATCGCAGGTATAACCTCATTGAGCTCGGAGGAGAACATAACTAGGAACTAGCTATATAGCTTAGAATAATGTGTTTTTACCTCCGAACAGGAAAACTTAACGGCTTCAAGTACAAAGTAAGGCTGGTGAGCGAGAACTATAAAATCGGAAAGGAGGCTTCGAACATACAGTAAACACGGATTGGCAACATCAGTGGATTAATCAGGCGTTTGTTCTAAATCCGGTTACTTGTTTTTTTGTGGAAGTTCCTGTAGATTACAGAAGGGATTTCAAATTATGTCTGGGGAGTCCGGAAATTTTACCAAGTAGCTCAAAATGCCACAAAAATCAACAGAAACCTCATCAAAAGAATGTTTTTTTTTTTATAACGGCCCAACGTAGTGGCTCCACTTCGCCTGATGGTAACCTAAGTCGCAATGGCAACTGACTAGAAACCAACGGTGCCATGTCAGTTAACACTGTCATGCTGGCCCGAGAGATGCTTTTTTACGCTTCGTTTGAAGGGTCCCGTTATAAAAAGGATGCCCACAAAAGTGAGGCAGTTGGGGCGTTCAAACGTCTCAAATGACTGAAGTAGCTAGGATCTAGACGCATTACCTAGACGCGAGATGAAATGAAATCCATACTAATCCATACTAATATTATAAATGCGAAAGTGTGTCTGTCTGTCTGTCTGTCTGTTACCTCCTCACGCTTAAACCGCTGAACCGACTGAGATGAAATTTGGTATAGAGATAGTTTGAGACCCGGGAAAGGACATAGGATACTTTTCATCCCGAATAAATTTAGTGTTCCCGTGGGATGAGCGGGTAACACCGCGGGGCACAGCTGGAAATGGTCCTATTACCTGTTGGCTGAATATACTCGTATGTATGTATTTATGTATTTATTGTTTATTATATTTATGTATTTATTTGTTTTTTATGTATATACTATTATTATTATTCTTTTCCGATATTTGTATCGCCTAATAACAAAATCTTATTTTTTCAAGTTCTCCACTACCCAAAGTTTGTCTGGAAGAGATCGCTTTTTAGCGATAAGACCGCCTGTTGTTTACCTCTAATTGTAATTTCTTGCATTGTATTTCTCCTGTATATTTTGTGAGGTGTGCAATAAAGAGTACTTGTATTTGTATTTGTATTTTAACCTTTATTGCAGAAATGAAATACAAATCATACAGAAGGCGGACTATCACCATTTTTAGGGTTCCGTACCCAAAGGGCAAAAACGGGACCCTATTACTGAGACTTCGCTGTCCGTCCGTCCGTCCGTCCGTCTGTCACCAGGCTGTATCTCAAGAACGGTGATATTTAAGGGGGGCTCCCATACAACAAACTTGTTATAGATTATGGTACGTTGTGACAATCCATCAAATCTGGGAATTTAATGCATACAAAAACTCATATTTATGTTGTAACACTTGTGTATTAACAAATTACTAATATTAATGAAATCCAGTTAGATTTTTTTTTATTTCTTATAGAAGGCGCTCCCAACTTCATTCGTTTTTATTTCTTGTATTTGGGTTAAATTCATCTAGACCATCTGTGCTGTAGCTGTAGTTAAAAAAATATTTTAAAATCCTGGTTAAGATCTTTACAAAAGAACAAAAAATAAATCTGGGGCCGCAGGTACATTTAAAGAAATTGTACATTAGGTGTAGTGTAAGTCTCATCTCATGGTTTTATTTCGACTTGAGCCTCACGAGGATAGTATAGATATAGAATTAGATGGATGAGGCTAATGAACTAATAACTAAACTAGTCTTCATTTGATCTTACTTATAGTTTTTACCTAATTAATGCTGCGAAAACAAGTAACTGATTTTTCGAAATTAACCCCCACATGGCTCTCTTTGTCATCCGTTTTTGTCTTTTCACACCGAAGTTTATGTATTTGCTCCGTAGCAGTCCTGTTTGGAAATTACCGCCCATTTTGTCATCTATAGACGACTGTCTACAAACAACACTTTCAAATTTTTTAAATATTAATTTTGACAGCAGTTCATGGGATCAAGCGGTTCTCCCCATAAGACTCGGTGGTCTGGGTGTTCGGTCCTAGTCTAGCGTGGCACTACCGGCGTTTCTTTCCTCTGCCTATAGCTCGTTATCTCTCGTCAGTGTAATTCTTAACTCCCCTCAGCTACCTGACGTTGAGATGGCGAGTTTGGTGGAGGCCAGGGACGCTTGGTGTGCCTCGTGCCCTGATGTGGACATCCCGATTACAAGAGCTGCCCAAAAGGCATGGGACAACCCTAGGCTTAAGGCAACCCACGCTTCCCTATTAGAAAATAGTCCGAACGATTTGGACCGTGCTCGACGTGCTCGTGTCTTGGCCGTTTCCGCGAGCGAGTCTGGCCACTGGCTGCACGCCCTTCCCTCGCGTAATATCGGCACTGTTCTAGATCCCAATTGCTTAAGGATAGCAACTTGTTTAAGACTCGGAGCTAGAATATGTATCGATCATACGTGCGCCTGTGGTAAGAGCGTAGATCAACTGGGACGTCATGGGCTTTCTTGCGCAAGAAGTGCCGGCCGCTTGTACCGCCATGGCACATTAAACGATCTGTTCCGCCGTTCACTTGCCACTGTCTCTGTGCCTGCCATTCTAGAACCCATTGGGATGGCGAGAGACGACGGCAAGCGTCCGGATGGAGCAACGTTGATGCCATGGAAGCTTGGGAAAACCTTAGTGTGGGATGCGACATGCGTCGACACGTTTGCCGCATCGCACATTCAGGTAACTCGCACACAGGCTGGTGCGGCGGCTGACCAGGCCCAGATCCTGAAGCGCCGAAAATACTCATGCCTTTTAAAGGATCATGACGTGTTTGCGGCGCTGGCAGTAGAAACTTAGGACCTTGGTCAGCCGACATGAAAAGCTTCTTGAGGGCCCTGTCGTCGCGGTTGGTCGACGCCACGGGGGATCCAAAAGCTGGCGCTTACCTCTTGCAAAGGATCAGCCATGCAGTTCAGAGAGGTAACGCCGCCAGTGTAATGGGGACCATGCCACCGGCAGAGCTGCTGGAGGGGGTGTTCTTTTTATAATGTCTTCGTGATGTAGACTTCAGCTCCGGTTAGGAATTGTTGCAGGTCCTGTCACGGTCGCCACTTTGTTCCGTATAGGAGCAAGGAGATGATTCAAACTTGATATTCTTCTCAAAAAATATGTAATTTTGGATATCATATACAATAATTATGTCTTCATAGGCGTGAGTGTTAGAACGCAAGTGCTTGATGATGTGGTGTCGCGTGTGTCGTATGGGAAAGAGCGTCTGTGATTGGTTAGAATTGGTATGTCGTGATATGTGAGCGCTTTGATTGGCCTAACCTTTATACATTGCAAATGGGACTTTAATACAAGGTGGTAAGTGTGATATTGTGTGTGCTTAAACTATTAGTGAACTTAAAACTAGATAAACGGAGCGCAGCGAACACTATTATTTTAAATTTAGTATTAGTAGTTTATTTAGTATTTATCAACTCTTTTACCACTTATCATTTGTATATTGTAAATATGTTTTGATTGTATGTGTTTATTTTAAAATAAACTATTGAATATAGTAACTGATTCTAATATTTATTATAACATCCCACATTTCATTGCTCATTGCAGAGTAATCCTACAATTCAGATAAACAACTACATGACCTCAGTGCCACCCACACCTATCTGTGCTTGTTACTATCTGTGCTGTGGACCAAAGCACAATACTTCATTAGACAGTCATAATGACGGAGTATGAACAGGGCAATAAAAAAATTATAATTTTAAATTAATTATAGGCTAAACATAAAACCACATCAAGATGTTTATGCAATAGGTATAATTAACATTTTTATCATGTAGTATAGTTGCAAAACAATGATATATGTTGGTAATGCAAATGCATAGCTATTATTCTATGCATAATGGCAATTCTTTTTTTTTAGGGTTCCATAGTCAACTAGGAACCCTTATAGTTTCGCCTTGTCCGTCTGTCCGTCCGTCCGCGGCTTAGCTCCGTGATCATTAGTAAAGGGTGAATCAACTTTTTTGTGTTGTTTACTCTGTCCCCGTTGTCCAAGTGACATCTTCATACTGTTTCATAGAAAAATGCTTGGGTTGTCCGAGGGACAAATTTTACGCAACAAGGTGCACTTAAAAGTAGATTCACCCTAAAATAAAAACTAAAAAAGTTTTTTTTTTTCGGTTACCTCTCGAACACAAAGTGGGGGTGATTTTTTTTTTCGTTTCAACACATCGTCGGTCCGATCTCGAGACGCCTCGTCGGCGCAGGCTCACGCACTCACACTCACTCTCCAGGCACGCAGTCGATACAACGCTAACCTAGGCTGAATTACCACACTAGTCGTAAAGTAAGTAACGCCGCCTCCGCCGCTCTCGCTGCTGCGCGGGCCGCCGGGGGTCTCGTCAGCCTTGTGGAGCTTGGTCTGTCCGACGCGAGAGGGGCGGCGGCGGCGCCGCGAGCAGGCGCACATACGTAGATTTCACTGATTTAGGCGGCCATAAGTCGAAATATTGAAAATCACCACACAAATAAACAATTGACACCATTATGTATCTAACATTCCAAGGCACGTACCCTCACTATTTTCAACTCATTAGCTAACAACTGCACAACACTACAGGTAATCGAAATCAGGTTGTCACATGCAGTATATACGTATCGGTGCGCGGTGCCTTAGTTTACTTAGTGTTACAAAAAGCAACAAAGAATTTCGGCGTACTCTTGTGTAGTGAAAGCAATGGATTCCTATAATTAGAAAGAAAGAAAGAAAGAAGAAAGAAAAACATTTATTCGGGGACAATATATCACAGAAAAAAAAATAAAAAAAATAGTTAATACCTATTTTAAAACTATATGAGAATCACCCATGTCGTCAAACTCCTCTACGAGCGCACCGAGCAGGTGCTGTCCAATGAGGTGCACTGGGCCTGAACCCTGCACACACAAATACTTTGATAGGATTTATTTCTTTTTTTATGGTTAACATTTAGTCTGCATTTAAATTTCAGACAAATGCCTCGAATGCAATCACAAGCAGGCAGCGCAGCATCAAATCGACACTGCACACCCGTCAAATAACACATGGTTAGTTTTATCATCATTAAAAACTATTACTACTATTACTACTTAATCTGTTCATTGCCAGCAACTTGGATAATTATTTATTTTGGACATTGAAGTTCTAAGATATACAAATTGGGTAAATGGTACCTGGATGAGTGTGAATGTGATTGGAGCATTAGGGAATTCTAGGTCTAGCCTCGCCTGCCGCGTCTCGCCCACCTTCAGGATGGCCACAGGGATCTTAATGGAGTCTAATTGTAGAGACATTGTTTCTACCTGGAAAAGCATTACATCCTTTGTTGATGAATCAGTAGAGAATAATTTTCATATCAGGTTATGTCTGAATGTGGTCATAATTAACTACAATACATCATATCCCATAACAGGAAATTCATTTGTTCTTACTTAAATTGAACTTATTACACAAGGCTTTTGATGTGCAATGTGACATAAGTACAGTAACAATTTGTTGTCATGTCTGGTTTGTTATTGTGAGTACACTGACCTGCACCACGTTGAATTCGTCAGCCTTGGCGTCGGGCCCGAGCAGTGCCATGCGGATGAGCAGCTTGTTGCAGCGCGGGTACTCCACCTTGGCTTCGGGGTCCCATGTCTCGGACTGGTGAGACGCAGACAGGGTGACACCTGCAACACCCCGCACACCTCACGTCACTCGATAACCTCCAAATAAACAATGGGTAGATCCCACGCCACCCGACCCGCTGACCCCGAACGCACTTCCGAGAATTAAGATGCGACCGCCCGACGCTTGGACGCCACTTTTAAATTACGCGCCCGCCGAATTGACTGGAACATTTGCGAACAAATATCTCGAAGTGGAAAATCGATAGCGTAGTTATAAGTACAAATTAGCCATTTCACATTTCGCAAACCTTGATCGAAAATGGCGGCAAGTTAATTTGCGAATTTGCAATTATAATAATAACGATAGAATTTAACAACACTCATAACCGTGACTAAGAGTGGAATTGCACGATTTAAAGAGGAAGTTTGTGAATATAACGAAATAATACTAAAATGGCGAGTTAGCCGGGTGTCAAAACTGACGCTACCGATAAATAGTTATTTATTTCTCACAAAATTACAGTCATCTTCATAAATAATTGTACGATCTTGAGCGTAATATATCAAAGGTTCCTACTTACCATAAAAATATTCGTCCGACATGGTGATTTCACTAATTAATTTAATGAGATTTTCGCGACACGCTCACGTGCGATGCCGGCGCACACAAAAATCTGAAGTTGATCCAAAGAATATAATACTCACAGTTGATCTGAAGCTATGTTACATTGTAGTCTATGATCTGAAGAGTTGAAGACCGGAGTTGCCAGCCTAAAGTTGCAATTTCAACCATAGATGGAAATCTCCCCACTACGATGTTTTTGCGAATCAATTCACACCCTTATTACTATGAATAGTTGCATACTCAAATCACTATCTGTCTTTATCCCACTTCCCAGTATATACTTAGGTGTAATACGTACCTATAATTAATAGCTTATCTGTGGCAGATAATCCAAAGACAAATACATTAGGTTCCATCTTGGATCAATTTCGAATCGAGGACGTTTATTTATTTAATTTCTATTGGTTTAAATTCAAATCGGTTATAATGTTTTCATTAGTTATGTCAGATATTTACAAATTTCCAAGATAGAATTGACCAATGGGCGTTAAGCTTGTTTGACATTATTTTTTTAACAATGGGCTATCTCATTTCCTCGATTGACATAAATTTATTTGTCAAAATACCGTATAAAAATATTGCCTCCGTTTAATAACTCCATTGTTTCTTTTAGTTCCTTCCGAATCCCTCAACTTTTTTTCACCCGTTTCCGAAGCCATCGCGGAGCCCGACTGAGCGGAGTGAAAGTGTTCAGCCATCGTAGCATCTCGGTGTAGATAGAGTGAGTCTCTACGCTCGGATTATTGCCTCGTTCTTGACCTTATGCCATCGATGTTTCAATATATTTTTGACGACGCGTTTGGCTCGGTTTGTAGACACCTGCCTACTGAGTCGGCGGTCCTGGGTTCGAATCCCGGCCGGGGCAAATATTTGTGCAAATATTTGTTCTTGGGTCATGGATGTTATCTATATATGTATTTATATATTATGTATATCGTCGTCTAGTACCCATAGTACAAGCTTTGCTTAGTTTGGGACTAAGTCGATTTGTGTATGATTGTCCCTTAATATTCATTTATTTATTTATTTATTAAAAAAAAAAAAAAAATAGTCAAAAACTTGCAAACGACCGATGTCAAGTCGCATATCGTGTTCTATTAATATTAAAGCTCATATAAATGCTATTTCGTGAACTGTCAAAATGTCTAATAAGAAATCGGCGAGGTGAAAATCGCGCGTGTCGGAAGCTGCGGCTCGTTGGCATACATACGCTGCGGAGAGCGCATCGATTGTGACCATATCTGTTCTCAGGTGTGTCTCCGCGCGGTCGCGGGATTCATGGTGAATGAGCGTTTTTCAAAAAAAGTGTACACGTGACGAACCGGAAAACGGTTTTTTTTATAACACTGATTTTAAATTTTCTTGGCTTATTTAATTCCCCATAAGTTATAGTGTATTATTTGAGAAAATGGCATTAAAATATTAAAAAATATAGAAAATATCGACATTTTAAACTCAGATTGTGGTGAAACTAGTTCCGGATAGTCACTAATATAAAATTCAGTATAAATTGATTGAAGTATTTTTTGGACCAGTTTTAGTTTACACATTTTAAATACAGACAATAAACTATTTAAAACGGGTTTAATTTATATAATTAATGGAACGAGCACGCTTTGAGGATAAAATAAAGGTCCAGTTCGTCACAATCGCCACCAAATGACTGCTAAAACATGTATTTTTTTGCATTAAAATGCGACAAATCAACGAATAATATTTTTTATTACATTAAGGAATAATCATTTAGTAATGTTAACGCTTAAATATGTGAATTGTTGCACTGCAGCAGCCAGAAATAATTATTTTCAACATCCCAAATCTTGGGACAGTAACTAAACGGAATCTCATGTGACTAACTGGAAAATGTAAGGAATAGTGTACATAGATTGAATATATTGAAATAAAATCACAAAAATATTATGTCATGAATCGTATTTATTGCAACGGAATCAAAATGGTATAATACGAGTATATATTATTACTAGTTTATATATGTAATAATAAAACATGTATTAAACTAGTAATAATAAATATTTACCATGTATATTATTATGTATTACATAAAAATCTTTCATGAGTAAATGACAATCTTAATATTGAAAGTTTTATTAGTGTTATTTATCTATTTTTATAGATTATTAATAATGTTTTATTAAAAATGTTTAAAATAAAACATACAATGTTACGATTACCTTTAGCAAGTAATAGCAACATGAACATTTCAAAATATAGAATAACAGTATTAATTCTCATTAATAAAAAATTGGGCAAGTGCGAGTCCGACTCGCGCATGAAGGGTTCCGTACCATAATCTATAACAAGTTTGTTGTATGGGAGCCCCCCTTAAATATTTATTTTATTTTATTTTTAGTATTTTTTGTTCTAGTGGCAATAGAAATACATTATCTGTAAAAATTTCAGCTGCCTAGCTATCACCGTTCTTGAGATACAGCCTGGTGACAGATGGACGGACGGACAGCGAAGTCTCAGTAATAGGGTCCCGTTTTTACCCTTTGGGTACGGAACCCTAAAAACGGTTGTAATTAAAATACTTACATCGAACGAACTTTATTTTAGGACATCGCTTAGAACGCTGTCTGCCTTTTGTTTTCTTGACAGTTATAAACAAATATAAACCTTATTGCAATATGTTAAGGTTTATGGATGTATACTTAAGGTTATATCGACATAAACCAATCACAATTTTTTTTCTTCATTTCTGACAACACTTTCAGCTGTCAAGTTAGTTCGCCTAATTAAAAACTCGACTGTAAGCGTGGCCCGACATGCTCTTAGCCGGTTTTTATAAATGTTTTAATTGTTATTTTGCTTTTTAGTCATTTCTTCCGGAGATAACAAATACTTTTCTGAAAACCGCATCAAAATCGGTTCTGACAAATGCGAGATAATGGCGGATAAACATGCATGTATAACAAACATATGGGTCAAACTAAGTAACTCCTTTTTTAGAAGTCGGTTAAAACATCGGTCACATTTCGATTGTGTACTAAGCTTTATAGTTCCAATTCGTCACAAAATCGTTCCGGTAGTATATCACGTCACGAATCGGACGTGACGAATTCTACCTCGACAATTTAAAATCAAAATTTCAACGTGTTCTGAACCAATTCAATGTGTTTTTGGTTTAGTTTCGGATACTACGATAGTTTCTTCTATGTCTAATTGTGTTTAAAAAGTTAATTATAATCTACTTACCGAAAAAACTGTTACTAACTCGAAATCCTATTTTTAGCGCACTGACACAGCGTCCACCTTTCGTCACCGTTTTCACGGAACTGACGTTATATTTGCAATGAAATCCGATGCCTATAGCATTAAAATGTTGCCAGGATTGAAAAATTAACGCTTTTTGGGGAATATCGATTGCACAAGTATGTTAAAATCGCTTGTGACTATAACCGGAAGTTCCGGTCTGTCGATTTCCTTGGACAGTGGAAAAAGTAGTTTTTCGGCATTATAAACCGTATTTGTTTATAAATAAAGCACACGACTAAAATCTAGACTCATTACTTTATCTGTGTGACCACATTCAATATTCATACAAATTTATTTCGAGTTTCTGCAAGCCTCTGAACATGACTGAGTCGACGTGGGACATACCCATTTTAGCACTTTTCATATCTTTATTTTGCAATAAATCTAGTAATAAATATAATATAATCGATTTATAAATATAAAATGAATGCCCCACATCTACAGAATAAAATGATACCACTCATATACCCAAATACTAAAGGTAAAGTAAAAAAAAAACACGTTGAACGTGTGGGACATTCAAATTTTGCCATGTACACTTTTTTTGAAAAACGCTCGAATAGGTGACGGCTTCTGCCGTGCGAACAACCGTCGGTGCAGTGGAGGATGGTTGCGTCGTAGCGGGCGGCAGGCGGAGAGTGGAGCCGTAGCCAGGCGCCATGAGCGCTACGGGGCGCGAGGTGGCGCCGGCCGAGCCCGCAGGACCGGCGCAGGCCCGGCTCGACGCCTCCGACACCACTCCGCCGCAAACGCAGCCCCTGCCGCAATCCCAGCAGACAAGTAAACACGCATAGACACTAGGTCAAAGTTTGGAACAATGTAAATACCGATCCATATAATGTTTGTATATATTTTTTTAAGTGAATAGAAAAATAAGTTACATAAAGATTTCTATCCATAACTGAGTAGTAAGTTAACTATAACTTTGTTGCATACTCTATATTTTGAGATTGAAATCTTATTTTCAACAAAAATGACTAGATATTCTCTTTCCATGTACTCTTATATGTATTGTATAGATATATGTTAGCAGTAGCAGCAAATTCATATTGTACAAACCTATAATGACTGCTCCTATATTAGTAGGAAAAACTGTTGGTCATCCATCCATACTAATATTATAAATGCGAAAGTGTGTCTGTCTGTCTGTTACCTCTTCACGCCTGAAACCGCTGAACCGACTTAGATGAAATTTGGTATGGAGATAGTTTGACACCCGGGAAAGGACATAGGATACTTTTCATCCCGAATAAATTTAGTGTTCCTGTGGGATGAGCGGGTAACACCGCGGGGCACAGCTAGTTAGGAAATATAACTTAACTTTATCAAAGACATGGGCCTGTGATGGGCCACAAGTATTTATTTAATGCAAAGCTTGATATGAAAAGAAATTAATAGAACAAAAAACCGTCCAAGAGTATGGTGGGCCATGAAATCTGAAATAATTTATTCAGTAATTAGGCCACAAGGGCACTTACAAGTCGGATTGTTAATTTACCGGCATTGCCTAAAACCGCTGTTCAGAAGAAAGCCGAATGAAACTCAACAGTAAGTGATTGTTTCGTAAATCATACTTAAAATAATCAATTACATTTATGTCAAGTAGCAAGTGAAAAGCACAGGATAAAATAATATAATTATTTAGACGTTCAAAGTACGTCTTTATCTTTCGAGGGCTAAAATTTCAAATAAACTACAACATTTGATATTATTATTGTTGACTTATCGTAGCGGCAGTGTATCCTCCAGCAAACTGGGAAACACTTTTATTTATTCACCCACCAGGTGGGAGCGAGTTTTAGCTCGTTCCAGTATTTTTACACAGTCGGACTAAGTTAAAACTGTACACTAATAAAACTACACAGAATATAAAGTTATGAAACTAGTGAATCTGTGAACTATATAGACCACGCGAGCTTGGTTTAAAATGGCTTAAAATCGATACTACGTTTTGAATATTCGGAAATACGTTTGGAGCTTCCAAAACTCCGCCTTAAAAAAACCGGTCAAGTGCGAGTCTGCCTCGCGCATCGAGCGTTCCGTACAAACACTTATCCCATAATTAAAACTTATAGAACCGGGTGTATCGCGATATTTTGATTTACCTTCATTGCCTGACGTTTCAACACGGTTTCACGTGCCGTGGTTCCAGATGTACGCCAGGCGTGTTCAAACCGTGAGAGTATAAAGTGTTATATTGCAAACACTTATCCCGACTTAAGTGGCCGGGTTAAGTTAAGTTTGTACCTGGTATGTAAGGTTCCGGGTATAAATGAGGTGCAAAGTTAACGCAACCGATCACGTTTGTTGTATGGGAGGCCCCTCAAGAATGTGTGTATTTTAGTCTGCTGCAAGAAACTGCAGTGGTAAAGCAGCTGCGTTCTAAGCCGGCGGTCCTGGGTTCGAATCCCGGCAAGGGCAAATATTTGTGTGATGTTCTCGAATATTTGTGCCTGGGCCATGGATGGTATTTAAGTATGTATTATCTATATTTGTATGTGTATCGAGGAGCTTCTGAACAAATTTGAGAGATTACTTAACGCATCCCACATCAACGAACCAGTTTCATGTCTAAATCCCTTAACGTCAAGTGTTTCGGCTTTGGAACCGCTTTCCCCTCAAAATCAAGCAAGTCCCGAACAAGTTTGCTTTCAAAATAGCTTTATGTGATCTATTTGTTGGCAGAAATGCGAACTCATAGCTTCTCTGATTAGTGGTTACGTTGTTTCATCTGTATTTACATATATATATATATATATATATATATATATATATATATATATATATATATGTATATCTTTGTATATATCCTATAGAAATATGTATTTATCTAAGTATAATATCTTTTGGTTTTAAGTTTCGTGCACCGCCCACAATTTATCTGCTTAGCCCAATGGTTGACTGGTAGAGAGTGCCCTATGACATGTAGTCCGCCTTTTGTACGATAAGTTATTTCTTTTGTGCAATAAAGATTAAATAAAAATCATTGTCTAGTGCCCATGCCATAAGCCTAATTGAGCTTACTGTGGGACTAGATCGAATTGTGGGAGGTTGTCAGATAAAAAAAGAACACTCCACCCTTACTAACGGCATTTTAAGGTCCGCTGCCTATTCTGTGACTTTTAAACCCCATTTCATTTCCTCTTTAAACTGGAAAAGGCTAACAAAGAATTCACTGCATCATTATTTCCACCGTTAAATTTAACTTTATCAGCTACATCCCAAGTTCGAAGTTTCAGTTGCAAAATGTTCAGTTAGCTCATTTGGAGAGAAAAGGATTTCCAAAGTAGGTAAATGTGGAATAAATAAATAAATAAAATAAATAAATATTAAGGGACAATCATACACAAATCGACCTAGTCCCAAACTAAGCAAAGCTTGTACTATGGGTACTAGACGACGATATACATAATATATAAATACATATATAGATAACATCCATGACCCAAGAACAAATATTTTGCACAAATATTTGCTCCGGCCGGAAGAACAAAATACGAGACGGTGCGATAAAGTGCACAAAGCAGTGGACGTCTGTGGCTGATAGATAGATAAACATCTATCTATCAGCCACAGACGTCCACTGCTGAACATAGGAGGCCTATGGCTCGCCACAAGGTGCGATACTGTGCAGGATCGCATCCATCGGATCTGTGCAACCCTAACGAGGTAATCCGTCCATCTAGTTGGGGGCTATTCCATGCTGCGCTTTCCTATACGTGGTCGCCACTCCTGGAATTTGCTGCTTCAACGGCCATCTGAATAGCCTGGAGAAGTGCACATTGCGTCGTTAATATATTACAAATTGCATTTCGCTATATTATAATATAAAGAGTTTTCACGTAAAAAGTAATAAAGGCGTCTATTACTTCAAAACTGTTATAATTTAATCAACGTCAAATGAGTAATAAACGTCCAGAAATTCCATTCAAAAATACCGAAACTTCATACAGTGATAGAACAAGTTACGCCCTTTTATAGTTGAGGTTTCAACGTTGCTTCAACTTAAGAAGCTATCCTTTAAAGTTTACCTACTTAGAGCAGCTGTTCAGTTCCCAGCAAAAGTCACCCTTTTATTGCAGCCTTTTGTTCAGTTAGTTAGAGAATACTAATTATTAGAGTTTAACTTCAGAAGTGGGACTTAGTAGTTTGCTGGCTGACAAATGGTGGGAATATTTGAATGCGTTGGCAAACGTGACAGGGTGCCAATTTGACGCCAGTTTTTAATTTGTCCTACCTAATGGACCACTGAACCTGATGCAAGAGCCATATAATTTTTCAACCAGTTGCTTCTTGCATGCCTTAGGGTGGCATCGTAGCGGCATCTACCAATTTTTTTTTTACTTCGTTGTAAACATTTGGTTTACGCTAGCAGACGTTACTGCCATAATAAAATAATTCGTGAGAATAGTAGACGCAACGTGGCGCGTTATCGTTACGTTACACGTCACGTCATCGTGTGGAGGTTTACGTACGTTGCGAGAACGTTTCTAATCACGATGACGTTCTTAAAGTGGGATTGTAGTTTTACCTTAAACGTGATAGTTTACAAAAACTGAGACATATTCGCTTTCTGAGCTGTAAGGTCACTGAAAGTCATCCAATGAGCAAGTTGGCATTCATGCTGAAGGGCCGTTATGGATTTTTTTTTTTATCGTTGTTATGTTTTCAAGTTGCATCCTAACAAGCCTATAGGTAAGTGTTGTTCCGGCCCAGGGATAGTGGCGCTGCAAACAGTTTTCATATACCAATAATGTGCTTACGTCATATATTTGCATTATTAAACGTCAATAGCGATTTGTCAAGGATTCGTCATCAACCAAATTCAAAATTTTTTAACCGGAATGCTGCTCGTTCGTTCTTCTTGCGACATAAATACTGAATCCTATTAAAAACTTGACTTTCATCACTGCGGATAGTTTTGGCTTTATTGTACAAAAAATCTTGAAATATGCGGAATAATTAGTCCTGTTACCTTTTTGTTTACATCAGAGACATTCACTGACTTTCAACGTCAGTTGCCAAAATTTTGTTATTTCCAGTAAAAATACAAGTATCACAAAAAATCCGCAATATGGCGTTGGCTGAAAAACATTCTGTTGGGCTATCATCATGATAGGAAGATGATGATGGGAAGTCTTGCCATGTATATTGAACAATTGAATAAATATCAAGGGAGATTACACACATGTCTGGAACTTTCCATTACCCAGCCGTATTCCACAATACAATACAAAATGCTTACCCAATCTGTATCCAGATTCCGTTTATAAAACGCCCAAATTAGTCGAACCCTCTCACTGCTCACTCAGCAAAAACCAAGCAATCCAAGAAAATTCCATCCAAAAGGGTTTCGGGAATTTAAATCTCGTGGGAAATGAAACAGGACGGGAAACTAGTGCCCCGATCCCTTTTCGGATTGATTTTGCAATAATCCCGACTTAGTTCTTATTGGACGCATGAGATTCGGTTGTTGGAATCGACTTTTATTTGAGGAAGTCTGATTGTGACTCTTAAACCCTAATGATAATTTTATAAGTTATAAAGGATCACGAAGGATTCTTTAAATCAAAGTCAGAAGATTCAAAAATCCGAATTGGTTTACTTCGGACTTCACTGATCAGAAGTTAGGTCTGATAGTAAATTTTAAATGTAAATGAAAATATGTTTTATTGATCAAATGACTAGGGTTTGGACATTTGGAAGAACAAAATACGAGAAGGTGCGATAAAGTGCACAATCTACTCGTATCTATCTACCCATCTAAAATGACTTACTGTTGAGTTTCTTTCGGCGTTTCTTCTCAACAGTGGTCTCTTGTGAAATGCCGGTAGACTCAGACATGTAAAAGTGCCCTTGTGGCCTACTTGCAGAATAAAGTTGATTATTTCATTAATTCATTATTTCATCATTTCATTATTTAATTATTTCATTATTTCATTATTTCATTATTTCATTATTTCATTATTTCATTAATTCATTATTTCATTATTTCATTATTTCGTTATTTCATTATTTCATTATTTCACTATTTCATTATTCATTATTTCATAATTTCATTATTTCATTATTTCATTATTTCATTATTTCATTATTTCATTATTTCATTAATTCATTATTTCATTATTTCATATGTGATACTACGCAGACCGCATCCATCAACTCCCTGCGACCCTACCGAGGTCATCATACCGTGGTTCTAAAATTCATGGAGTCGCTAATTATAAAATTTTCAAACAAAGTCGAAGTTTAAAAATATGTGGCGATATAAGATACCATGATTTATCCTGTTGCATCATTAATAAACTCATTTTAATGGTAAGGGACGCACAAATGATTAATAGACGTGATATAATCCGTTTATAATGCGTGACAGTCGCGGAAACCGAAGAAAATATCCCATTCTCAATCGTTGAGCGGCAGCACGTTTTTAGGGTTCCGTAGCCAAATGGCAAAAAACGGAACCCTTATAGATTCGTCATGTCTGTCTGTCCGTCTGTCCGTCCGTCTGTCCGTCCGTATGTCACTTCAATTTTTTTCCGAAACTATAAGAGCTATACTGTTGAAACTTGGTATGTAGATGTATTCTGTGAACCGCATTAAGATTTTGATGCAAAAATAAAAAAAATATATTAAATATTGGGGGCTCCCCATACTCAGAACTGAAACTCAACATTTTTTTTTTTCATCAAACATACTTGTGGGCCGTGGGGTATCTATGGATAGTTCTTCAAAAATGATATGGAGGTTTCTAAAATATTTTTTTTCTAAACCGAATAGTTTGCGTGACAGACGCTTCCAAAGTGGAAAAAAGTTGGTCCCCCCCCCCCCCCCCCCCCCCTCAAACGTATAAAATAAGAAAATGAAAAATCTAAAAAAAACATATGATGTACATTACTATAAAAACTACCAACGAAAATTGTTTTGAACGAGATCTAGTAAGTAGTTTTTTTTAATACTACCTAACTTTGCACCTAATTTATATGGGGCGCTATACATACCAGGTGCAAACTTAACTTAACCACTTAGGGATGGAAAGTGTTTGTACGGAACCCTCGGTGCGCGAGTGCGACTCGCACTTGGCCGGTTTTTGTTTTAAAAAACAGCCCAGTCGAGGGCATTAACAAAGAGAATAGATAGCACATCCAATCACAAAGGCATGTGTAGCATGATCCGATTCGCCAGTTCGCTTTTGTCTCCGTGGATAGCTTAGATAGGGGTTTGTATTTTTCGAAACAGATAAAATCTTTTTTAAGTAAGTACTTGATAGATTTAGGAGTTAGAAAATACCTCGCCAATCTTGAAATTAATTTGTGCTCGCTTTATTATACACAATTGTATGCAGTAAATCTACTCTCCAAAAAGAAAGTTGGATAAGACAACACAAAGTAAGTAGTGGATCTATCCGGAAAAATACTATGTAAAATTTTTAGGGTTCCTCAGTTGGCAACGGAACCCTTATAACAAGCTGAAATTAATATAAAATGCTATACTTAGTCTACAATCTCTTCAAACATGTCGCTGTTGAAAAATAGTTACTTATATTATATTCATTATTTTGTATTTGATACGTTAATTAGTTTAAAGGTATAGACCTACCTAACCCTACCTGGGCCACCGTTGCCTGATATAAATGTTTTCATTAATTCATTTATCATTAACTCATTCATTCAGTAAATAGTGCCATAGCTATTTGAAGATTTTCCATAGCACCATGCTAGCCTTTCGGCATTATTTAGGTCCGTCAAACAAATGAAGTCCGATATGTCCCGTGACGTGTCGATTTTCGGACCGGAAATAATCCTATCCTAGGATTCATCCATCCACATTGATGGGACGAAAATCCATTGTGTCTGACTAAGTTCATATTGAATCGTTCTAGTTAAGAAGGCTGCGATACAAATGAAGGAGTAAGGAAGGGCGCGTCTACACTAAAGCGGAGCGGAGCGGGAAGTGCGGAATCGACCAAGAGTGAAGCGGTGCTGAGATAAAGATTTAGGGTGCGTGTCTATTGAAGCGAATCCCCATGACTCTAATGACCTCACCAGGGAGCCTATGATGGTTGCGTTTATCACGTGATAAATAAGTAATAAAGCATCTGTTACTCAGTACTCACATTCGCATTTTGCCAAAATGTGACGGTACGTAGTCGCCGACTTCGCTTGTGGCGTGACTGAAAAAAAAATTGGGCAAGTGCGAGTCCGACTCGCGCATGAAGGGTTCCGTACCATAATCTATAACAAGTTTGTTGTATGGGAGCCCCCCTTAAATATTTATTTTATTTTACTTTTAGTATCTGTTGTTATAGCGGCAATAGAAATACATTATCCGTGAAAATTTCACCTGTCTAGCTATCACCGTTCTTGAGATACAGCCTGGTGACAGACGGACGGACGGACGGACAGCGAAGTCTCAGTAATAGGGTCCCGTTTTTACCCTTTGGGTACGGAACCCTAAAAAAGAGACAGGTAGTGACAAAAAATCGTATAAATTTATGAAACATGTAACGTCTCATTTATTTTAATGTGGGTACAACACATTTTTTTTATTTAAGTCTAAGGACTGGCAATCCAGAGGTACCGGGTTCGATTCACGGTCTCTTCCACCTGGTAGCTCCTTTTTCAATTTTTCTTTGAGCTTTGATCTTTGGTATTAAAGGCTTAAAAAAATTGTGTGTCATAGTTATGCCAGAAGTGACGAGTTTTTATAACCCACGCCATATCGCGGATTTTAAATAGTACTAATTTAAATATTTGTATAGAATCTTTTTATCGATTTATATTTTTTAAGTGGTAATACCACATTTTTATTTTTATAAATAATGACACAAAGGCAAATTAAAAAAGAAAAATTGAAAGTGATCTCATCTACTACAATCGAAGCGGGGTTTGAACCCGCGACCTCTGCGTTTCTGGCGCGTTGCTCTTCCAACTGAGCTATCCGATCGCTACGTCAATCACACCAAATCTTTCATCCCTTAATTCTTTACGCTACTGGAGCGCCCTCTGCGTCATATATGTTTTTGAAATGCTTATGCGCATTAGCCATACCCTAGGATGTGCGTTTTACACGCATTCAATTTTTCTTTCTTAATTTGCCTTTGTGTCATTATACTGCATGCTTCGTTCTCGATATATGTTTACCATGCAGCTTCCTGACGTCGTCGGCAACTGAACGCAATTTTAGAGCCCAGACCTAAAAACAAAGCTAAACGCACCGTGTATAGTCTCTGGTCTCCAACGCCAAATGTCATTCTTTTCGTTTGCGCGGCAACGGTAACGTTTTCGTTCACGTATTCGTTATTAAAAACTTCAATTTACACGTGAGAAAAGTGAAAAAACAATGCCAAAAAGAAAACATGACCTTGATTATTATATTAAAAAGATTAAAAGCATTGAAAAGAGTTTAAAACGTAAAAGGCTCGAGCGTGAGCATGACGCCGACGCCGACTCGGATAACGAAAACACATCTGTATCTTCTCAATTGCTTCAAGGTAAATATCTATTCATTATAATTATTAATACTTCAGGTTCGAAAATCATCTTATTTAACGCGTTTGGTTGGTGCAACGCAGTGCTCCGGCGCAAACGCAGGCTTTTTCTTAACCTCAAAAATATACGCGGGTGGTGTACCTACGTGATACACTGACGCGATTATTTGACACGGGGCTCATACGCGATATGCGCACGTTGTCTCCTACTCTTAAACATCATCCGTGTGGTGTAGTTTAAGCAGTTTTGATGTTTTGTACAAGACATTTGACGAGATAAACTTGTCGTTTTTCAGATGACAATGATGGATACGAAAATGACGATATCATTGTGTCAGAGGCTCAGGATACAGAAAACTCAGTGGCTCAGAATACCCCTGATAAACACATGGTACCTCCAGCTGGTGATGCTCCCACCGTTTGCGCCACAAATGCGCCTACTACAACTACAACTACTACAGAGATACCGACTACCAGTCCTGATGTACTCCTAGCATTAGGAGACTTGATGCCAGATAAACCCACATTTGGCCCTCCAATAAACAGTGATTTGGCACGAATTTGGTCTACAATTCTAAAGAATGGTATCCCAAAAGAAATTAAAGAAAAAATTGTTGATAAATTAACACCAGAAAATTGCTCATTGCTGAAGGCACCAAAATTAAACCCTGAAATCGTAGCTTCGGTCAATGATGTAATAGTGAACAGGGACAAGAAAATCGAATTAGAGCAAGGCCAACTAGGCATTGGCCTTACCATTTTGAGCTCTGCTTTGTCTTCTCTAATTGACAATGAAACTGTAGATAGGTTGAAGCTGATATCTGTGCTGAGTGAGGCTGGCAGGGTGCTAACAGACCTACACCATGTCCAAACAAAGTCAAGGAAGAATTTAGTTTTTCCAGTTTTGGACAAAAAGTTTCTCGATGTTATTAAGGATGTTGAGAGAGATGAATACTTGTATGTAGCAAACTTAACTGAAAAGATCAAGTCACTGCAAAGCGTTCAAAGAAGTGGCAAGACAATTAAAAAAGTGGCTCCTGTCCCTAACCGCCAGGGAAACTCCAATGGGCCTCCTCGATTCAATCATCAGAAGACTGCCTCGAGGGGCGGACACAAGAAGATGCAGTCCTCAACATACCCACGGAAATACCCAGCTCAACAATATCAAACAACTATAAAGAAGCAGCGAGCTCCTCCGGCCAAACAACCTGCCGCTCGACCATAGAGGTGAGTCATGCTGGTAGATTGGCACATTTTCTCAATTGTTGGAAAAATATATGTAAGGATGAAACCACACTGGAATATATAAGAGGATATTCAATCCCTTTGATAACAGAGCCTTACCAAAACTCTGTGCCTGGTCCTTGTCTTGCTACTGATAAAGAATACAATGATATGCAGACAGCCATCCGAAACTTACTTACAATGGGTGCGGTTTCTCCTTGCAAACCTTGTGCTGGCCAGTTTATATCTAAAACATTCCTTGTACCCAAACCAAATGGGAGCAAAAGATTCATTCTAAACTTAAAATTATTTAATAAATTTGTAAAAGCTTCACATTTTAAAATGGAAGATTACAGGACAGCAATGAATCTTATCTCTCCTGGTGATTATTTGGCAAAAATTGACTTGAAAGAATCATACCTTCTTGTGAACATAATACCGCAACATAGAAAATATTTGCGATTCCAATTTGATAAACTTTATCAATTTACTGCCCTTCCATATGGCTTATGTTCAGCACCTTACATATTCACAAAACTTATGAAAGTAGTGGTAACACATTTAAGGGAAAAAGGATATAAATCTGTACAATATCTAGATGACATATTGTGTATAGGATCTAGTTATCAAGGCTGTTTTGACAATGTTCAGGAAACAATTTCCTTATTACAGTGTTTAGGTTTTGTAATAAATTATGACAAAAGTATTATTCAACCTACACAATGCTGTCAGTTTTTGGGGTTTGTTTTTGATACCAGGAATATGACACTTCAGTTACCTGTAGATAAAAAATGTAATATTGAAAAAATGGTACAATATTATTTAAAACTTGATAATTGCCTTATTCGTGACTTTGCCAAATTAATTGGGACATTGACTGCAGCATGTCCTGCCACAACATATGGCTGGCTTTATACTAAGCTGCTTGAGCACCACAAGTTCATAAATATAACTAGAAATAGCGGCAATTATGACAAAAACATGCAATTGCACTCCGACACTAAGTTGGATTTAGCCTGGTGGGCTAATAATGTGAGTACCACATACAGAAGTATGGCATACCATAAATTTGACCTTGAGATATATACTGACGCTTCACGAACAGGGTGGGGCGCTGTCTGTAATAAAAGCAAAGCCAATGGATATTGGAAAGAGGATGAAAAATTATATCATATAAATTTTCTAGAATTACTTGCTATATTTTTAGCACTGAAATATTTTGTTAAAAACAGTCAACATATACATATCTTGTTGCGTGTTGACAATAAAACAGCCATATCCTACATTAACAGAATGGGCGGTACTCAATTCCCTCATTTAAATAACCTAGCCAGGTCTATATGGCAATGGTGTGAAGAAAGAAGCATCTGGCTTTATGCATCTTATATAAAATCTTGTGAAAACAAAGAAGCAGACTATGAATCTCGAAAAATAAATCCGGACACTGAATGGGAATTGAGTACCGCAGCATTTCAAAAAATAGTAAACAAATTTGGCACCCCTGATATTGATTTGTTTGCATCCCGGGCTAATGCTAAATGTGATATTTACATATCTTGGAAACCCGATCCAGATGCAAGCAATATAGATGCCTTTACAATCTCATGGTCTGACCATTTCTTTTACGCATTTCCACCATTTAGCTTGATTTTAAAATGTTTACAAAAAATAAGAAATGACAAAGCTGTCGGTATTTTAGTAATGCCATACTGGTGTTCACAGCCCTGGTATCCATTAATGCGCACTTTGCTAGTATCAGAATTAGTATTTTTTGAGCCTGAAAAATACCTACTACATTCTCCTTTCAGGGCCAGCCATCCCCTACACAGCCAGCTTACACTAGTTGCCGGGATATTATCAGGCAGGCCTGGCTGAAACGAGCTATCCCTCCGGCATCAATAGAAGTAATGTTTGCATCCCTTTCGAATTCCACTTTAAAACAGTACAATGTATCCTATAAAATCTGGTGGGTGTTTTGCCAAAAACACAACATTGATATATATACACCATCTATACCTATGATAATGTTCTTTCTAACAAAAATGTTTGAATCGGGGGCTTCCTATGGTTCTTTAAATTCCCATAAATCAGCTCTATCATTAATTATGGGCTCTAAAATAGGGAGTGATGACCGCATCAAAAGACTATTTAAAGGATTCTATAAAACTAAACCTCCTTTGGCAAAATACCTATCAACATGGGATCCAAATAAAGTACTTACTATATTACAGGACTGGACCCCAAATATGACCTTGAGTTTGGATCAGATCACAAAAAAGCTAGTAATTTTACTTGCATTAAGCACTGCACAGCGGGCTCAAACATTATCATTAATAAAGTTAAGTAATATACAAAAGTCAAGTAATGGGGTAAACATAGTCATCACTGAAATAATCAAAACGTCTGGTCCAGGCCGCAGCCAACCTAATCTATATTTACCTTATTTTGAAAAACAAGAAATTTGTCCTGTAAGAACCCTATACGACTATATTAGCTTTACTCAAAACTTAAGAGGAAATTATGATCACTTGTTGATATCAATAGGTAAACCACATAGACCAGTCACTGCCTCTACCATAGGACGCTGGATAAAAGGAATATTGCATGTGTGTGGTATAGACACCACTATTTTTTCGGGGCATAGCACCCGTCACGCTGCTACTTCCACTGCCCAATTTAAAGGTATTTCATTAGATGTGATTAGGAAGACAGCGGGTTGGACCCAGAACTCATCAACCTTTGCAAAATTTTATAATAGGCCAATAATTAACACACCTGGTGAATTTGCAAGCGCAGTCTTAGGTACTGGACCAGTATCATAAAATTGTCAATTTTTCCTACCATTATACTTAGTATTGTTTAGTTCTTTAATTATAGTAGATACTACTTCAATGTGCCATTGATTATTATAGGTACAGGTTAAAAACCTCGTTATTAACATAATAGTATGTAAATGAGTATTTTGTTTTTAAAGAAATTTAAGACTGATTTAAGTTCAAACTGTAATTGATAAGTTATCTCAGATTAAGCAGTAACAGTGTTTATCTTGTTAATAAATATTTTCTAAAATTTATTCAAATATTTATTTTTGAACAATACGTACATAATCTCAACTTAACTATATCTCTGAACATCTGCATGGTAAACATATATCGAGAACGAAGCATGCAGTATAATAAGTGATCAAACGAACTTACCTGTGATGTTCGATCATTATTATACGAAGTGCTTCGTTCGAAGATATATGTAATATAGTTAAGTTGATATTCACTTAATAATACCTAACTCTGAAAATAATGACATTTGGCGTTGGAGACCAGAGACTATACACGGTGCGTTTAGCTTTGTTTTTAGGTCTGGCCTCTAAAATTGCGTTCAGTTGCCGACGACGTCAGGAAGCTGCATGGTAAACATATATCTTCGAACGAAGCACTTCGTATAATAATGATCGAACATCACAGGTAAGTTCGTTTGATCACTTATTATTTATAACTTATAGTTCACATCTTTCAACGTCAGTTACCGAAAATTTGTCGTTGCTTACTTAAATAAATTGGTACTTATAATTTATAAGTACTAATTTATTTAAGTAAGCAACGACAAATTTTACTTTTATTAAACGACAAGGAGAAAACGAAGACTACGTAAATATTCAGCAAATCGCAAGTAATTTTTGCATAATAAAGCCAAAACTATCCACAGCGATGAAAGTCAAGTTTTTGACGATAGGATTTAGTATTCATTTCGCAAGAAGAACGAAGGATTGAGTATTCCGGTAAACAATGTTTTGAATTTGGTTAATGACATATTGCTATTGACGTTCAATAATGCAAATCTATTATGACGTATGCACATTATTGCCATATGAAAGCTGTTTGTAGCGCCACTATCCCTGGGTCGGACCGAGACTTTTTGCGCTATAAAGTTGGCGTTATATGTTGTTCTACATTTGGCTTATCTATACGGAGATAATTTGGGAAGATATCACGAGTGACAAGTTAAACAGTAAAATGCGAACCGACGGTACATTATTCCACGACCCCTGTCATCCCGGGAAACAATATCGGACGTATTAATCTTCACATTTTCGTATTTTTAAGATTAGATTTTTAGGAAAAAATACGTTTTCTGGTCAGGAGATGAACAGCGGAAATTGGATTTTAAATAGACATGAAAAATAATATTGTTAAAAAAATTACTCCAATTTGAGCTTTTTAATATCTTGCGCCTTCTAGTTATTTATATGGAAGTTTTTTCGAGGTAATGTGTGAAAAAATGGACCAGAAAAAGACTGACTTGCTTTTTCATCATCATCATCATCAATTATCAGCCGATAGATGTCCACAGCCGAACAAAGATCTTCCCCAAAGTTCTCCACAACGATCGACCACGCCTCGCCCTCATCCGACCACGTCCCGCGATGCTAACCAGACCTTGTTGACAGCGTTCCCACGTGTCTTCCAGTACGCGGCCATCGGTTTTACCAATGTGCTTCACCCAAATGCCACTGCATTTTTGGTCAGGCGTTAGAGCATCCTACAAAATAGGATACTTTTGCTCAATCCATTGAATATATGAGTCTTTTGGGCCTTTCCATAAACGTCCACAACCCATTTTCCCGAGGAACAAGCAGTCCCAGGGCATAACTTCCCCCGGAGCGGCCCATGTTTCTCAGACGTAATCCTAAATCTCCCGCCAGGCGTTTTTACGAGGACCGAACCAGGCGATAGTTACTGCTTATGTGAGGCTACACTGCGAGAAAGTAGCAGAGGATAAATTACACACCCCTAATGAAATTATATCGCTTCTTTTCGACGGAGCATTGAGTAAAATTGCACCATTCGAAATAGTACAGTTTTGTCGCAAAGAGGATATCGTCGGGGATAGTGCAATACCGCGTAAGTAACAAGTGTAGATACGAATCAATATTCAAACAAATGCTAAGTATTTTATTAAAATGAGAACATTATCGAGAGCTGTTACTTACGCGGTATTGCACTATCCCCGACGATATGTAAAAATTTATGAAACGTAATATCTCATTTTTAATGTGGGTACACATCACAATTTTTAGGGTTCCGTACCCAAAGGGTAAAAACCGGTCCCTATTACTGAGACTTCGGTGTCCATCCGTCCGTCCGTCCGTCCGTCCGTCCGTCTGTCACCAGGCTGTATCTCAAGAACGGTGATAGCTAGACAGTTGAAATTTTCACAGATGATGTATTTCTATTGGTAATTGACATATATGTATACCAAATGTAAAATAAGAATACTGAATTTAATTTATTCTATATGTAATAATAATAATGGTTATGATTGTGTTATAGCTTAGTGTTCGAACTCCTGTAATTCAAACTCTGGTGATTGACACAGTTTCTTTATTATAGTTAAACAGGTACAAATGTTTACTTTCTCACTAATACGCTACTTAGCAAAAATCAAAATCACCACAACAACGTAAAAACGAAACAACAACAAGTGTCGGCTGACAGCTGTTAGCGCGGCACAAGTAACGCCTAGTTCCAATAATGGCCACCAACACGTCGTACATGTCGCTACTATCGCAGCTAACAGCCATCGGCGACGCCGGAACAAAATACTTATTAATTACAATATTTATACACATGTACTGGCCTCACCTTACTAATATATAACAATACTTATCTAATGGCACAGACATAATTTGGAACATAAGTATAAGAGTCTAACATTCGGCCATCCGTCCAATATACACGTCCTCGTGTATACTCGAAAATGAGAATCAACCACAAGAACATGTATATATAATACATGACACCACGTACATAACTAATTTATACACTTATTTTTACATTATTCAACTGGTATAACATCACATAAGACATTTGTCTAAGCATTTATAATGTTTATACAAGGCAACATGACATTTGAAAAATATACTACTCAAAAATCAAAACTTTATTCTGCATGTAGGCTACATGAGTTCTTTTACATGTCAAATTCTAAGTTACAATCCAAAAAATCCTTTTACAATTTACATTACCTACTAATAACACCATAGCAGTAATATTAATGAAACAGACAAATCACTGGGCATATTTTACAGGAAGATGTATGTATATATTGTCTCCGGGTCTATTATATTACTGTTAAATACAATCTGTAAGATTACTTTAATAACTTTAGATAGCTCCTAAATAATGTTATGTTATGCATGAAAATCAAGATTACTGAGTTAGCAAGTTTAGAGTATATTTTTGTAGTTAATCGCGTTTGTTATTGTCAGGTACATAAAAATCATATAGGTACTATAATTTACTCTAAAACGATAACTACTACCGGTTACTTTTCATTATTTGCCTTCTGCCAGAATATACGAATAAGTTATTTTAGTTTGTTATGATTAACAGTGCAGATCCGAGATAACCAAAAATAACCATGAAGAACTTAACATCCTATTATTCTGTCCTATGACTAATACTAATTAAAAGGTAAATTGTGTCTGTATCTGACATGCATAGGACGGAATCTGTCCTTTATGACTTATAATAATTGGCTTGATCTGTCTAGCCGAAGGAACATTCTGGCTATATCTGCCATGAATAGGACTAAATCTGTCCTTTACGGTTTATACTAGTTGGCTCAATCTGTCCAAGTTAAAATCTGGCTTTTTTTATCTGCCATAACCTTCGACAGACCTCGGCTCAGTATCTTCTGGCCACTTCTGCCTTACTAAGCCGGGATCTGATTACAACTAGGCCGGAGTCTGGCTTTACTTTCTTTAAGCGGTTAGCATTCGTAGCTTCTACAGAATGACGTAACACCCGCTCAGCTCGCAACTACTCACACCCTGACTGCTCATCGCTAGTGGAATCGGCATCGGTTCTTGTAAAATTTAACCATGGTTTTAGTCTATCTACTGCGATGACGGTACTGTACTTGCGATTTCGTTTCCGGGTGATCGGAGTATCTTCAACTTGGTATCTATCATTCCCTAACGATGCAGTGATACGGTATGGACCTTGATATTTTGGGACCAACTTTCTACTTTGACCGGTGGCAGGCGCTTCCCTTTCAACACTTACTAAATCCCCAACGTTGAATATTTTGGGGTGACCTGCTTTTTTATCATAAGCCGTTTTTTGCTGCTCTTGGTAATCCCTTATATATCTATTTATCTGTGATCGAATATCATCTAACGACTCGTTATTTGTTGTAATATCGTCACCTATACTAAACTTTACTCTGCCTTCCGTTACACCAGTAAGTTTGGTACCAAAAAGAGCTTGAGCTGGAGTGTTCCCTATGCCCTTATTAACTGTATTGTTTAGTCCCCACTGGACATCAGGTACCTGCATGTCCCATTTCTTTTCATCTGCACCCGTACATTTAGCTGTAAGAGCATCTAGTAAGGTCCGATTATACCGCTCCACCTGTCCATTAGCCCTAGGCGTTGCGACTGCATTCAGTATGTGTTTGATGCCAAGACCACTTACGTAACTAGTGAACTTAGAGCTTGTAAAGCATGAGCCTCTATCAGATATAATTCTGTTAGGTACCCCGAATATGCTAAAATATTCGGTCAGTTTTTCAATTACAATGGATGTTTTAGTACTCTTAACGGGCCGTAACATGATAAATTTCGTGTAAGCGTCTATAATCACAAGCAAATGCGTATTACCCTTAGAGCTTTTGACGAACGGGCCAACATGATCGATGTGTACCGTACTGAATGGAGAGTCTACCTTGGGTATTGGATGCAATGGTGGTCTTTTCTTCGATGTAGATTTGGAATAGGCACATTCAAGGCAAGACTCTACATACTTCTTGATAAAACGCCTCATTTTGCTGAACCAGTAGGTTTCCTTAACTTTGGCAAGGGTTTTTTCAAATGCAAAATGACCTATGTCGTCGTGACACTGTTTTAAAATTTGCCAGCGTACTCCCTTAGGGACTACCCATCGTTCACCTTGGTCCGTTATGCGATAGAGCTTATCGTTTTTAACAACAAAATTCTTCGTAACATCTACTACATTAGCCGCGTTGGGATCACGTAAAATTGAGATCTTTCGTTGTACCTCAGTGTCTGCACTCTGCACTGTACTTAGCCAATCAGATTCCCGTCCCTCAATTCGAGCCACTTCGATAACATTCTCTGAGCATGTAGCGTCAGCAGGTGGCGGATTTCTACTCAGAGCATCCACGTGGCTCATATACTTGCCGGGACGATATTCAACTGAGAAGTTAAATTCCTGCATAGCAATCCACCACCTAGCGACGCGGGGTATTAGATCGCGCTTTAAAAATGTTGCACGTAAGGAATTACAGTCCGTCAGTACTTTGAAGTCTATGCCAATAAGGTATACCCGAAATCTTTGCAAGGAAGCAATTACTGCTAACGTCTCGAGTTCGTACGCAGTCATATGTTGCTCGTCCGTGGTCGTCTGTCTACTGAAGTAGGCGACGGGCTTCAGTAGGCCATCTCTGTTACGCTGTAGTAAAATACCGGCGATTCCTATCTTACACGCATCCGTATGGAGCTCGGTACTAGCGTTCGGATCGTACAATGATAACGTAGGTTTTTGCAACAGTTCGGATTTAAGGGTATTGAACGCCTCGTTTTGTTCTTTATCCCAAACCCAAGCAGCGTCTTTTTTTAATAAGCTAGTCAAGGGTTTGGCAATGACTGCAAAATTTTTCACAAATCTGCGGAAGAAGCTGCAAAGACCAATAAACTGTCTCACGCCCTGTTGATTACGTGGTTGTGGGAAGTCTCTAACGGCTTTAATTTTCCTGTTACCTGGCTTAATGCCGTCTTTACTAAGTTCGAAACCTAGGTAATCAACAGTTCGCTTAAAAAAACAACACTTTGACAGTTTCAGTGTCAATCCAGCTTGCTGTAAAAGATTCAAAATTGTCTCTAACTTGGTCAACCCTTCTGCCACAGAATTGGATGGAATGATTATATCATCCATATAGGCGGTAGCGTTGTTGTTATTGTTTCCTAAAACCATATTAATCATTCGCATAAAGTTGGCAGGAGCATTGGCCAATCCAAATGGGACTCGATTAAACTCAAATTGAGCGTCAGGGGTAACAAAGGAAGTTTTATGACGGTCAGCTTCATCTATGGCAATCTGGTAATACCCAGATGCCAAGTCTAATGTGGTGTAATAACTATTCGCTGGGTGCGAAGTAGGTGGTGGGGGAACCACGAATCGATCGCAGCGCGCACCGTGGCCAAAAAAGGAACTTTCGTCAGGCTAACTGTCACTTTTTACTAGCGAAATTAAGGCATCTAAAAATAAATAAATATGCGGCACGAAACCTGCACCGTAGTTAATTGCAAAAACAATGGCAAAAACAGTAATCACAAATTCAAAAACAGTAATCATAAATAAATAAATTTCCACAAGCAAGTTGGAAACAAGAACAACGAATTAAATGGATAATCGCTATCAAGAGGCAAAAGTTAGTATATAACCTATAGAACAACATTTTTAATATTATATCTTGTATGTTGTAGGGAGTAGCACGTTTATGCATTTATTTTCTTTTACATTTTGGACATGTTGAGAAAAAATTAATTGTTTCCCATTTTATTATAGTTTGGGATTTGAGAGCGATGTTGTGTTTGATTGAGCAGAATCCAGTTATAATAATTAATTTGGCCATGTTTAACTGAAAAAATAAAATAATCTGTATTATTACGAAAATACAGTCATAAATGATCGGTTGCATTATGCATGAAATGCGTTTTTCGGTTAAATTTGTTTATTTTGTAACTTACTTCTCGTGAAGACAGCCATGAAAAGGTCCGTGTGAATTACATCTGAAAGTTATTGATTTTGCCATTTTAGACGGGAAATAAAGAAGGTCAACGTTTTATCGACACTATAGATTAACATAATCGAATAAAATGAAAGAAAATTACGATATTTCATTGAAATTATTTGTTTGTTTACTTACTCTTCGTAAAGACAGTCAGCCATTTGACATTAAAAAGCCCGCCGTAATTGTAACCGCTAGTTGACGCTGTCATCGCGCACCCAGCGAATAACCCGCAAGACTATCTAGCTGATCGTCGACTCTAGGCAAGGGGTAATTTTCTCTCAGTGTTTTCTTATTTAGAGCCCTATAGTCAACACATAGTCTTACGTCGCCAGTTTTCTTTTTTACTAGAACTATTGGGCTGGAATATGCTGACGTGGATGGCCTAACTATCTCACAATCCACTAGCTCTTGTACCATATCACGGACCTTCTGCCTCTCACTATATGACAATCTATACGGTCGATAAACTACAGGCTCGTCATCTTTCAGTTTTATTGTCATCTCTACTAGGTGAGTCTTTCCAAGTTCCTGTAGACTGAACGCGAAAGCACGTCTATATTTATTAAGTAAACTAAGAAGGGTATCTTTACTTTCTTTATCTAAGGTGATATCGACATTCATATCCTCGCTTTTAATGGGTTGAAGTTCTACAGGATCTATCCTCATTACGTTATGTTGTTGCTCATGATTAGATGACTGTCGAGCGATTCCGCAACGGGTTAGCAGAGAACCTTCTTTGACTAGAAAAGGTTTGGTAGACAAGCCATTTAACAAAGCTACTCCTGAACCATTAATGATAGAAAACAAACCCTGCACCAAGCAATGTTCACGACCTACTTGGAACCTATTACTACCGTTGACGAAAACATCGCATGTTAACGGTGGCTCTGTCTTTACAATGACAGGTGTTAGGCCATTAACGGTGGTATCGTTAGCACATATGAGGTTTACTTTTACGCTAGAAGTATCATCTATCGACTGAATACGCAACGAAACGCTATCCTTTTCTATGACAACATGGGGTTGCTCGGTAAATGTTTGTCCCACTATAACAGGAACCTGCATAGCTGAATCAGGCACCACAAGAATCTCTACTGTACCCCTAACTCCATCTATTTCAAGGTCCACTACGCATTTGCCTACAGCTTTTACGATACCATTTCCAAAACCCTTAAGGGTAGAAGGAGTATCAGTAATGACACAATCGGAAACAACGTCTTTGATATCAGATGCTCTTATCAAAGTTGCGGTACTCCCAAAATCTACGAAGCATCGCTTTTCTACCCCGTTAATAAAAACATTCTTATAATACTTAGAAGAATCCTTGTCTACGCCGTTTATCAGTTGAACTGGTTTTGAAGTGCTAATATTGTCGGTTTTGTTACATTTGTCGGATGTGTGGCCAAACCGTCGGCATTTGTCACATTTTACAACAGGTTTAGTACATTGGGACTTGTAATGTCCTTCCTGCGAGCAATTAAAACACGTCACAGCCTTTTCTTTAGGATTTTCCTTGCGTCCTATGGTTTTCGAATCTCTAAACTCATTACGTACCTTTTTTCTATCGATTACTTGATTACATCTTGCACTTTTCAAAAATGGTAATAACTGATCGGGTGATTCGAAACGTGCCGCTTCAGCGCTAAGCCTAACACTATGATCGTCAATTCCTAGTACTATACAGTCAACAGCTTTCCTACCATCCAAGTCACAACGATTGAGTAGCGCCAATTTGTCATAATAGTACTCTTCTAAGGACTCGTTAAACTTAACCCTTTTATTTAGCATTGTAGTGAGCAGTATTCAGTAGTTTTTGTTACTAGGAAAAGCAAGTTCTAATTTTTCCTGCCACTCCTTCCACGAAAACATAACCGACTTTAGACCTTCGTACCATTTTTGTGCCAAGCCTTTTAATTTCGGCAACGCAAAATGAACCGTTTGTTGTTCAGTCCATTTATATATAAGGGCGCATTCATTAACTTTGTGTAACCACGTCGTTACGGATTGCTCTTTACGTGAGGGGTCGAACTCAGGGACAGTATTCTGATTAGCTACCACATTGTTATTTTTGTTACCGATGGTTTGTAGGGCTTGTATTAACTGAGCGATTGTGACGTCACGTTCCACCTCAGTGGAAATATTACTATTTTGTAACTCACCAGCAAACGTCATATTGGGGTTTTGTACCGCACACTGCTCGGTGCTGATGGTCTGCGGGTGATGGGATGATCTACTTCGCCCCCGACTGTCACGAGTGCTGCGTGTGTGTGGCGAAGCCCGGCGCGAGGGGCGGCTGCACGCTCGCTTGTGGCTAGGGCTACGCGAACGGTGTCGAACTCGACCGTTGCCACAACTGCGGGAGCGGCGCCGGCTGGCACGGGAGCTCGAACTGGACTCGTAACCGCCCGAGCGCCGGATGTGATGACGGCTACGCGAACGCCGGTCGACTCGGCGGCTGCGTGACCACCGGCTGGCGCGGTGGCTGCCCGAGCGCCGACTGCCTGACCGCCGGCTGGCGCGGTGTCTGCTTAAGCGCCGACTGCCTCTGCGGCTGCCTGAACGCCTGCTGCTTGCCCGCCGGCTGGCGCAGCGGCTGCCCGAACGCCTGCTGCGTGGCCGCCGGCTGGCTCGGCGGCTGCCTGAGCGCCGACTACCCGCACGCCAACTGCCTCTGCGGCTGCCTGAACGTCTGCTGCTTGGCTGCTGACTGGCGCGGCGACTGCCTGAGCGCCGACTGGTCCTACGACGGTTGCGTGATTGGCGCCTGGTACGGCTTCGCGACCGCCGACTCTCCAAGCATGGCGTGCCAGAAACACGCTGCCTGCCATTTTCATCATCCATACTGTAAATGATACAGGCATCAAGTTAATGTTACAACATACTCAAATTCTTGTTCACTGACGTCCAATATCTAATAACCTCAAATACGCCTTGTATTTCCGCTCCTTCTATTCTAATCGCAAGTATGAGAATTATAGAACACAAATGCAAGATGAAGAGTTAGCTAGTTATTTACTCTTGCGCTTTCTCAAACATTTTTATATCAGCTTCGTAATATTGTAACTTATTACAGGTAAATGTTTACCGGCAGCGTATTGGCAAAGGTCAGGTTATTGTTAACTACTGATATACGTGAATACCTTCTGATAACAAGAATAATATATAATCCTGGAGTATATAATAGCAAAACAGCTAAGTTTCAAGTATAATAGGAAACTTGATCGCCTGGATATACGCAGAAAATAGGTTAGGACAACACAGAAACTGTGCGTTTCTCTTTTCTTTGCACTATTTTATCAGAAAGAAGGAAAAAAAAACGTATATCATCTGTTCGTGATTAACCTCTATGTTTGTTATACAATAATAAAACAAAGCTCACCTTTTCTCAGCAAAATTACTCACTCACGTATATGTGGGAATGGATCACTATAGCTTAATTTTGTTGCTATTAAGCTATTATCCCGGTTCTGATATGTTCGAACTCCTGTAATTCAAACTCTGGTGATTGACACAGTTTCTTTATTATAGTTAAACAGGTACAAATGTTTACTTTCTCACTAATACGCTACTTAGCAAAAATCAAAATCACCACAACAACGTAAAAACGAAACAACAACAAGTGTCGGCTGACAGCTGTTAGCGCGGCACAAGTAACGCCTAGTTCCAATAATGGCCACCAACACGTCGTACATGTCGCTACTATCGCAGCTAACAGCCATCGGCGACGCCGGAACAAAATACTTATTAATTACAATATTTATACACATGTACTGGCCTCACCTTACTAATATATAACAATACTTATCTAATGGCACAGACATAATTTGGAACATAAGTATAAGAGTCTAACATTAGATTGACAATGTATGATTATTACAAATAAAAAATCTATCTATTGCCGCTATAACAACAAATACTAAAAAAAAATTAAGGGGGCTCCCATACAACAAACTTACAGATAATGGTACGGAACCCTTCGTGCTCGAGTCCCACTCGCACTTGGCCTATATTTTTATACTGAACCATTGATACAAAGATCAAATCACAAAGAAAAATCGAAATGTGTAACCTGGCGGAAGAGACTGCGAATCGAAACAACGTCAGGTTACGCATTTCGATTTTTCTTTGTGATTTGATATTTGTATCAATGTTTAAATACATGTTAAATGTAAGGTTTATATGTGTGGCCCTTTGGTACCTAAAACAAAATGATTAATTATTTGAAACATAGGCTGGAGATGACGCAGGCAGCAAAATTCCATAATAGTAATTATTAGTAGATATATGTGATTAGGAATAGTGATTGTGGGAAATAACCCTATATGTTGTATAGAATCACGTATATCGATCTCTTAATTATAATATAGTACGTAAGTGTTGTTTTCTACCGTTTAATTGCTATTATTTGATTTATTGTTTACGTGTTACTTATTGCCTGATTTATGTCGTTTGTGTTAGTTTTAAGATAAATATTTTAT
Organism: Apotomis turbidana; assembly: GCA_905147355.2. NCBI lineage: Eukaryota > Metazoa > Arthropoda > Insecta > Lepidoptera > Tortricidae > Apotomis > Apotomis turbidana. The sequence goes on along the minus strand of LR990301.1, from coordinate 16,359,354 downwards.
TCCCTTTGTTTTTTACTTACCTATTTTAATGTGTACTATGTCTGTGAATAAAATGTGTAATGTTTACTTAATTTAATAAACAAACCCCAGAGGCAATTCGGAGGCGTGGCCTAATTTTAAGCGCGTTGATGCGCACTCACGCCGAGCGCTAGTGGCGCGGGCACAAATACCCCCGCGCCCCCAGCAACAGCTCACTTACCACTCACACTCCGAAGCGACCACATCTCACGGTCTCCCGCTTGCCTGGCGGGATTATTTAAACTTCATGCGAGTATTATTTTAACTATACAGTTCACGTTCCCAACAGTGATACAAAGCCGGCTCGCCCTTTTCACGGCTAGGCATGCTTTTCTCAAGCGTATGCAATAAAAAAATAATACACCACTCAAAATAAATAACTCAGCTGTTAAGACATTGTGTCACGAACACAGACCCAATGTAAAAAAAAATTGTTTCCCGGCCTAGGCCTTCAATTTCGTACGAAATTCCTTTAAACAATTCTCTCAAGTTGTTCCGCCCGAAAATTTTTATTTTCTTCGATACTCATTTGTTTTTTGTCATCTGTTGAAACAAAACCCCTCACTTCATTAAACTTTATCACGTTGTTTTTGCACTAAACTGAACTTTATTTTAATATGCATTATTTACTTCACAATGATTAACACAAGTCACAATCACGTCTTCGCGGCAATGGCGTCTGAGAGAAATATTTTCAATATTTATTTTGTCCTGTGGCCCGCCTGATAGAAATTTGGCCAATACATTTTTTTTATAGCTATCCTGAATTATTTTAGTAAGGATGGCAACTCAACAAAACCAACGAAATAATTCGACCAATGACAGCGAAGCCGCTAGGCGCACGGCGTCCTAAAACGCTCAAGGGGGCGCTTCATTGCATGTTTGAAAAAAAAAAAAAAAACATATATAGATAACATCCATGACCCAAGAACAAATATTTGCACAAATATTTGCCCCAGCCGGGATTCGAGCCCGGGACCGCCGACTCAGTAGGCAGGTGTCTACAAACCGAGCCAAACGCGTCGTCAAAAAATAATTTTGCCACGAAAAGACACTGGAAAAACAGTATAGCAGTGCACTCGCACTTTAAAGAGATGCCCACAGTCCGAGAGTTTTATTGCTGAGGAAAAATCGTCTTTACGGTTACAGCGGGCTATGAATTATTGACCTAACTACGGGTGCGATTCTACTTACTAATTTAACTTGAATAAGTTGCTTTGTGCTATTAAAAGTAACAGAACGTTGTGTGGAGTATCAAAATAAAGTTAGGCTGTTTAAGATTTGACATTTTTAATTTTTTTTAACCTTGTCTATCGATATTATCAAAAATACAGAGCATGAAACATTAAAATAAATAGTCCCACATTTTTGAATGTTTCTCATTCTAAAAGAGCGTTAGTTAATGGGCAGAAAATCATACAGTCGGACTATTACTAAGGCGGATTTAGTACCTATGGAAATCGTACCACTGTTTTTTTTTCTGTTTAATTCCAGGATTCAGCGGCTCTCTAGAGGGCTGATTCTTACAAAGCTGCTTTAAAAATACAGGGTGTAACCGACAGCGTACCGAAAACGAAAACAGTTTTAGACCATAATCACGAACTGAAAACGAGTGTTCATTTTCTCGGAAAACTAAAGGATAAGATTTTCCAAAATAGTTTATAAAACTCGGCGCGCAATGTATTGCGTCTAATTCTCTCGGGTGCAGACGCGCGGGGAGGGGAGCACGCGGCAAGCGGCGCTCCCCACTCCACTCACGCGTCAGCGCAAAACATACCGTTACGCCAATGCGCATCGAAGACATGAATGAATGCAACCACAAAAACAACGCAACCACAGATCACAACTACTGTACTACTTACGTGTACTACCTAACACCAATAACAACTACCAATAATAAAGAAAAAATGAAAACTCGCGAGGAAAATTTGTGAATTTTCTCAAAGAAATTTCCACGATTTTCCAGCCCAGAATAATGGTCTGAAGCCATGGTTTCAGTTTTCGGTACACCGTCGGTTACACCCTGTATATATATATATATATAAAGATATAATAAAAAAAAAAGGTTTCGGGTTCTGTAATAACAAATTAATGAAATTAGTTTAAACTGAACACTATCTGAAAATTTTAAATGATGTCAAATTAATCTGTTAATATTATAAAAATGTTATTCACGGACACCAAAAAGCTCTCTTCTTGTGATCAGCAACTACGGGACCCTACATTGCGCGAGGCCCGACACGCACTTGAGACATAACATAATAAAAAATTGGGCAAGTGCGAGTCCGACTCGCGCATGAAGGGTTCCGTACCATAATCTATAACAAGTTTGTTGTATGGGAGCCCCCTTAAATATTTATTTTATTTTATTTTTAGTATTTGTTGTTATAGCGGCAATAGAAATACATCATCTGTGAAAATTTCAACGGTCTAGCTATCACCGTTATTGAGATACAGCCTGGTGACAGACGGACGGACGGACGGACGGACGGCAAGCGAAGTCTCAGTAATAGGGTCCCGTTTTTAGGGTTCCGTAGCCAAATCGCAAAAAACGGAACCCTTATAGATTCGTCATGTCTGTCTGTCTGTCTGTCTGTCTGTCCGTCTCTCCGTCCGTATGTCACAGACATTTTTTTCCGTTTTTGCTGTACTGTTAAAACTTGGTAGGTAGATGTAGTCTGTAACCGCATTAAGATTTTGATGCAAAAATAAAAAAAAAATAATAAATATTGGGGGCTCCCCACACTTAGAACTGAAACTCAAAAATTTTTTTTTCATCAAACACATACGTGTGGGGCATCTATGGATAGGTCTTCAAAAATGATATCGAGGTTTTTAAAGTATTTTTTTTCTAAACCGAATAGTTTGCGTGACAGACGCTTTCAAAGTGGAAAAAGGTTGGTCCCCCCCCCCCCTCTAACTTCTAAAATAAGAAAATAAAAAATCTAAAAAAACATATGATGTACATTACTATAAAAACTACCAACGAAAATTGGTTTGAACGAGATCTAGTAAGTAGTTTTTTTATTACTTAACTTTGCACCTAATTTATATCGGGCGCTATACATACCAGGTGCAAACTTAACTTAACCACTTAGGAATGGAAAGTGTTTGTACGGAACCCTCGGTGCGCGAGTCCGACTCGCACTTGGCCGGTTTTTTTACCCTTTGGGTACGGAACCCAAAAAATTAAATAGAGTTCTCTCCCGACTGTTTCAAATAAATGTCCCATTAGAACCAAAGTTACATTTAAATGTATGCCGTCGTTTTAACCCTTCCAGGAATTACAGGCAACTTTGACACCCCATGACACTCGGCAAGTGTTCGGGTATTAAGGTAATCCGTAGATGAGCGTTTTTCAAAAAAAGTGTACACGTGACGAACCGGAAAACGGTTTTTTTTATAACACTGATTTTAAATTTTCTTGGCTTATTTAATTCCCCATAAGTTATAGTGTATTATTTGAGAAAATGGCATTAAAATATTAAAAAATATAGAAAATATCGACATTTTAAACTCAGATTGTGGTGAAACTAGTTCCGGATAGTCACTAATATAAAATTCAGTATAAATTGATTGAAGTATTTTTTGGACCAGTTTTAGTTTACACATTTTAAATACAGACAATAAACTATTTAAAACGGGTTTAATTTATATAATTAATGGAACGAGCACGCTTTGAGGATAAAATAAAGGTCCAGTTCGTCACAATCGCCACCAAATGACTGCTAAAACATGTATTTTTTTGCATTAAAATGCGACAAATCAACGAATAATATTTTTTATTACATTAAGGAATAATCATTTAGTAATGTTAACGCTTAAATATGTGAATTGTTGCACTGCAGCAGCCAGAAATAATTATTTTCAACATCCCAAATCTTGGGACAGTAACTAAACGGAATCTCATGTGACTAACTGGAAAATGTAAGGAATAGTGTACATAGATTGAATATATTGAAATAAAATCACAAAAATATTATGTCATGAATCGTATTTATTGCAACGGAATCAAAATGGTATAATACGAGTATATATTATTACTAGTTTATATATGTAATAATAAAACATGTATTAAACTAGTAATAATAAATATTTACCATGTATATTATTATGTATTACATAAAAATCTTTCATGAGTAAATGACAATCTTAATATTGAAAGTTTTATTAGTGTTATTTATCTATTTTTATAGATTATTAATAATGTTTTATTAAAAATGTTTAAAATAAAACATACAATGTTACGATTACCTTTAGCAAGTAATAGCAACATGAACATTTCAAAATATAGAATAACAGTATTAATTCTCATTAATAAAAAATTGGGCAAGTGCGAGTCCGACTCGCGCATGAAGGGTTCCGTACCATAATCTATAACAAGTTTGTTGTATGGGAGCCCCCCTTAAATATTTATTTTATTTTATTTTTAGTATTTTTTGTTCTAGTGGCAATAGAAATACATTATCTGTAAAAATTTCAGCTGCCTAGCTATCACCGTTCTTGAGATACAGCCTGGTGACAGATGGACGGACGGACAGCGAAGTCTCAGTAATAGGGTCCCGTTTTTACCCTTTGGGTACGGAACCCTAAAAACGGTTGTAATTAAAATACTTACATCGAACGAACTTTATTTTAGGACATCGCTTAGAACGCTGTCTGCCTTTTGTTTTCTTGACAGTTATAAACAAATATAAACCTTATTGCAATATGTTAAGGTTTATGGATGTATACTTAAGGTTATATCGACATAAACCAATCACAATTTTTTTTCTTCATTTCTGACAACACTTTCAGCTGTCAAGTTAGTTCGCCTAATTAAAAACTCGACTGTAAGCGTGGCCCGACATGCTCTTAGCCGGTTTTTATAAATGTTTTAATTGTTATTTTGCTTTTTAGTCATTTCTTCCGGAGATAACAAATACTTTTCTGAAAACCGCATCAAAATCGGTTCTGACAAATGCGAGATAATGGCGGATAAACATGCATGTATAACAAACATATGGGTCAAACTAAGTAACTCCTTTTTTAGAAGTCGGTTAAAACATCGGTCACATTTCGATTGTGTACTAAGCTTTATAGTTCCAATTCGTCACAAAATCGTTCCGGTAGTATATCACGTCACGAATCGGACGTGACGAATTCTACCTCGACAATTTAAAATCAAAATTTCAACGTGTTCTGAACCAATTCAATGTGTTTTTGGTTTAGTTTCGGATACTACGATAGTTTCTTCTATGTCTAATTGTGTTTAAAAAGTTAATTATAATCTACTTACCGAAAAAACTGTTACTAACTCGAAATCCTATTTTTAGCGCACTGACACAGCGTCCACCTTTCGTCACCGTTTTCACGGAACTGACGTTATATTTGCAATGAAATCCGATGCCTATAGCATTAAAATGTTGCCAGGATTGAAAAATTAACGCTTTTTGGGGAATATCGATTGCACAAGTATGTTAAAATCGCTTGTGACTATAACCGGAAGTTCCGGTCTGTCGATTTCCTTGGACAGTGGAAAAAGTAGTTTTTCGGCATTATAAACCGTATTTGTTTATAAATAAAGCACACGACTAAAATCTAGACTCATTACTTTATCTGTGTGACCACATTCAATATTCATACAAATTTATTTCGAGTTTCTGCAAGCCTCTGAACATGACTGAGTCGACGTGGGACATACCCATTTTAGCACTTTTCATATCTTTATTTTGCAATAAATCTAGTAATAAATATAATATAATCGATTTATAAATATAAAATGAATGCCCCACATCTACAGAATAAAATGATACCACTCATATACCCAAATACTAAAGGTAAAGTAAAAAAAAAACACGTTGAACGTGTGGGACATTCAAATTTTGCCATGTACACTTTTTTTGAAAAACGCTCAGATAGTAACTCGCTTTGAGCGATCGCTAAATAACCTTAATTCCATTACCATAGCTACCTCGCCCGGCTACAAATTCAGTTTCTATAGGAGGTCACACCGAAACGAATCACTATATAGTGTAAAACAAAGTCGCTTCCTATCTGTCTGTCCCTATGTATGCTTAGATGTTTAAAACTACGCAACGGATTTTGATGCGGGTTTTTTAATAGATAGAGTGATTCAAAACGAAGGTTTATATGTATAATACACGCATAGTATATCAGCATTGCACCCTGCGGAGCCGGGCCAGGTCGCTAGTCGATTATAATACGAATCATTTTCCAATGAGTAGCAACTTATTACACTACAACTACAGCAGTAGTCCGTGTTGGATCGTATTTGTGGGGTCATAGTTCTAACCTAACCTACATCCAAGCGGTCAGTGTTTGGACGACTATTTTATTATTCGCCCCCTACTAGGTTTGTCACCATTATGTATGTCAGCCTTGCCGAAAATACGCATAATGGAGTCAAGAAAGGTTCTCTCTTTGATCAGCTCAAAATCACGTTTGACAACTATATTTTGACGACGCAGTTGGCTCAGTTTGTAGAGACCTGTCTTCTGAGCCGGTGGTCCGGGTTCGAATCCTGGCCAGGGCAAATATTTGTGTGATGTGTATTTAAGTAAGTTAATTTATCTATATAAGTATGTATATCGTCGTCTAGTACCCATAACACAAGCCTTTTTGAGCTTAATTTGGGACTAGATAGATTTGTGTGAGGTTGTCTCATATTTATTATTTATTTATTATTTATTTATTTATTTATTAATGTAAAGGTTCTTTGTGCCGGCCAGGGAAAATATTTGTGTGATGAACTCGAATATTTGTGCTTGGGTCATGGTTGTTCCTATGTATTTAAGTATGTATTTATCTATATAAGTATGTATATCGTCGTCTAGTGCCCATAACACAAGCCTTCTTGGGCTTAATTTGGGACTAGATCGATTTGTGTGAGGTTGTCTGATATTTATTATTTATTTATTAATGTAAAGGTTCTTTGAGTAAAAAGTGACACACAATCTGTCGTTGTGACATAACGTGTGTGCTACTACGATTGGCTTTGACAGCTGATTTAATCGAATAAAGACCTCCAAACCAAATGAATGGTTTGGCCCGGGAAGGATAAGTACGAAATGCTTACCTCTAAGTCATCCTAGACGAGTCGTCTTTCTCAGTTGAGCAGCTGTCATTTCAGTAGTAGTAAAATGCTCGCAACGGTGTGAGCTGCGGCCGCAGGTAGGGTTGAGCAAACAGGCTTATCTTGGCGCCTGACAGGGTCGGATTTATGTGCCAACTTTATCTTTTCCGCCCTATGGCGCTGGCACCGAGTCGGTTGGACAATGCTGTTGTATTTGGAGGACGATGTGAACAATTAATTGTTAGGTACGTAGAGTAGAACGGGGCAATGTTTTCATTATACTGTATTGAAGAGAACATGAGCCTAGGCTCATATTTAAAAAATATAATACATGGAAAGAAATTAAACTAAGAACATAAAATACATATAATGATGTATAAACCTAACTATAAATAAAACATGGTCTCTAGATCGGTGCCGACTGGGAGGGTGCCGCCGCCGCGACCGGCTCTCCTGATGATGATTCGCGGACCGATTCGAATCATGTCGAGCGATATTCGACTTCTACAACGTGACGTGAAACGTGTTTACGTAGCAATGTTTGAACAAACATTTCATATAAAATATTTAAAAAAAACACGGCATAGTGCGAGTCGATTTTTTTTAACTACCCAACTTTTTAATTTTCTTTATTTTTTGTTATATCGGCCTTGTTACACGTTACGCAAAATCTTTAAATTTCTGCCTATTACAGTCCCAAAGATACAGCTCTGTGACTGACGGACAGACAGACTGACAGGAAGGCTAGTAGGGTAGGATTACCCTAAAAATAAGTAGATGTAAAAAAAAAGCATAAACTTTCTCACTTATAATAGAATAGAATAGAATATTCTTTATTGCACACCTAAACAGGAAGTTTATAGTGTCGTGTAGGATTAACATTCAATTTATAGAGGTAAACAACAATATAATATTAGCAGAGTATTATAAAATACGTTGAAATATAATAAATATCTACCCCATAGTCTGGTCACGTGTTTTATACAAATAAACCGTCCCGTTTTCACAACTTTCAACACAAATTTCAATAAAGCCCACTTTTCGAAATATTTCACAAACTCCGTAATTAAATTCCTCCTGTCCGTACCGAAATTAAAATCTATCCAACAACAATGAAGGTAACTACAAATATACTTGAAACCGTTAATCTTTCATTAAATACCCAAGTGCCTTTTAAAAGTACAATGATGTGCCATCAAGATTTAAATCATTATTCAAATTTGAGTTCTAAATCACTTGAGCTACAGTCTAAAGTGTCTTTTGGCTTGAATTTTCACTCGTTTTCCCCCAATTGTCAGGACTGTAATAAGTGGAAAAGGTTTCCTTGTTTTCACAGAGATAATTCTTCGGGTCATTTCATTTCAATGAAATTTTTATTGGGAGGATGATTAAGGTATTCAAATTTAAGGGACATCAATTTTTGATGTCCTGGGGGCCTGTGATGGTTGCGTTTATCACGGGATAAATACGTGACAAAGCATCTGTCACTCTCACACTCGCATTTTGAGAAAACGCGACGGATGCGTCACGTTTCTGTGGCTTAGTGTGCAAAGAAGATGTCGTGAATACGATCATTTCTGAAAATATAATTATCATTTCATTTATTTGATCTAAAATCGATCTGCATTGATTGAATGTTTTAATATAAAACAAAACTGATCAATACATATTTTTATGTTTGTTTAACCCTACCGATTCTATACTTATTGTTAACATTTTGATGATGAGAGGTGACGTGGGTATTTAATAGATCTGTAAGTAAATAGAAATGAAACACGCAGTTTTTGCATGAAGGTTTAACAAGCTATCAACTCGAGAACGGTGGTGGAGAAAGCTTTATTTTATTTTATTTTATAGCCTATTATGTGTCCCACTGCTTTTCCCTTTCTCGCCATTCGTCTCATGCTCTTGTCAAACGTACACTAATGCGTATGTACAGGTCATCCCGCCATCTCATTTTTGGTCTACCTCTGCTTCGGTGATGGATATCTTGCGGTATCCACTCAGTGGATCTAATATGAGCATAGTTTATTTGCAAGAAAGACCCACGTTCCGTTCCAACCTTTATATATATAGGTATAACTAGCGACCTGCTCCGGCTTCCCACGGGTGCAATGCTGATACTAACTCTACTGTACTATATTATGCATGTATTTATTATAGGTACATATATAAACCTTCTCCTTCTGGACGGATCACCTCGTGAGGGTAGCGGGGAATCATTGGATGCGGTCTGCACAGGATCGCACTTTGTTTCGAGTCATGGGAGAGGCCTAAGTATGTTCAGCAGTGGACGTCTGTGGCTGATAGATAGATAGATAGATATAAACCTTCATATGGAATTACTTTATATATAAAAAAAAACCGTCCAAGTGCGTGTCGGACTCACGCACAAAGGGTTCCGTACCATTGATTTATGAAATTAAAGGCCTTTTGTTTATTTTTATATTTGAGTTGATTTAATGAAACGGTTTACGATTTATATTATATAAAAAAAAAACTACTTACTAGATCTCGTTCAAAACAATTTTCGTTGGTAGTTTTTATAGTAATATACATCATATGTTTTTTTTAGATTTTTCATTTTCTTATTTTAGAAGTTACAGGGGGGGGGGGGGGGGGACCAACTTTTTTCCACTTTGGAAGCGTCTGTCACGCAAACTATTCGGTTTAGAAAAAAAAATATTTTAGAAACCTCGATATCATTTTTGAAGACCTATCCATAAATACCCCACACGTATGTGTTTGATGAAAAAAAAAAATTGAGTTTCAGTTCTAAGTATTGGGAGCCCCCAATATTTATTATTATTTTTATTATTTTTGCATCAAAATCTTAATGCGGTTCACAGAATACATCTACCTACCAAGTTTCAACAGTATAGCTCTTATAGTTTCGGAAAAAAATGGCGGTGACATACGGACGGACAGACGGACAGACAGACAGACAGACAGACGGACAGTGAATCTATAAGGGTTCCGTTTATTGCCATTTGGCTACGGAACCCTAAAAACCGCATCAATATCCGTTGCGTAGTTTTAAAGATCTAAGCATACATAGGGACAGGTAGACAGCAGAAACCGACTTTGTTTTATACTATGTAGTGATCATCCACTCAACAAAGGTTGGCCACCAGTTATAATTAAATGCAAGCAGTTCATGCAGGTTTGTAATTTACCACGTAGTTTCCATAAGTACGTTATACGCCCATATTAGGTTGGCGCAATATATGCCAGTGAAACTGGAACGTAGATAGTAATCCGGAATGTCTTCCGTTTCAAACATTTCACTGTGGTACTATGAGTTCTCGCCTCATTATCACTTTAATGCAGAATAAATATTTTGAAGCAACTAAATATAGAGAAGACAGCGTTTCTCAACCTGCTTGCAACGAATAGTGTGGTACTTTGGCCATGTTTCAAAGAGACGTATAATTTGGGACGCCTGATGGTAACAGGTAAAATGGAAGGCAAAAGACCTAGAAGGAGAAGACCCAAAAGGTCAAGACCAGGCTTCTGAAGTTCTGGACTGTCAATGCTGCAATCCACCAAGCAACGGACCGTAACCATTGGAAGCAATTAGTTGACGGAATCAGAAGGAGTTATAATCCTCAGCAATAAAGGAATGAAGAGAACTTTAATACGCCGAAAGATAGAAAGACTCTTATAGATGTATTTATTTCAATAAATTGTTGAATGGTTACAAATGTGTGAGCTGTTGAACAACATCAAAAAGTTGGAAAAGTTCTGCGAAAAGCTTTTAGCGCATTTAAATAAAATCTTGTTTCTAAAGAAGTTTCTTTAGAAGCTACTTATATAGATAAATATATACTTAACACTTTGAACGCCATACAAAAAACCACGTTTAGCCCAGGGGGCCGCGGCGGACACCATGTGACCTGAACATGTCGAGTCCATGGGGCCGCGTCGGACACCAAGTGTCCGCATGCTCACGATCACTTCAGAAGCCTATACGCGGCCGACGGACGGCATTTGAATGGTTTTTACTAAGGTGAGTGACCCGCGCGGCCCCACTGAACAACCTGGCCGCTTGGCACAAAAAAAAAACCAAAGTTCTTAAGATTTCTGGATATTTTTACATGATGTCTCCAAAAGTGTAGTAAGAAGGTATAAAAACGGAGTATTTTATATCATTAAATAAAAAGCTATTAGGCCGCGACGACACTGGTGTCAGCCATTTTAACTTTTCAGAAAATAATGAATATATCGCTGTTTCTGTAAGTCGCCCATTATTTTTGAGATATTTCTTGACAATAATTGCAAAAAAACACACCAACGATTTTGGGACGATTCTCGATTTATGGTCAGGCCCCTGGGGAAAGTATACTGTCGGCTACATGGTGTCCGTCATGGCGTTCAACGTGTTAAATACATAGAACAACCGGATAAGACCGCCTGTTGTCTACCGTTATTTATAAATTGTATTTATCTTGTTTCCTTTTGTAAACTTTTTTGGTGTGCAATAAAGTATTGTTGTATTGTATTGTATTGTTGTAACAACCATGACCCAAGCACTAATATTCGAGTTCATCACACAAATATTTGCCCCGGCCGGGATTCGAACCCAGGACCACCGGCTCAGTAGGCAGGTGTCTGCAAACTGCGCCAACCGCGTCGTCTATCTATGTCAGCGATTCAGGAAACACCTTGTTACATCTCTGTAAATTTAAGTATCGTCGTCTAGTGCCCATAACACAAGCCTTCTTGAGCTTAATGTGGGCTAGATCGATTTGTATGAGGTTGTCTGATATTTATTTACATTTACATTCTGATCGAGAGTCCGTAGTAGTCTTGTCATAAGAGATGTATAGTCAGCGATTCAGGAAGCACCTTGCTTTGTCTCTGAAATGGATGGCAGTGGCACTCATGCCCAGATTAGTGCATGTTGCAGTTCTGTCACAGCTGTATGAAATAAATAAATTGCTAGAACGTAGTGTCCTCTACGTAGTGTGCGCCGAAGACCGCAGCAAGTGGAAGGCGATCGTCCACAAAATAATTCGTGGAGGTCACGACCTTCAGCAATGAGGAAAACGACACAAGGAGGAGGGGAGTGTCCTCTAAGCGAGCTCATCTGGAAATTAGGTACTTTTCTCAAACAGGCAATGAAATGTCATCATAACGTGCGTTATTAATAGGCTTTGAAGTATCACGTTTTATTTTCAATACAACATAGTCACTAGTAAATTTTAAGCATCTAAGCGATTTATAAATGTTTGCACAAAAGATTGATGACATGAAAGGAACATCTCAAAAACATCTCCGGGGAACCTTCTGATCGAGAGTCCGTAGTAGTCCCGTCATAAGAGATGTATAGTCAGCGATTCAGGAAGCACCTTGCTACGTCTCTGTAATGGATGGCAGTCGCACTCATGCCCAGATTAGTGCATGTTGCAGTTCTGTCACAGCTGAATGAAATAAATTAATTGCTAGAACGTGTCCTTTGTGCGGGCTTATCTGAAAATTTATTTGTTAGAAGGATATAGTAAAATTTAAATAAATTAATAAATATTAAGGGACAATCTTACACAAATCGACCTAGTCCTAAACAATCATCACACAGCATCTATGAACCTGGAAGAAATATTTGAGTTCATCACCCAAATGTTTGCTCTGGCCGGGATTCGAACCCAGGACCGTTGGTTCAGGAGGTAGGTGCACTACAAACTATAATAATAGTAGACTATAAACTATAATAATAGTAGACTATAAACTGTAATAATAATCCCACCAAAAACATTCTGTAAAAAACTAGCCAAGTCTCGATGGAGCTGCTTGTTTATCTCTAAAAATTAATGAAATCCAGACAAAGTCGTACCAAGTCTAAGGTTCCTTACTGCGATTTCTTTATTATTATAGTTAATGTTGTGTGACTTGGCCGTTGAAGGGTACACAAGGGTACAAAACCAGGTGCTCCATGACACCATTGCACCATCTTCTCTTGCAGATATCTTGCATATCTGCAAGAGAAGCATTATCATATCTTGCAGATAAACAAGCAGCTCCATCGAGACTTGGCTAGTTTTTTACAGAATGTTTTTGGTGGGATTTCACTTCTTTTTGTAGAAACGTGGGCATATTGTTTTATAACAACCTGCTAATTCACTTTAGCAAACCTCACGAAATAATAAGCGAAATCAACGAAATGCAAATAATCCCTCCTAATCCCTAGCAAACGTTTCCAAGCGCAGTAGAAGAATGTCGTAAACGACTGTAACGCGGCCGGTTGCCACTTCGCCATATAAGATTATCGGAAAAACAAACGTAGGCGCGTTTTAAAATACAGTCAGCGCCATCTAGCGACGTGTGCGGGTATCACCGCCACTCTTAGTCCAATGCATTATATTTTGACCAAATTTTGAGCGAAATTAATATTTTGTTAATTTAATTTGTGTAATGTTCGTGTAGAATAAAGTTAATCGTTCGACTATTTTTTCTTGTAAACTTGTAAGTACAAATATAAAAGCCAGTCTAGTCTTATCCAGAGTTTTCCTTAAATTTTATTTATATGCGTATTAAAAGCAGAAGGGGAGGCATTCGCCCAGCGGGTACGTATTACAATGGCGAAGTTCAAAATACCGAATTTCATAAGACCTATGGACGGAAGGCCGAGAATTAAAATGTCGAATGTTTATTTGACCGAAAGTTTAAAATCCCGAAAGAACGTTTGATCGAAAGGATGAAATGCCGAATATTATAATCCCGAAGACTGTAATCCCGAAGAATGTAATCCTGAAGACTGTAATCCCGAAGATTATAATCCCGAAGACTATGATCCTGCCTGAAGGTTGTATCCGGAATATTATTTAAACTCTCGAGAATTATATTTCTGTAGTCTTACAGATTCTACTGTTTATTTTATACGAAGAATATTAACCTAAATTACGTAACCTACTTGCCTACTAAATACTATACATACTATTTATAAGTGAACTCTTCTGTGGAAGCGATCTGCTCCGGCGCTGCGGGATGTGCAGCCCCTCCGCCCTAGCGTAAGAAAGTGCGGGCATCAAGCGAGTCGCAGCGGCTGAGGCTGGTCGCCGAAGGTGACCAAAAAGCCGAAGCTGCGGAGGCGAGCGTTGACAGCTTCGGTTCCAGACAAGTTCGGTTCGGTTGGCAGTCCATGACAGAATATATTATCATAATATCGAATATTTCGTGTCATAATTTCCCACTTTCCCGGACTCTTTCCTTTTCTTAATCGACTTGCCACAAAACCGAAGCTGTCAACCCCGATTCCACGTGGTCTTGTCTGCCCTACCCCTAGAGTGTATATAAAAGCCCGGAGGCGCGGAGGGAGGGCAGCCCCCGGCTGCCGTAAGAAAGTGCGGGCATCAAGCGAGCCGCAGCGGCTGAGGCTGGTCGCCGAAGGTACTTTCGATTTTCTGAAAATAGGTAATTTGAGCCTCGGTTTATCGAATATCGGCTTTTTGAACTTTCGGTATTTTGACCATCGGTATTTCAACTGTAGGTATTATGAACTTTCGGGATTGTAATACGTAACCCGCCCAGCTGTGGGACGCTATAATAGGCTAGATTAAATTAGAAGATGTGTCCCACTACGCTTGATTTTTGCAATGACAGTCGATTTTTTTATGTGCCAATAGTAGCAGGGGGCATTACCATATCTCTAATACAGCTGAGACCAGCTGAGGGTTCTTCATCAAATAAATAATAAATAAATAAATAAATATTAAGGGACAATCTTACACTGTTATAGGTACTAGACGACGATATACATACTTATATAGATAAATATATACTTAAATACATAGAACAACCATGACCAACCATTTCGTCGGTTCCGGGGCAACCTACCAAATCCAACACCTGAAATGTCGGAACAACGGGGCCACGCCGTTTCGCCGTCTAAATAAACTTGCTCGGTTCATGACGCATTGGTGTCTACACTGTAATGTCATGTAACCTGTTTTTGAATAAATAAATAATGACCCAAGCACAAATATTCGAGTTCATCACACAAATATTTGCCCTGGCCGGGACTCGAACCCGGCACCGCCGGCTCAGTAGGCAAGTGTCTACAAACCAAGCCAAACGCGTCGTCAATATACTTCAGACCTTGGATTTTTGACATCAAATGAAGCGGCCCACCAAGTTGAATATTAAAATACTTAAACGGGTTTACTCACGTCGTAGAAGTCGAATAACGCTCGACATGTTTCGAATCGGTACGCGATCCATCATCAGGAGAGACGATCAGTCGCGACGGCGGCCAACCCACAACAACAAGTTGAATATTTTTTGTAAAGGCGGTATGTCGATCTCTAATAGTTTGGTTGGGCT
Source organism: Apotomis turbidana (assembly GCA_905147355.2). Taxonomy (NCBI): domain Eukaryota; kingdom Metazoa; phylum Arthropoda; class Insecta; order Lepidoptera; family Tortricidae; genus Apotomis; species Apotomis turbidana. Next base: position 16,343,942 of record LR990301.1, on the reverse strand, counting down.
CTTATGTTTTCTAATCAGAGTACTACTCCAGATCTTCGATTATCCTAGTTTTTAGGGTTCCGTACCCAAAGGGTAAAAACGAGACCCTATTACTGAGACTTCGCTGTCCGTCCGTCCATCCGTCCGTCCGTCTGTCACCAGGCTGTATATCAATAACGGTGATAGCTAGACAGTTGAAATTTTCACAGATGATCTATTTCTCTTGCCGCTATAACAACAAATACTAAAAATAAAATAAAATAAATATTTAAGGGGGGCTCCCATACAACAAACTTGTTTTATGGTACGGAACCCTTCATGCGCGAGTCGGACTCGCACTTGGCCAATTTTTATAGTTTTTGCTTTATGTGGCCATTAAACCCTTACTCTGTTCCAAATTTCAGCTCTCTGAATTCATGGGAAGTACTAGTTCCTTACTGATGATCATGAGTGAGTGAGTGTCATAAATGCAAAACTTTGCGTTCGCTTAACTTCGGAACTAAATGACCTACAGACTTGAAATTTTGGATTTTAAGTATGTGATTATAGCTTACTGGATGACGAAAATTTCTGCGTTCTGGTCTTATCCAGAGGTGCTCAAATAGGGGCCTGAAAATGCGGCGAAATGGTTCCAGTAAAGGATGGTACGGCAGTGTTTGCTTCGCGCTCGACTTGGCGGGGGCACTGCCGTGCCCCCCGATAGATTGTCTGACAAGGGACTAAAATTTATATTTTTTCCTCGATATAGCAAATTTTAAGATCTGGCCATAACATATCATCGCGCAATGTTTGTGTAGCACAGTAGTGCCTACGGTCCTTGGTTCGAATCACAATATGTATATAAGTAAGTGTATCATCGTCTAGTGCCCATAACACAAACCCACGCGACCTTACTGTGGGACTAGATCGATTTGTGTGAGGTTGTCCGATATTTATTATTATAGAAACAATTAAAACCAAAAACATAATATACATAATATTAAACTAACTATAAATAAAAGACGGGCTCCAGATCGGTGCCGAGCGGGAGGGTAACCAAGAGCACAGAATAAGGCTGGTTCCATTACCACATTTACTATTATTATTAGTTCGCCCCTTTAGAATTATAGTGACCTAATTTTAAATCGTTGACACTCCAATTAAAATTACATAATTAGAAATGCAAAAGACGTATTAAAAAAAAACCAAGACTTAAAAATGGCTGATTTTTCAAGGTCGATTTATTATAGGCCCAGACCCAGTACAATACGCATCGATGATGTTACACTAAATACGAATGCCTATGAAAAAGGCAATCCGTCAAAAGCTTCGTTGTTGCAGAAATTAAAAAGTACAGTCCACCTCAAATCTCAATCATAGCTCAAACGTCCCCACTAACAGTGGCGCGGTGGTTTAATTTTCATCTGAACAAGAGCCTAATATGAGGAATGATTATAAATCCCATCAAAAACATAGCATAAAAAATTTGATATTACATGTCCCATAAGTTTAAAAGCATAAATGTGAAAAAATTTCAAGTTCGTAAACGCGGTATTGCCAATAAAATAATTGAGATCTAACTGGAAAGTCTTTTAAAGCTCCTTAGATCACAGCTCTTATTAAAATGATTTGTTATGTTATTTGCGACTCAATAGAGTGACTTATTTTGTTTACACGCTATCTGTACCTTATCTACCTGATTGACAAATTTCAACTTTCTAGGTCACTGGAAGTAATCAAACATGAATAATACTGCCCTGCTAAGCCGAAAGGCGCTATGTCTGAGATACGCCTTTTTGTTTTTTTTTTTATACCATTCGATAGCTATGACAATTTCGCATCTAATAGTATAAGCCAAATAGTGCTATCTGACTTAAAACTATTAAATAAACCACTAAAAAGTTTTTTCATATCTCAATTTTGTATTAAATTACTAAGAGACTTCGCGGCATATCGATAATATGAAACCAAAAAGCCTTATATTGACATAGGCTAGAAGCGCTTAAAAATACTTGACAACTAGTTTATTGAATTCCTAAGACAATAAGCGGTAACTCTGTTTTTCGAGCTGGTTACGAAGTTAGCGCTTTTGCGCGAATGTGGATGTTATTAGTTCGCTAAGTATTGAGATACGGCTATACCGAAATATATAGATGTTATAAGAAAATTTACCTTAACGTCTTAATGATTAGGTACACCCACTTAAATTCAACAGGAGAACGTATCGAGACGTGAACATAATCATTATGGTCATTTCTTTATGTGTTTTGTTTGCGGAAGGAAGCAAATCCGTTTTGTTGTTATCAAAATCAGAAGAAAGTTTATAAACACAGTATTTTTTATGTTAAATATGCAGTGATAAGCTGACGTGTATTGATACGAGTGTCAAGGTAAGATTTTAAAGGTTTTTATGTATCTTCGTAACTTTTTTTGAGGTTAAAATAATTTCACACATGAACATTAACGCGTCGTCAGTTACATTCAAATCAGTCCTGTCAGTTCAAAAACAGATATGTATAAACAAAATAGATTATTTTGTACTCCTAAATTACATACGAGAAACCTCAACGGTGCGGTATCAACACGTATTCTCTTGACGCGCGAGTATTTTGAAGAAAAGCATCGAAGTAATTAAATAAACACTTTTTGAACGTGATTAAGTCCCATTTTGATATAATAATGTGTTACAAGAGATAACGAATAAAACAGTTAATGCCCTCAATGATAATTGTGCAACCGGTAGGAGACTACATTAAGGCTAACATCATACGAGTAGGTGCAAAGCTTTTAAAATTAGAAAAACTTCCAGCTCCAATAAAAAAACAGTGCCAGCAGGAGTTTCTAAAATAAAAAATAAAAACCTTTTAAAATCTCTTTCCGGTTTAATACCTACAAAAAGAATGTTATTTTGGCGGGAACTACCCACTTTTGATCATTTTTTTCGTATAGAAAGAAAAACATTTCAACTATTGTTTTTTTGCTTTTCACTACTATAATTAATAAAGTTTAAAATAAAAAAAAATAATGAAGTTTTATTACGATCTAAGAAGGAGTTTTCAGCATGTATTAAAATATATATTTTTGTATGACACATTCTATGAAAAGATCATCAATTTTTGGAGCTATTTATTTTAACCAAAACAGCGATATCTCACAACATAGGTATAATGATAGATTTTTTCGTAATTTATTTATGTCTATAAAATATATGGTCTTAAATATTTATAAATATGTTTTAACTTCTTTAAAAAGATTTGTTTTTGAAGGTGCGAAAGTATAATTTACAAAAAGTCGATTTTCTCAAAACTTACTCAGATTGAGATAGCGCTTTTTGGCTTATCAGGGCAGAATAGAAGTTACAAGTCTGTACGTTAATCACATTTTGAGTTATTGGGAGGTCAAAAGTGAGCCAAAATGGTTTATTGGACTAACTGGTATTTGGTTATTAACAACGAACACCCTTAGCATAGGATTTGAGTACAGAATCTTGTACAGAACCCTTATAAAAGACCGTTATCGCTGGTCAAGCAGAACCAGAACACATCAATGAAATCCCTCGGAAGAATATAATGAAGCGCGGTAATCTGCCGTTTGTGTCGGACAGATAATGACGTCTCCGACCGCGGGTGGCACAAGGGATGAGATTGGAGGAAAGACGTGTAACTAGGAAAGGTATCAACGTTATCACAAGCAGAAGCAGTCGGCTGGACATCATCCCATAAAGAACACCACCGTGCCCGATCCCTACCGCATCGCTTCCAACGTCATCAGCCCAGTTTGGAGAGCCTGTCATGGTCCGCCGGTTCTACAAGCAATGTTGCCTATTGCCACTTAAGATTTTAAGGTTCTCCTTATTTCTGATTCACCGGGAGATACAGAAATTTATTCCAGAAAGTTCGAGAGAGGAGAAAAATAACACTTCGAATAGGCTTTGGGTGCGGATTCCATTTAAAATACCGTTATCGCTGGTCAAACAGAATCACCAGAACGCATCAATGAAATCCCTCGGAAGAATATAATGAAGCGCGGTAATCTGCCGCTTGTGTTGGACAGATAATGACGTCGCCGACGGAGGGTGGCCCAAGGGATGAGATTGGGAAGAAAGACGTACAATTATTGTATCAAGCAGTGTACACTCACGTGAAATTGTCAGGAACGGCCCGACATGTTTCTAACTCGTACGGAGCTCTTCAGCCTGCTACCCGTACAGTAGCGCGCTAACTTTGCCCTCATTTATGCGTCACAATGACAGCTCCTGCTCTGTCTGCTTTCAGTGGACTCCAGTGTCTTCCACAGTCAGAGCATCTTTCAGGGTCAGGGCAAGATCAGGGACAAACGCCACCGGTAACGGACGAACAGTGACTTGAACAGAAAGCCGGATTCCATTGTTTTATTTAAAACCTAGTGACTTTATAGGAAAACCTAGTGAACACTACAAGGTCCAAAATAGTGGAACTCTCTTCTTGTCCACATTTTCCCTAAAAAATAAATATCTTGGATCCCTTAAAGTCAAGAGTGAATTTAATAAGCATTTTTTAGGCAAATATACTCCATCTTAGGATTTACTGTCACTTAACATGAGGTGGAGGATCAAGGCCAGGTCCGGCTATCGTAACAAAAAAACCAGACATAAGACTGTGGGGGAAAAGGTGACCATTTAAGATCTTTCTGATTTAAAGGCCTCTTGTAAAGTTCAGTCCCTTGTAAGTTGGGCCACAGCCGCCCTTCACGCGAGCCATTTGCTCGCAAACCGTGGATAATATAATTCTCTGATTATTTCTTTTTCTTGTTTCGTCGACTGCAGTCCGTCCACGAAATGGTCAACTGGGAGCGTATGGACCCATTTTAGGGTGCTTATTGTTTCTATAAGTAATTTGATCATTAGACTTCGTTATTGGAGGATTTTTAATAGTTAGACGATTTTAGGGATGTGTAATAGTAGTTTTTGATACAAGTGTGGAAAGTATGTCATTTTGAACGAGTCCCGAGGAGTCTTGGCCTGAGCCGCAAGGCGAGGGTCAAGACTCGGGACGAGTTAAAATGACACTTCCACACGTGTACCAAACAACGCGGCTGTCCTAAATCGAAACCTAGCAAGGGACATTTTTTGGTAAAATACGTTTTTCTAATAAACCTGCCTCAAATTTTGAGCTGCGTCGAATGCAAAAACACCTGTATTGCTATCACAATTAGAATCAAAGTTATGAGACCTATCAAACCTAGCAAGTGCATAACTTACTTGCAAATATCAAATTCAAAATACTAGTAAGTAACATTTCCAAGTCCAAAAACCTATTAAATGTGGCATTTACTAGATTTTTGAATTTGTAAACGGAACTTGCTAGGTTTTTAAATCCGAAATTGTCCCATACTAGGTTTTTAATTTAAAAAATTGCCGAAATGTGGAACAATGAGTTCAAATATTACAATAAATAAAACCTAGCATTTCAGTAATGAGTGAAGTTGGCGTTAACGGTCGTTAATATCGGTCACTGGACGTGTCAGGGAAACGACGGGAATCCTGTCCTCAGCGCCAATTAAGTGAACGGCAGAGATTTAAGTTAAAAAAAAATCTTTATTTCAACTAACAGAGTAACAGTACAGTTTTACAATCAAAAGTATTCTAATCTTAAAATTAATTAATATTACTATTTATAGCTAATTTCTGCATCTTCAGCATTGACGCATGTCCCAGAAAGGTGTTTACTGCGTTGATGCTGATATGCGATAATTATCGCTGACGCGAGAGGATTTGGGCGTTGCAGCACCCTTAACTCGCGCGCACGCCTTTGCGATTCGGGATCGGGATCGAGTTTCAACTTGAAGTTTGTAGTTGGTCGTACTTTGCGTTGCTGCGCGGACGCATACATAATGTATAAAAGTGGTCGATCGAAACAAATTTTAGCAGCTGCTCTTAGAAGGTAATTATGATCTTTTTTTTTGCTTGTGTGTATCGTGTTGCCTAAAAATCAATCGCAAATGGGTTTTTGGTGCTGGGTGTTTCTGTTTTATTTTTTAAGTGTTAATGGGGCTTGGATGGCGGTACGAATACTTAAAAAAGGTTTTTTATTAACATTATTTTTGCGACCCTGTTCTGAAGTAGGTACATTACAATATGTCGTAAGCAATTTGAAATAGAATGTTCTATGATTGATGCATTTCTACCCCAAATAATAGCTGGCTGGGCTGACAATTGTACAGCCCAAAATAAAAACTGGACTCTGTATACGGCCTTGCCTACAATTGTCAATACAGAAAAAACGGTGGAGACAGTAGGTAACATTGAGTTACTTAACAAAAGGGCATACTCATATGACTGCAGATTCGGTTCACGGATATATAGAAAGTAAAATGAGAAAACAAGGAGATGTCTTGGACTTTGAAGATTTTAAGGATGTGGTAAACAGTTCAAGGAAAAATATACGCGTAATTGAATCCACTAATGCCAAAAATGGCCCAGGAAGAAAAGAGCACCAAGAAAGAATGATGATGAAGATTTAATGAAGTCTTTCTTGCTTAACCAAGTTGTTAGAGTGAAATTCGTTTCGGGCTCAAAAAATCTTCTTTACAAGACATCTTTTAACGAGCCATTTGCAGAGTTAGATTTCCTGCCTAAAACCTATAAAGTAACAGAGCCTCCCAAAGAAATATCAGGTTCTCGAGGTATTCCAGCACAAAAAAAGGAGATAATTGTTGCTAAATTAGTACCTCTAATGCCAGAATCGAGACGTGATTTTTGGTATCAACTGCCGATTAACGACCAATCAATTGATCTCCAAACTGGGGACGAATAAATGCCTGACGTATGCGATTGATTCTTGATTAATAATTAAACTCTTTTTTTAGGGTTCCGTACCTCAAAAGGAAAAAACGGAACCCTTATAGGATCACTTTGTTGTCCGTCTGTCCGTCCGTCTGTCAAGACCCTTTTTCTCAGGAATGCGTGGACGTATGAAGCTGAAATTTATATCAATTACTCAGGTCTACTGTCCCTTGAAGCTGTGAAAAAATCAAACTTCTAAGCCAACGCAATCAAAAGATACAGCCGTTTATGCCGCAAATTTTCGACACTTGCAAGGGAATCAAAACCTACAGGGTGCTTCCCGTGAACTCAGAATCTTGAAATTTGGTATGAAGCAACGTCTTATAGCATAGATAAAGGAATAATTACGAAAACCATAAATTTTTTTTTTTATACCTAACTTTGCACCTAATTTGCATATTTTCGACACTTGCAAGGGAATCAAAACCTACAGGGTGCTTCCCGTGAACTCAGAATCTTGAAATTTGGTACGAAGCAACGTCTTATAGCATAGATAAAGGAATAATTACGAAAACCATAAAAAAAAATTTTAATACCTAACTTTGCACCTAATTTATATGGGGCGCTATACATACCAGGTGCAAACTTAACTTAACCACTTAGTGATGGAAAGTGTTTGTACGGAACCCTCGGTGCGCGAGTCCGACTCGCACTTGGCCGGTTTTTTAATATATTGCAGTTGTTTAATTATGACCCTACTAATTTTACAAATATTATACATGTGAACGTTCGAATGTTTGTTACTGAATCCGCTAAAATGCCTAAATAGATTTGCGTGAAATTAAGCACACAGTTATAATAAATAATACTTTTTATCCCGGAAATCACCCCTTAAGTGGGTGAAAGAAAAGTTTACGCAGCGAAGTCAAAAGGTGGTATTCCGTAATTCCTGATTAATGTAGATATACCTACTAGATTGCAATACTACAAATTTTCCGTTAAAACAAATAAAAATCCTAATCCAATTTCCTAATTATGCTACTGCTAAGTTTTATGTTGGGGATCTAAAATTAACCCACGAAAAGAATCAATTCATAAACTTAGTAAGACCACTTGCTAGCTTTTTATATGGGAATTGACATAACACTTCTGTCTAGTTTTTATAGTCAGTCGTTAGTAAGGCACTTAAAACTTGTAAAATTACACATAAATTTAGTTTGACTAATTCGTCTTGTAAAGCAAGGTATACTTCTCTAAATGGTAACAAGTCTTGTGTGCAAAAGGTCTCTGTGGTTGTTTTTTTTCAACAGTCTTTATTTGCCTCTCCTGTAAAAATTTTTGATTTGGGACAGCCGTACGTTTTTTAATACATTTGCGAAAAATTGCAATAATACAAATTTAAAACATTAAGAGGCCTTATTCCTTTTAAAATGCTGATTGTTTAGACATTTTTCATATCAAACATGTTTCTTAACATATTATTGATGTTAGTACCTAGAACAGGGCTATTGGGATTTATTGGTATATATTTGAAACCTACAGTTTGAATTTTTCATTGATAATTTTTGTTCGAAAAACTACTCGAAATTGACAAAATTCACGTGTAAAATTAGTTTTTTCAAATTATTTTCGATTGCACGCAATAAAAGCATGAAATAGCTACGTTACTACCTAGAACTCGGGAAAAAGTATTATTCACGTCAAAAAGTTGGTTGAAATCCATACTAATATTATAAATGCGAAAGTATGTCTGTCTGTCTGTCTGTCTGTCTGTCTGTTACCTCTTCACGCTTAAACCGCTGAACCGATTTAGATGAAATTTGGTATATAGATAGTTTCAGTCCCGGGGAAGGACATAGGATACTTTTCATCCCGAATAAATGTAGTGTTCCCGTGAAAAACGGGATTAAACTTTGTATGGAGAGCAAATCATTGTAGTTGCAACAACTCCCTACATGTCATCGTTTTGACGTAAACTAATCTACCTACGATAGACCTTCACCAAACGCATACCAAACTATTCTTTGGAAAAAAACAATAAATTCTGATATGGGAACATGTATCCGCAAAATTCGATTAATCGCGTAATTTCAAGAATCAAATACATAAAATTTTACAAATTTGAATCAATCACATTTGATTTGACAAACGTGACACACCCATCTGGCAAGACATGTCAAACCAGTGATTGCAGAAGGGCTACTCCGATGTTCAAAATTTGACTGTCGAATAGTGCCATCCCTCTCGATCTCCTGTCAAGGTATATTTGAGTGAATGGAATAGCACTATACGAAAGTAAAATTTCGAACATCGGAGTAGCCCTTCAGGTAGGTATCACGTTCCGATACGTACATCATCTGAAAATAGTGCCTACAATCTATGATTATGTACCTCCGCTTGGTAACTGAGTATAAATAAAGTAGTAAATAACTCAGTATGCAAAGATACGATACTTAAAATATATAAATAATCCTAATAATATTATAAACGAGAAAGTATTTACGTTCATTCCCATTTCATTCATCTTAATTTTAAACAATGATTGATGGAAGGTCGCCAGTGTTCGGAAATCGTCGTAAATAAACAGCCAATTGCTGAATTGCCTCTTTCTAACCCATAATTTGGCGTGTATGGCAGGGTGAACAAATTCTTTGACCATCTTTTTCCATATATTATTTTCGAACCAGAATATTTTGCTCTATTTTACCATAACAAGGCTTGAACCAGCTACCTTCGTCATCTTTTGTCAAATTAAGGGCTAAAGACCGATGTGCAATATTTATCGCCGAGTACAGTATTAGTGCATAAAGTTTTTGTATTTTTCGGATCTTAGACTCGGATACTCGACAAGACCCGAATTGTCAATCAATTATTATGCTACATAATCGACGTGCTTAAGTCAAGGGCCTGACACGCTTTGATGGAGAAGGATAGCCTTATTATGATACTTATAAGAGGAAATAGAAAAAGTGCAATTTTTTGGCTCTATCACCGACCGAGCATTTTTTCATGGTCGGTTTATAGGCACACTTATATTCATGACGAAAACTGGCTATGTGAAAGAACCATATTGGCCTCAAAAATGATATTGTTTTCAAAATCAACAAAAAAAGTACCAGTTTTGTTAATGCGCAACTTAGACGCACCCAAATTTGGCAACGGCGCTAGATTGAGAATCACCTAATTAGGGAAATACATTGTGAAGGGCACGATTTTAACGGGAGAAGCCAAGGGACAAAGTGTACTTATACCACGTGTTCCAATTATACCGAATAATTTACAAATTTAATTTTAAACGTCTACAGTTTCCATTAAAAGTTTTTAACATTTTCTATGACTATTAATAAATCACAGGGGCGAACATGAAAAGTAGCAGGAATACATTTGGGCACGAAATGTTTTTCTCATGAACAGTATGTAGCTTGCTCATGTCTCCAAATCAAATAAATTACATGTTTTTACTGACCTAAATAAATCATTTAGCATAATTTATTGAACTATACTTCAATGAACTAAGTTGTAAAAACCAAGTTAGAAAAATAATAGTAGCTACCTAATAATTATTTTGTCCCAATTTCATAATGTGACAAAATTCTTTGGTGAATAGAACCATACCTTCTTCGTCAGTTGATTATGGACCGTCACCATCTCGAGCCATTTCTGAGCATAGCTTATGGAATCGAATAGGACTTAGCCTCGGATAACTTATTGAATCGAATGGGACTTAGCCTTGCAACTCCAAAAATATAAAAAAAAGGATGTTTTGCATTTTGTCCATGGCTTTCACCCAATAGCCCAGAACTAAACTACTAACTAGATTCCATTCGAGTATTGAATACCTGAAAGGGTTGAAAGTCTAATTGTTTTTTTTTTATTGTCAATATCAATTAACGAGTTCTACGCGTACGAAGTCGCGGGCAAAAGCTAGTTATCAATATATTCGTCATAATATTGTTACGCCGGTAGGTTAGGTCAAAAACTTTGAAAGTCAATTTCAGTGCTTTAGAGGCGTTTTCAGCAGGCTGAAAAGTCATTTCAGGCCGTTTCAGAAGTTGCTCTATCACATATCTAAAGATCGAAATTTCACCCAAGTTGCCGTCGTTTTCAGGCGCCTGAAACATGTTTTCAGTCCGTTTCAGGGCACCCTCTATCAGATGACGCCATAACCTGAAAACCCGTTTTCAGGCGTTTTCAGGACCCCTTATGGGCCTCTGAAGCACAAATCGTTATATGGCGAAATATCCCGTAGGAGTGACAGAGATAGCACTAGTAGAATGAGATAGCTATACTCGGAACATTCGAGATGTGTGTGACAGAGATAGGACTACTAGAAAGAGATAGCTATACTCGGAACATTCGAGAAGGGAGTGACAGAGAGTGCACCATTAGAGAGAGACATATATGGCCTCGAATGTTCTCGGCCCTTACGCTGGACCTTACTAGAATATTCGCGATATGTGTGGACAACGCATCGAGAAAGCGGTTCCGCGGGATATATAAGGCGCCAACGGCCGGCGCGAGTGAGTTACATTTTAACTGCGATACAGTGCGAGTAAAAGGATATTTGGAAAGAGACTCTAAGTGATTAGTGCGCTTTTACAGTTCGTGTGAATAGTGGGTAATTTGTGTAATAGTGTGACTGTGTTAATTAGTGGATTTTAAGTACAGTTCGTCTGAATTGTAAGTGCGTAATTTTGGTAATAAAGTGTGTGCTTTTATTTAGTGGATTAATTTGTGCTTTTCTATCAAATACGAACCCCACGCTCGTAACAATATGAAAAAAATAAATTTTAAAAGGAATAAGGCCTCGTGATTGAAAGGGGCAATTATTTATTTATTTCTGTCTGATAAAAATTAAGAGTACCTGCAATTTTTAGAGCAATTGTCAAGGGTCGAATTTAAGGCCTTTGCTGTTAAGTTTAAAGTTTTATTCAAATGTTAATAATTCTCTTTTTCTCGTTTCCAGCCAATAAAATGTTCATAGACGGCAATGTAATTTTTCTTTCGATTTTGCGGGTAAAATACTCTCACTTGCAATTTTTGCCTTGGCTCGTATATAGGGGTTAAATCTATTCTGGTAACATCAGAATCCATCATTTTCTATCAAAAACTCTTATTTTATACATTTTACGTGTCATTTACACATAATTAAAACAATCTTGAATGAAAAAGAAAGTTTTACTTTTAATTGTAATTTTTTTTTTCAAGATGGCGTCGGCTGTCATTATTCAGCCAAATCAAAAGAAATAGTTTAATATTTCAGAAGAGATATGATAATGTTACACAGTAATTTAATTGATTCCAAACAATAAACATCGTGAATCTGTTTTTAGTTCTTTACACTTCATATAATTGTAAATAAATATATTTATCCTGTCGGTTTCGAGATTTACTTTTTCTTAAAAAATCCATTTATACATATTAATATTTTTTTCGGTTTCCGCGACTGTCACTCATTTTAATTATACAATTTAAACGGATTATAAAGCGTTAAGTAGTTATTTGAGCCTCCCTGATGTTAATTTTTTATTAAATGGTCATTTTCACAAATGTAACTTTGACAGGGAAAAATTGTGTTTTTCTCGGTCAACCTTTGACAATGGTAACTGGAAAACTACCGAAACCTCAGGAAGGCTCAAGTAATTTATTATCCGTTTAAAATACTTTATTTAAATTCCATATAATTATTATTAAATTTTATACTCACAATTCCACGGGGTTGCACGGCGGCTGGAGGGTCGCGTGTTCAGGTATGCGGTCACTCCTAAACAACATTTCTACCCCAACGGACATCAGTTCTACGAACATTAATATGCCCCACCTACTAACACTGAAGTCTAGCAACTCTGACCAATATTCACGTTGGTTCTTCTGTGGACTTTCTCATTTCTGAGTGGATCACACAATCAGAACTACGTCATTCAAGGAGTTCCTTGATGAGTGAATGTGTCGAGAACCCCTTTTCGGTGTTTATATAATTACATAGACCTGACATGATAATTTTAATTTAATAACTGCTGCATTGGCTTCTTTGTGTACATTTGATAATCTATTTTATTTTCTTTCGACACATTAGTATTTTATTTAAGACTGAAAATATAATAGTTGAATGTTTGACAATGTAAGTTTATTACAAATAAATTATTCTATTCTATTCTATTCTACGACTCATTAGACAAGCGTAATAGACGGCTCGCGTGGAATAATGAAATTCAGCCTTATTATTACATCGTAAATGGTGCTATACTCGTACATACATAAAAAAATCTTTCCATATATTAATAAAAGCCTCCCTTGTGAGCAAAATACTATTCTTCCTGATGAAAGCTAGATATACTGTATGTGTAAAGATCTATTTTCGAGCCGGTCGTACGACGAGTTTGGCCAGAAGTAGCCCCTCGCGTCACGGTTTCATCTCCTAGTCTCTTGAGCTACTACGATCTCGCATCTCATTTTTAAAAGGCGATGTGAAAGTGAGAACATGTAAGTAGTATGTGAGCTCTCAGGCTGCTATTCCGATAACTACAAGTATCACTGAGAGGTTCTTAATATCTGGATCGCGTAAGATATAAAACGCAAATTGCTTTAATCTTATTATAGTAGAGTTGCTAAGCCGCGAAATTGTGCGCATAGGGGTACAACCATGAAATTTTTACCACACATAGAGCGTTCCGCGGTGATTATTTTCAGATGTGGCGGAAAGTCAGATTCGTCCCCTGCGTGGCGGGAGAGCGGGGGTGAATAGGTCCAAGTATACCTCTTTTCTTTCTTTATTGCAGGTCAGTTAAGTCTACTAGGACTTGTCTGGTATCGTTTCCGTGTAAAACAGAGATCAGAAATTCATAGTAGAAATTTCATGCTTGTAACCCGATGCGCACAGTTATGTTAGAAAACAGCGGACTAACAACTCTACTATCATCGCTTTCGTGACACATATCTAATTAATTTATTACGCAAACTGCATTCTGATAGCTCACGCACTATACGCATCTTGTCAATAGCCCTAAAGGTATTTTCGTTTATAAACTTGAAAGTGTTGAAGAATTTTGTGTTATTTAATTCAAAGTTGCCCATAGTTTTATATTAGTAAGATTTGTAACATAAAATGTGTAAACAATATTCAGCCCTTTAGCTAAGTAGCATTGTAGGGTTTTTATCAAAATTAAAATAAGCAAGAGGTAACTTTTATAACCAGAAATAACGTACTTTCTTTCTAACCTACCTTTATGATAACCTATTATGTTGAAAATATCATTTATCTACACCCATCTTGTTAAATTCCTATAACAAGTTCAGATATTTTTTAAATCGTCTTAGTATGTAGCAGTTGCATAAACAACTATTGTAATACAAGTTTTGTATGGCAATGTAGCTGTACGAATTATATAACAATTTCGTAGGTATCGTCTCTGCTTATTATAGATATAAAATTATAATAATGTTATTGCAATCGATGGATCAATTTAACTTGCAAGATTATCAAATCTTACAACAGTACATTTCTTTCCGAAATGGTATAAAATGTTGCAATTATTAGGTGAGGAAAGACGTGAGATCTCGTAGTAACGTCTTGAGCTGAAAATTCTCGTCTGTCTTTTGTGAGGGTGGATTCATACTTTTATGTCTTCTTACTAGTTGGATACGCGGATCGGACACAAAGTTTTATCTTTCTCTTTTGTTCGTTTCGGTGTGGAATCATTTCAGCATTAATTTTTTAAAAAGTTTAAGGTGTGCAACATCTTTATAAAAAAGTGAAATTAAAATTTAAGTACATCTGCCTACTGAGCCGGCGGTCCTGGGTTCGAATCCTGGCAAGGGCAAATATTTGTGTGATGAACTCGAATATTTGTGTCATTGGTCATGGATGTTATTTGTATTTAAGTATGTATTTATCTATATAAGTATGTTTATCGTCGTCTAGTGGCCATAACACAAGCCTACTAGAGCTTACTGTGGGACTAGATCGATTTGTGTGAGGTCTGATATTTATTTTTTATTTATTTATTTATCAAAATAATATTTTTTTCGTAAAGTAAATATTTGGTAAGTATGTCATAATTTATAATCTGTTGACAATAAATATTTAGAACATTGACTATATTTTTAAAACATAAGTGAAATTTGCTGTTTCGAGATTTAAGAATATTTCTCTTTTTCGGATTTTCTGTATGTTTTTTTCATCACATCTAAATGACTGGACCGATTACAACAGTTTTTAGTACACGGAGAGCTTATTATCAAAGTGGATCTAGGAGAGAGAAAAAGTTATGACTCACTTTTTATTAAGCGTAGACGAATTTTGTGGGAATCTTTTAGTCAGAGCTATGATTAGGTACAATTATATAAAAAGGTGACGTAATAAAAAGTAATGCACGTCATTTAATTTCCAGTTTTATTTACGAGTTAGGCATCACATACATTTCTTCCATCTGTGCGTTGTCCCAAATAGAATAGGCATAATCTGAAAACAAACAAATTATAAATACTTCGCTTGACAAATAATCATATGAAATATTACAACATTTTAAAAACATAAGACACGCGAGAAACAACTGGTTGAAAAACTCAATGGCTCTCGCGTCGGTTCAGTGGTCTAATGGAAAGGACGCCCGTGTTGACCCGGAAAGCCGTTGAATACGCGGGTTTGAACCCTGCCTGAACCTTTTATTTCTTTAAATTGTTCCGCTCATTATAAGCATTTGGTTAACGCAATCAGTTAACTATAAAACTTACATATTGAGGTTTATTTACTTACATGCAAAGTTTGTGAAAGATGTTATATTGGCGCATGTTCCCATATAGGCGATGGTCCATACTGCAATTTAAATGTAAGGAATGAAAAGGCAGTAAAAATATACTTTAAAAAAAATAGTGCGTGGAGACCCTCCGCGCGGAAGAAGTGAAACTTCGTAATCATCATCAGCCTGTTTCAGTCCACTGCTGGACGTAGGCCTCACCCATGGCACGCCACTGTGCTCGATTTTCAGCTCTCGTCCTCCAGTTACTACCCGCTGTCCTACGAATGTCGTCGCTCCACCTTGTTACAGGGCGCCCTACACTACGTTTACCGATTCGTGGCCTCCACTCCAGGACTCGTTTGCCCCAGTGGTCATCGGCTCTACGGCAGATATGACCAGCCACTGCCATTTCAGCTTGCTTATCCGCTGTGCTATGTCGGTAACTTTGGTTCTCTGTCGAATTACTTCGTTTCGGATCTGATCCCTAAGAGACACACCAAGCATAGCTCTTTCCATGGCTCGCTGAGCGACTTTGAATTAGTGGACTAGTCGTATGGTGAGTGGCCACGTCTCGGCTCCGTAGGTCATAACAGGTAAAACGCACTGATTAAAAACTTTAGTTTTTAGACTTTGAGGTATGGGCGACGTGAAGACTCGACGCAGTTTTCCAAACGCTGCCCAGCCCAGTTGTATTCGCCTCTTAGCCTCCTTATCGAAGTTGCCTCTACCTAGTTGGAGCATTTGCCCTAGGTATACGTATTCGGAAACAACTTCGATGGAGACTCCATTTACGGCGACCGGTCCCGGATCGATATGTTCATTGAACATAACTTTGGTTTTATCCAAATTCATCCGAAGACCGATACGCTGAAACGAATTTGCCAGGCTGTCTAGCATGTGTTTCAGGTCCTGCAACGTCTCGGCCATGATAACGATGTCGTCTGCAAATCGTAGATGAGAGATGTGTTGACCATTTATATTAATGCCACGATTTTTCCAGTCCAGCGTCTTGAACATATCCTGCAGTGCGTTAGTGAACAGTTTCGGTGATATAACGTCACCTTGTCGCCCTCCTCGATGCAGGTGGATATGTTCTGTCTGCTGGTTCTGTACTTGCACAGTCATCGTGGTGGCTGAATATAAACATCTCATCACCTCGATGTATCGCCAGTCGGCTTGACATCGCTGCAAGGACTCCAGAACAGACCAAGTTTCGATTGAGTCAAAGGCCTTTTCATAGTCCACAAAGGCCAGATACAGAGGCCGATTATACTCTTCGGTCTTCTTTATAATCTGCCGCACTGTGTGAATGTGGTCTATGGTGCCGTACCCACTTCGAAAGCCGGCCTGTTCCGGGGGTTGGAACTCGTCGAGTCTTCGGGCAAGGCGGTTCGTAATAAGCTGTTTTCAAGGGTTATTACTCCGCAAGCGTGGAACAGAAGCATGGTTGTCCTGTTTTTCAAGAAAGGCGATACCACCCTGTTGAAAAACTATCGGCCCATAGGTATCGCTTCTGAGCCACGTATATAAGCTGTTTTCAAGGGTTATATACGTGGCTCAGAAGCGATACCTATGGGCCGATAGTTTTTCAACAGGGTGGTATCGCCTTTCTTGAAAAACAGGACAACCATGCTTCTGTTCCACGCTTGCGGAGTTCTCCCATTGAAGAGGACAGTATTAAACAACTCCTGGAGCTCCCTTAGTATGGGGGTACCCCCTGCCTTCAGGAGCTCTGTCGTGATACCATCCTCTCCAGGGGCTTTTCCATTTTTAAGCTGTTTTAGGGCCAATACGTTCTCGTCTAGGCTGATCTCAGGCAGGTCTTCTGTAAAGTGGCGTATGAGGGTGGCTCTGGGATTATGATCCTGTGGGTCAGATCGGGGTGCGTGTGAGGCGTAGAGCTGGCTGTAGAAATCCTTAACTTGCGAGAGAATCTCCGGCCTTGAGGTGACCACTGTCCCCGTGCGTGTTGTCAACTTCGTCAGGTGGCTTCTTCCGAGTGACTGGACGAATACTTTCGACCCCCGGTTCTGCTCAATTGCTTTCTCAATCAAGAGCGTGTTGGAAGCTCGGAGGTCGCGTCTTACCAGTTTCGTTATCTTTTTGTTTAGTGCCCGGTATTCAGCCGAAGTTGACGGGGGGTTTTCGCGGCGCTCACTCATAAGTTCCAGAGTCTCCCTCGCAAGTTTAGACTTCTCGCCTGTGCGCCTCGTTTCGCAAAATTTTTCGCCCTCTTCCCTCAGGATGCCCACTACTTGGTCGAGTTTCTGGTCGATGTCAGTTGTAGTTTCCAAGGCAGCGAATCGGTTTTCCAGTTTTATCTGGAAAGTTTCGGATCCCACAGCGGTTTGGAGCTGATTTGGTCGGAGTCTGGACTTCATCAGACGGACTCTTTCGCGTTTGAAATCAATATTCAGAGTGCCTTGGACAAGTCGGTGATCACTTCCGGTTTTCACCCTGGCGATCACTGAGACATCTTTGAAAATGCGCCTTTTGTCCGTCATGATGAAGTCGATCTCATTTTTTGTGACACCATCGGGACTTTGCCACGTCCACTTCCTTTGGGGCTGTTTTTTGAAGAATGAGTTCATCATAAACAGCCCCTCTCTTTCGAGGAAGTTGACAGCCATTTGCCCCTATGGTTTCTAGCCCCATAACCGTGTGGTCCTATTGAGCATTTGCTGCTGGTCTGTACTCCTACTTTAGGGTTGAAATCTCCCATGACAACGTTGTAGTGGGCCCTAGAGGTGTTGTGTAGGGCCTTGGAGATATCTTCGTAGAATGTCTCCACGTATTCGTCTGAGTGCGTCGAAGTCGGTGCATACGCTTGCACAACCTTAAGGCTATACCTGTCGGTCAGTTTGATAATAAGGTATGCAACCCTTGTCGACACACTAGACACTTCTACAACGTTGTCAGCGAAGTTTCGATGAACTAGAAATCCGACGCCACCCTGGGAAAGTTGGTCTCCCTCTCTAAAATACAAAAGATGGCCCGATTCTAGTGTTAAGGTGTCCTCTCCCTCTTTTCGAACTTCACTTAAGCCCAGAACGCCCCATCTTATGTGTTTTAGGATGTAAGGGGGCGCACTCACCAACTAAGCGCTCCAAGCCAACCTCTCCTGCCCGTGGTGCATCCTGCTGAACAACGAGCGAGGCTCTGACGACCGATAAATGGCGGTATAACCATTAAATTGCGTAGCTATAAGTACGACAGGCTGGTGACGGGCAGCAGCGTCACGAGTGCGAATAGCTACGCACTGCGATCGCCAACCCGCATGCCCAGCGTGGCGATTATGGGCAAAACCAAACATGGCAAGTCAAAATAAACCACGGCCCCCAGTTCCCGGCCACCCCGTTATTCCTGACGAAGGCGGCGGTCACGGTTACGGCGGGGTAGGGGGTGCTGAGAATCCCTGGGCTACGGTAGACCGCCAACCTAAAAAACAGCAACTGACCCTGGCTACGTTTAACGGATACACGCTACGACTCGACGAACATCTTGTGCAGCTGGAAGAGGAACTTCGTAATGTGGAAAGGAAAATAGGAAGGGGTAGAAATAGATTTTTAGTGATCTCATAGTTTCTTTAAGACAAACTTCTTCACTCTCGCTCTGTCTCTTTCTATTCCGCCTCCCCAGGAGCGTTGAACGTTTAACGCAACAGTGCCTTCCTAACCCATCCACGGTAGCGTTAAACGCTTAACGCAACCGTTAAACGTTTAACGCAACCTTGTTGGAAGTCGCATTAGAAGTTTCACTTCAAAAAAGACATAGAAAGCGGGACATCTTGACCGTTGATTTTTGTAGATGTTAGCTGATCCTTCCTGAATTTTGGAAAGAAGTATCTGATTTGACCTGCCATTGAGACAGTGAAAAATTTACGGTGGAAGCAGAAACATCTCCACCAAGACTACCTTAGTCCGAATGGTGTTCTCTATATTTCCATACGGCTCAGAGACATGGACCCTGAAGAATGCGGACCGTGATCGAAATGATGCTTTCAAAATGTGGTGCTGGAAAAAAATGCTGCGCATACCATAGACAGCACGCCGCGGTAACTCAAGATCCGAACTAGACTATTCACGACCTGTCTTCGTAGGGTTCTAGAGTACTTTGGTCACATTACCAGGAAAGACAGAGATAACCTAGAAACTGATGATCGCTGAAAAAGTCGAAGGCAAGCGACCAAGTGGCAGGAGCGCGACACGCTGGATATACCAGATTCGCACAACCCTTGGCACTACAGTATACGATGCTCTTCACACGGTTACTGATAGGAACAGACCGTATCGATTTTAGCGCTTTTTGTTGAATTTATTTATTTATTTACACACACACACAACTGTCCTTACAGGCTAACCTAATTCGACAGCATGGAATACTTTACAAAATAGACACAAATACAGGCATAGTTATACAAACATAACACTACACGTTATCTATACTATTAGCATAACATAAAAAACATAGAGTGTACTTGGCGGCTGTTTTTGGCAAAAAAATCATCGCAAACGGCCAGAACCGAACGTAATGTTTCGCATAATGCTCATTTCGCATAGTGCTCATTTCGCATAACTGTTATTTTCTGAAAAGCTTTAACATAAACCTAACTTAACCTATCCTAATCAATCAGGATACACAAAAACAATATTTCCCGTTTAAGCGGCAGAAAGTTTCTGCGAAATGAGCATTATGCAAAACATTACGTTCGGTTCTGGCCGTTTGCGATGATGACTTTCGGTAGAACAAATTTCTGCCAGATGAGGGTAACCCCTACTATACACATTTTATAATCATTTGCGCATAAATCTGAACGGTTCGACATATTCAGTTCCTAAAATTTCGTAAAGCTTGGTTAAGTTCATGAGGAGGAACATACGGGGAACGAAACCTCGATTTGTACAAGCCGTTAAGACTGCGCCGGGAATGCGTATTTAGATCCGCGCGCGGCCGCCATAGTAAAAACGTTTGGAGAATTAAAAGCACTTTTTGATAAATCTGGACCATTAATACCAAACAATAATTGAACTATATGATGCAGACAAATTGCAATGTAAACATTCATTTTTTTTTTAACTGAAAATCATAATAGATTTCCATTATTGTATTAAGCGGTTTACACTCACGTGAAATTGTCAGGAACGGCCCGACATACAATAATTAAATAATACAATAATACAATAATTAAATATGTCTCACGAAAGTTTTAATAGATTTCCATTGTTAAAATATGAAAAAACACTTAACGCATGCTTACGATTCTAAAATTTTCGTCCAACTTTACTTAATTTTCTAGGGTAAAATATTAATAATCTTATAATTTTTCCACAGAGAAGTTATTAACACATTCTTCGAAGTGCTAAATATATAGTTAAGAAATGGATTAAACAACGTGTTGACGTTGTCTACTTAACGGCAACTGCCAATTTTTTCACATTTTGCTTGGCGCAGTCTTAAGTTTGAACCTCATTTACATCCGACGCCATGGTTACCAGGTGCAAACTTAACGAAAACTGATAGTCTGGGAAAATAGTAGAGTTGCTAAGCCGCGAAATTGTGCGCATCGGGTTACAAGCATGAAATTTCTACCACACATAGAGCGTTCCACGGTGATTATTTTCAGATGTGGAGGGAAGTTAGATTCGTTCCCTGTGTGGTGGGAGAGCAGGGTGAAGAGGACCAAGTACTGCTCTTTTTCTTTTTTTTATTACTGATCAGTTAAGGCTATTAGGGCTTGTGCGACATCGTTTTCGTGTAAAATAGATATCAGCTATTAATTTTTCATGTTCTTTAAGAATAGTTTGATATAAAAATTTGGGTTTATTGCCGAAAAGGTAAAATTCACAACAAGTTTTTTTTATTCAGAGCGATAAATTAGTTATCTATCCTGAATATTTACAATTTAAAAAAATATTACTATACAGCAAATTTAATCTTGTTTTTAAAAATGTATACAAATTGGGCACCTCTTATACAAAAAGTACCTTGAAAAAAATGTTGATGTTAAGCTTAGCCTGCGTGTTCTAGTACATTTTGCTAAGTCGCGAAATTGTGTACATCGGGATACAACCACGAAATTTCTACCACAGATAGAGTATTCTGCGGTGATTATTTTCAGATGTGGAGGAAAGTCAGATTCGTCCCCTGTGCGGCGGGAAAGCGGGGTGAATAGGACAAAGGAGTCCTCTTTTTCTTTTTATATTACTGATCAGATAACGCTACTAGGACTTGTGTGGTGTCGTTTTCGTGTAAAACAGATATCAGCAATTCATTTTCCATGTTATTTATTCATAGTACCATATAAAAATATGGTTGTATTTCCGAAATTGTAAAAATCACAACAAGTTTTATTTATTCAGGGAGATAAATTAGTTATCTTTCCTGAATATTTACCACTAAAAAAAATATTGCAAAATAGCAAATTTAATTTAGTTTCTAAAAATATATACATATTGGGCACTCTTCATACAAAAAGTAACTTAAATAAATTGTTGATGTTGAGATTAGCCCATGTGCTCGTGATACATTAGCAAAAAATATTTTGTTTTAATTACATTCATTTGTTTTTCTAGGACGTATATAGTAAAAATAATATGTAAAAGCTTGTTAATAATCATTATTTAATGTATTTAATGAAGCGAAATAGGATGCGTTCGGAGATTTACGTTGGTTGCGCCGACGTAAAGATATATTTTAAGCTACTGTTTGTATGAGAAGTGCCCAACATGCATATATTTTTAGAAACCAGATTAAATGAGCTTTTTGAAATAATAATAATAATAAGTTGAAAATTTTCACGAAATTGAACTAATTTACCTCGCTGAATAAAAAAACTTGTTGCGATTTTTACCTTTTCGGCCATTACACCCATATTTTTATATAGAACTATACAAAACTAACATAAAAAAATAATTTCTGATATTTGTTTTACCCGGAAACGATACCTAACACGTCCTGGTAGACTTAACTGACCACTAATAAAGAAAGAAAAGAGGGATACTTGGCCGTATTCACTCTGCTCTCCCGCCTCACAGGGGACGAATCTGACTTCCCTCCACATCTGAAAATAATCACTAAGGAATACTCTATTTGTGATAAAAATTTCATGCTTGTAACCCGATGCGCACAATTATGTTAGAAAACAGCGGACTAACAACTCTACTAAAAGGAGTACTGATTACATCATCATCAGCCTGTATCGCTTACGCTGCGTTCAGATTAAGAGTGCAGTCGTGTGTGTGTGTGGTTCACCGTGGCATCACCTATAGGTTTCACCGGAAGACGAGCCAGCATGGTTCCCGGGCCAGCATTTATGCTGAGATGTGACGTTTTCGTGGCATACGCATCAACGATTTTATTTTGTTTTATTTCTTATATTAGTTGTCCACTTTGTGTATGTTAACGAATAAATTATTATTCTATTCTATTCTATCAGTCCACTGCTGGACATGGACCTCTCCCATGGCACGCCACTGAGCTCGATTTTCAGCTCTCCTCTTCCAGTTACTACCCGCTGTCCTACGAATGTCGTCGCCCACCTTGTTACATGGCGCCCTACACTACGTTTATCGATTCGTGGCCTCCACTCCAGAACTCGTTTGCCCCAGTAGTCATCAGCTCTACGACAGATATGACCAGCCCACTGCCACTTATTATTATTATTATTTATTTATTAATTATAATTTATTTATTTATTAGGAACTTTACAATTGCCTTAAGTCTAAATACATTGTCCCACAAAACCAGCTTGCTTATTCGCTGTGCTATGTCAGTAACTTTGGTTGGTGAGTAGTGATAATATTTCTCTGTAAACAAAATTCTAGGTTTAAAGGTATTATTAAACTTTACGGTCATATTGCTCCACGCAGTTGATGTAGTCCACTTCGCAGTAACTTTGGAAGGTCTCGTAAGTGTGGTAAATTGTTTTCCCGCAAACATGACCTGTGCTGAAACATATTCTAAGTTAATATCAGCTCCATAGCACTCTAAAGTCTTTACCGGGCTATTATAAGTCCGATGTCTAAACATAAAGAAATATCAGATAAGTAATCTTCTTTTATTTACAGAATGGTCACAGTGGTCGTGATTAATTGCTAGTATAATAAAAAAACCGGCCAAGTGCGAGTCTGACTCGCGCACCGAGGGTTCCGTACAAACTTTCACTTATCCCATCTTAATTGGCCTGGTTGAGTTAAGAGTTTGCACATGAAATGTATAGCGCCGCATACAAACTAGGTGCAAACTTAACGCAACCGAATTTTCCTAATATGATCTTTGAAAGGGACTATATTTTTATGATTTTATTATAAATATATATAGTTTTCTGACTTTTATAAGTACTTGTGGTATGTGACGATATTACTTGCCAAATTTCATAGTTCTAGGTCATCGGGAAGTACTCTAGATCATTTTGATTCCCTTGAGAGTATCGAAATGTACGTTTTTTGTGACATAAACGGCCGTATCTTTTTTTCACGTTAGCGTAGTCGATTTTTTCACTATCTAGGGACTTGAGTACCTATGTGGTGTTAACTTCAACTCGATACCTCCACGCGTTCTTGAGATAAAGGGTCTTGACAGACAGACGGACAACAAATTGATCCTATAACGATTCCGTTTTTCCTAACACAAGCATTTTTGAACGGTTAAGGAGCCATAGTAGGTAAATAAATCTACAGCCATACTTACTAGTAGCTCCTCATGCAGTAGTAGTTCACGTAATCGCAGTCATCATTCAATATTACGACGGTTGTTGTGGTTGCTGTTGTTGGATCCGTTACTAGAGGCTCTTCATCTTGCCTTACTCCACTGCATAATAAATAATACTTTTTAATCAGTACCAAAATAATTTAAAATAAAAAAAACTGGCCAAGTGCGAATCTGACTCGCGCACCGAGGGTTCCGTACACATACAACCACTCAATTGCTTTTGGTAATACGGAGAATGGACGGCCGTTGGGGTAGCAAAGTCCTAGAGTGGCGACCACCTATTAGGAAAGTGCAGCGTGGGTCGGCCCCCGACTAAACGGACGGATGACCTTGTGAGGGTAGTAGGGAATCAATGGACACGGTCTGCCCGGGATCGCACTTCGTGGCGAGTCATGGGGGAGGCCTATGTACAGCAGTGGACGTCTGTAGCTGATAGATAGTAGGTAACAAGTATTCCCAAGTCCGTTTTCCATAAGCATTTTGGTATGACGTATGGAGTCGACTAAATTATATTTCGACATTTCTATTCCTCGACCTTATTTCTATTACTTTGTCATTTTACCATATTATCATCATTTTTATAAAGCGTTTCTTGACATTTTTAAACCTCGTAATTTTTCCTTATAGACATTAGTCGCCTAAAGGTTGCAATTTGAATTCTATTCTGTATATTAATAATTTTACAATATTGAAGTAAAGCGATTTTACTTAATTAGTATCGGTTTCGAATTCTGTCTTCGGTATTGAGTGTCGCCATCCTGTTAACAATAGAAAAAAAAACATTTATTTATTTTAACCTATTTTTTATTCTATAGTTTACTAGCGACCTGCGCTGGCTTCGCGCGGGTGCAATGCTGATAAATTATGCATGTTTTATACATATAAACCTTTCTCTTGAATCACTCTATCTATTGAAAAAAAAAACGCATCCAAATCCGTTGCGTAGTTTTAAAGATCTAACCATACATAGGGACAGACAGACAGGCAGCGACTTTGCTTTATACTATGTAGTGACTTTGAGTAAGGTTTTATACATACAAATTAGTTATGTTAATATACGTTAGCCTAAACAAGTACCTACTATTTACTATAGTGGCACAGCAGTGATCAGGGACCTAATTCGAGAATGCCGTTTGAGAGATCGCAAAACGTCAAAACTCTATTACATAACAGTGATATCGCCTTTGAACAGTCATTAAAATGCGATGAGCTTCAAGTGACATATCTCATCTCAATTTTGGAAATACGAAAGCGATAAAATGATTGTCAAAAATTATATTAATGCATATGAATTTCTGTTTTGAACGAAACGTAACTGACTAATTCCACGCACTACACGGTGAAGTTAAAGTATGCGCCTGTTATTTATGCCGTCACATACAAAGGAAACGCAAATTATGCGCGACCGGATTGACGAAGTTGCGATGTTCTAGGGATATCGCCACTTGTCAAGTAGGGACACGTCAATAGTGACGGATGGCAATGAAATTGAGAGATCTCCATCATTTCTCTAAAATTGGTCGAATTACCCCTCAGTTTCGATAATTTTATGAAAAGGCTGATTTTTTTTACGGTGCCCTTTCGTAGATTTTTTTTCATCGAATGTTTCATTTCGTTGAAAGCAATTTTCTCTGAAACCGTAAATTGTTCGGGGTCGTTATAAAACAGACCTAACCTAATCAAAAGGATTATATTTGCAAGAATTATGAAAAACATATGACTACAGAGGAATCAAAATTCTGCAACGTGAAAATTCGGCGAAAACTTTTTTTTTTTTTATTATGCTAAAAAAAATTACAAAACTGGTACACTTTATATGTTTCGCTAAACTGCAATGCAGTTTGTTGGCGAAACTAGTTCTGCAAAAAAGGCAGACCACCATTTTTTATGTTCTCAATCACCATATCCCCATCATTAAAAAAAAGGAATAACTCGGTTAAAAAAATGTACATAATCATATTGATCCCTATCACATTACTTCACGAGAATTGAGAAATACGGCCCACGGATGTACGGATGGGTTTCCACCTGTTCTCGCCTTCAGGCCGTATTTCTCAATTCTCATGAAATTATGTGATCGGGTTCGATAATCCATACTAATATTACAAGAGCGAAAGTGTGTCTGTCTGTCTGTTACCTCTTCACGCTTAAACCGCTGAACCGACTTACATGAAATTTGGTATGGAAATAGTTTGAGACTCGGGAAAGGACATAGGATACTTTTCATCCCGAATAAATTTATTGTTCCCGTGGGATGAGCGGATAACACCGCGTGGCACAGCTAGTCATGGATAACTTTTGGATACCAAACATTCAGACATACGAAAGAAATTCTGGCCAAGCTAAAACGGATACGCTTCGGTCGATTATAAAATCATCAAAAATCTCAATTAGAAAAAAAATAACGACAGACGGACGACAAAGTGATCCTACGGGGTACGGAACTCTAAATATTACTTTATTATTTATTTTTATACCAGGTGGGCCCTGTAACAGGAGCAATAAATTAAAACATAGATTCTACACCTCAAACTGAACAACATTTATTGAACAACTTTTAAAAATAACTCATTCATAATGTAAACCTGTAAAATAAAGTTTATTCAAAGAAGCAATGTATTGCCAAACATTTGATATTTAGTAAAGTGACAGCTATGCCAATGCTAAAGCGATGTCAATGTTGAACGGCGTACATTGATAATGCTTTTTACTTTGTTTGAAATAATGATCATATGAAAACACTATAAAAAAAACTCTCTCAACAAATGTTGTTCATAAATATTTTTATAGAATCTTTTTTTATCGATTCTATTTCTTATGTGGAAATAACACAAATTTTTATTTACAAAAATGTTGTTCAGTTTGACGAGTAAAATGTATGTTTTAATTTTTTTCTCCTGTTACAGGACCCACCTTGTATTTATTCAAATGTCAAGTACATAAACATAACACTACATATTACCTATAGTCTGTCCGCTCTCTAAGATCAAATTAAGTATATCTAAAGTTCAAAGTTCAAAGTGCTTTATTTGTAAACATACACAATACACACACATTCACACTGAATAATACAGAGGTGTTCGATACAATATAATGGTCCACTATGTTTTTCCAGTTGGCGTACAAAATAAGGAGGTTTCTTAAATACTTAGCAAATTAATAATTGATACATGAAATGAGGGTGCGCAATGGTATGTCAAATATATTAAAAAACTAATTATAATTATGTACATAAAGTGTCAATATTTAAATAATCGGAAATTGAATAAAAGCATTTATCTAACAGTAATTTGATTATGTTGCGTTTAAATTGAGGCATGTCTAATTGTTTTAATTTCAGTGGTAATTTGTTGTACGCCCTAATTATGAGCGAAATGGCACTTTCCGCATTAATGTTCTAGCTAGGGTAGTTTTTCACTTGTCCCAGTTTGACATAATTTGATCTTAGAATTCCGGATAGACTGTACATCATCCCACAAAATTGTTTTCACAGTTTGACTGTGGGATCCGTGAGTCTATTTATCTATACAAAGAAGGTACCCCGCAACTTCGTACACGTTATTTTTTAGGGTTCCGTACCCAAAGGGTAAAAACGGGACCCTATTACTGAGACTTCGCTGTCCGTCCGTCCGTCCGTCCGTCCGTCCGTCCGTCTGTCACCAGGCTGTATCTCAAGAACGGTGATATCTAGACAGTTGAAATTTTTCACAGATGATGTATTTCTATTGCCGCTATAACAACAAATACTAAAAATAAACTAAAATAAATATTTAAGGGGGGCTCCCATACAACCAACTTGTTATAGATTATATATATATATAAATATATATAGGTACGGAACCTTACATGCGCGAGTCGGACTCGCACTTGCTCAATTTTTTTATACCGTACACGGGTAACAAGTATCCAATAACCATCTTTGGGTGTCCAGTTATCCCTGTACCGAAATTGGTTAAAATCTGTCCAGCCGTTTCGGTGTGATGAGAGGACAAAGGTCATTATCACCAACAGGTGGCGTCAGACTGGCATGGCGCCGCGCGCTCATCCAAAACAAATGACTATGCTGTCACGCTATTGAGATTTTTCCTGAAAATCATGACCCCTCCATAAAAAACTGATTTTCAATAATAATTTTGAATTTTATAATAGTAATAGATGTATAGAAATCATGAAAACATGCCTTTGTTGTGTTCGATTGGTAGACTTCAAATGCGCTAGTACTGTTCACTGCTTTACTGATAACGTGTGACCGCCATACTGGAAACAAAGTTCATAACATAAGTTATTAATTTCTTAAAAATCCTGATTGTTTTAGACATTTTTCTCTATGATCTAAACACGTTTCTTAATATAATATTATCAGTGTTAACTACCTAGAACACGGCCATTACGATTTATTAGGATATATTATTTGAAACATTTACTTTAAATTTTTCATTGATAATTTTTGTTTCATAACCTACACGAAATTGACAAAATTCACGCGGAAAACTGGTATATTCAACTTATTTTCAACTGCACGCAATAAAAGCATGAAATACCTATGTTACTTTCTAGAACTCAGGGAAAACTATCATTCACTACAAAAAATTGGCTGAATTTATCAGTATATTTTGTCATAATATGAAAAAAAAAAACATATGGAAATAGGCATCTTAATAAAAAAATATTAAATTCAAAACATTTTTTTCTCCGTTTACAAGGGGCGCTTATGCACTAGTAGAACCGTGCTTTTTTCCTTAAGGTGACAGAATACTAAATCGTTTAAAATAATTAAAAGGTAGATCTTGGTAAGTACTCACACTGACAACTAAAGAATATCAAAAGTAACGCTTTCATTATTTACAGTGCACACCTGTAAGCAAACGTTAAAATAAATATTCATATTGTGTATTTTAGTAAAAATTATTCATAAGTAACCCGATCAATGGATATAGTTCCACTTGTTTTAATGCCTCTTCATCATCTATCTCCTGATGACATACAGCACTGAATCTTGGTCCCATACTGTCTAGATATCACGGTTCATGAGATATAGCCTAGTGACAGACGGACAGACATACAGACAGAGGGACAGCGGAGTCTTAAAAATAGGGTCCCGTTAAAAAAAAAACACTATTACATCCAAGTATGGGCTTGACGCTAAGATCGACAGTAAAAAAAATACTACGGCTGCACCATTTAGAAAGCTGTGTTCCAAGGTTATCTGCTCGCATGGCCTGAAGTTGGCCACGCCAGTACACTGAAAAAGAAAATAGCCAGTGAATCCTACAGACATTTCAGTAACCCTAACTGCAATAACTGTTACGCTTACTGAAATGTCAGTTGGATTCACTGGCTATTTTTTTCAGTGCATTTGTGTGCATGGCAATTGTGCTGCCAAATCTCCTTTAGGGCCTTATCACATTTGCAAGCCAACTGCCGTGCAATTTGGCAGATCTTTAGAACGTTTATTGTACTATTGTGTTACATAAAAAAAAAGAAAAAAAAGTCGCAGCGAGTTTGCTGCGACTGATATTGTATAGGAAAGGCGCTCGCAACTCGCAAGTGTGTCAGGCGTCTCCTTTGACCCGCTCTACTCTACTCGCGAAGTTGACTGAAATTGGCCGAAGTATGGGTTTCCGTACTGAAGTATTCGCTCAACTTCGGTGAACATCGCGAGTAGTGTGGAGCCGCTAGACGTGGTACCTGTAACCTTCAAATCATACTCACTGCAATCACTCCTGTGGCGCGGAGCTAATCCCATTAGCGGGTTATACTCACACACCAAGTCCCGACTCACTGGTAGTGAGGACTAAACAGCCCTGATGCTTTATGAAACATGTAATGTATTTATTTAAGTATGTGTATGACTTATACTTAATGTTATTTATGTTGCTGAATTTTTTATCTCACCACCTACTCTTTCATTGTTTATTTTTGCTTATTCTTCCACCCAATGGTTGTCTGGAAGAGATCGCTCTTTAGCGATAAGACCGCCTATTGTCTACCATTTATAAATTAAGGTTTCAATTGTAAAAAAAATCTTGTTGGTGTGCAATAAAGAATTGTTGTATTGTATTGTATTGTAATGTCTAATTTTTTTAATGTAAGCGTATCAGGGCTATTGATACAAAAATCAACGCTTAAAGAAAAATTGAAAAAGGAGTTACTTGGTAAGGTGTAAAAACCTTTCAAACAAACAATGCAGATCGACACACAAAGCATAAGGAAACATTCGTCAGGTTACGGAGTTAGGGTAGCGAAGTGGTTAACGTGCTGGACCGGTAATCCGGAGGTACCGGGTTCGATTCCCGGTCTCTTCCACCAAGTAACTCCTTTTTCAATTGTATCAATAACATTGATACAGTTTAAGTCATGTTTATAAAAAAATACTTACCCTGGATTGTTTCCACTTTAGGTGTCTCCGAATGATCATGAAGATCAGACGGTCCGACCGAGTTATAACTAATACCCAAGAAGGACTTCGTTTTTATACCTACGCACTTTAAAACAATTCACATTTTATATCTTCCTTAAGAATAATGAACCAAAAAAAAAATTGTACTTCTGAATATAACTTAAGGACTGTATTTATACCTAGAATACCTCGTAACTCACTGAATACAAAATTATATTTATACATATATAATATAATGGTACATCCAGTGATAGGATTACTGGTAGATTAGTTTAGCATTATGAACAGTATGTTTTGTTTATGTTATGTAAATTTATAAACAAAAAAAAACATATTTTTTTAGTACATAAACAAAACTTATTGTTCATAATGCTGAATCAATACCAAAGTAGATAAATTATGATTCTTACCTTATGAGAAAATTAATTGAAAAGTCACATAGCAAAACGATAAAAGAATAAAACTAAAATGAACCTACTCGAAGCAGTCTACACTATTAATGGTTCTGTGAGTTAAATGCTGTGCGAGTCGTCTGTTTTTACACAGCGTAAAACAGAATAAGTCCGCCATTTTTTTTATTTAAATTAGGAATAACTGACCATTATCATAGGGGTTGCGACTGATGTTGAATATCGTAGTTACATGAAAAATATTAGCTCAATTCATAAAACTTAACAAAGAAAAAAAAATATTTTGTTATCCAAATGTAATTTAGGAATTGAAAACAATAATTGTATGACAACTATGAACTTAAACGTACTTTTTCACGGTGAAAATGGCTATTTATTATTGTCTCCATACAAATTGGTACCCAACCCACAAATGACGTATATACGAGTATGTATGTAGGCCATTGGTTGATAGCGTTTTTAGTGTTTGATGTGAATGATGAACTTTCACGATCATTTCTGACTTTTAGAGCAGTCTAAGTGTAGTTTCTGTGGAAAACAATTAAATTATGGTAAATTGACCGGGACTTTAAATGGCAAGCGAAAACTTCGATTTTGAGATAAACGGTTCTGTAAGCCCAGATTAGCAGTTTCAATAAATAAATAAATATTAAGGGACAATCATACACAAATCGACCTAGTCCCAAACTAAGCAAAGCTTGTACTATGGGTACTAGACGACGATATACATAATATATAAATACATATATAGATAACATCCATGACCCAAGAACAAATATTTTGCACAAATATTTGCCCCGGCCGGGATTCGAACCTGGGACCGCCGACTCAGTAGGCAGGTGTCTACAAACCGAGCCAAACGCGTCGTCAAACCAAAAAATAAAACCTCTATTGCGTCAATTATGTATAGTGTTCGTGAATCCCATACAGGCATTTGATCCCCATAAAAAATAGAATCGATTGACATCCTCAATAAAAATTGTCCACACGCCTGTTCTCGCTGTAGAGCGGACTAGTAATAGTACATTACTGCAGAGGCCGCGAAATAGGGGATTATTGGCCGAGTAGTAATAGATGGCCGAGTGACAAATTTATTTTTTTAAGCTGTTCGGGTCAATGTTTTTGCCACCAAATGTTAAGATGATTCTATTTATTAAAAAATGACAACACCTTATTAATTAGATATTGTTATATTTTTTAACAATAAACGTGATTCCTTGTTTATTTTATTGAATATCTGATTTAATCTAGTTAAATATAAGAAATAAAACGTAAATATACATGCACAAACTAAGTTTTTTTTTATTGGCAGTATGCCATAGATTATCAATAAAAGAAATAAACCCCACTGAAACAAAAGACAATCTCTTTGTTGGCTACGGCCAATAATGTTGTATGAAATTCCTTTATATCGTTCTAATTTGAAATTAGAACGAATCTTCAACAATTGATATACAAAGACGTATTTCGCGGTCTATTACCACGATCATAAGAACGACATTTCCTTGGATGTTTGAGAAAAGTATTTTTTCCCAAGCTGTAGCGAAGACGCTGACTCGTTTAATTAGAAATGTTGAATTCGGTCCCAGTCCGGTTAATATTCATCCTAGGTAGGTTAATCCCGAGTCCAACGCTTCATTCCGAATATTCATGAGCTTGGCGGGGCACTGCCTTACACGGGTTAGCCTAACCCCTAAATACCAATCAGAAGGGTATTCGATGTGTCTATTAGAAGGATTTACCCTGTTACACAATTAATATCTAAGTAGAAATAATGTTAGTGTTATTATTCAAAACGTCCCGGTTCAATTCCCGAGCTGAGTACAGGTTTTTTTTAATGTGCAGTTTTACTTGTTAATGAAATCGATGACATGGTGCCTAAGAACAGATCTTCGTATGTCTTATAGTTTCAGACTTTCCCATGCTGACCGATCTAAATGGGCCACCCTGTATTATTCGGGATGTGTGTCAACTACCTCTATTACAAGTTTTATTAAAATTAACCTGGTCGTTTGAACGTTTGAAGAAGTTAACATACTCACAAACTATTAAACTTTTGTATTTCGTATCTATATAAAAAAACCGGCCAAGTGCGAGTCTGACTCGCGCACCGAGGGTTCCCTACAAACTTTCACGTATTCCATCTTAATTGGCCTGGTTGAGTTAAGTTTGCACCTGAAATGTATGGCGCCAGATACAAACGAGGTGCAAACTTAACGCAACCGAGTTCTCCAAATATGATGTTTGAAAAGTACTATATTTTTTATGTTTTTATTACAAATGTATAGTTTTCAGATTTTTATAAGTATTTGTATTGTATGACGATATAACTTGGCAAATTTCATAGTTCTAGGTCATCGGGAAGTATCCTATCATTGTGATTCCCTTGAGAGTGTCGAAATGTACGCTTTTTGCGACATAAACGGCCGTATCTTTATTTCACGTTGACGTAGAAGTTTGATGTTTTCACAGCTTCAAGGGACCCGTAATTTGAGTATATGGTGACCCTTGATTTGAGTATATGGTGTTAATTTCAACTCGATATGCGCGTTCTCGAGATAAAGAGTCTTGACAGACAGACAGACGGACCGATTGAGGTACGCAACCCTAAAAAAAAATCGAGTGATATTTGATTTGGGAGTTTTTAATCTATTATTTTAATCAAATTTGTTTAATACGGGTTATTATATTCCGAACAGCTAAAATAATAACCAGGCATTTAAAATAATTAAATTGGCAGCTAAAATAAAAACTTGGCATCAATGCCATTAGATGCCAATATGATGCCAGTTATTATTTTCGTAGGTTAGGTTAGGTTAGACTTTTATATTTTTAGTATGTTCGCCGTTCGGTTAAATACATGCCGTTTAAAACTACGTTCACTAGAGTCGCATTAATTTCGAAATTTAAGTACTAAAATATCTCTGCCCATTTCTGGTGCATGTTTAGGGTTCCGTAGCCAAATGGTAAAAAACGGAACCCTTATAGATTCGTCATGTCTGTCTGTCCGTCTGTCTGTCCGTCTGTCCGTCCGTGTGTCACAGCCATTTTTTTCCGAAACTATAAGAGCTATACTGTTGAAACTTGGTAGGTAGATGTATTCTGTGAACCGCATTAAGATTTTGATGCAAAAATAAAAAAATAATAATAAATATTGGGGGTTTCCCATACTTAGAACTGAAACTCAAAAAAAAAAAATTCCATCAAACACATACGTGTGGGGTAGGTCTTCAAAAATGATATCGAGGTTTTTAAAATATTTTTTTCTAAACCGAATAGTTTGCGTGACAGACGCTTCCAAAGTGGAAAAAAGTTGCCCCCCCCCCTCTAACTTATAAAATAAGAAAATGAAAATTCAAAAAAAACATATGATGTACATTATTATAAAAACTACCAACGAAAATTGTTTTGAACGAGATCTAGTTAGTAGTTTTTTTTTATATAATATAAATCGTAAACCGTTTCATTAAATCAACTCAAATATAAAAATTAAACAAAAGGCCTTTAATTTCATAAATCAATGGTACGGAACCCTTTGTGCGTGAGTCCGACTCGCACTTGGCCGGTTTTTTGTTATTTAAATTTGTTTATTGAAAGAGCTTTGTCGCTGTAAATTATCTGTAGTTTTCAAACAGCTATAAGACTTACAAAATTGTTTACAACTTAAAACAACAAATCAACTTAAACAACAAAGAATAACTGGATTTATCCTGATCAAAGCTGGAGCTCCCTCTTTGAAGAGTTATTTTGGTAATTTTGGCGTAGCGTTGGCCCGTGGCGTGGGCGATTTGACTTAGTTTGACACGTTCTTGTGTCTGTTTTGATCATAGAAATAAATAATTTTTATTTCATTGTATCTTCTTTTTCATTTCGTTGCTAATTATAAGAAAAGTACAAATAGAGAATTTCATGCCATAAGACATTCTCTACCAGTCCAGTATTGGGATTAACAGAAACAGTTTTATGGTGGGGACGTTTAAAATTTGAAAATTGACCTTTTAAAATAAAATTTTAACATTAATGATTACCCACATGTATAGACTTAGTTTTTATGAAATTATAGTTATTTTTTATAGTGTAAAACGTGTTTGTTTTTTTTTGTGTTTGTTTACAATTTGGTCATCAATCCTTTATTTTGCTATTGTGTAGTCGGCTCAAAATCAAAACTACTAAATAGTATCCTATAGTCATCTGTGCTTGTCATTGTGTCTGTGCGAGTTTATTGCTAAATGAAAATGTCAGGCGCGAACAGCATATTAAAGTTGTTTTTTTTTTTTACTTTTTGTCACTTTAAAATGTCTACTAGGAATGTGATTTAATGCCATTCCAATTGCAAGAATTATATTATATATCTGGGACGTAGTCGTGAAAGGCCGAGATCTTAGAATAAAGACGCCTAGAATGAGAGTCTTCATACAACAGGTTTGCGAAAAATTGAACTGCTTTTGGTTTTATGTGTGCGTGTCTACGAACCAATCATAGAGACGTGTTGCTTGTGACATTGACGTTGTGACAGATGCGCACACGGACGAAACTTAGCCCGTGGCTAACCAAAACTGGCTTCACTTTCAAGCGCTAACTGAAGCAAAGATATGCTAAATTGCGGATATTGCATTGCCTCTACCGATAAGGGTTGTGAAAAACGTAAATGAACTTAAAACTTATAAAGGGAATTTGAGAATAGTGACTGAAAAAAATAAGGTTTTCCTCGTGAGGTACTAGGAAAACAACTCGCAAAAAACACGGGCGAAAATTTCCAAACTGTTTGAAATAAAAGGATCCCTGACCATTCATAAAGTTTGAGTGCGAAACCCGTGCTAAAACCAGTGCAGAGTCCGACCAACGTAATTCAGAAAATGACGGAATTTTTAATGCATTTAGTTTTTGAACATTTCGGACTTCAAACGAGGCGGCGCCGGGAGAAAAGTGATGTGCCTCTAAAAGTACCCGAGTCTGCAAATATACGGAATCTCGGTCTAAACTAGAGGTTCCGTATAATTGCAGCTTTGGGAAATCTCCTAAGAACGTCTAGAACTTTTTCTTCCATGTCAGTCAGAATCAGAACTAACACACTGCACTGGAATGAGTGAGTAGGTAAGTATGATTGAATTTTGAGTATAGTTTCATTATCACAAATGTGCGGGTTACTACCTAGGTGATTTCTCAATGATGAGTCATTGATGACAAAGATTATGAAGTATAATTATTTATTTAAAACGGGAAATTTGATTATAGCCGAGGTCTTCCCCTGGGGCTACAGCATGCGGTTCTTCAAGAGGGAAGTAGGTACTCGTAAATAGGTTCTTAAAAGGTCGGCAGCGCGCGTATGGTACTCCTGGCGGGCCGCATGCTTGTTTTCCACCGTCGTCGTATAAAAAAATGAAGACTCTAAAGTCCCACGAATCAAAGAAAACGAAGAAAGTTCAAGCAGTTTTTTTTTTGCACGTAAAACACTAGCTATCCGCTACACCATAGCTCGCCACAAAGTACACACAAATTAATTATTTTTATTAAAGCAGTACGTCTGCTAACGTAAACCAAATGTTTACAATGAAGCAAAAAGTTCAGGCAGGATTTAAACTTGCGTCTCCAACGGCTTTCCGGGCCAACACGGGCGGCCGACCAACTGGACCACCGAACGTTGAATTTTTCAACCAGTTGCTTCTACATGCCTTAGGGTGGCATCGCAGCGCCATCTACCATAAATATTTAGACTTTATAATCGGACTTTCTTCTTTTTCTACCCATAAAATTTACATGTAAATAGATATTTCAACAATCTAATACTGAACCCTACCAGTCAGGTTTCAAAAAGGGAAAATTCCTATTTGTGCGAGCGCGTATTTATTTTATCTATTTGCTTGAAATGTTTTTAATTGAAAAGAAATACATATTGGAAATTCACATACTATTTAACATCGAACTGAGGACATTTCTCCCGTCTGTAATTTAATCACATATAAGTACATAACAAACATGAAAAAATGGACAATAATGTTCGTGAGCCTCATTGCATTATACCTAGTAGGTAGGTATATAATTTTGGTTACTATCTACTAAACACAATTTGGCTGTTTCTCAAGTAGATAAACTGGTTGAGTTTTTTTTTCAGTGTGGGATATCGCTTATTATAGTTATTATATTTGACGATATCTTAAAATTTTCATCCTGACAGTGAATCGTTCTCGAACTAAAATAAATAAAATAAATACTTATCGAACAACTTCACACAAATCGATCTGGTCCCAAATTAAGCTCAAGGAGGCTTGTGTTATGGGTACTAGACGAAGATATACGTACTTATATAGATAAATATACCTATACTTAAATACATAGAACAACCATGACCCAAGCACAAATATTCGAGTTCATCACACAAATATTTGCCCTGGCCGGGATTCGAACCCGGGACGGCCGGCTCAGTAGGCAGGTGTCTACGCCAAACGCGTCGTCCATAATCACTTTCAATCTAGTGATAGTGATTATTCACAATCTAGTGAATAATCACTTTTTAACAATAATAACAGACGGCAATTGGGACCAACTAGAAAGCCTTTCAAACTCTTTCAAACAAGAAAGAATATTAACAAGAATTTCTTTCACAGAAATTTCTGAATCAGTTAAGCCATTATGGAGTAATTGGTGAACATACATAAAAAGCTTTCATACGAAGTGCGAACCTGCTCATTTCTTTGTCGTCGGTAATGTCGGTTAAAAATTAAAACTGGGATAAGGCTGCGTTTCCAACAGTGCGAGGATGCGTAGCGAGAGCGAGGGAATAATCAGTTGCGCTGAGCGAGGATAAGTAAATGAAGTTATTCCATTGTTTAACAAAAACACATCCCTCTCTACGCATCCTCGCACATCATTGGTGGAAACGCAGCCTAAGATGGGATCCATAACCTTACTGTGTTTTTTTCTTGTTTTTTTTTTTCCTCAACCCGAAGTATTTCAGGCACCTGTCTGGTACAAAATAAGACATAATTTTGAAGAGAGAAAAGGTTTGTTTAAAATTATTCAGTGGCTGCTTTGAATGTTAGACAGGTTCATGAAATGTTGGGATTTGTCAGTATTTTGATGTTTTGATTTTAGTCTTAATCCCCTTTTAATAACAAAATGAAAGTCTTCGTAGGCTAAAATTATTCTGGGAACATTGTTTTCTAATTTTAACACTAGAAATTACGGGGGTTCAATCACTTTTAGTCGCTAAAGGGTCTAATAAACCCAGTTAATTGTCTGACGATATGATAAAAACTATTTAACTAATTTTAAAACTAGGAAATAAAACAATTGTGAAATAACAATCTGTAGTTTGATTTTGCGAATTATCACCATAATAATATTTTGTCCAAGGTACCTAGACCACAGAATAGATAATAGTACAAGTACAGAAGGCACACTACTTTGATCTTTACAAAAGCCGCTTTTTTTAGCCGAAAAAATATGATTTATGGCCCTTCTAAAGTCGTCGTCCCCAGCGCAAGCCAAACGGAACGTTAAAGCTGCGTGCCAACGGTAAAAATGAATTGGCTCGCTTGCCGCGTCGCCGAGAGCGGGGGCTGTCAACGACTAAAAAAAAAATGTATTTCCCATTTATTTCTTGCATTCAATATAGAGAGTAATATGTTTATATTCTTCATACATTATACATATTTATTATTTCATTATTTAACTATAAAATAATCAATCACAGAATTTCGACGAATTGAATCCACCACCAGGCCGCAAAACATTTTAGCTTTATTTTTAAACATTTTAATACGTATAATATAATAAAATAATGCAACGAATGCGTTACCTTAACATGCAATTAAATTCTTGAGCTTCATTTTGTTTTTGCTTAGTTGTCCGATATTTATTTATTTGTTCATATATATTCATCACTATACACCTAGTATAAAACAAAGTCGTTTCCTGCTGTCTGTCTGTCTGCCCCTATGTAGGTATGCTTAGATCTTTAAAAATACGCACGGACGCACCGTGCGAAGCCGGGACGGGTCGCTAGTTACAAATAAAACATGTATAAAGGCGAACTTATCCCTATTAGGGATCTCTTCCAATACATTTCTTTTAACTCTTTATTTATATATTTTATATACTCACCTATCAAACTATCACTCAATCGTTTATTCATTACTTACAAGTAATTTTACAAACTTGATATCAAATATTATTATTAAAACCTCTATGATTGTTGATTTAGTAGTAGACATACTTATATA
The DNA here is from genome assembly GCA_905147355.2 of Apotomis turbidana. Taxonomy (NCBI): domain Eukaryota; kingdom Metazoa; phylum Arthropoda; class Insecta; order Lepidoptera; family Tortricidae; genus Apotomis; species Apotomis turbidana. The sequence continues at coordinate 16,304,742 of LR990301.1, read as the reverse complement.
TTTTACTAGAATTTAAATTGAAAAATATCAGCAAATAATCAATTCAAAGTTACATAAGTACTTAACAATTAAAATTGATCTGAGTAACCAGTGTTAAATATGGAAGTAGATACACCTGCAATATGTTTTTTATTATTATTCAGTAACTACTTATTATATATTATGTTAATTTTCTTACCTATCGGCATCCTTCGGACGTGTTGGGAGAACGAAAAACGCGTGATTCCAATTTCGATCATTGTTCCTACAACCCGCTGCGATACAATATCTTTTCGCTGTCTTTTTACTCATTTAAACACTTTATATTATAATATAACACTGGTATCAACAGATGAATGAGGAACGTTCACTTGCGACGTACATAAATCGGAAGAGCGTGCGCGCGAATTTCGTGTTACGTGCGTTCCGAGACAGTGCGTGGCAGCCACTGAATAGGCACCATGCATGAGGCCACCGGCATGTACTTGTAGCGGGAAACGTTAATCGCGGAGTGCGCCCCGCCTGCCTAGACCCAAGTTTTAAGTTTCCATAATTTTTCATGTTAAGATTATTTTGTAATTTCTTACTTAGATCCATCTTTTTATTAAACTCCTGTTATTGTTTTATTTACAATCACAAAAAAAGATCATGCTAAAAAACAAGCCCTGAAATCAACTCCCTTATTATGCTCACATTCCTCTACACAATCTTCAATTACCTACGGAATATAATTAATTCTATCTTTTTTTTTATAAAATCAGCTAGGTATCTAGGTTTCCGACAAAGCAATCATAGCAGCCATTTTAAATGTTAAAAATGCCTAGTATAATATAAATACTCACACATTAAGTCGCTATCGAGTTTAGTGAACCCATACGGAGACTAAAATTACGTACGTAAATGGTCGCTACTGATTAGGTGCGAAAGACATTAAGCTATACTAAAAACGGCAACTTCTTGCGGTACAATATGGACAAGTTAGTGAGTATAATAAATACAACTGGGTATTGTAGACCCATTAGTGACTGCTCAAGTGTTAAGCACTTAGGTATGCAAGTTATTTATTTATGGATAAACTCTTCTTAGAAGAAATAAAATATACTGGGAGACAGCTTTCTCAGAATAGAAAATCTATTTTTATTTTGAATTAGTTAAGTATTTTAAGTAATATTATAAAAAAATGTTTGCGATGTGCGCGTGTTTTATTAGTAATAAGTAACAAGGGCATTAAATTGTACATTACATACCTACTAGGGCGGTGAATTCATGAATGTCCCAGATCGCTGGTGCTTGTGGCCCAAACCGAAGGCGAGGGCCATAAATATGCGGTCTGGGGCTTTACGAATTGCCACCCGTGGTTTCTCTATAGTTTGACGTCTTGCCATGGCCAGGAAGTGAGACTTTCTTCCCAGAAAACCCCACTTAGGGTGATGTAAAAAAGTATTTTCAACTTTATTCACAGGTTGATCCCGTGTTTCTGAATCCATACTATCCATACAATACTATAATATTATAATTTATAAATGCGAAAGTGTGTCTGTCTGTCTGTTACCTCTTCACGCTTAAACCGCTGAATCGATTTTGATGAAATTTGGCATGGAGATGGTTTAAGATCCGAGGAAGGACATAGGATAGTTTTCATCCTGGAAATTATCCCTAAAAATATTGAAAAGTGAGTAAGTAATTCATGATGACATTGATGACCCTCTAGGAAATGTAATGATTAGACCAAAAGCACAATTGCTTTTACATTTGCTTAGGCGCTTTTAATAATTCCTTTTATCAAGTTCCACGCGTACGTAGTCGCGGGCAAAAGCTAGTATTGAAATAGTTATGTCAAATCTTATTCAAAGTCCTTTATTACAATTCAGGTACAGGGAGTAAATACTTTTTCTCAAAAATTACATGTAATGTTGCCTTACCATCGCTAGATAGACTATAGTAAGTGGAACATACCGAAGACTTTTTAGAAGTGTCCAGTAAATAGCGAGATTTTAAATTTGGAATCAATATTTGTCCAGTAAGTAAGTATGTAATTCCTATTACGTATCAAGATATTTGAATATCGAAACACGATTTACATCGTCACCGACCTATAAAAAAACTAAGGATGTGAAGGCGATGAGGACGTATATAAATGTAAAAAGGATGCATTCCACAAATTGTTTTAATTATAAGTACAGTGCGACAGCAAATTGTAGAAATTAAAAAGTGGCGTCCCTTTTTCATAGATTAAATTGAAAGAGACGACATTGCAGTATACACTTGCAATTTACACTAAGAGCAAATGTAAAATAAAAAGAGGTTAGCACTATTGGCAGTATAAACGTAACTCATGATGCATATTTAAAAAAAAAAAAAAGTAGCGACAAGGTTTAGTGCGGAAGTTTGTATGCAGCGTTTAGTTCATAATTGTGCTGTGTAAAATGACAATGATATTTCGGAATTCCTTCCTTTTTTGTGTCGTTTAGAAAAAACCTCGGAGGTAAAATAGAAGGTAAGCTTTATGATATGAAAATTAGTTAAAAAATACAACAATGTATAACAATAATTAAATTTTATCTTTAAGACTTAGATTTGTAAGACAGTGCAAACAATTAAACGCAGTATTTATAAAAAAAGAAATTAAGGCGGGATTTAAATTAAAAGACAAAAATTTCTAATTTGTTTGTGTGATCTATTACAATAATTCAGCAAAAATGAGTTCAGACGAGTCTGATTCCGAATAGACGGCACTCCTCCATACTTAAAAGCGGAGGCAGAGTTAGCTAAAATAATTTACTTCCGACTAAATCCAAGGAGATATAAAAAATACAAGAGATTCATTAAATGGAAGGAAGAAAATCAAGTTAATAATTGGTCAGATAATGTGTGATTTGGTCAGAATATTTCAACAATCTTTCTGAGACAATCGGATGGCTGCAAAGGAAATAAATCACAAAAGTTCTTAAATCAAGCTCTAGATGATAACCATTTTGGCGATGAAGGTAAATAAATACTGCCACTATTTGATAACGATATAACTATTTCCTTTATCCAAGTATAAACTCATAATTATTTTTGTTATAGGTTATTATCATGGGAGTTAATGGTGCCTGCGACGACGAATATCACAATGTGTAATAATAAAAATGGGATACAACAAAAATATTCATTGGAAAATGGCCGAATATGAATGGCACCTACAAAATATAATTTTAATCTAATTTTCTTGTTTAATTTTTGAGAAAAGCACTATACTTGCTTCGACCGTAAGAGCCATCCTGGCCTCGTATTATATCCGGACCTCGCCTACGGCTCGGTCCGTCTAATTCCTACTCGGCCAGTATGGGCTTACGTACTGGTCTCTGCCGTAATGTACTATTACCGATGAGAGCAAGCTTGACATACCTTTCAGTACAGCCCGTCAGGACAACTATGTATAGCGACTCTTGTTGCACGACATAGCATCTTCCGTCACTCTTTCATAGTACAGCGAAGAAAGGGATAGGTAATCTTTCAAGAATCGCGTGTCACAGTTGTGCTGGTGCAAGCGGGTTTATCTAAAAGACGGTTGTTATGGCTTGGAGCAATCATTTCCTTCGTTGGTCACTACGGACCGCGTCTGTAGCTAAGAGATACAATTACAGCAGATTAAGAATGAATATACTTTACTAGCTACGCCACGCGGTATTATACACAAACACTACATTTTTCGGGATAAAAAGTAACCTATGTGTTGATGCAGGGTGTCAGCTACCTTCATACCAAAATTAATCAAAATTGGTCCAGCCGTTGTAGCGTAAAGAAGTAACAAACAAACACATAAACACACTTACATACTTTCGCGTTTATGATATAACTGTGATTTCGACAACTGAACGAAGTGTGCGAGGAAAAATATAACCTGAGTGTCAAGCGCTCTGCTTTTCATTTCGTCTGTTTTGAACGAAACGTAACTGACTAATTTCATTTACACGGTCAAGTTAAAGTATGCGCCTGTTATTTATGCCGTCACATACAAAGGAAACGCAAATTAAGTGCGACCGGATTGACGAAGTTGCGATGTTCTAGGGATATAGCCACTTGTCAAGTATGGACACGTCAATAGTGACGGATGGCGATGAAATGGAGAGGTCGCCATCAACTCTCTAAAATTGGTCGAATTAGGTACCCCCCAGGTTCGGTAATTATATATTATGTATATTTTTTGTCAATTCAGTTTTTTTTTATTGCGCAGGTACGGTGCTTGTTAACTAATTTAAGTTGTATAAGTGCTTATGCAGCCTGAGCCTGTGTACTACTTGGATATGCCAATTTAGGATAATAGATTGATCCGTTTGCCAATTAGATACATTTTTGAAATGGTTGGTAATTATCTAGTAAGTAGGTACTAAATACGGTATTGAGTTTTTTATTGAACTATAAAGTAACGTTTTACTAATTTCAAATAGGAATTTCATGAACAGACAAATTTATCTGTGGGTGGCGTGACGTAGGCGACCCCGTAAATAAAGACCCACCTAAATATAGCCCACATAAATACACACTATTATCATAGATATATGATTATTTTCCTGAATTAGTGACGTCAAGGGTGAAAATGGCGGACAACGTTTGAAACATTTTTAAATGCAGAATAAAAATCATATTTTCAATTTCAATTTGTTCAGGCATCTTCTACTTTTATGAACATACACATATATTTAAGATCCCCATATCAAATACTATACAAAATAAACATCAAAGTGGCGCTACAAACAGTTTTCATATGGAAATAATGTGCATACGTCACATTGGTATTATTAGACGTCAGTCAAGGATTTGTCAATATCAAATTTCAATACATTGTTTACCGGAATGCTGCTCAATCCTTCGTTCTTCTTGCGAAATAAATACTGAATCCTATTGAAAAAACTTGACTAACACTGTGGATAGTTTTGGCTTAATTATGCAGAAATTTTACGGAATATTTAGTCCTGTTTCCTGTTTGTTTACATCAGTGATATTCACCGACTTTCAACTTTCAGTTACCAATAATTTGTAGTTGCCAGTAAAATAATTTAGTACCATTAAAAATCCGCAATTTGGCGTGGGTTATAAAACCCCTTGCAGTATGAGTCAACTAGCCAATTAAAATGGGTTGTAAAAATTGGTATAACCCAATTTGAATTATCTACTGTACCTAGTGCTCCTAGAATAGTGCTGCAAAGTACAGGTCTAATGAGCGCAGCCGGATTTCAGGTAAGATTAAAAAAACATCTTGACTTCTTCGAGTTTTGTAGTCAGTGGGAACTAAAGAAAGAACTTTTTACTAAATGCTTATGATATCTATACTGTTATAAAATTCTAAAATTGTATTGCAAATCAGGTATTGGTGAGGGGTCATGATTTCAGGATAAATCTTAATACCGCGATGCAACGCGGCACTGCCAGTCTGGCGCCATCTATTGGTCAGAATTTATTTGTCCTGTCATCACGCCAGAACGGTTGGACGAATTTTCAATCCACATAACATTAGTTGCCGGTTATAGGAAACTGATCTAGAATTTCATAATTGTACATAGATGTACTTGTTGTCAACAAATTTGATTCCTAGGCCATTTCGTACCTTGTCAGAGTGATCGTCAATATAAAAGCCGCTTGAAATTTCATATCATTGTCATTGTGACAAGGTTCTATAGTGGACTAGAAATCAAATAAATACAAAATGAGCATCCGTAGCAACCATCGTCAAAATGACACATATTTTTTTATCAGCAACAAGCTTCGTCCAACTGATACAATATAATAATCCGCAACACGCTTTGTCAATAACCCATCAAAAATCAAACTCCGGCCTGACGAGTACCTGGCGGAAAAGTTCCAAAAATGCTAGCAGCATTGCCCCGTTGTATTGCCAGCGATATTTGCTGAACCAGGTACGAGCCAGACCGGGGGTCACAACCTCTCTCTCTCAAACGCTGTCCGATTTTTTTTAATAACGACTTGGTCTCTGAGCACAAGGGTCCACCCGTCTCGACAGCCATCGGAACAAAGTCATACACTGGCTCCAAGTTCGAGTATTTGGCATGTTTTAATTTAGCTGCACTTTCAGCCACAGCCCCTGCTTTGCTAATGGTTTGGCCGAGGTGGGAGGGAGCGAATGTACTAACACACGTTGCATCCCAAATTAGACTACGACCTTTCTCCCAAGGAACCAGTGTTAACCCGTCCGGCGTCTGCCATCTGTCCTACTAAGACCCTTAGGCTCCAGTACACTAGGCACGTTGGCGGAGATCATTGCGCGCCGTAAGATGTCGTTTATAGAGTGATGCCTTGAGAACCTACCCGCACACCGTACGTAACTTAAGCCATGATGGCCGTTGGCCTCAACTGATGCCCCAACTGATGCTGATTGAAATCAAATTGGTTGACTGTACAGCCCACCAGGGTCTTTTCAGCCCGCGCCATAACGTGGATTTTTTGTGGTACTAACTTATTTTACTGGCAACATATTTTTGGTAACTGATGGCTGTCCCAATATTAGAGACTGACTACAATTTTTAGACTAATTCAAATTTTAACTTTGTCGTTGTGACGCAAAGATTAATTTTAACTACCCAGAAAATGTAACATAGAACCCTGTACCTATAATATTGGGCCAGCGTGATGAAAGACAAGGAGGAAACAAGACTAAATATTAATATAATAAAGCCAAACTATCCACAGTGATGAAAGTCAAGTCTTTTAGGGTTCCGTACTTAAAGGGTAAAAATCGGGACCCTTTTACTAAGACTCCACTGTCCGTCCGTTTGTCTGTCTATCTGTCCGTCTGCCACCAGGCCATAAACTGTGATAGTTAGACACCTGAAATTTTCACAGATGATGTACATTTCTGTTGCCATTATAACAACAAATACTAAAAAAATAATAATGTTTATTTAACTTTGCAACTTATTTGTATCCGGCGCCATATATACCAGGTACAAACTTAACTTAACCCGGTCAGTTAAGATGGGGTAAGTACTTGTACGGAACCCTCGGTGCGTGAGTCAAACTCGCACTGGGCCGATTTTTTCAATCTTATTCAGTATTTACTTCGGAAAAAGAAGGATGGATTGAACATAATTCCGGTACAAAATTTGGTTGATGACAAATCCTTGACAAATCCTTGACAAATCGCTACTGACGTTTTATAATGTAAGTATATGACGTATGATCATTATTCCCATATGAATGCTGTATGTAGCGCCACTATACCTATCCCTGGGCAAGTCAGACACTTGTTAGACTATATACGAGTATTTAAGTACAATGAAACTAGCCAAGGCTTCAAAGTCAAAGTCAAACATTTATTGCATATTACATTAAATAATTTGGATGGAATAATCGGAAGGTATACATGTGACACCATGCAAGAGCACAGCAACATAAGGGGAATAACATTTTTTTAAATATAACCAGCAATTTTAATTTTAAATAATACACATGAAATACATTTTAAATAAGTTTACTATTTCGTATTTATTTAAAGCAGACACTAATTAACTTAAGCTAATTCTTAACTAAGAGAATCTGTTTCCAGCCTTCAAACTATTATAAAATATTTACTAACTTCAGAAGGAACAACTAAGGACTTTGAGCATGTCCCGGAGGTACTCAAAATCTGGCCTTGTTTATACAAAGCGACGTAACAGCCAGGTTATTCCTATTCACATAAGTCCTTTCTTGTGGAAAGTTGCTTAAGCCTAGTTTTGGTGTGGCGATTTATAGGGGTCAGATAATCTAGGTTGAGTTGTAGGCTCTAGTAGCGTCGGACGAAGTTCTGGGGCAAGTGGAGATTAAAACGTCGTAAAAATCAATTCGGTGACTCAGTTTGCGTAATGTGTTCCGAATGATATTGTAGTATGGATGTATTAATACTGTATGAATATCTGTCCCTGATGAAAAACTCCATACGAGTTTAAAACATGTCGGGCCGTTCCTGACAATAGGCATGACGAACAAAATTTATGAGGATGGCAATCGATTCTATTTTTTATGGGACTACACTTAGACCGCTCTAAAAATCGGAAATAATCGTCAAAGTTCAACATTCCTACGGAACGCTAAATTCGCTCCATACAATGGCCTACATATGACATTATTTGTGGTATACCAATATTTGTATGGAGACAGTAAGTAATTTGCCATTTTCACCGTAAAAAAGTGCGTTTGAGTTCATGGTTGTACAATTATTATTGTTTTGTTAAATTACGAGGATTCTTAAAACAATTCAAATTTTCATTTGGATAAAAAAATATATAAAATTTGCGTGCCTTTGAAGAGTTTGAAGTCACATACTTCAAAATATATTTTTTTTCTTTACATCATATTATAACGACGGATGCTGAATTGAATGAAATAATTTTATGCTATTAACACGTGACCTATTTGCCTATTTCACGTACTTACCTATTTCACGTGAATGTAAACCGCATATTGAAGTGAGTAGAGATATTCGTGAATGATTTTAATCAAATGTTATGTGACTTATACGAGTACCTATTACTATTTTGGCATATGCTTTCCTTTCTCTATGTGTTTATGCAAGCTGCACTATTAACCAACACACTAGCGCTCAACAAGATGCTTGACTCCGTCTTCCGCTTTTTAAGCTCGTCACGTTCCTTATTTCAGTTTTTCGCCTAATAAGTATTACACATTTTTGTATTAAAGTGGGTGCGAAATAAGAAAATTATTTCAATTTTAATGAATATCGGTACATGCGGATGTCAAATTGCGGGTCAGACCCTTATCTGTGCTATGAAGTAGTTAAGGCATGATGTTTGAGGTAAAGTTCAAATAAGACCTTTGCACAAGGTTTGTAATTATCATGAACCTACTTCGACAAATGAGGTTCTCAGATGCTCTGGATCTTAGTTGCGTATGTTAATTGTGTAATTATTTGGCCGGAATTCTATATTTTACCATTTGTTCTTCCATTCTACCATTTGACTTCTATATACTTAGTACCATTTGTAGAGGAACGCCCGCGGAAGAGTATTTTATTTATTTAAACTTTATTCCAATAAGGCCTACTCCCAAAAATAGTGGACTACATTCAAATTTTCGGATAATATCTTAAAAGTTATTTGCGGCCATTGTATAGTTATAATATATTTATGGTAGTGTAATCTCACACCAGTTATTTAATATCAAATAACTTGTAGCGCAACATCATCTTTGATCTCTTGTCTTAACTTATCTTATTTAAATAAAACCCTTGTAAACCATTTAATAGAATTATTTTACTTAACTCAAAGGGACGAATTACCATTTCAAATTTCGCAATGTCTTGAAACCGAACGTTTAAAATCAAATTGGATTGTTTTACTGAATCATTTATAAAGTAATTTGAATTTATCAAACACGTTTCATCTCATTTTGATGACGTAAAATGGCACATACAACTAGGGTAGGCTCACAAGTAACACACAGGCTGCAAAAGTGAGTATACAGCCCTTATCCAGCCTAAATTAGTGTTTCAATAGCTGTATACAGGTTGCAACATTTCTAAAGACTGAGCTGACAAAGGATAGTGTCATCTGATTGATCTACAATCGACGTATTATAATTGTAAAGCTACTCATCAAAATGAAATATTTAAAATATCAGTGATAACTCTACTAATTCAAAGGTTTTATTTAGATTTTAAATTGACAACTTGAGCGAGGTTAAAAGATGTTTGGGTTGATATGTGCAGATTTTTACACTAATGTTTAAAAATGTTCTCAAAAATGGATAGAAATATTTACATAGTTTATTAGTGAAAAATGAAGTACCCAGTCTGAACATTTCCCTGTTTGCTTAAAAGTCCTTCGTTCTGTTCCATCCTGTATAAGCTCTTATACAGTGCCTCCAGTGAAGAACGGAATAAGACGAGTTATTCCCTTTGGATTTTATTGCACCATTGGAATCAGCTCGTCAAACTACATAACATATCAAAAGGACGTATCTCTAGCTGTCTCCTAACCTAGTTTTTTCGATGAGCTAAAGGGTATAAGTCGAGGTTCAAAAAGGTATAAGTTACTCTTATTTTGCATTGCAGACGTTAACAAGGGAATAAATGATGTCGAGCCAAAATTACGCATGAACCCAAGGAAATATTTACACTTATATTTTTGAATTTGGACATAAACACATCTATGCCATGATTCTAACATGAGCATAAAGGAATAACTCGTTTTGTACCACCGGACCAAGTAGCGCCATTTTGACATAAACACATTTATGTCATTTTTCTAACATGCTCATAACGGAATAACTCGTTTAGTGCCACCGGACCAAGTAACGCCATAGGACAGTTTCGCTACCAATACCGTCTTGCTATTGGTCTATTTGCGTACCGCAGTTATTTCATTAATTAACCTTTGAAGTTTTAACAAAACCCCCCTCTCGATTTTTTTTTTAAGTTATAAAAGCCTTAAACTCAATGGATGAAAGAAAGTGGCAACAGTTTTACCAGTGAGAAGAAATTGTAGTGGAAAAAAGTTTTCCACTACAATTCCCACATAGCATATGTATATTTTTTACTATAGCTTTCACTTCTAGCTGTTTTTACATAGCACCTTTATGCATGTCACAGTCGCAAATGTGTATTATTTTAATTTTTTGAGAAGAAAGTTATGTTGAAATAAATCACATTATCATTTTTATAACGTTTATTTATGCGGGTACTTGCGTTAACTGGGTGTTAGTTTTTGATGAAAATGTGACTAATTCATTGAAACTGGGCTAAGTTTTACTTATTTACATGCAAACTTTAACCATGAATAAAGTTATTCAAATTAATTATCTTTAAAATATATATTGCGTTGTATTTCTCCTGTATGTTTTAGTTATGAGGTGCCCAATAAAGAGAACGTACTCATGTATGGTATTGTATTGTACCTATATAATTATACATTCAACATATTATTACTGACATTGTCATGTATATTTCAATATCCTATCGAATCAGTTACAGTTTCTACTTAATTTTAGTTTTTTGACATGACTCTTTCACCCACTATTGAATTATGAATAAATATTTAACAAACTTTTAAATCTCACTGCATTATCTGAGTAACGTGAATAGGACAGGATGATACTTATGTTGTATTTTTAAACTCAAAAATATACAAGTGGTAAGAAAGTTTAAAATTTTGTAAATTAATCCATCGAGAAAAGTATGGTGTCTATTTACTTTATTATAATTAATTCATCAGTTTGGACTTTGTCAACGACTCGTGATTTTCATTCTATTCGTGAAGTGTTTTATTAAGAGGATAGTTTATAAAAGTGGGCTAAGCTTGACGAAAAAAACAATAACAAACGGAATAATAATGGAGGAGGTATTAACACGTTCTTTATTAAAAGTTTTTATTAATATTTACATATTGTATGTTAAAAAATATTTCAAGCAAGATTTAATTCACTTTCCGAGGACTTGAGCTGAAATTAGGTTTACATATACTTACATAACATACATAGTTTCAACTCAAGTCCTCTGAAATTTTAATACAATAAGCATGGACCTGATCTGATGATGGGGCCAGAGATGGTGGGCATAGGCAAAACTCTATAATAAAATAACGCAATCCTACTGAGTTTGGGCTTCTTAAATTCGTCTCGGTACTTGATGAATTGCAAAGAAAAATGTACGCTTTTAATTAAAAGGCATGAAAGATATGAAAATCTTCTTAGTATAACTTTAACAAAAATTATCCTAAATTCCGTTACTGATAATTATGTGTTGAGAAATCGGAGGATCTAAGTAGAGCTGTTGCCATTCATTGACAGTGAGTGCAATGATATTTATGTTGATATCGATATATTTGATAATAGTAATAAACGAGAATTATTTATTTCATCAATGTTTTCTTATGATCATTCTATTAGACAGCCACATTTGACTCCTTAGGTAGCCAATTTCAAACTTGATAAGTCGTGTAATATCTAAAGTACCATATTAAAAATTGGTATAAGTCGTTTCGTTTCGTTTATGCACGTCGTTCACAATGGTATAAGTCGTGTTCATCTTTTATGCACGTCGTTCATAAGGGCATAAGTCGTTTAATTGCTAAAAAATCGCTAAAATTGGTCCATATAAATTGAGTTATGTCCTTAAATATTCGTGAACAAAAGGCATATCTACAAAAAAACCTGAAAAAAACATATTTACAGGGCCAAATTATTAGTTCTTTATTCATAAAACGAATGCCTAACACCATAGCTTGTATAAAAATGCTTAAAAAGTGAAAGTTCTAAATATCTTCTATTAAAAAAACGTTTTTTGTCTCTCCTGAAAAGTGCCGTTTTTGAGTTATTCCCTTATTCACTGGAGGCACTGTATAGCCTGTTTGGTACCTGGGGTCCCTTTCGGAAAGTGACCGAAGAATTTAAAAGACACTTCTCTATGAGCCCGAAAAGGAAAGTATACGACCAGTGCGTTTTCCCTACGCAAATCAATAAATATTAAGGGACAATCTTACACAAATCCTAGTCCCAAACTAAGCAAAGCTTGTACTATGGGTACTATTAGACGACGATATACAGCACGACGCAGCAGCAGCCGCAGTACCTACGGAGCAGAAACATAGTAAACAGGGGTTACTTTAAGAAAATTTAAGGGTACCTACTTTGGTAGATTTAAAATGGTTATAAAAACGCAAATATTCATTGGTCGGTTGAGCAAATGAAGTAAGAGGTAAGGTAATTTATGAAGGTAGGTATTGCATTGCCACAGATGTAAAAAAAAATAAGGAAATCGTGGCACGCCCGGCAGGCACGCGTGGAAATCGGTCTGTGTCCAAATCTATTGGGACTTACTTAAATAAATTAGAATCCCTGCAATAACGATTTTTAAAAATTCTCGTCCCACAAAAGATTAAAAACAACTGTAAAAATGATTACCGAAAATTGTACAAAATTTGGAAAATACTTCCCGTCACCTTAAAGCACAAATACCTCCTGGTTATTAACGACTATGACAGTCGCGAGCATAACCTGTACAGAACTACCCACGAACGTGGCACGAGGTCGGTGTCCGCGGATAAGCTTGATGTGCCTAGAATTAAAAACTATTACGGAGACAGGACCCTAAAAAAACGCCTGCCATACATTTTTAACAGCTTACCCGAGGACATCATCCGTCTCGAACAAAATTAACGGATATTTAAAAGAAAATTGAAAAAAGCATTTACTAGATACACTGCCGTAGTCTTAAAAAATTTAAATAAAATAAAAATAAAAATAAAAATTAAAATTGTTTAATGCAGACCAATAACCAGTAACAATTTTAACTTAATAACTATGTTAGTAGGTACTATTAAAAATTGATACAGATTTTTATAAATTATACTTTTAGTTAGATATTGAAAAGTCTTCCTGTAGACAAACTGTCATAACAGTTTCGCAGGGCTTTAGATTATACGAAATCTTTGTTGTAAAATTAATAAATAAATAATAATCAACGTAGCAGCGATTATTCAATTTTTGTTGATATCCGTACCCCCTTTTCTAAACTTAGCATTAATTTGGCAAAATCCTTCCTCAGTGGCTTCATCGTCACAATATATTAATTTCAGCGCCATCTGTTAGTTTATCAGGGTACTCGATAGGCGTAGCACATGTTTGTAAAAAGTTTGCACCTCATTCCTAAGTAGCGCCATAAGATTGAGGTGCAGTACTTAACTCAATCCAGTGTAGGGTCAATTTCAACAAGACGCATTTTTTGTATCATTTCGGTGTGATTCTTTATTTTTGATTATTTTTGAGTTTTTTAAATGTGAAGAGATACTTTAGACTATATTATTAAACATATGTAAAAGGGACCCTGAAATCTGAAATAGTTTTCGAGATATTCGAGATCGAATATGAAACACACAACGGAATGATAAATGTACACCAGGATGATAAAATAAGTGCACCGCAATGAAATTTCATACACCGGAATGAAAGAAAAGTGGCATATTATGAAAGCAATTTTATGTTTTATATTCGTTATATATATTATATTGCCATTACATAATAATATAAACATATATCTTAGTCTGGTATTAAAAACAAAATAAAAAAATATTATTATTTGAACAATATCTATGAAAAGTGAAGCTACTTTTGATGTCATTCCGGTGTTTTCCTCATTTTGGTGGGGTTTAAAGTCATTTTACTACACCGGAAACACCGGAATGAGAATGGTGGAATGAGAAACACGACATATTTTTATTTCTTAAAAAAAAAGTAAGCACTATATTCTAAAACTAATTCAACTCATGAAATCACGAGTATACTTTACCTCATATATATAAATTCCAAACCACGCAGTTAAAAAATAAGGAAGCTATAACAAACTCCGGAATGACATTTTTTTTGTCCCCGGTCCACCGCGATGAAATATTCACGTTTATAAAAGCCAACGTATTGCCACTATACACAACCGGCCTCGTCGAGCGCCGCAGCTTGACTAATTCTTTGAAGTGTGTGGGGGACGGGGGGCATACTTGATCAAATTTGGGAAATAAATCGGTTCGAAACATTGTCGGCGGTAATGAGAAGTTTTCTCGGGACAAACGTATATGCACTTATTCAAGGGTATACAAAGGAGATATAAAACGGGTATTGTGCTTTTTTCGTTACCTATTTATATGGTAATAAAATAATGGTAACAGATTTTCTTTGTCATGCATAGTATTTGACTTACCCGGCATTTTACAAACAAAACTGGCTTGGGGACAACCCACCTTGATGAGAAATTCGGTCTAAATATATATTTTTAAATTATTATATATACTAATATTTTAATTTTAGCTGTTGCCCGAGGTAGACAATGGCGGGCTGTTTCCGAAAAAAAATGGTACTTTATTATTCAACCTTTCTGCACCAGCGTTTTCAGTCTTGCCATCAAAAAATACTGCTTGGGAAATTGACCCTGTAGTGGCTACCTCCCCTTTTATTGGTATTTTTGTTATAGCCTATAATATGGCCGGGAATTTTCTCGACAGATTAATGAAGTTTTTATCAAAATCCGTCAACATCCGTTTAGCCGTTTTCACGTGATGCGCGGTCAAATAAACAGACAAAAAGATAAACAGACAAAAATTCTAAAAACTGGTGCAACTGTTTTTCGAATATCTCCCTTGTACAGACTTTCGACCCTCTTTAGCTTGAAAATAGGAGAGGGAAGATCTTAAGTCATGTCATACGTCACGATAACTACATCAAGGTGATCATAGAAGGAATAGTAGAAAGAAAAGGAAAAGAGGAAGACCAAGACGATTACCTATATTATGGAGCAAATAAAAAAAAACTTCATCATTACAAAGAAGCAAAAGAAAAAACGGAGTAGAATGAGCTGGAAATAACTCCACTGACAAACGCCTAGCTCTTAAATATATGATGATGATAATAATAATAGACGTATCACGTGACAAAATGATAAGTTTATAACAAAATTTCCATTAATTAAGAGTGTCTAACTACAAAACTTGGGACTAATCATTATTCTAAGGGACTGTCACTTTGAAGTTTGAATCCTCACATCAGTAATTATGGAAAAGTTTTCGAATATTAAGCGTGAATTGCTATTCGGTATTTTGGGCCCTGGCTCACAATATGGAAACTTTGAAAGGAATAGACAAATTTACATAAAACATTACTTCGAGATAATGTTTCATTCTGGTCTTAGCCTTTATTGGAAAATTGGTCATCATCATCATGAGATAAGCCTACCCGGAATAAAAAGCACCTTATCTGTGCTGCCCACATCTAGATGAATCCAGATTTTTAACAGGTCATCAATCCACCTCATGGGGACCTGATTCTGCGTCTTCCTGCGTGGTCGTTATAGCGTATACAATGTATAGATAGATGTACTCTTTCGTCGACTAACGTCGTTACATTGTCAGAAATCACTGGCAACGGACGGACTGTTGTTCAGTAATCCCCAATTACGTTGTTTTATTGAATACTACAATGACTACTTCTGAACCCGTTAGCTACAATGGCCGTTGATTCTACGAGCAATGTAAGTCTAATCTTTATAAGAAATTCTTTGAGTTATGTCGCCTTCTCTAGATCCTCTACAAAGGCCGTTGATTCTACGAGCAATGTAAGTCTTTAATCTTTATAAGAAATTCTTTATGTCGCCTTCTGTGGATCCTCCACAGATTTTTTCATTTCTTATTCAATCGCAAATGGAAACTATGACCATAATTAATGAATAAATATCAGACAATCGTATACAAATCGACTTAGTCCCAAATGAAGCTTAAGAAGGCTTGTGTTATACTCATATTAGATAACTGAGTCGTAGAAAATCCATAACCCACCCTGGCAAAAATATTCGAGTTCATCACACAAAGATTTGCCCTTACCGGATCAGAACCCAGGACCGCCGGCTCAAGAGGCAGCTGCTCTCACTACACCAACCGCGTCGTAATAATGACAATGCCTCACGCGGACGTCACAGAGAAGTCACCAGTACTCAAACAAATCATATTGGAATGTACTCGTATGGAAGCTTGGCGATTCGTGGCTACCACGTTTTTATGATATCGGATACAAAGTTATGGGATAAAAGCGACAATAGGGAGGGATGTTGAAAAAGAGAAAAGCCAGAGAAAAGATAGATGGATAGTATGTAAGATGATATTGAGAAGAAGAAATTAAATGACGAGATGATAAATGATGATGATTGAAGAATGTAACAAAAAGACCCAAACAAATGGGATTAACCTTCAAGGACTTCACTCCATCTGGAAGGCCGGCGACGTACTTGTGACTCCTCTGGTGTTGCAGGTGTCAATGGCGACGGTAATCGCTTTCCATCAGTCGATCCGTTTGCTCGTTTGCCCCCTAGGTATGACAGAAAAAAAAATAGGGCAAAAGAGTAATGATGACGAAGTTATGGGATATCAAATGTCATGTCTCCTCGCTGTCTAATCTACCATTGCAAGCAATATACGTATGCCTGTGGGCCTCCTTGGAGCCAAATTACCATAATCCTTCTATTAAGATTTCACAGCCTATGCATATTCCGCTAAGAGCAAATTCGATTTAATTTCCAAGCATAAATAATGATTGTGGGGAGAGTGGATTATGTTTGGTTTCAATTTGTTGTTTAAATTGTGTTTCTGGTTACATTAGAAATGTTATATAAATAGAATTGATTATTTTCTTCAGAGTAGTCTAAGTTATCGATTATCACTCTAGGAACCTTAACAACAATTCCATGTAGGTATGTTATTTTTAACATACCTACATGGAATTGTTGTTAGGCTTCCTAGTACTCGTACATTTGAAAGAAATATTTGTTGTAAGACCAAAAATAAAAATAGGTACATGGAATACGCGAGATTGGAATAGAATTATAAAAAAAAATTGAGATTTCCCTCTAATAGTTCGTATTGGAATAGATCGAGACACACTGAAACTTTTCGGTATTGTTATAAATTAATTTCGGTATTGATAAAAAAACAAAACGAACCTAAACTAATGATTTATACATGAATACTATAAGTAAAAACCGGAAGAGTTTACGGTTTATGAAATAAAGAGTTTATGGAAAATTAAAGAAGAAAACGCAAGCAAGGACGTTAAAATGCTCAAATTATAGAACACAAGAAAGCCATAATCGCTAAGAATATTTATCTACCTGCGTAAACCTTCACGCCCAGTTGAACAAGAAAAATCTTTATACTTACAGCAAAGATTCCTCTAAAACAGATCTTGGAAGCCACCGGATGCCGGTCCGGTTTCCGCGTCCGCCGGAAATGAGCGGCCGGAAACCGGCCAATGGCGGCTTTGGTTCACTTTGAGCGGAATAAGTTTACCATTTGGGAAATATGATAATTGTTGTATTTATGTGATTCCTTGGTTAATAGGTGGAGCTTGTGGGAATTTGATAAGTCTACGGTGAGTATATCTAATTAAGCAACTTCCTTGGGAGACATCTTTAATAGTAAAGAACACGGTTGAAACTAACGAAACATGTCGGGCTATTCCTCACAATTTTTACGTGTGATTAAACCATTTTTATAATTATTAATTTCTACATAAGCGAAGGCAACATTCTCAAACAATTTATATGCGACTAGCTTTTGCCCGCGACTACGTCCGCGTGGAACTTGGAAGTATGGAAGCAACCTCGTACAATACGATAGATATCCACCTAATCACCTTAATTAACCCTTTGACCGCCAAAGACGGCAAATCACGTCATCGGGAATTCGTGCCACTGACGCCAACGACGTCTATTGACGTCAAAAATACTACGACCGCGTGGAACTTGGAAGTATGGAAGCAACCTCGTACAATACGATAGATATCCACCTAATCACCTTAATTAACCCTTTGACCGCCAAAGACGGCAAATCACGTCATCGGGAATTCGTGCCACTGACGCCAACGACGTCTATTGACGTCAAAAATTTCAATGGTCAAAAACATGCTAATTCAAACCACTATCTGTGTTTTTCAACCTCTGTTGATTTTGGAGCACTTTTTTTTTTTTGGTTTGGCGTCGGTGGCACGGTGAATTGCTTTGGCGCTCGGCGCTCAAAGGGTTAATAAGAGATTACTAAAAGCGCCTAAGCAAATGTAAGAGCAATTGTGCCTTTGGTCTAATACTTACATTTCCTACAGGGTCATCAATGTCATCATGAATTACTTACTCACTTTTCAATCTTTTTAGGGATAATTTCCAGGATTAAAACTATCCTATGTCCTTTCTCGGATCTTAAACTATCTCCATGCTAAATTTCATCAAAATCGATTCAGCGGTTTAAGCGTGAAGAGGTAACAGACAGACAGACACACTTCCGCAATTATAATATTAGTATGGAAGTATGGATAATTTATGGCCACTTAAAATTTTATGGTTGAAAATTAAAATAATATTTTCATCAGAATGAGTCGACTAGAACTAGAACACATACTTGTGTGTGACCTTCCTAGTCAAGATGAACCTTATAAAAACAGGCAATGGGCGTCAACCGGGTAAAAATGAGGGCATATCAAACGTTACCTATTTCTGTAGCAAGGGATGAAACGGTCCCAGGGGAGATAAGAAGGGTGTACCCTTGAAATCCAAGGGACTGATGGAGTTACAAATGTTACAATATACGGATGCGGCATATTTTCTGGTGTCGACTTATTTTACAGAAAAACATTTCACCAAATGCTTCAGTTAATAGAATTTTCGTTTCATACACAATTTTTCCTGGGAAATCATACATTTTTCAGAAATCTTGAAAATATCAACCAATTATTAGGTTAGGTTAGGTGTGTGTTATAACATTCCAAAATATTTTATGGTTTCCGAAAAAAAAAACGCTTTCGATGAAACGAAATTTCTATGAAATGAAAATTCGATGAAACGTTTCTTTATAAAACAAGGGTAAGCCATATTTTCTATATAATTAGAGCCCAACAAGCTAATTTTTAACCCAGACCATATTGCGGATTTTATGTGGTACTAATTCATTTTACTGGTAACGACTAATTATCTTATAAAAACAGGCAACGGGCGTCAACCGGGTAAAAATTAAGGCCTATAAAACGGTACTTATTTCTGTACAGCGAGGGATGAAACGGTCCCAGGGCAGAAAAGTGTGTACCCTTGAAATCCGAGGGACTGATGGAGGAGTTACAAATGTTAGAATATACGGATGCGGCATGTTTTCATATGTATACGGATCAGGCCAAACCTATATTATCCATAGTGATGAAAGTCAAGTTTTTTTAGATGTAGATAAAATAGGATTCAGTATTTCTTTCGCAAGATAAACGAAGGATTGAACGGCATTCCGTTAAACATTGTCTTTTAATTGGTTGATAAAAAATCCTTAACAAATCGCCATTGACGTTTAATAATACAAATATATGACGTATGCTCATGATTGACGACGCGTTTGGCTCGGTTTGTAGACACCTGCCTACTGAGTCGGCGGTCCCGGGTTCGAATCCCGGCCGGGGCAAATATTTGTGCAAAATATTTGTTCTTGGGTCATGGATGTTATCTATATATGTATTTATATAGTATGTATATCGTCGTCTAGTACCCATAGTACAAGCTTTGCTTAGTTTGGGACTAGGTCGATTTGTGTATGATTGTCCCTTAATATTTATTTATTTATTATTTATTGCCATTATGAAAGCTATTTGTAGCTCCACTATCCTTGAATAGGACTGACGCTAGCCTAAAACTAAAATTTGTTAATATCAGTCCACTCGTATAGGCGTGATGAGACAACAAAGACAATTTATCAACAGATGGCGTGTATTTCCAGTGCTGCGCTGCTGCATCGCGCTGTTCAGATTCCCTTAAATATCTGGGTCTGTCTTTAGATATTGCGAAGATCAAAATACAGAGTCGTTGTTACCGGTAATATTGGCAATGAACGCGCGCCGATTTTGAACAAACAAAAATGGAATCAAAATCAAAATGTTTATTCTGTAAATTGGCCACAAGAAACTTTTACATGTCTGAATCTGAATTTTACAAGAGGATTCCGCTGTTGAAGAAAGTCGAAAGAAACTTAACATTAAGTAAATTCTTCGTAAATTATACTAATAAATACTATCCAATTTCGTAAATTGGCGCTTGAAATAAAACTAAAATGCCACATCCAAAACGACCTATCTTAGCAGTTCGATCCTTCGCCAGAAATCCCGCCTTATTCGTCTAATCTACTTACCCGAAGTAGAGCAATCTGCACACGCGACTATCTTATGCTGGGAAATGTGAGTGACCATCGTTTACTTGCTATCTTACTTAAACTGTGTGCCCTCGGTACTTCATTAAGGTGCCTTCGTAAATTCTGGAAATACATTGCTGGTAAGTTATGAAACTGTAAATTATTTTAGTTTAGACTTATAAATGAATAAATATAAATAAAATAAATATCGGACAACCTGACACAAATCGATCTAGTTCCAAATTAAGCTCCATAAGGCTTGTGTTATGGGTACTAAACGACGATATACATACTTATATTTCTTGTCCCTTAATATTTATTTATTTATTTTATTTATTCAACTGAATCTTTATAGTACATCATATGGGCTAATATTTTCTTCGGTTTCCGCGACTGTCACACATTCAAATAAAACAATTTAAACGGATTATATCGCGTATATTAATTATTTGAGCCTCCCTGACGTTTCAGTACCTTTACAGATACCGTTGTCAAAGGTTGACTCAACAAACAACAAAACAAAAGGTCATATGGGATAAATCATATGGGCTAGTTATTTAATTGATTAGCTAAATTAAATCAGTTGGCTGCGGTACCTATGGTATATTAATAGACGTTGCTTTAATCGTCTTTTGCGTATCTTATAGTTCAAGTAAATCCGTTCATCTAACAGGCAGGTAGATGCATACACTTTGGAATTCTTATTTAAATTACTCCCAGGTTGAATCGAAATAATGAATGGCTAGTTTAACCCTTAAATACATGAATTAAAAAAACACAATATTATAAAATATTATTTTATTTCAAATAAATGTTTCTTGTTTTCAAACAGTAATTCATTTTTGTTTATGTAAGCTGCATCTTACACCATGCATTTAAGGGTTATTATGGCCAGACAATCAGTTCCTGTCCCGACACCTTAAAAAAAAGAGCGTACTTCCACCTGTGCGGCCGGCAACGCACTTGTTACTCCTCTGGTATTACATGCGTCTATGGGCGACGGTAATCGCGGACCATCAGGCGATCCGTTTGCTCGTTTGCGCCCTAAAAAAAAGTTCCCTTCTAGTGGACAGACTCTTCTTTTATCTTTTTTAGGGCATTCCATCATTAAAAAACTTTCCGCGACGTTTGTCGGTGTGCTTGGTCTCATAGAATGTATAAAAGCAATAGCGAAGGGAATCCGATTTACCCAATCGAGTCACATAAAATGGCGGACATTTTAGATGGAACGCCGCTACATGCAATACCTTTCTGGGAATGGATTTTTTTCAGCCCTCATGGAATTGAAAGCCGTCTCTTTTCATTTTGATCTCTGGTTTGCATCGGCTGTGCGGTCGTTCAGTGACAAATACAACGAACCGGCGAAATGCAAGTCCAAAGGCCAGTTTTACAACCACGCAACTTAGTTACCTACTTATATAACATCTGTACGGCATTAGTAGTTTGTCACCCGCTCATCCTACGGGAATACTACATTTTTTGGGATAAAAAGTAGCCTATGTGTTAATCCAGAGTGTCACCTACCTTCATACCAAAATTTATCCAAAATAAATACTAATTTTAAAATATGTAATTGCATCTTATGACGCCTAGAGACCATATACATCTCTAAGAAAGTTAGGTTTAATAATTACTTTCTATTGTAAATTATTCACGTTGACGCCTAGAGACCTTATACATCTCTGTGGAATTAAATTAATTAAGTATTTACTGCATGTTGTGACACCCAGAGACTTTATAAATCTCTGGGTATATTTAATATTTTAAATTTATCGTTAAATTTGTATTTTAATGCTCCTACTTAACATTGATTTGGAGTCTAGTCGAGTGGATCTCCTTTCCGTATACCAGTGTAATTAGTTATAACACAAATGTATCATGTAATTGTTTTCAGTATTATTTACGAAAAAATGACTTACTGTTGAGTTTTTTTTCGGCTTTCTTCTCAACAGCGGTCTCCTCTTGCGAAATGCCGGTAGATTCACAATCTGACTTGTAAAAGGTGCCCCTGTGGCCTACTTACTGAATATTTTTTTTCATTTCATTTCATTAATTTCATTTCATATCAAAATTGGTCCAGCTGTTAGTACGTCAAGAAATAACAAACATACACATAAATACATTCACAAACTTTCGCCTTTATAATATTAGTGCGATATATTTTACTTTCATGTTATTTAAAGTATTTACTTATATTTTCTTATTACTGTATGTACCTACCTACTATCGTTTAATTTTATTGATAATAAATAGTTTTTAGCAAAGAAAGGGACTTAAACAAACCATCCATCAGTACAGAAAGCTGATTGTAGATGGCGTTGGAATTAAACTTGCCCGACTAATTACCTACAGAGACAATGATCGATGCCCTTTGAGGATTGGGATGAAATATTAGGATTACGTCGTGTAATACAATTTAAGATTGTCCTCTGAGGATTTTTCAATTATTATCACATTTATATTTTTACCTTACCTACATGATGCGGTATAAAAAACAAAATAAATACCTAAGTTTTATTTTGGATACGCGTAACAAATTCCGATCGTTATCACATCCGACCCCGAGTACTCGGGAAATGGCGAAGCAGAAGAAGTAATGATACAATTTTAACCTAACCTAAACTAACCTAGGATGCTACATTTTCAAAAATGATGAAGTGTATGACTTCAGGCGCAGTCTTTAGACTGCGCCAAGCGAGACATGCACGCATTTAACATCCGTGTCCATAACTGGGAGGAGTCCGCAGCGGATAGGGACAAATGGCGGAAACTGGTGTTGGATGGGCGTGGGATCTTGGATGAGGCATGGTTTAGGACTCTCGCAACCAAGCGTGCCAAAAGACATCAGCTCGACCCTTGCTCACCGCGCACAGGCCAGTCTTACATCTGCCAAGCCTGTGGTCGCGTGTGCCGTTCTCGTATTGGCTTGCATAGCCATTAAAAGCGTTGTTTTCCTACATGACATTGTTTTGTATAGTCTGTAAAAGACTGAAAGGCCATTGATGACTTCAGGGGAAATAAAAATTCGATGAAATTAAATAATCGATGGGAAGTTTGGCAAAACAAGGAGATTCTCGAATTGGGATAAATAGGTATAATTTAAAAATTAAGTCTCCAATTTATTAAGTGTAGGCCAATAGGTATAATATTTCATCCGTTTGTCGTGTGTGTTGATTGTTTTTCTTAGTAAGTAGTTTATGGCACAGTGATGACGTTACTCTTGATTAATAAGGACAAGCGAAAGTCGAAAAAATACACCAAGTGGGGGTGGGACTCGCGCACGAAGGGTTCCGTACCATTATCTGTAAGTTTGTTGTATAGGAGCCCCCCTTAAATATTTATTTTATTTTATTTTTAGTATTTGCTGTTATAGCGGCAATAGAAATACATCATCTGTGAAAATTTCAACTGTCTAGCTATCACCGTTCTTGAGATACAGCCTGGTGACAGACGAACGGACGGATGGACAGCGAAGTCTCAGTAATAGGGTCCCGTTTTTACCCTTTGGGTACGGAACCCTAAAAATCAATAGGTGTTATATTGTCATAATCTGTATATTGCGGTCCTAGACACAGAATTGGTTTTGGAATTAACGCAGGTCGTAAAAGAATTGTACGTCCTAATTGAAACATCTATCTGACCCAAGAACAAACCGGGCTTTTTGCAAATCAGACTCGTAACTCGGTCCAATACATCCACAATTTGGGATACATTACCTCGTATATAAATCAACGATCAACGGTCAATTCGTTCCGCACCGGTGCAGAGGCCGCCCAGGTTATCAATTAGAGAAAGGGTCGGGTTTGCGCAGGGGTAGTAGTAGGAGAAATGAACCAAAGGGTCAGGAAATGTATGGAAATAGAGCTATAAGCAAAATAATTCCCTACATACTCTACACCATGATTTTTAATCGGTGATCAGGTACCAACTTTTCTAACTCAGTAATTGATGGCAGTCACGATGAAGTCGTAATTACATGAAAACAAACTTTTATTTTTCTATGATAATGTTTATTCTGTAACCAATTTTGGCTTAAATTCCTTGTCACCGTACTAATCTGTATCGGTGTGCTTACAACCTCTTTAATAATTTAATGGGAAAGACAATTTATGAGTAATAACTTGTCATTGTCATCACATAAACAAAGTCGTAGAAAATTTCGTAATTTCCCGCCAAAGCGATGACACTTGACGTAGGTATCGTACTTCAATAATTTATGTAGGATGACGATGTATCTAGTGGTCATTAGTTTTAATTATGTTTTAACTTATAATTAATTTAACAGTGAGGTAATTGCTCGAGACCTCGCGTATTAAGTTTAATTTAAGCTAAATATTAATATTTTTCTACTCCTGATCACCGATTAAGAATAATCGTGATTAGTTTGCACGAGTTCCGATAGGAGCCAAGTAAGTTTAAATCTAAATGTATTTAAAAAAAACATGTATTGCAGACACTTAAGTGATAAAGTTGTTTATTCAAAGTGTCACTCAAGTGTTTAGTAATAAAATAACCTTTGTTTTAATTTAACTATTGGATAGAGACTCGCACCTGCAGACAAATTGTACAAACAGTCTTGCAGAGAACTGTGTATATACTTAAGTTGTATACTTTAATTAAAAAACGAAAAAAATAAAATAAATACAAATATTATGAGTACGAAAGTAGCTCTGTGTATCCGTGGATCTGTCTGTCGGTATGTCTGTGAGTTACCTCTTGACGCTTAAACCACTGAACTGGTTTAAAACACATTTGGTACGGAGATAGTTTTGGATGGTATCCAAAAGTACATACAGTAGTTTATATCATGAAAATCCCTTAAAGGAATGAGATTTTTTTTCTAATTGAACGTTTGACATTCAAATTGAATTAGGCGCTTTATTTTTTTACATTAATGGTGAATATACTCGCTGTATACGTAGACGAAATCGGGGGGAAGACTTAGTGCTATCATAAAAGAATTAAAAAAAAACTTATTTACACAAAAATTGCACAGCGCACTAATAAACGAAATATCTAAATGTGTTTTTTAAACCGAGTATTTTCCTAGGATATAATATCATTGGGTCTGTTTTTCCCGGCATCACCCTTTGTATGTTCGCAATTGAGCTGTGAGACGAGGGATATTGAGAGGGTTAACGATGTGGGACTGTGTTGGACGATATATCATAGTCGCCAGTGGTAAGGGACACACAATCAACGAAGGGTACACTTCCTATGTCGGTTTGTCCTTCAAAATGCAGCAACAACCACTCAAGTACCATTTTTAGTATCGCACTATTACAACATTTTACAAAAAATTTAAAAATATGTATTTTCGAGTAACTTACCATTTAGCCGTTGGAGTAAAAACGTGGTAAAATCATGGCTCACATTTCATTTTTTTTTGTTATTGTGGCCATAGTAATATAATTATAATATAATAATACCCGTTTTTATGTTATTACAATTTTTTTATCAAAATGAGGGTTGTTATGTAAAAAAGTACACATACAAAAAAAATACAAAATAATTTATTTGACAAAAAACAATACTTTACATAGATGAAGCTATCCGTCAGAGACCAAACTAGGCTGAGCCTGTATCTTGGCCGTCTGCGAGTGCGGTTTGACAATAATAATTAATATAACAGTTACTTAAATTTGATCTTAGGAAACTATGTGTAACTATGTTAGTAACTAATTGTGTCGATACATTAAAAAGAAATGAAAAACAAAAAAACGAAAGCGAGCTATACAATACAAGGTTCAAACAAATATGCGGGTACGTGTGTATATGCGCGCGCGCGCGCGCGCATGTGTGTGTGTGTGTGTGTGTGTGTGTGTGTGTGTGTGTGTGTGTGTGTGTGTGTGTGTGTGTGTGTGTGTGTGTGTGTGTGTGTGTGTGTGTGTGTGTGTGTGTGTGTGTGTGTGTGTGTGCGTGTGTGTCTTCGTGTTGTGTGTGTGTATGTGTGTATGGCTATATGTCTACACACACAAAACATACACCTAATACTCCACTGGCATGAAATATCCAGTTCGAAACAAATTCGTGAGGTCTACACAGCACACAGAGCCTAGCACATTCAGTTATTAACTTATTATTATTACACAAAAAAACTTTAAGTAACAAAAAACAATTGACAACATTTCATATTCTTAATACTACAACTTTGTTACTTTTCTGTATTCCACTTAGAAAGAGGACTTCACGGTGAACATGGCAAATTACTTATAGTCTCCACACAAATATTGGTACCCATCAATGTAAGAGATTTTTGCTTCATGTAGCTAATTCGTATACAGGGTGGAACAGACCGAGGGACTTTTACGCAAACAGGGAATTGTTCAGACTGGGTACTTCATTTTTCACCAATGAAATATGTAAATATTTCTATTAATTTTTGAGATACTGTTTGTTACCATTAGTGTAAAAATCTGCACATATCAACCCTAGCATCTTTTGAACATGGCTTTAGTTAAAGACAGGTGTCAATCTTAAATGTAAATAAAGCCTTTGAATTAGTAGGGTTGTCCCTGATATTAAAATATTTTATTTTGATGACTTTTATTTATTTATTTATTTAAACTTTATTGCACAAAACAAAAGTCATTACAAATGGCGAACTTAATGCCTAATGGCATTCTCTACCAGTCAACCATAGGGCCAAACAGAGATGATCAATTTTGTTTACTTTTAAATCCAGTTTTACAGTTATAATTGGTTGATTGTAGACCACTCGGATGACACTATCCTGTCAGCCAAGTTTTTAGAAATGCTCCACCCTGTATAGATGTTATTGTATATAGATGTTATTGTATATATCTATATCTCATTGGAGCTCATTGTTTCCTAGAAAATTATTTCGTCGAAAAATCGTTTCGCAGAACTTTTCTGCTTTGTTACGGTAAAAGGACGTATCTTTATACGGATGTCATAGTAACACGTCCTTTTACCATAGCACGGCAATTTTATTCCTCTATAGTATTCCTCCTTTATGAAGGAATGTCCAGAAATAACTCACAATCGAGTACAATGGAAGAAGAGTGGGGAGGCCTTTGCTCAGCAGTGGGACATCTTGGGCTCACAATAATAAACAGGCCATAATAAGAGACTCTCGCTAGATGGCTGGATCAAGGGTCAGTTTCAGAAGGCGGTACTCCTGGACACGGCGCAGGAGGTTCCTCTCTCTGCAGCCCTAACTACCGGTAGCCTGGGCCCTGCCCCGCTGCCGGCGGCACCCTAGGTCAGGTTTTTTTTAAAAGTATTTATATTTTGTATTACTTTATTGTATTTTACTTTTTATATAAATTCATTGTTAAAAACCTAGCCTAAGACGAAAGATAAATAAAGGAGATAATAATTAGTAATATATTTTTCATTATTCTTGCAAATATTATTGATAAGTTTCGGTTAGATTTGTTTTAAAATAATCTCAAATAGTTCACGGTTGTAAATAAAATGCTTTCTACAAAATTATATTTTGGCAAAATGAAACATTCGACAAAAACTAATTCTAGGACTCAATGATATAACCTATATAGATGTCTTCGTGTTGTGTATACATGCTCGTATTTATCAAGCTTTAGTTTGATCACGTCACATCAACATTGCTCCAACATTATAAACATACCTATTAAAACCTCCTATCTCTATCAAAACTCCCACAGAAATATCCACTTTACCGTTTCATAAATACAGGGCATATTACAAAGATAACAAAATACAATGTATGACGTTGATAAAACAGGCCATCTATGGATTTCTCCTTAGGGAGAATGATATATGTGCCGAAGTCTCGTTAGGTGCTTGCAACATTGTCCAACTGAGCATGTGTTAAGTATTGTATGTTGGTGTGTTGTGATTTATCGTGTTTGCCGCTGACTAAATGGATTACGTACTAATTTTACGATGTTACTGAGTTATGGACCGTTTGTTTTTGATATCCAGGGGTTCCCTAATAAAGCCGTGAGCTTTATTTAAGATTTAAATATTTTTTTCTCAAAAATGGTCGGTAATGTTGACTTTATTGATAAAAAGTCATAGTTTACGGTCAGTACAAATTTAAAAAAACATGCTGGCTCGGTTTGCTTGACAATATAATCTTGTATGAAATCCCTTTATCTGTCGAGGGACAATTTCCAAAAAAAAAAAAACCAAAAAAACCGACTTCAAAGTTTGGAAGGCATATAAGCTTTATCAGATTTGGACGCCAACAAGTTTTTCAAATAGACTTCCGAAAATGAAGGTCACACATGATACATAATATACCTTAAGGAAATACTTATATTGTTTTCTCATAGATGTCATTGTCAGAACTGGACCAAATTGAAATGGGACCACGCGGTAAGCACCAGCTTTCAAATAAAAAAAGAATCATCAAAATCGGTTCATCCAGTCGAAAGTTCTGAGGTAACAAACATAAAAAAAAACTCCTTTTTGAAGTCGGTTAATGATTAAAACTGAAACTTCACTTTGTTTCTTTATGGTTTAATTTCCCGTAGATACTACTATTACACTGGTTATATATTAGTTCTCACTGGTTCTTTTGGATTGAATTAACAATATATTCGAGCGGAGTTATGAAAACAGGAAAAATATTAATAGCGTGATGCAGCGGATCCCTTGAGCGGATCAGTGACATCTGGTGTGACACTGTTTAACAATACTTTGACACTAAAAATATCACACAAATGTGGTACTTTTAATGCCCTCTAGTATAAAATACAACAATTAAAGATAGTTAGAAACTTATACCACCGGAGGCATCTATGGTAAAATAGCGTAATTATAAAATAGTGAAAAACCCGTACCACCGGAGGCATCTGTGGTTAAGTACCATAACTAAATATGTAAAGTCGGTTAAACAGTTAAACAGGTCCGAAACAGCCAAAACGGAAGTTCACTTGCTACGACTTATCACGAATTTCTAAATGCCTTTTTTATTAAAAAATATAAAAAGGTTGGAATGCAAGTATTCAGTGTTGACATAAAGTGGCTAATAAAACTAATTATCTGTATTTTTTTTGTTTTCTTGCACCATTTTTGGAAGACTAAACTTGTCTCAACCGGAAGGGCAATTGCTGGCTTCGTATTCAATTAAACGAACTTTCAAAGTCGTCCGTTTAAAATGAATACTCAGCCAGCAATTGCCTACTTCTCTTCATCGTCATCATTTCAGCCACAGGACGTCCACTGCTGATCATAGGCCTCCCCCAGTGACTTCCAGATCGGCCGTTTGAAAGCGACCTGCACTTCTCTTGCTTCGACCATAATATACTAATATAAACTTATATCACTTGCTTTTACAATGTCAAATACAGATTATGATCCAATAAACTCTATATTTGCATATTTCTATATTATTAAGTACTGAAATGTGTCCGTCGAATTCATTTCTTGATTGTATTAGGTATTGCTTTTACTCTCAATAAACTCTAGTACCTTTCTCAAACATCCAAGGAAATGTCGTTCTTATGATCGTGGTAATAGAACGCGAAATACGTATTTGTGTAGCAATTGCTGAAGATTCGTTCTAATTTCAAATTAGAGGTCAATAAAGGAATTTCATACAACATTATTGGCCGTGGCCAACAAAGAGATTGTCTTTTGTTACAGTGGGGTTTATATCTTTTATTGATAATCTATGGCATACTGCCAATAAAAAAAAACGTTGTTTGTACATGTATATTTACGTTTTATTTCTTATATTTAATTTGATTATTCAATTAGCTTAAAACAGATATTCAATAAAATAAACAAGGAATCACGTTTATTGTTAAAAATTATAACAATATCTAATTAATAAGGTGTTTTCATTTTTTAATAAATAGCCTCGTCCTGCCCAAGCATTTTTTGACAGTCATCCCGTTTCCGCCCAATGTTCTTAATTAAGTACTTATTAAGTAATTTATATGGGTTCTGCCCAACACATTTTTTATTGAAATTGTTGTGTTAAAGGTAAGTCAGAATTTTTTAATTATTTTTTAGGTTATAATGGGTATGTATTTGATAGACTGAGCCAGTTTAGGAGTCTATATCTTTTGTTCTTTTTTAAGAACATTGGGTAGAATTGCCTGCGTAATATATTGTTTTTTGTCATTTATTAAGAAAATTGGGCATAAAAATATTGATTATAACGTACTCTTTAATTAGCAGTTGCGAGATAATAAATTAAACAGGTTTACATTTTATAGTATTTTGATATTAACAAAAGGGTCGAGGTCAATGGAAATAACAACTGACGACTTGTTAATGGCATCTAAAGTTCAATCCCAGGACTCGATCAATCAGTACTATAACAAAAAAATGGTTGCCTGTAAAGTCGGTTTTACGGGCGAAGGAAGATTTTACGTGACAACGTCTTTTTGTCGGTAGAATATTTAACTATTATGCATGTATGTTGTCGATTCCAAACCCTTATTTAGTCCAGATCTACATGTAATTATTCTAAAAATACCGAACCGATGGAACAAACATCATATGTTTGACAGGTAAGTACGAACAGTGTGTATTTGTATGGGAATATAAAACTATCGTTTTTATTATTTTCCACTCATTTATTCAATATTTTCTCACCGTTTAAACCTTCCCTTGACTTCCACTAATATTTCAATACTAAAATTATCCAAATCGGTTCAGCCGTTCTCGAGTTTTAGCGGGACAACCGGCCCTCGTAACGTGAGCGGGCGTTACACTTTTTCATGAGTGACTCCGAGCGCAACCTAATTTAAGACGTTGTCACGTCAAAAATATACTATTAATTACAAACTAGAACTATTCGGACTTAAATTAATATGGTATTTATTAAAAACATATGCACGATTACTAAGATAAATGTGGATCAAACTTACCTTTTTCGCGAAGATGCGGCATCCTGAACGCTTGGCGTGACACAGATCGTGGAGTTTAAGGAACTTCCATGCAAGGCCTTGACAAAGTATTGGCCAATACTCGAACCAATCAGAAACAAGCAAATAAAACCGCAAATCACGAAAATTATAGACGCTAGGCGCCAAATTTGAATATGTGATTTATTGAGAACGTTGGGCAGAATCCTTAAGTATAAACAAAAAACCTCGGGCAGGAACAACTAAATCCAATGTGTTCTTTATTAAGACTGCACCGAGCGAAATGTGAAAAAATAGGCAGTTGCCGTTAAGTAGATAACGTCAACATTAGTTGTTTAATCCATTTTTAAACTATATATTTAGCACTTCGAAGAATGTGTTAACAACTTCTCCGTGGAAAAATTATAAGATTATTAATATTTTACCGTAGAGAACTAAGTAAAGTTGGGCGAAAATTGTAAAATCGTAAGCAGGCGTTAAGTGTTTTTTTATACTTTAACAATGGAAATCTATTCTGATTTTCAGTTCAAAAAAAAGGTGAATGTTTACATTACAATTTGTCCGCATCAAATATTTATTTTATTGTTTGGTATTAAAGGTCCAGATTTATCAAAAAAGTGCTTTTAATTCTCCATACATTTTTACTATGGCGGCCGCGCGCGGATTTAAATACGCATGCCCCGCGCTCTATGGTTCAGTCGCAAACGCTCGGCGCCAAGAACATTGGGCAGGACGAGGATAGAATCATCTTAACATTTGGTGGCAAAAACATTAACCCGAACAGCTTAAATTTTTTTTTTGAAAATAGTAAAAATTTGGCGGAAATAGTAAAAAAAAAAATGGTTGCCTGTAGTCGGTTTTACGGGCGAAGGAAGATTTTACGTGACAACGTCTTTTTCTCGGTAGAATATTTATTTGTATCATATCCATTCACAATTTCCCTAACAACATTTTAAGTGTTACTTTCTGAACGCACCCATCACATGTGTCATTAATGTCATTATAGTGTCTTTATTTTACATGTTTTAAATCTAAATATACGATAATCAGACTATTATGCATGTATGTTGTCGATTACAAACCCTTATTTAGTCTAGATCTACATGTAATTATTCTAAAAATACCGAACCGACGGAACAAACATCATATGTTTGACAGGTAAGTACGAACAGTTTGTATTTGTATGGGAATATAAAATTATCGTTTTTATTATTTTCCACTCATTTATTCTATATTTTCTCACCGTTTAAACCTTCCCTTGACTTCCACGAATATTTCAAAACTAAAATTAGCCAAATCGGTTCAGCCGTTCTCGAGTTTTAGCGGGACAACCTGCCCTCCTAACAGACGCGAGCGGGCGTTACACTTTTTCATGAGTGACTCCCAGCGCAACCTAATTTAAGACGTTGTCACGTCAATATATGAATATATGTATAAGTTGAATATTTGAATTATTTCCTTGGATTTATTTGAGAAAAGCACTATACAAGCCTCGGCGCGAACAGGGATTGTCGGCCTCGTATCCCTAGATGGCCTCGTTATCACTCGGCCATCTATTACTACTCGGCCAACAATTTCCTATTTCGCGGCCTCTGCAGTAATGTACTATTACTTACTGAAATTTGTTCGCTGAATTAATTTCTTCATATCTATGCCAAAGAATAGCCCTGGCTGTTCAGCGTGGTAATGCGGCCAGCAATTGGGCACCCTCCCGGTCGGCACCGATCTGGAGCCCGTTTTTTATTTATAGTTAGGTTTATATATGTATGTATGTTTATATATGTTCTTAGTTTTAATTGTTTCTATGTTATATCTTTAGTATTGTGTTTTAATAAATTACCTCCCCATTTCTTGATTGTATTATAAATTGCTTTTACTGTTCTCACTACCCCATATAGGTACATTTCATGAAGCATTACTGTAGGCTCATAATTTAGGTAAACGTCACACGTCTTTCTGTGCCCCGCGCGGGTTAATTTACATAAACTGTCAAATTAGCGTAATGCGCTGTCAAATAAACAGGCGTCCCTGTTAGCTGAACGGTATCGGTAACACAAAGACTGTGACACAGTGCTGCGAAGAATTGCCAATAATTATCAATTTATTAGTAACTAGCGACCCGCCCCGTTTTCGCACGGGTGCAACGCTGATAAATTATGCATGTATTATTATATATAAACCTTCCTTTTTAATTGTTCTATCGATTACAAACCTGCATGAAAATCCTTTGCGTAGTTTTAAAGATCTAAGCATACATAGGACAGACAGATGGAAGCGACTTTGTTTTATACTATGTAGTGATATTAAGTCGAGTTCATTTACATAAGCTGTCAAATTAGCGTAGTGTGTTGTCAAACAGGGGAGCGAGTTAGCTGAACAGTATCGGTAACACAAATACTGTGACACAGTGCTGTGAAGAATTGACAAATATTAAGTAATAAGTAGAGTTAATTTACATAAACTGTCAAATTAGCGTAATGCGCTGTCAAATAAACAGGCGAGCCTGTTAGCTGAACGGTATTGGTAACACAAAGACTGTGACACAGTGCTGTGAAGAATTGACAAAAATTAAGTAATAAGTAGAGTTAATTTACATAAACTGTCAAATTAGCGTAATGCGCTGTCAAATAAACAGGCGTCCCTGTTAGCTGAACGGTATCGGTAACACAAAGACTGTGACACGACACAGTGCTGTGAAGATAGGGATGATGACTGATATGTTAAATTCTACAGCAACTGTACTTATTTAAATAAATTTTGCTTAATATGTCATGAAACAAAGAAAACAAAAAAAAGTTTTTTGTAATATGTGACATTTTGAGTGACGCCAGGTATGAATGATGTTTGGATATTTGGATGTCCTGGGAGGCTTTCCGGTTGTTCTCACCTAGAGTTCGAATTTCTTAACCGATTCTCATGAAATTTAATTTAAAAAAATCCTAGTAGTATAAGTAGCATAGTAGTATAAGTATACAGTTTTTTGTCGATTCAATTTTCGCAATTTTATAAAATGGCGGTCGGAAACGTAAAAATGTGTAAATTTCAGCAGTTGTTCCATGAGCTGTTCATGAAATTACTAGTATCAAGTGGTATAATTAAGTGTTTGCCACGCAATTTTATTTAGGCGTTTAAGAGGAAATACCTATGCCCATTTTTCTCGTCCGTTTTCCCCTTCAAAACCAAAACCAATATTTACGTAATTTAGGAACTGAAAGAGAAGGATTTATATTGCGCTTCTTATTATGAAACTAGCGGCCCGCCCCGGCTTCGCACGGGTGCAATGCTGATAAATATTGCATGTATTACACCATTATAATGACACGACATTATGTATTTTGACGACGCGTTTGGCTCGGTTTGTAGACACCTGCCTACTGAGTCGGCGGTCCCGGGTTCGAATCCCGGCCGGGGCAAATATTTGTTCTTGGGTCATGGATGTTATCCATATTTCCTTAGTTTGGGACTAGGTCGATTTGTGTAAGATTGTCCCTTAATATTTATTTATTTTTATTTATAAACCTACCTCTTCAATCACTCTATCTATTAAAAAAACTGCATCAAAATCCGTTGCGTAGTTTTAAAGGGGTAGCATACATAGAGACAGACAGACAGACAATAGGAAGCGACTTTGTTTTATACTATGTAGTGATGTAGTACAAAAAATCGTTTAACATTTGCGCAAAATTAAAACGTTCCTACTCAGACCATTTCCCTCCCATTCGGTTCCTAAAATTTCGCAAAGACTCGTTAAATATTAGAGACCCACAAAAGGACCCACTTGGTCGCTCACTATAAGGACGTATTGACAGGTTATTGGTATAGATGCAAACAAAGTGGGCCCTTTTGGTTGAAAACGTCACATAATTATATACTCTTATACTAAGAAATGTACATAGACGAAGTCGGTAAAAGGTGGATATAGGAAAATTGCAACTTATTTTTTCTAAAGCTTATTATAGCACACAAGACTACATGAATGATAACGTGGGATTAGTCAAAATCAAAGCAATCTTGTGTGTGATTATTTTAACGAGTACCTATCAAGGTAACTGATATTTTAATTTTAATAATTTTTATTTTATACTTTTTCACATTTAGAATTTTATTCTAGAAATTTTCTAGCCTCCGTTTTTTATTTGTGTACGTTTTTATTTGTTGACGATCCTTTTTGGGATTTCTTTTATTTCTATAATCTTGTTTTTTATGTTTTTTTATTTTATATTTAGTAATAATTCTATCAATAAATTGCTCTGCTCTGTAGCTGACGATTCGAAAGTGCTTGTAGCTAGGCCTACTTGAATAAAGAATATTTTGACTTTGACTTTGACTTTGACTATGGCGCTCTTCAGTGAGCCGTGAGTCGCGTAGAAAAGTCCCTGATGAAGATGATATTAGTTCGAAATATATCGGGCCGTTCCTGACATTTTTTACGTGAGTTTAAACCGTTTTGATAATTATTAAAGATTTCTCACGATAGGTTGAGAATAAAAATAGATATTGAATACTATGTACAATGAATTCATGACTAAATAATTAATAACTAAATTAAAACTAGATTATAAAAATAACAAGGTTCAAAAAACACCGATGCCGCTGCCGCAAAGGTGCCCATAACGCTCGCAGTATTTTAATAATGATATTATAATAATAGTTGTAATTATCGGCTCCGTGCACGCCTCCCAAAGATCCGGGACACCATTGTCCCGTGAATGGGTGTGTTATATTAATTTGTTTGCTACTTATTCTTCACGACAGTATCGCCCATAATAATATCAAGGTAATTCCATCCAGGAGTAATCGCGCGTCACTCACACGATATTGATATGATATCGACGAAATATTCCGTAATTGGCTTATATGTTATTATTACAGGTAAGTTTCAGACATATTAAAATAAATAAACGGTTTACTCATGTCGTAACATGGAATATTGGAAGTGTTTCGTTGGCCGCCGCCGCCGCGACTGATCGGCTCTCCTGACGGGTATCCTGCCTTTTCGCCTAAATTTTTTTCGCAAAGTATTCATTTGGCAAACTGTTTCATTTCCCAACTCACGATTTTCTGTGAAAGCAAAAAAAAATCTCAGTGTATTTTTTATGCTCTTATAGAATACAATAGGTTAGGTTAGGTTTGTTGAAGTCGAAGTTCCGAAAAAAATATGGTTTCAGAGAGTGGTGAGTTGGGAAATAAAAACAGTTTGCCAAATGAATACTTTGCGATTTTTTTAGGCGAAACGGCAGAGAACCCTCCTGATGATGAATCGCGTACCGATTCGAAACATGTCGAGCGATATTCGGTGTCTGCGACGTGAGTAAATCCATTCCTTTATTTTATTTATTTAAACTTGTTTTAACTAACTAGATGGACTGACCTGACAGGTGAAAGAAGCTACTTCCTCAAAGAAACTCCATCAAGCTGTAAGAGCAACAATGGATCGAGACCGATGGAGACACCTGATCAAGAATACGATACCTTGTGATCACGATCCTCAGGAATGAGGGACCGACTAAAGAAGAAGAGAAACTTGTTTTGTGCAATAAACACAAAACAAGTCAGTACAAGTGGCGGACTTAATGCCAAATGGCATTCTCTGCCAGTCAACCATAGCGCCAAACAGAGATACTAGAAGTGGGTGAATTCATGTATTTTTTTAATATACCCTGTATATAACACTTTATACTCTCGCGGTTTAAACGCATAATTAAAACTTATTGAACCGGGTCTATCGCGATATTTTGATTTACCTTCATTGTCTGATGTTTCAACACGGTTTCACGTGCCGTGGTCCCAGACGTACTGATGAAACAGCGAGTTGGTACTGGAGATGACGGCCAAATGTACCACTACCCGACGAAATGTGTAATAAAACGGATGGGTGGGAAGATAAAAAGCTCGCCGTGTTATTAAAACCGTGTTGAAACGTCAGGCAATGAAGGTAAATCAAAATATCGCGATAGATCCGGTTCAATAAGTTTTAATTATATACCCTGTATACTTTGAAACGTATGTGGATGAATTGATAATAATAATAAGTAATAATAATAAGTTTATTTCATTTAAAAACATGTTTACAGTATAGTGTGGTTGAGTCCTCCTAGTAGGTGAGTATACACCTGTTGATAAACCAGATTTTCGGGTAAATTCTAGAGATTGATATATTATTGAGAATTTTAGATTCAGATACACTTAGTCTACCTTTACTTTTTTGAATCATGTATATATGTATACAAAGTATTGCCGGGATTCGAATTCAGTACCTCTGTTTACCTTTTGTTTTTTCCACTACCTAAAGGATGTCTGGAAGAGATCCTTCTTTAGCAATAAGACTGCCTTTTGTCTACTTTTGTTTAATTCTATTGTTTTTCTTGTTGATGTGCAACAAAATAAACGTTGTATTGTATTGTATTGTAGTCTTTATCACTTCTATATTTTCTAAGATCTAAGTGCCTTGGGGCATTTGAAGATGGCTTACGAACCTAACCTATTGGGCAATAGTATTAACATTTTCAAATTATTATTATCCGTGTTTTCGCAATATCGAATCGAAAATTCTATTTATCTAATCATTCTTCTACATAATTTGATAATATTATAATTATTATCGATCTGTTCCAGTTCGAATAATATTGCCATTATTTTACGGTCGAAAATCTTTTGATCATTTCTAATGATTTGTGACATCTTATTATGAAACAAGGATTTTGTAAGATGTTGTTTTGGGGAATTATTTGCGTTTTCCTCTTCCAATAATTGTTTATTGTTGTTCGTAATTCATAATCGTTACCTATATTAGGTTGTTCGTTGTAGCTAATTGGTTGATTCTTTTGTTTAGTTTTGGTATCGTGTTACAAAATAAATATAGGGTATGAATTATGTTTGTCTTAGCAATTAGTGAAACAAATGTTTGCTAAAATAGATATTTATATAAGCTATACTATCTCATGGCGGCTTAATTAGTTTGACTTTGATGTATCTCAATTTGAACGATATTAGTAAAGTAATATATGACTATACCTGTATAGTAGATTAAGGAGTAATGAGCGGGAGTCATAGAGGTGATGAAAAGGTTACACTGAGCCGCTTTCACAAGAGGCTTTCCATGAAATCACAGAAATGTAAATAAACTTTTAGTTTATTTACATTTCTGTTTTACATTATGTAAATAAACTTGTAGTTTATTTACATTTCTGTGATGTATAAAAAGTCAATAAAAGACGTGCAGAAACTAAGTTAGTAAGTAAGCAAAGCATTAGATATTCCCTTGCACAGAATGCTTCCCTAATATCCAATCTTGCAACATGCTTCCAGCCCGTCCAGGGGCGGGGCGAGGGGAGTCCCCAGACGAGCACTTAATGGCCACGCTATTAGTTAAATTGTAGGCTCGAGGTGCGAGGGATGGATTTGTAACCTAGTTAGTGGTTACGACGGAGATGCTTTGAATATGTAAGCTTCAGAGTAACCTTGCCATGGTCAATGCAAAATATGCCTAAACCAAAATTTTACATTTTAATTAACACAAAATATTAATTAAACGGAATGCGATATTACTTATTTACCTTCATAATCTAACGTTTCGGTGGGATTATAAAAATGCTCGACTAACCACCCATTTATAAATGTATGAAACATGTAATGACTCATTATTCTTGATGTGGATACACCACATTTTTTTTTAATTCTTCCATTGATACAAAGGTGTATAGCTTTTCAAATATACAATGGAAAGAAGTGGACATATCGGGAAGTGGTCATATCGAGAACGGACATACTAGGAACTGATATATCAAGAAGTTGTCATATCGGGAAGTTGTCATAACGGGAACAGACATACTGGGAACTGATATATCAAGAAGTGGCAATATCGGGAAGTTGTTATATCAGGAAGTGGTCATTTCAGGAACGGACATACTTCTTAGTGGTCATACTATCAGGAAGTGGTCATCACCAACCGAAAGGCAAAGATCGACACACAAAGCATATAAGGAAAAGCTCGAAAGGTTATTTGACGTTAGGGTGGTGGAAAGATTAATACGTTGGACCGGTAATCCATAGGTGCCGGGTTCGATTCCCGGTCTCTTGCGCCAGGTTATTGTCAACGGCCCGACACACAGCACTCACAACATCCGCGCACAGATTCGAAGATATATCCCACGGTTTAAACTTTTGAACTACTGGGCCCCAAGTGTGCAATAAATTAAATCATCTTCCCGGTGGAAATTATTTGGGGTTCCGTACCCAAAGGGTAAAAACGGGACCCTATTACTGAGACTTCGCTGTCCGTCCGTCCGTCCGTCCGTCTATCCGTCCGTCTGTCACCAGGCTGTATCTCAAGAACGGTGATAGCTAGACAGTTGAAATTTGACAGATGATGTATTTCTATTGCCGCTATAACAACAAATCATCATCATCATCATCATAATCAGCCCGGAGTCGTCCACTGCTGGATATAGGCCTTCCCCAGTTCGCGCCGCCATACCCGCCGCTTCCCGCCACTCTTTTTAACAACAAATACTAAAAATAAAATAAAATAAATATTTAAGGGGGGCTCCCGTACAACAAACTTACAGATAATGGTACGGAACCCTTCGTGCGCGAGTCCCACTCGCACTTGGCCGATATTTGATTTCGATTGCTTTCTTTTCCATACGTGAATAATATTGCTTTTCGCGCGTGATAGAACTGTTATAATTGGTGTTAATTATGTTTACAAACCGCGAAAAAATAAAGTGTTATATTTAACATTTTGTTGTAACTGAAATGTGTCCAAAATTTAACATTAGGCCTAGGTGTTGCCTGGAATAGGAGCAATAAATAAAAACATACATTCTACTCTTCAAACTGAATGATATTTTTTCAGCAACTTGAGAAAAAAAAACGGTTTTCGGAAATTAATTATTTCAAACAAATTAAAGCCTGACCAGAAATAT
Source organism: Apotomis turbidana (assembly GCA_905147355.2). Taxonomy (NCBI): domain Eukaryota; kingdom Metazoa; phylum Arthropoda; class Insecta; order Lepidoptera; family Tortricidae; genus Apotomis; species Apotomis turbidana. The sequence continues at coordinate 16,264,326 of LR990301.1, read as the reverse complement.
ATGAGGATGCGCCATATTGCGGAATTTCACTGGAACTAATTTCTTACACTGGCAATGATTTTATGTTGGTTTAATTGTCAACAATGTCAGTGTCATTCGCGGTGGTTTCAGTCGTGAACGTGAGATTATAAATAAGATTCTGCCTACCTCGTTGTTAGTCAACACACGTGTCCGGGTTAGAATTACGATTTTTTTGTGGCTTTTCGCTGCCCACAACGCTGAGATTAGAATATTTGTGTTGGTGTTGGTTTAATTAATTGTGTAAGGTAAGTGTTTTGTGTATATTTGTCTCGTAATTACGGAAATGGACGAAACGGAGCCGCCCGATAGGGGCGGAGGTAAAAACCCAAAACCCGGAGAAAAACGGCCTCGTGAGGTTGAAGGCAGTGACATCCTACATGGGAAAAAATCGAGTCCTCCAAATGCGTCTGTACAACACACATATGTTCGACCAGGGTATGAAAACGGGTCAGACGTTAAATATTCTCAATCTGATGACGGTCCTTTTGTCATCCACGTTACTCGTAGTGATGTTGAACAAACTAATTCCTCCAGCCGTATGCGAGCTCTTAAAATGGCTCAAATCATTTACAATAATAAAGTAGCTGGCATTAAAGAGATAAAGAGCATAGGAAAAAACAAAATGTGTATTTATTTTCAATCAGCCATAGAAGCTAACACATTTTTGGACAATCCAATTCTCTCAACGCACAACCTCTCAGCTGCCATCCCAAGGTTCCAGATATCCCGCATGGGTGTTGTCAGGCAAATTCCTCTTGAATGGACTCTGGAAGAATTCTCACAAGGCATAAACTGTCCTCCGGGCTCAGGTCCCGTTATTAAAGCGCGTAGACTCAACACTAAGAAACATATTGACGGTCAGAAAGTATGGGAGCCAACTGGTACAGTGGTGTTAACATTTCTTGGCCAGAAACTGCCTGAAAAGATATTCTGCTTCAGTATGTCCATCCCAGTCGACATCTATAGACTACCTATCATTCAATGCCACAAATGTTGCAGATTTGGCCACATTAAAGACCAGTGCAGGTCTAACCCTAGGTGCTCCCGCTGTGCTCAAAGTCATGAGGTATCTGCTTGCACAGTACTTGACTCAGACGTTTCTTGCATGTTCTGCTCTGGCCCACATACTTCCACTGACCCTAAGTGCCCTGAATTCTCTCGCCAGAGATCAATAAAGCTAGTGATGTCTGAGGAGAACATCGGATATATAGAAGCAGCCAGAAGATTCCGTCCAGTAAGGACGTCATATGCAGATAAGCTCAACTCACCACTTGTAAACAGCCAAGTGAACAGGACTACCTCATCATCTCCTCCTCCTCAATCACCATCATACTCTCAGGTTCTTCCACAGTCCCAATCATACCGCAAAACTGTACATTTAGAGAGACGTCCCAGGCCAGAGCCGGGTAAGTCTTATGATATAGAGTCTCACAGAAACATTATCTCTACACCAAGGTCCGCTCTGCCTAATGGCTGTGCACTAGGAGAGTCAATCCCTGCCACCCCTAATGATAATTTAGGAGAGCTTAGCTCCCAAATGCTTATAAACTTATTATCTAAATTTGCCGATATCATACCGTACAAAGTTCTTGAATCCCTGCAGGGTCACATTTGTGCTGCTATCAATAAGGTTATCCAAGATGGCCAATTACAAGCTCCTTCAATGGAATACGAGAAATATTAAAAATAAAAAACACGAATTAATTTGTTTAATTAATGTTCATAGTCCGGTCATCCTTGCTATCTCTGAGACATGGTTGAAGCCTAGGTCCCTTTTTAGGTTACCTGGGTACTCCTGCCTCCGGGATGACAGGGATGACGGCTGGGCTGGTTGTGCTCTTTTCATAAAAAGAAGCGCAACATTTTCTCAACTTCCTCTACCCCCCCACTCCGCTGATTTAAACGTTGTTGCAGTTCGATGCCTCAACATAACTTTTGTTTCTGTTTATATTCCTCACCCAAACCCTAACATCATTCAAGAACTGAGTAGGATACTATTACCTTTGCCAGCTCCCATCATTGTACAAGGTGATCTTAACTGCAAACATACTTTATGGGGTTCTCACTGTTGTGATACCAATTCATCTCACCTTCTAGAGCTTATAGATGATGTGAATCTGTGTGTATTAAATGATGGTACGCCAACTCGAAGAGTAGCGCCTTCTCAGAATCCTAGCGTGCCTGACCTTACCCTAGCATCACCAAATTTAATGCAGTCCTTGTCATGGATGGTTTCCCATAATTCTCTTGGAAGTGACCACCTCCCAATTATTACTTCTTTATTAAACTCTCCGATCGCACTGCTGCCTGTTATAGCCCCAACCCTTAAATATAGGCTCTGCCAAGCTGAATGGAGCAAATTTAGTGACAACTTACTGCAGTTTACTGAAGACTTGCCCAGTATCACGGAGTTGAACTTTCTAGACCTATACGATATGTTTACCTCAGCCCTTTTATCAGCAGCTGATTGTTCCATTCCTTTAAAGAATTCTGCGCGTGACAAAATCTCTTCTCCGGCTTGGTGGGATGCTGAATGCTCTGCTATTGTTAAGGAGCGCAACCTGGCCGAGGCTCTTTTTGCTGAGGACCTGTCTCTGAGTAATTATTTGAATTTCCAAAGTGTGTCTGCCCGCTGCAAAAGGCTACTCAGCAAAAAGAAATTTCAAGGGTGGCGTTCTTTTTGTGAGTCTCTGTCCCCAAGATCCCCCGCTGCATTGGTGTGGAAAAAAATTAAGTCTTTCCGCTGTTAACAAATTAATAACAATGTTAACACAAATTTGTCATCCTGGCTCGAAGAATTCACATCAAATCTTGCCCCTCCTTTTGCTCCCTCTCCTGAGGGTCTGGGCGGTTACAGCTCAATTGATGCTCCTTCTGAGCGAATGAACGAAGTTTTCAGTTACGATGAGCTCTGCTGCGCTCTAGATCATGTTCGAGACTCCGCTCCTGGCATAGATGGAATCCCATACTCCTTTCTGACCCAAAGCCCGGAATCAATAAAACGTATATTTTTAAAAATCTTAAATAACATCTTCTTAACTGGGAACGTCCCGGACAGCTGGAAAACTCAGATAATTATCCCTATTTTAAAACCAGGCAAGGACCCTTCCAGTTCCAGCTCCTACAGGCCCATTGCTTTGTCATCCGTTTTAGCTAAAATTATGGAGCACTTACTCAAAAACAGACTAGAATGGATTTTGGAAAACAAGAACAAAATTTCTAGAACACAATTTGGCTTCAGAAAGGGTTTGGGAACCATGGATAGCTTGAGCATTCTTACTTCTGATATCCGGTTAGCTCTCTCTCGTGGTGAGCATGTGGTCGGCGCCTTCCTGGACATCACAGCAGCTTATGATAACGTGGATCTCCCTTTACTCAGGCAGAAAATGCTAAATCTGAGTATCCCGGTGAGAATCACCAATATCGTCTGCAATATGTTTATGGGCCGTTCTATACGAATCAGATCCAATGGTTCCGTCATGCCTCCTAATCTAGTGTGGAAGGGCCTTCCACAAGGCTCAGTGCTCAGCCCCCTTCTCTACAGTTTATATACTTCTGATCTCGATACATCAGTTAATTGTTTTTGCAAAATTCTCCAATATGCTGACGACATTGTACTCTATTCTTCTTCCAAAAACTTCTTAGAATCTTCCCAAAGTATTAATTTTGCCCTTTACTACCTCAATTCTTGGCTATCAGAACACGGTCTCTCTCTATCCGCGGAAAAAAGCAGTATCGTAATTTTTTCTAGAAAAAGACATGTCCCAAACTTGGATTTCCACATCGACGATCAACCGATAATAGTCAAAGATCAAGTCAAGTTTCTGGGTGTCTTTTTAGACTCGAAGCTTTCTGGTATCCATCACCTGAACTACATATGCCAAAAAGCGGAAAAAACATAAACATCATTCGCGCTCTGTCAGGTGTTAGATGGGGATCTCATCCATATAACCAAAAACTACTGTACAATGCCCTTATAAGAAGCCACTTTGACTATGGTAGTTTTATCTTAGAACCGTATAGCAAGCTGGCGTTATCTAGGTTAGATAGAATTCAAGCAAGGTGTCTGAGGATTATAACAGGTGCAATGAGATCTTCCCCAACAAATGCTCTACAAGTAGAATGCCTGGACACACCATATTTCTTGAGGAGGCAATATTTAGCGGATAGATTCTTTTTTAAATCTACAGATATCATCACACCCTCTTCTCCCAATTTTAGAATCCCTGCATCATGAGGTGAATATTTCCCCATACTGGGCTCACAAAGTTTCCCCTCTTCTAATAAACAGTTACAAAAAAATTCTAGATCTTCCTGTCCAAGTTTATCAAAATTTTGCTAACCCCCTTTTCAAAACTAGTTATGACAGCTTAACTTTTCAGCCTAAGGTGCTTTTAAGCCTGGGCATTACCAAAAATCAAGTAGGTGCGGACAGCCAGTTCAATAGAGTGATCGAAGAAAATTGGTCTGAATACCTCACAATTTTTACGGACGCCTCAAAACTGAGTCATGACGGCCCGATTGGTTCTGCAGTGTGGATCCCCAGGTATAAGATCATATTAAACTACAAGCTCCCTCCTGGTAGCTCGGTATTCACCGGTGAGGCTATCGCCTTGCTGGAAGCAGTCTCTTACGTCCTATCACACCGTTTAAATAAATCGCTCATCTTGACCGATACACTTAGCTGTCTACAAGACCTAATGAAACGTCCATTCCATTCTAGAGACAATTTTTCTGTAACTCTAAAAATTAAAGATGTACTGTACCAGTGTCACACATCAAATATCGAAGTTGTTCTGGCATGGATCCCGGGCCACAGCGGGATAACGGGAAACGAGACTGCGGACCTTTGTGCCAAAGAAGCTATTACACTTGGTAGTAATGAGTATAACCGATGTTTCCCTCGCGATATCAAAGCTCTCGCCCTCCCACAAATGCGAGATACCTGGAACGATCGTTGGCAATCTACCTAAGCGGGTCGTGGGCGAATATTATGGAAAAATTCGGCCAGATTTACCCACAAGGCCGTGGTTCTTTACCCGGAGGCGGGTACCGAAAAATATCACTTCCACTATCATCCGTCTACGCCTCGGCCACATATGTTCACCGGTCTTTTTAAATAAAATACGTGTTCGAGACCACTCTCTGTGCGAGTGTGGTCTGGCCGAAGGTACCCTTGAACATATGTTCTTCGACTGCAACCGTATCGTCACTCCTCTATATGATGTCCTCCCCCCTAATATCTCCCGTCCCATAAACATCCCGTATCTTTTGACTCTTGTTAACTCCCCTTTTGTGTATGTCCTCAGCCAATTCATCAAAATTAATAACCTGTTTTTATAGTAAGTATATAGTTTAACAATAAATGTTTGTTTTGTCCTTTGTTCTAGATTCTTCTCTAAGCGATCCTGGCATCAAATTACACCGGCCAAATTCTAAATCATAAACACGTGTCTTCCTTAACCTCGACATTGGCGGAATCATCGATGGTATCGATGGAGCCATAAACAACAAAATTGATTGAATTGATTGATTATAAATAAATGTACACGTGTTTACTACACGAAAAACAGTTGGAAAAAGAGTACATAACATTAAAATGATATTACGAGGTTAACATATTAACATAGTGGAACTGACAGGTATTTCTATTCTATTTTTTTTTAAATGGCAACCGGTCACAGTTAAGCGACCATTACTGCCAATGTCTCGTTGCCAATCGCACTAGGCGACTAGATAGAGGATTGATACCACGTTGTACGGTGAGTTGAAAAAATCGTGCTTTTTGTAAAGTGATAGCGATTTACAAAAAACCACGCGGACTATCGGGCCTTGACCCAGGAAGGGCTATGAACGCTTCAAGTTGAATTCTTCATTTCATTAGCTATTCACTTATACGTTAGATCACTACACAATACGCTATCAATACTACACATTGAACAACAAAAATGAATAAAAAATGAACAACGGAACTTAAACGCATGCGGCCATCTTGAGACACGAACCGGAAGACCTGACAGGTATTTAAACTAATGTCATTATAGTGGGTTGCGATTGGTTGCAAAATTGTTGCCATATAAATCTTATAAATAACGCCCTCTTGACAATCCTCATATATTTCTGGTCAGGCTTTAAATAGTATTTTCAATGTACGTCGTCCAACATTGACATTCCTTGCGCACTGACATAGCTGTCACTCTACTAATATCGCACATTACGCAATACATTGCTTTCTTGTTCAAACATTATTCTTAAAATTATCATTTATTTAATTACACGTTTTAAGAAGTTGCTTAACAAATGTTGTTCAATTTGAAGGGCAGAATCTTTGTTTTAATTTATCATATTGCAGGCTACACCCGATATTATACTTTTACAAGCGATTTTTTTTAATGAGAGACATCGGAATTCTGAAAGCACGGTATCACTTAAGAGGCCTTATTCCTTTAAAAATATTTTTTTTCTTCATATTATTATAAATATATAAATAATTTCATTTCAACGAACTTTTTGAAGTGAATTATACTTTTCCCCGTGTTCTAGGTAGTAACATAGCTATTTCATGCTTTCATTGCGTGTAATCGAAAACAAGTTGAAAAAACTAATTTTCCGCGTGAATTTTGTCAATTTCGAGTAGTTTTTGACACAAAAATTATCAATGAAAAACTTTAGGTTTCAAATATATACCAATAAACCCCAATATCCCTCTTCTTCTTATATTTTAAGAAACATGTTTGATCATAGAGACAAATGTCTAAAACAATCAGCATTTTAATTGGAATAAGGCCCCTTAAGAGAGCTATGCAGCCGATATCAACATTGAAATAGAATAATACATATTTTTTTATATCTCTGGAGATATCTTTATCGAGAACGGATATGTATACCTACAAGACTATTTAAGAACCTCTCTATTTACGTTCATCAGCGAATTAGAAACGAACGTGAACAAAATTGAAACAAAAAACATTCAGCTGAACACATGAAACTTGTAAGCCGTTACGTAACTTTGCAATTAAGCAAAACGGGCAATTCTCCGAAAACACCTTGTAAAATCATAACTCTTAACCATTTTGTGCGCGAAACTCTTTACATAAATTCCCAGAAACATACTTAAGCCTCAGCACTCACGGTACGGCATTATGCCTTATTTATCCTCTCTTTTATCTTTTACCTTCCACACTCCGCCACTTAGGGAAACTGCCTTGTAGGCAGGGCGGCGACTCTCAAAAATCCTACTTGATTTAGGAAACGCATTCACGCTGATTTCTATCCAAAATATCGCCACTTATATTTTAGCGATATGCGTTTTTCAACTGTTATCAATGATCTAGCCCCTTTATTTCAATATTTACCGTGTCTATTGACATTACGTTCATCATCTCCCCACTCCTACTACCACGGCTAGGGGAGACCGGGGATGGTTGACTAAATTTTGGCTTCAGCTCATCTATCTTCGATGTTTGAATCAATATAACGGAAATAATAGTTGTTACAGGTAGAAGAACTATTCAGGTAGCTAAATTCTTGGTTTATAACGCACGAATTTATCATTACAATACATATCTAGACGATTTTCGAAACCCCTGACTCTTAGTCAACCTACCCCATCTCCGGGGTAGGTCGGCCATGAGCACGGGGAAGGTTGACCTAGGCGGCAATTAGTTAATAAATAAGAAATAAAGGAGATTACTGCACAATAAAATAATAAAATTGATTAAATGTTTTTATTGGACTACAAGAAAATTTAAATTGAGATTAATTCTCGATTAACAAAAGAAAAACAACTGTTATTTCTATTCACTTATGAACAACAATTGTTTGGTTTTTGTTTCAACAATAATCAAATTGCAACATGAACATAAATTATTTTTATATATAAATGACTTCTAAGAGATCAACTTGCTTGTATGAAAATATTAATTAACACTTATAATAATGAGAACATAAAATCTGTTTTATTTTTAGATAACGTTAGATTAGATTTTCTTTTGTAAGTTCAACTAAATTATTAATATGTATTATAAGTCTTTTTTTCATTGGTATTTAAATATTTCTCGTAAACAAGATATAAATTAACATCCTTAAATTAAGTGATAATCTCAAATAAACGACTAATCAACTAAATTACTAGTATGTAACATAGAGTCTCTTACTAACTAGCTTTAAATTTTTTATCTTAAGTAAATATTAATTAACATCTTTATACTTATTGACTATCTCAGGCAACTGCTTATACTATGATTATCGAAAATGACGGCGTGACAAGCTCTTTCCAGGACGTCTTTTGGTACATCACCTCTTTCAGTTTTTCTTTTGTACGTCCTCAATTTCTGTAAAAACACAAATGTAATATATGTAGTGTAAATATAGTATAATATGTAGAACAACCTAAGAGTGACAAATACTATTTTAAGGATAATGTTTTGAGATTGGTGATCGTAGTTACCGCAATAAAAATTGATTCAATAATATATTTACACCAAAGGGGTTGGTTGACTAATTAGTCTACCTGCCCCAAAAAAAATTGGTCAACCAACCTCAGACGCCATTTTGAATTTCAACTTCATGTCCTGTCTAAGCCTTGAGGCTAATTTGGAATCAATGCGGTATAATATAGAAAACGACCATCATATTTACCTCTGACACAACGAAAACATTATTTTAAACAAACAAATAGGCACAATAACAAAAAAAGTACGATCGGAAAAAACTACTTACCGAGATCAAAAATCAAACTCGTGATGCCACTCGAGAACGACGTGCGACTGCGGCAGCGCACTTCACACAAGTTAGCGGGTCGCGGAGACGCGTCCTTGGCCGTGATTGGTTGACGGAAAACACGTGATAGTGGCGAGTTATTTCGGCTTAGTCTACCTACCCCTATAGTCAACCATCCCCGGTCTCCCCTACTTTATCGACGTGATCTATTCAAAGTGGTAATTATGACAATTTTGTCAATAATGTCAACGTCATTAAAATCATCGACAGCGTAATATATAGCTACTTTGGGGATATAGTAATTTCTCGTCAAATGAGGGCCTATATTATAAAATCTCAACATTTTCTATGCAACACTCTTTACACACTGAGTCTCCGCACTCACGTTACGGCATTATGCCTTATTTATTCTGTCTTTTATCTTTCTTACCTTCCACACTCCGCCACTTAGGAAAACTGCCTTTTAGGCAGAGTGCCGACTCTCAAAAAACCTATTTTATTAGGCAGAGTGCCGACTCTCAAAAAACCTATTTTATTAGGAAACCCATTCACGCTGATTTCCATCCAAAATATTGCCACTAAATTTATATGTATATTTTTAGTATGGTTTATGCTGATCAACTCCACTACCTAAAGGTTGTCTGGAAGACATCGATCTTTAGCGAAAAGACCGCCTGTTATTGTTATTCAAATGATTGTTTCTGTGATTCATTAGTAAACTTTTTTTTGTGCAATAAAGCATTTTGTAATGTATTGTATTGTATTTGTGCTATTCAACTGTGATCAATGATCTAGCCCCTTCATAACTGCCGCCCAGACCGAGACATGACTGGAGGTTTGGCTACATGATCTAGTACTACCTTAAGACCGAAGTATAAAACCTGGGCTTATATGACTTCGTTACTTTATGTCTACTTTAGCGATGTGCTCGATTTAGAATAACCATTTTCATGTCATTGGAAACTTAGCTTCTTGCCACGAAATATCTGCTTTAGGTGACGTGTTCTATTCCAAATCAAAGCTTTAAATATTTTTTTACTTTAAACTCTTGAGATAAAATACCCGAAACATACTGGTCTCGCTCACGTTGCAGGCATTAATATACGATCGCTTAGGAACTGCTGTCTAGATTTATTGCAACAATAAGGTAAACAACCTGAAACAATAAAAACATTACCCTCATTTGCGTTGGATAGTCAGACAAAAAGTGTAGAAGCATTTAAACTGACCATGATAGTCGAAGTGTATTTTAGAAACAAAGAATTAATAGCTAAATGCGACGTCTTTTATGAGAGATGTCCAAGATTTCTCTACTATAATATACTTTGCTTTAGTCAAAGTAAATCATTATGACTTTTGATATCATTAGAAATGATCCCTCTGGTTTTTTTTAGGTACCTTATTGTACCTGATTTTTGCACCGCCTATTAACAAAATAATTTTTCGGTTTCTCCACTACCCAAAGGTTGTCTGGAAGAGATCGCTCTTTAGCGATAAGACCGCCTGTTGTTTACCTCTAATTGTAATTTCTTGCATTGTATTTCTCCTGTATGTTTTATGAGGTGTGCAATAAAGAGTACTGAGTATTTTGTATTCTATTGTACCTACTTTGGTGGCACAGTCGAGTTCTTAAATTTATGAGCAAAAATATGATCATAAACACCTGAACACGTCTCTGTGGCAGTCTGTGCCATTAGCAATAGATACGAGTTCACATAATTTTGATAATATTTTTGCTCATTGTATAAACTCGATTGTACTAGACCAGATGGCATCACCGATGATCGTCCCTCTTTCTACCCAGTACTCACTAGCCGTTGACATCAATTCCTTACATTACGTAGACAAGGAAACTTCAGAGCTTATATCACAAACACCGAAAGCTCCTCAAACTTTAATGAACGCTCAAAAGCTCCCTGCCAACTATGGCGCTTTAACAACTGAGAAGTTTTGAAATTGTGTACTGCGTTGTGATCATTTGGATCAAGGGATAAGCGAGTGAAAAAAAGAAAAAAAAAGAAAAAATAACCAACGTCAATGATGCGAAGTAATGCTTTCCGAGAAACCTGTTCGAGTTACTTAAATATCAGCCAAGTGCGAGTGGGACTCGCGCACGAAGGGTTCCGTACCATTATCTGTAAGTTGGTTGTATGGGAGCCCCCCTTAAACATATATTTTATTTTATTTTTAGTATTTGTTGTTATAGCGGCAATAGAAATACATCATCTGTGAAAATTTCAACTGTCTAGCTATCACCGTTCTTGAGATACAGCCTGGTGACAGATGGACAGACGGACAGCGAAGTCTCAGTAATAGGGTCCCGTTTTTACCCTTTGGGTACCTTTAATTTATCCTAGTGCGCGGGTCAGTCCCAACCCTATCCACAAGACACGGTTGGCGCAGTTTGTAATGCAATTGCCTACTGAGCCGGCGGTCCTGGGTTCGAATCCCGGCCAGGGCAATTACTAGTGTGATGAACTCGAATATTTGTTCGTAGGTCATGGATGTTATCTATATATGCATTTATATATTACGTAATATCGTAGTCTAGTACCCATAGTAGAAGATTTGCTCAATTTGGGGCTACGTCGATTTGTGTAAGACTGTCCTGTAATATTTATTTATCGCTCCCATTCACGGGACAATGGTGTCCCGGACCTTCGGGAGGCGTGCACGGAGCCGAAGCCAACGTGCATAGGCCCTTTCGACAATTTAATGAAATGTAAGGGGTACACCATGCGGATGCTCCCCCTGCCTGTGTCATGGGACGCACACAGAGACAGCACCCGCTAGATGCAAGAACTATTGTGGTTGTATGGAGTCTAAACACTACTAGGGCTATTATTTGAGACAGCCGGACGTCTACCAGGAAAAGTGTCTCATAACAAAAATGGCACTGGTAGACGATGACTCGCCTTCCGCTAGATGGGCCCCCATAAATAGCGACACATATTTATTTATTATTATTATCTATCCAGCGTTCGATAGCCGAGCGAATTGACTGACCTTACTTAAAGCATTGTGATGATATGTGTGTTTCTAGAAGCATCTATTATTTATAATATGATATTTTATTGAAATACGCAAATATTAACATAGCTGTAAGTAAAAATACGGGGACATTTATATTTGTACCGAACGATGAATAGACATGTTGACTGATGTTGAATTCTACAGGGTACTGTAGTTATAATATGAATAAAATTAGCTAAATATATCACGAAACAAAGAAAAAAACAAGTAAAATAATTTTTTTTGGAAATATGTGACTTCAAAGGTACGTATATGATATTTTATTTTAATCCAAAAGAAATTTTGAAGATGTTTTCAGAATCCTCATAATTTTACAAAACAATAATTGTATGACAACCATGAACTTAAACTCACTTTTTCACGGTGAAATTGGCAAATTTATTACTTTTTCCATACGATTATTGGTACCTATACCGGCCTGTGACGTCACTAGCCTGGACGCCTTTTGTATGGAGCGTTTTTAGCGCTACGTAGGAATGTTGAACTTTGACGGTCATTTCTGACTTTTAGAGCAGTTTAAGTGTAGGCAGTCCCATATAGACATTTGATCACAATAAAAAATAGAATTGATTGACATCCTCAAAAAAAAATGTGTCAACATGTCTATTGTGAACCTGGTCTGTTTTTAAAGCTTGAGGCTTGGAAGCCTAGTCTGTTTTAAAAATACAGCACTGTTTTCATAATACAATGATAACTAGGCAGTCATTTTGAAACAGTTTAATCTTATGACTTGCCCCACGCCCGAGACCCATGTTAAGTTCCATGTAGTGTGACCACATAATACTTCCGAATAGACTCGGCTGGCTTCATTCGCCTCACCCTTAAGTAAACCTCACATGACTCACTTAAAAACATCCTAACTCTCTGTGGCCCCTTTTCTCTTACGCCCTTCTTATTTCGTCTATGTAATCGAAAAAGGCTTAACGCTCTTAGTTTCATTAGGCGGTTAAGCCGTTCTTTGTTACGATGCTTGATAATGTAAACTTTATGTCGCCCAAGTCGAAAAGGAATTAACTATCATCGTATTTCTCGAAATCTGAAGCCTTTTTGTGAAATGTTCAGCTCTTTGCACGAGGAATGGAGTCTAAGTAACGCCTCTAATGAGGTTTTAGAACTATAAAGGGGTCTTTTTAGACAAGATTTAGTTGTATCTAATCTTGTGCCGACGCCTTTATATCAGACAGCCCGACTCAAATCGATCTTGTTCCAAATTAAGCTCAAGAAGGCTTGTGTTATGGGTACTAGACGACGATATACGTACATACCTATATAGATAAATACTCGTATACGTGATATTATATTATGTTAATTGGTTTATTTAAATGTCAGATAATCGCGAAACCGAAAAAAAACATAAAACTCTTTTTTGTTTCTTTTTATTCGAGTAAAAATCTACCTAATCTCCCTGCTACCCGTGTGGGCGAATACCAAAATAGTTTTAATGAGTCTTTATTCTCTAATCCATACTATAATATTATAAATGCGAAAGTGTGTCTGTCTGTCTGTTACCTCTTCACGCTTAAACCGCTGAATCGATTTTGGTGAAATTTGGCATGGAGATAGTTTAAGATCCAAGGAAGGACATAGGATAGTTTTCAACCTTAAAAAGATTGAAAAGTGAGTAAGTAGTTCATGATGACATTGATGACCCTGTAGGAAATGTAATTTATTAGACCAAAAGCACAATTGCTCTTACATTTGCTTAGGCGCTTTTAATAATCCCTTTTATTAATTAAGGTGATTAGGTGGATATCTATCGTGTTTTACGAGGTTGCTTCCATACTTCCAAGTTCCACGCGGACGTAGTCGCGGGCAAAAGCTAGTCATGAATAAATGGGACTGATTTAAACTACTTTCTATCTCCAAATAGCCTATTTCACTTTTTATGTCTTCAATACAGACATTTAAATTTAACAGTATAAAATTCACCGGGTAAATGAACGAAATTCTAAATTGTTCAGCTAACATAGGTGGTTCACAGAACAAAGAAACAGCGGGCTCACTCGATTAGGTAATGCGCTGAGAACAATCGCCAGCGTAGTCACTCCGCGCCCTGTAATCGTGTGGGCCAGGTTAGTGGCGCGGGAGCTACAGAATAAAAGGCCTTTTTGTCATCGTACTATTCCACGTTATAATTAAAAAAAAAAATACTTTTAAAAATGCACTATAAACGTCAACGTGTGTGTCATTTAAACGTTAAGCTAAGTAACAGAAATAACATAATATCTCAACATTCAGTGATAATTCAGAGACAAACATATTATAGGCTACAATTTATTAGCATAATAGGCTACTTGATCCATTTTTGCAATGGTTAATACATATCTTACTATCACTAAAAAAAATGTATTGATTTTTTTATTGAGCTAGAAATCTTAATTTTGTTAATTTCAAATAGAAGTTTCATTAACAGACAAAAACGCCGTCTGACATTTTTGTCTTAAGCGTATCTGTGGCGTGACATGAAAAAGACCAGTACTAATGCACTCTTATCGTGTCGTCTTTAGTTTAATTATAAGTTTCTTTACTAGATTGGTGACGTCAGTATCAAGGCTGAAAATGGCGGACACCGTTTTAAGGATTTCAAAGTACAGAACAAAAATCATGTTTTCGATTTCAATTTGTTCAGCCAAATTCTACTTTCATGCACTGAAACAAGGTGGACCGGCCACCTGGTTAGGATCGCACGCAGAAATTGGATGAGGGTGACGCAAGGAGAACTTTGCGAAGGCCTTTGTCCAGCAGTGGATATCTATCGGTTTATTGAAATTGATATTGAAATTTTCATTATTGCAAGATTAGGGAATAATTCACATTGTTGAAAGTTTATATTATAATGATAGTCAATAATTAGCTTTATTTTTTGTAACTAGCTCCCGCGTGATTCCTCGGGCAGTCCATTCACAAATTAACTGCCGAATCGCAGCCAATCGACTTCGGACAAAGCACGCTACACTAACACCCAGTAGTGCAATACCCATGCTCACACAAAAGATGCTTTGTACGAAGCCCTTAGTTTTAGACGAAGAACTTTCGACGACGCAGTAGGTATCATCATCATCTGAAATGAAATAATACGAAATCAAAATGTTTATTACAAGATAAGAAAAAATTACTAAAACAGATACAGTCACATAATAGTTACAGTTAGCAGTAGTCCCGCCACTACGGTGCACTTCAGCTCGTTTGTGGTGCGCGTGCCGCGGCCTCTGCAGGGCACCATCGCAAGTGCAGACTTCTGGCTGAAGGATGTTGTGTTTCGGTGGTTTCGAGGCAATCTGCCGAATCCAGCGCCAGATCAGACGACGCAATGGAGCAATGCTGTTACGTCGCCTAAATCAAACTAGATTTAAGTTTTACTTCACAGTGCCTTGGTTTAATTACAATAATGCTGTGTAACTAATTTGAATAAATAAATAAATAAGATGCTGATCTGCCGATTCCTACGCCAGATCAGACACGCTACGCAATTACGTTGCCTAAATCAAATTAGGTAGTTTTAAGTATTTCTATATGTTATTGTAGTTCATAGTGCCTTGATTAAATATTGCTTGTTGGCGATGCAGTTGCCGAAGTTTGTAGTTTAGGTGTCTATTGAGCTACATTCAAATTCTGGCACAGGCAAATATGTGTGTGATGAACTCGAATATTTGTTCGTGGGTCTTGGATCATATCAATATATGTATTTATATTATGTACATATCGTCGTCTAGTACCAATGATACAAGCGTTGCTTCGTTTGGGACTAGGTCGATATGTGTAAGATTGTCCCTTAATTATTTATTATTGACTGTTATGCAGCGTAATTTATTGGCATAATGAAATAAATAAATATTCGAACTAGCAACCCATAAAGTTTCACATCTCTATGCGGGTAATAACGCTCATATAAAAATGTATCTATTTCTTTTCTTTTGCATTTTGGCCAGAAAAAATAGCTCATTCAGTTACACGCCAGCGCGCACCGATGCGCTCCGCCTTTCGGGTAATACGATACATATTCGTAGCTGGTCGTAGCGGTGCTCGTTAGACGGTCGCGTTTGTCACAACCAATAGGCAACCGGACTAAAAAAACTGTTTAGTCCATCATTTAGATTATAAAAATAAAATAAACACGTATTTTTCAAAAAATTACGATGAAACAGGGTGGATTCGCCTTTTTTATTATTTGTTATTTTTTTTGGTCATTTTTTTTTTTATTGTTGGGAATGCGTGCTAAGTGGTGTAAATCTAAAGATATAATAAAGAGCAACAAAAAACAGCAGTTGGCACCAATGTAGACTTATAAAAATAGAAGTTATTGGCTTTAAAAGTTACGTCATGAAAATGGTAATGACGCTAGGCATATGGAATGACTTTTTTAAAAATGGTAATGATACCAAGTAGATGGTAATGACGAATATAAAGTAAATTATTAGAGTTTGTAAATGACACACGCCCAATGCCAGGAAAAATGTAATTTACGACATTGATACATATCAACAAATAACAATACAAGTTCAATTTAAGGTAAGAGATCTGAGGCAACTTTTTTTTTTGTTTATGAACATATTTTTTTACTTAAACGAGGCAAGTGTCATCAGTGTAAAAGGGCGGTAGGAAGAAAATGGGGCCTGAAACCATCCATGATACACTGGATTTACAAGGCAGTGATACTACCCAGGATACTATACGGGGCCCTAGTATGGTGACATAAGGCCAACAACAAAGAATACCACAAAGAACTATCAAAAGTACAAAGACTGGCATGTCTTATGATCACGGGGGCAATGAGGACAACGCCCACGCAAGCAATGGAAATCATGCTCGGTCTCAAGTCACTTAAAATAGAAGCGGAGAAGAGGGCCATGGAACAATGGTATAGAATGAAAGCATGTAAGGAATGGAGAGGAAACTGTGTGGACAAGGGACATGCACTCATTCAGAGGGAAGCATGTTCGAAGATGGGGATGCTCACCCAAAACAACGACCTCATAAAGAGACAAGAAATGTTCGATAAGAAATATAGGATACATATAGGAGACAGGGACAACTGGAAAATAGAGGTAGAGCACCCCGTGACTATCTGTTTTACGGATGGTTCTCGGCGGGAATCGACGAAACTGGCAGGAGCCGGTTTAGTGATACCAAAGCTGGGGAAGAAGGTACACATACATCTGGGGAGGTATGCTAGCGTATTTCAGGCAGAGCTATGCGGCATAATGAGATGTGTGCAAATAATAGATGAATGTTCGCAGAAAGAGGGATCTGTTGTAATATACACAGATAGCCAGGCTGCGCTAAAAGCGTTAGACAAGCCGATGGTAAGCTCAGCCTTGGTAAAGGAATGTAGGGAAGCCCTAAACAAACTTAGAGAGCACACAAAGATTATGGTAGCATGGGTACCTGGACATCAGGGTGTGACAGGGAATGAAAGAGCAGACGAGATGGCGAGACTAGGGGCAGAAAGGGAACTCATAGGACCCGAACCTGCACTGCCAATATCGGCAGAAGTCACGAAAGGAGTTATAGCCAGGCTAATGGAGGAAGAGGCTAACAGACAATGGCGTGATACAACGGACTGTCGACATTCGAAGGTGATCCTAGGAGGCATAAACAGGAAAAGGACCAGGTATCTCCTGGAACTAGGTAAGAAAAATCTCAGATTATCAACAGGCATAATCACGGGACACAATTAACAGGCACCTAAACATTATGGATGTAGTAAGTAATCCATACTGTTCGCACAAGAGGAGACAAGTAAGCACGTCATAGCGGAGTGTGCAATGTATGCAGCAGCACGCTATAGCATCTTCAGAAAAGACAAACTAGAAGAAGAAGAGCTGAGGGACATTAATCTTAAAGATGTCCTTTCCTTCGAGGAGATTTGAGGAAGAAGGCTCAATGGGAGCGCCGCCGGGACAGTAATTGTTGGCTCCAATTGGGAATTGGGCTGAATGAACGCATCCACGCGATCGACAGCCCGCCTGTCTCCGGCCGGGCGTCCCTACTCCAAATCATCATATACATTATACATTGTTAAATTTGGTAATCAGCAGCCTTGATTAAAAAATGCAGAAAAAGTAAAGCAATTGAAGTAACACGGTAATTAACATAAAAAATAGGCCCTCCGTCGCACAATGACCTAATTTACGAACGCAAAATGTCCATAATCCAAGCAGCCATTGTAAGAGTAACATTTATCTTAGGTATATAATATCAAACTTACATATACTAGTAGGTGTCTTTATATCCTAATTTTTAGATTTTTTATTATCACCTTATTAGATAAAATCCGTATATTTGATGGTAGACCCACAGTACTAAATGTTGTAGTTGCGGTGTTTGTAATATTGGTCAGGACTCCATATTGCTTTTTTGTGGCTATGAGAGGAACCACTGGTGTTTCGGAAGTGGAACCCTGTCCATATCCGATGTTTCCCATGGTTACATATAGCTCCACAGACACACTCAAAGCAACTAGCATTACGAAATGTTAAATTTTGGGTTTCTTTCTTCCATAATACTTGATGCACAGCAAGGGTGCCTCTGAATATTTGTAATTTAGTTGGGACTCTCTTTTCTTTTTCTTTTTTATATATAATATCGTGAATACCTAGTAAGCAGGCGGGTTTCGTGAAGGGACGAGGAACAATTGAACAAATTGTTAATATGAGGAAAATAATAGAAAAAAGTCGGGTGTTCAATACCCCTATCCTCATGTGCTTCATCGACTACTCGAAAGCGTTTGACCGCGTAAGGTGGGATTGCATGTGGTCCATATTACTGGAGATGGGCGTACCTAAATATCTTGTAATGTTGATTGCAAGTCTTTATCAAGATGGAAAGTCCGTGGTGAGGGTTAACGACGTAGTTTCTGGAACTTTCAAGACAAAGAAAGGGGTAAAGGCAGGGATGTATTCTCTCTCCCATCCTGTTTAACATTTATGGTGAATATATAATGAGAAAAGCCTTAGAAGGATGGGATGGACGCATCTCTGTCGGTGGCGTAAAGATTAGCAATCTGAGATACGCAGACGACACCACACTTTTTGCTACATCGCAGAAGGAACTGGCAGAGATATTCCATAGAGTGGAGGTTGAGAGTGGGCTGGTTGGGCTAACCATCAACAAAACAAAGACAAAAGTCATGAAAGTTGACAGGTCCGGCCAGCTCGCTCGGACAGGAGAAATCTCGGAATTGGAAGTCGTCAGCGAGTTTGTCTACCTCGGATCCCTACTAACTGATCAGGGTGGAAGTGAGCGAGAGATCAAAAGGAGGACTCAGATGGTCAAAGCTGCAATGAGCAAGATGACACAGATATGGCAAGCCAGAAATATCTCCAATGTCACCAAGTTGAGACTAGTCCGAACTTTGATCTTCTCAATCTTTCTCTACGGGTCAGAGTCGTGGACAATCTGCGCCATAGACCGAAAGTAAATAGATGCCTTTGAGATGTGGTGTTGGCGGAGGATGCTCAGGATACCATGGACAGCCATGAGGACCAACAAATCCATCCTAACACAACTGAGGGTGAAAACCAGACTGTCGACCATGTGCTACCAAAGGATACTTGGATATTTTAGTCATGTTGCTCGCCTGAATACCGACAGCCTTGACAGGCTAGTGATAATGGGCAAAGTGGAAGGAAGAAGACCCCGCGATAGATCCCCGCGTCGATGGTGTGACCAAGTGACCGAAATCACTGGTCTTCCAGTTTCCTTTGCCCTGAAGGAAGCCGAAAACCGAACAAACTGGAAACAGCTAGTACACAATACAACGAAAAGCTTTCAGGGACACGACCTTCAGCTATGAAGTATACGACCAAGAAGATCGTAAATATAGTTTTCTTTTGGTTTTTTCCTTAAAATGCGCCGAAGTAAAAGTATCAGTTCGTCATTACCAGTCAAACAAAAACATTACCATTTACACAACAAAATGGTAATGATGTTTATGGTGATGACGAAAACAGATAAATATCGTCAAAACTCAAAACGACAGATTAAACCAGAGGACTCCGTCATTTTGAGAAATTGCACCGTACACCTCTTACACAACGTGGTTGAATAAAAGTAATATTTTTATCTAAACCTGATTTATTATGTTGTTGGTGATGACGCTGAAATGTGACCACACAATTTCCAATGGTATATTTAAGCCGAAAAATTTAACTTCCCGTGCAGCAAACTCGCGTGCACTCTAGTCCGCTTTGTAATAGTGACTGAAGAGCGGGTAGGTGATGTCGTTTCGGGTATTCAGCCATTCGGAAATAAAATAAAAATACTTTGACGCGACCGCAATGGCGATGACGAAATTCTGTGCCAAAATTTGTTTTATTTTTTATCCTTAGATAGTATTCATGAAACGCTTCGAGATTTCTTTACGAACATTGACAGGATATACTTTTACTAAATATAATAAAAAAAACGGGTTGCGTGCGGTGGATTTTTAAGAAATATGTCCCGAACTTTCATAACTCATTTTTTTTTGCTAATGGTGATGATGTTTAGTCAGTGTTAATTCGATTTATAAATTATATAAAATAAATAGACAAATTTGAATTCCGGCCTATTGTTGCGAAACACGTCCTGTATTGTTCTACATATTAATACATAACGATAATGTATTGTTTCATTTTCAAAACACCGGGAACATGTTTTTGTGCAGTTTTCGCGAATCCACCCAACAGAGCTTTGAATTTTCGCGTGACGTCACTTGGGGGTACCATTTTTACTTACAAGTGACGTCACTAACCATCCATTCCATCGTTTCCATCTTTGTATTTTTTTTATTAATTGAATAAAGCAAAAAATACGTGTCTAATATCTTTCAATATTCTAACCGACGGACTAAATAGAATTATGTATTTTTAACCGAGGCCGCACCCTGCCATAGCCTTCTACACAAATTTCATGGACATCGGGTGCAAACTTCAATCCGGTCGCTTCATTTTGCAACGCCAGGCATTGATATTAAAAAAGTTTAGGGCTGTCAGTTAGTTTAAAGTTCCTCCTTTCCACAGACTGTCTAATAGTTTTCACGAACAAATCCGAGGTTGATTTAGACATTGACAATTTGACATGTTACCGTAATGTATAACGTTTATTGCTGAAATTTGCCCTTGTCGGAACTCGAACCCAGAACCGCCAGCTCCTTGGGCAAAACCACGAAGTCAACCGCGACGTCAAATCTTTTTTACTAAGCGAGCAAGCCGTCCCCGTTTCAATTTGGCCCAAAATTAAGGCCCAAGGCTATTAGTAGTAAGTAATCTGCGGTTTACAACATTCATATATAAACGTCGAAATACTTAAACATCAAAGAACGACCACAAACTAGTGACTTTTAGTGTTAAATAGTGATTGACGTCTTTGAACTAAAATAGCTGTACCTGTTTTCAACTATCATTTCAGAGTCGATAGAGGGGCCAAAATCGACTTGTAGAACATGATTGTGTCTGAAATATTACATTAAAATGTCTACTTCTTCCTTTTTATTTATTGATGTATGTATAGAACCTATATATAATAGTACATACCGGTTCAATTAAAACAGATTACTCGTACTAAGTACATCGTCAGCAAAAATAAATTTACGAAACAATCTTTGGAAATTTTGGCAATATAGGCTGCAAAGGGTTTTGCTGCTCCAATGAAAACTATCTTACTTAGAGACCCCGTCGGCCGCTTTGGAAAACAATGGTTTGAAACCAGTTTAGACAACAGAATTATTTTTATTTTTTGGAAACCTGGTTTCGAATGAAGAAAAATAATTCTGTTGTCTAAACTGATTTCGAACCTTTGGTTTCGAAAGCGGCTGAAGGGTTAGAGACTACTGATTTTATTTCCATTAAACTGCTAAGACAGCCGCCTTCAAATCGGGTCCCGGGCTTCGGAGCTACGATGCCACAGACAGACACACAGATAGATCAATACACATACATGAGGCCATAGAAAGTTAGGTAAAATAATGATGAGGACATTATGATCATAGGCCTAATTAAAAATTATGATAAATTAACACACACATTAATACACACCCTGACGGCCCTAACGAACAACAGTTCGGGCAGGGATCGTTCGAGGCTCCTAGCAGTCTCCAGACCAGAGTCTGGACAGTCGCTTCACGCTTACCCCTCTCCGAACACCGGCACCTTCATCGACCCTAGCACACTTCGAATAGCCATTGGTCTCAGAATAGGCGCAGATATTTGTGCGGAGCACTGCTGCACCTCTTGTGGAGCCTCTGTCGACCGCCTGGGACACCATGGCTTCGTCTGTTCTTCGGGCGCCGGCCGCCGCTCTCGTCACGCCGCACTCAACGACATCCTGAGAAGGGCACTTGTCAGCGCCAACGTCCCCGCGGTCCTGGAACCCCATATCATCCGGGACGATGGAAAGCGCCCTGACGGGATGTCGTTGATCCCGTGGAGAATGGGCCGCGCGTTGGTTTGGGATGCCACTTGCGCTGATACGCTGGCGGCGTCCTACCTTTCGGCGACCAGCAAAAGAGCTGGTGCGGCGGCGGACGCCCGTGAGCACTCGAAGGTGGCCAAATATAGTTGTCTCGGCGCCCAGCACGAGTTTGTGGCGTTTGGCGTCGAGACACTCGGCTCGTGGGGCCAGGGGGCACGCCGCCTGGTCAAATGTGTCAGCAAGCGCTTGCGGGAGGCGACAGGCGATCCACGCGCGGGCAGCTTTCTCGCGCAAAGGTTAGCCATTGCTATCCAGCGTGGGAATGCTGCCTGCGTTTTGGGTACCCTACCACGGGGTCCCGATCTTTTTTTAATGTAATTTAGTTATAGTTCCTATTTTAATGTTTTTATATCTTTCTTTATAATGAAATAAATACTTTTATACAATCATTTATTTAAATAATCAATAAGGTAAGTGATATTAGGCAATAAAATATTATGGCAAAAAATAACATCCATACTATATCAGGGAAACTAAAATTAGGGCATAGGAGTGTTAGGAAAAATGATCATTATGACGAAGAAATACTCTTTAAGGAATACAAAAATAGGATAAAAAACTTTAGTGGCTCCGATATAGATCCGTGCTATACTTATAAAAAAGGTGGTGTGTCCTTTTTTGTGGAGGGTTAAAAATAGTATAAGTTGTAAAATTGGGTTATTAACCTATTATGTGTATGTAAATAAATATATAAATATAAATTGTTCGTAATACCACAGAAAAAAATCGGTATAAAAAAAACAATTGAATTAAAATCCGGTACCACCGCTTTACCGTTTTTCAAAAAACATGATATATATTTCACTTTAACATTTCGTTTGTTAGTCCTGGCGTATTCTGTTTGCTTGCGTTTAGATATATGAAAATGTTGTAAAAATATTCATATTGCTAAAGGGAGAAATGAATTGAAAATATTTGAAAGGGCTTGTTGCTTTGTACAATTTACAGATGTAACGTTTGGTGACTCGTTTGGAATCGCAGACAGCGATAATATTTACCAAGCTATTCTGAATAAACACTAAACAAATTAAGAATTGATGAAATAATGAATTGAGAAATAATGTAACGAGGAACTTTATTCTGTAAGTATGCCACAAGGGCACTTTTGCATGTCTCAATCTATTGGGATAACAAATAGTCTTGTGTAATAGTTGACGTAGGCAATAACAGCCAGGCTCAAGTGGGATTGGGCAGGCCACGTCCGGCGTATGAATCCGGAAAGATGGGCCAGCATAGCCACCAAGTGGGTGCCCCAAAATGGGGGACGTAGACGGGGCCGGCTCGGAAGGAGATGGCGGGTGACATTATACGGTATTTGACTATGGTGAATATAAATTGTGGCATTTAAACCATTAACCACACATTAAAAAGTACGCGGAACCAAATAAACTATCACTAACTTTTGGACATTAGTTATACTATTTTTAATTGTACAATAACTAAAAAGAAGACGTGTTTCGACTACTGCTTTTTATGACGTCACATGCCTGTATCATCATAGAAGCTTCATACTAACAGATCGTTTTTGACATTATTTTCATTAAGACTAGCTGATTTGAGCTTTCATCAGATACCGTATTATGTCGGAGGCAGCGTGAGACGGGATCTATTAGTCTAAGATCCCGATATAATATATAACGACCTTCACCGAGATGTTTATTTGATGAAATGTATTTTATATTTAATTTAATATGTCAATAAATATATTGCATATGGGTTGCCTAACAAATTTTAGTCCAGGGTATGTTTAATTAATAATTAAAAAAAATATTTTTAACCATTTCACCGGTTTGATTAATATTAGATCAATTATGATACCATCGAAAGTATGAAACCCATAGAATATGCAAACGTTAGGTTGCCTAGGCCTACTATTTTCCCGTCACAACTATCGGGTAGCCAGGTATAAACAGGTAAATCTATACCTACTAGCATTTTGCAACGGTCTGATTATTGAATTGAAATTAAATAAAATTAAGATTATTTTATTATGAATTTATCTAATAATCAAACCAGTGAAATGTTTAAATTTTTTTTAAATTTAATTTTTAACAAAACATACCCTGGACTAAAATTTGTTAGGCAACCCATATGCAATATATTTATTGACGTATTAAATTAAATATAAAATACATTTCATCAAATAAACATCTCGATGAAGGTCGTTCTATATCGGGAATCGGGATCCTCTACTATATATGGAAATCAAAGGAAGAGGCCTTGGCCCAGCAGTGGGACACTCCTATAGGCTAGCTAAAAAAATGATTATACGTATAGGCAACGTATTACTTAAGTTTGTTTTTACGTATAAATAAACCAAATGGTTAAGGAAGTTGTATAGTCGTAAGATTATAACGACATAACATATACGTGTGAAAATTGTGTCTGTTTTGTCTTGTTAAAACAAGAACTTATACAAAATAGTATAAAAAAAACTGACAAGAATAAAATTATATTTCATGAAGGCAAAATTATAGCCCTTTGAAGAAGGATAGCTAGAATAGCTATAGTTTCTTGTTATACGTTATAAGTGTTATTGAATCCTAGAGATAAAAAAGTAGTGTTTCGGTTTACATAAATCGCGCTCAGCATAAAAAAACCTCATTAAAACTTCATGTTTATCAAACAATATTTATTAATATTTATTGCGTTATAGAATTAAAGAAAAACTGACTTAATGCCATAACACATTCTCTACCAGTGAATCTTGGGGCTAATCAGAAAAAAAACAGATTATGTTATAATTAAAATGAATGTGAAACGGGTTTACTCACGTCGTATAAGTCGAATATTGTTCGACATATTTCAAATCGGTTCGCGACTCGTAATCAGGAGCGCCGATCAGTCGCGTACTTATTAAAATGCATAATATAATGAAGAGACTCAAGGGAGTTTTCTTTTATAAAACTGATTATCTTACGTAAAAATACATTATTTATTTACCTGAGGCGTGCTGAAGCCATGATTGGGATTTTCAGTCCGCTAGGCGGAGAAAAAATCTCACTTTCTGGCCAAGGCAAGACGTAAAGACTTAAGAGCCCCCTTCTTCTTTGGCGGTACACTCTTGTTAGAGTGGTCGTGGCCATCATCACGTCGTTGATTTTATGGCCTGCTTTACAATACGACGCCATTCCTCTCGTACTGCTGCCCTCCTGGTACATTCGTGTAGAGGACCGTTGACGGCGGTTTTTACTTGATCCGTCCACCTCATCGGTGATTTTCCGCGTGGTCGGCACCTCTACCATGAGTTAACATGAGTTAGTTTTTTTTTTGCATACAACAGATTCTTGATGAGTGTATAATATAGTAAAATGACTCCGAAACCAATCTGCGCTAAATGTAACAAAAAAATACAGCAACCACATTATCTGGTATGTTCAAGTTGCAAAAAATCGTATGACCTTCCTTGCTGTAATGCTGAAAAACGATATGACCTTATGGATAAGGAACGTAGGGAATCTTGGATCTGTATGACATGCCATAGGAGTAAAAGAGTTCGTAAAAATATTACGCCAAAAAATCAAAAATCCCAGGTCCAGACGATCCCTACATCTTCAACGCCTAAGGAAAGGCAATGTGAGACGGAAAATTATCATACATCAGCTACAGCAGCTCCGCTTGGATACCAAGAGCAGCTATCTAAAGACTGCTGCTCAGTTTCTCCTGACAGGATAACCAGAAGGAAATATAACCTACCCGTACACAATTCCTTCCACTCACTTTCTTATGAAGAGGCATCTGAGGACACAACAACGCATAACTGCACCAAGTTAAACAGAAGTTGTCCTGATGTATCCAAGATGGGATGCGTGCATGACCAGGACATCTTGCAGGTCTCAGAGTACTCCGAGACGCAGAATATTAGCACCATAAGTTTGCCGAATTTGGACTCGCAAAGGAAAAATATAGTTGTCGAGGAACTGAAAACACAAATAAAAAAACTTGAAAAACAGTTATTGAGTGCAGACGGTGAAGTCAAAAATTTCTAGGGGAAAATCATCAGTTGCGAGATTCTTTATCAGAGGCACACAAAAAAATTGACCTTTATAGGAACTTATTAAAAGGTCGTGTACCTGGTTCGCCAAATAATAGAACACCTATGTCGATAAAAAAGAAAATGTCGAAGTCGGGGACAGCTTTGCCAAGTAGTCTTTTAAAACAAACTAAGCCAATAGGAGAATCGACAAAACTGCAAGACAATTTGACTTCATCATCTACGGCCAGCGATCAACCAGCTCTAAAACCGACGTTAACAGAATCTTTGAGTGTCGCATCCGAAAATCCGTCAAAAAAGGATAAACTCCTAATTTTAAGCGGTAATAATAAAAACAGTGTAGTGAAAACTATTAGGGAGAACGAGTACTTTAAAAATTTCTCATACTGTCATTATATCGTACCCAATGCCGGAATAAGGGACTTAATTAAGAATTTACCGGAAAAACTTAACTATATGACTAAACGTGATTATTGCGTAATTATGATTGGAGAGGAGGATTTTCATTACTCTGTCGATCTAAGTGATCTAGTAAGTCATTTGCGGGATATTGTAAAACGTATTACATCTACAAACGTCATATTGGTCTGTCCAACGTATATATGCGGCAAACCTATATATAACGCTAGAGTAGAGCTATTCACCTATTTAATGTTGGAGGATTTGCACAAATTTCATGCATGTTTCTATGTTTATGAGCCCAACCTCAATCTGTCATTTGATATGTTCCTTAAGAGGTCCGGAAGGATTAATAATACTGGCATGAGAAATATTATTGAGAACTTACAATATAATATAGGTTGGATTTCACACAGTAGTTATACTGCGTTACAAACAGAGATCTGTTCCTCTGTTTCGAATCCTGATACACAGGTTTTTTTAGGTCAACCCTCCGGGCAAGTTCCAGGGTCACCCATAGCTCCTCAGGACAGTTAGAGACAACTCTGGATATTAATAACATCTTCCATCAAAATGATGCTGCCAATGGAAAATGTATTGACGTCAATGTAAATAACCATAATGTGGAGAGTAACTTGAGTGTATTCCATCAGAATATGTGTGGTATCAGTAATAAACGGCATGACCTAGAATTGTACATAGACGAGAGACAACCAACATTGCACTATGTCTACATTACTGAACATTTTTTAAATTGTACAGCTATCCCCTCATATAACTTTGTAAATTATGTTATTGCAGCTTACAATACCAGGATTATAGATGCGAAGCTGGTTGCTAACATTTCTAGCCCAGCGGCTAGAAACGGCTTATTTGGCTTATTATCATTTCTAGCGATAACAAGCGGCTGGAAACGGCTGCTTACATTTCATTGACATATTCACATGATTCAATGTTTGTTTTTGTTATTTTTCTTTTCATTTATTTACTATAGGATCTATTTAACATAAATAGACATAAACAGTGACATTTGCATATGTATTAAGTGTTAAAAACTCAAAATTCTCTTACAAAAGGTGAAAGAGCAGTGGAATAGGACTATTTTAATAATTTATTTGTGAGAGATGAATTGGAAATAGGTATTTATCAGTTACCTAGTAATATTCAATTCAATTCAATTCAATTATTTATTCATAAAAATACATTTTATACGTCATTATATTAAATTTTACATTTTACAGGTACACGTAATAGTAAGCATTTAGTTGTATTTCTATAATGCACCAACGCAACGAGCCTCGCGCACTCATCCCCGCATGCCCCGCGCACCCCTCAGCCCCCCACACGCATTTATCCTGCCGCGCGAGATTCCCGCGTTTGGTTTACAATGATGATTAGATCCAAAATAAACTGATTTAGCTACCTTTATTCTTATAATTTTCATACACCGCCACCTGAACACAAACGTTGTTTCATAGTTTACTTTTCGTATCTGAATTAAGTAAATTAGTAGGTACAAATGGTGTCTTCGGGGTCTATTTAAAAAAAAAGAACATTATAAGTGCTACTGTATAACAAAAATAAGAGTTTAACAAAAAAAAAATGTAATAAAAATCATTTCTTTATTTGATGCTCAAGTCGGGTATCTACCCGGTATCAAGCGGCTGGTTATTCGTTTCTAGCCGCTGCTTTCGGTTACTACCGGCTTACAAGCCGCTGGTTTACAACTATAACCAGGATTAATAAAAAGAAAGGGGGAACCCTAATATTAACATTAAATGACAGGCAATGTGAAGAATTATTGATTTGTAAGAGCCTTTATATGATGGAATGCTTTGAGATATGTGGAGTTAAAGATAACCTTACAAGTACTTGTATATTTTGTTTGTATCGAAATCCTGTAGACAGACTATTTAACGACTTTAAGCAGAGGTTAGAAACGCTATTAGATCTCTATGTCGACAAAAAATGTATCATTTGCGGAGATTTTAATGTAAATCTACTTAGTGAAGATCGAAAAAGAGATGAGTTTTTGAACCTTTTAAAGCCCTATGGATTTAGACATTTATTTAATGCCCACACTTTTAAGAGGAATGACACAGAATCATGCATTGATAATATAATTACGAATCTTCCTGATGATGCGTTACGAAATTATTATATCGACCATAATAACTTGGCCGATGGTCATGCAGGGATATTCTGTGATGTTTTTCTTGAGGAAATAGGGGTTACAAATAACGCGAATAAAGGGTCTCTTTATACTATTAAGGAACAGAGAATGTTTAATGAGGAAAATAATACTAGTTTTAGAAGCCTCTTGCAATCTGTTAATTGGTTTGACTTAGGAATCAATTCGTTTCTGGCAAAGGTAAAACAATTATTTCGCCAATGTTATAAAAAAAAGAAAAGAAAATATACGCATAGCAAACTGGAAAAACTAAACTGGGTTACTAAAGGGATTAGGGAATCTAGTAAAATGAAAAGATTTCTCAACACTGCTGATAAAACAAAATGTGACTGCAGCATCCTAAATTATCGTGACAAATACCTCAGATTGTATAGAAAAGTAACGAGAAATGCTAGAAAATATACAGTTAAAAAAGAAATTGAAAATGCCAAAGACTCTGTTAATCGCATTTGGAAAATTGTAAATAAATGTAGAGGTAAAGTCAGGAAAACCAAGCAAGAACCGATAACATTAGTGATAGATAATAGAATAATTTCAGATGCAACACAGGTTGCTGATACTTTATCAGATAACTTCGACCATGGCAAAACCGTGCTAACGGGAAATTATAAAACTGCACATGACATAGTAAATCATACTTTGCCTAAATATACCAATGATATGACTTGGTGGTCAGTCACACCTGCAGAAATTAAAACTCTTGTTTCCTCGATGGAAAACAAAAAATCTTGTGGTTATGACGAAATGCCGATTTCAGTGCTTAAAGATAAAGACATATTGGCCGGTCCATTAGCTTATCTCTACAATAAATGTTATGAATTAGGTACTTTTCCTGACCAACTTAAAATTGCAAAGATTTTACCTGTGTATAAGAAAAATGCCAAAAGTAATCCAAAAAATTACCGCCCTATTTCTTTGTTACCAGTATTGTCAAAATTGTTTGAAAAACTGATCAAAACAAGATTAGTTAAACATCTACGAGTCCACAGTATAATTAACTCTAGACAATTTGGATACCAAAAGAATATTGGAACTAGGGACGCAATAGACACCTTACTTAGTGACGTAATAGTCAGTCTAAACAAAGATTCAAAGATGGCGGGGTTATTTTTGGATTTAAGCTCGGCCTTCGATACAGTTGATCACACGATCTTGTTAAACAAATTAGAGTTTTATGGTATTAGAGACAATGATCTACAACTATTCAAAAGTTACTTGCAAAATAGGAAACAATTTGTAGAAGTGAGACAAGTATTAGAAGGTATTGAGAGAGTCAGTAAATCTAAGGTTACCAGTGTTACTAGAGGGGTTCCACAAGGATCAATTTTGGGCCCTATTTTATTTATAATATTTATTAACGATCTCATCACTTTTATGCAAAATTCGTTGCCTGATATAAAAATTGTAGTCTTCGCTGACGACACTAGCGCAATTATCACTGCTGAGAGTGACGATGTTCTTAAAAACAAGCTCCATGCAGCCCTCCTTGCCTTTCATAGATGGTTTAATGTGAACAACTTAAAATTAAATATGGAGAAAACAAATATAATTATTTTTAGAAGTGACCCTAAAAATAAGAATAGTCTTAAAATTAATATTGAAAATGACATACTGCAATCAGTAGAAGTAGTTAAGTTTCTGGGTGTGTATATAGATTCCCTTTTAAATAGGAGAAAAGAATTAGAGGAGATTGAAAACTCAATTAGAGCTCAGCTTGTTATGCTTTAAGAAGCTTAAGAGATCTTGTAGGAATAGATCAATTGAAAGCCGTATATTATTCCCTAGTGGAATCAAAACTACGATATAGTATAAAATGTTGGGGAGCTACTTACAAATACAACATGAAAAAAGCATTTACTGTTCAAAAGCGGGCTATTAGAATAATGGTACGTATCCCACAGTGGGAGTCGTGTAAAGATCATTTTACCAACCTTAAGATCCTTACGGTACCGAGTCTTTATATCTTAATACTGGTGACGGATCTAGTAAAATTTCTGGCAAATAACGAAACGGAGACTGTTAGAAATACACGGCTTGCCACAAGGACTAAAAACCTCAACCTCCCTTTCTGTCCTAGACTTAAGTTAGCAGAATACTGTGCAGACTTCCAAGCTGTAAAAGTTTTTAACAAGCTGCCAACAGATCTCAAATGTGTTTCTAGTCCTGATATATTTAAAAATAAAATTAGACATTTTCTTTTGCAAAACTGCTTTTATAGTATAGAAGAATTCTTTCATCGTGACATAAATTGATAATAATTAATGTATAGTTTTTATAAAATAAAATGTAGTTAGCCTTATTTAAGCACATCGTTTTTATTTAAATAAGATATGATAAAAATATATTGTCAAAACTGGGAATAGTTAACATGTTAAAACTATAATAATTTAAGTGTAATATGTATCTTAGCTAGTAAGTTTTTCAAACACAATGTATATTGTTACTGAATAAATTGAATTGAATTGAATTGAATTTAACATGACCGTACTTGCTAGCGACAGCGTAATTTTTTTGTATGGAGAATAGTACATCGCCCCTAGCGGTCACTTTGTAGAACTACAATTCTCCATACAAGCCATTTACGTAGTCGCTAGCGAGTACGGTCACTGTAGACTCATGGTAAGGGTACTGGTTCCCTCGACTTTGCCTTGTACCACCAGGCGCTCGATAGATTCGCATCCGCCCGGCATACGCTATACGTGTCCAAAGAAAGTGAGGATTAAGAGCCCACCCATGCAAAATTCGTCAGGTGAATGATCCTAGATCTCAACATCCATAGTGATTAAAAATCTGTCCCTTGGAAATAAGAAACTTAAACAGTTTTTCTTCAATCTTGTCAGCGTGAAAACACGATTGGTAATAATTTTCTCGATACTTTTATCTCTCAACCATAACCCTTTTTAGGGTTCCGTAGTCAACTAGGAACCCTTATAGTTTCGCCATGTCCGTCTGTCCGTCCGTCCGTCCGTCCGTCCGTCCGCGGCTTAGCTCCGTGATCATTAGTACTAGAAAGCGGAAATTTAGTATGAGTATGTGTATGCAAAACGCCGACAGAACAGTAAAATAAAATTAAAAAAATATATATATTTTTTCGGGTACCTCTCGAACACCTAAAGTGGGGGTGATTTTTTTTTTCTTTTCAACACTAGTGTGTGGGGTGTCGTTGAATAGGTATTGTAAAAATATTAGGGGTCTTCTAACATCATTTTTTGATAAAGTCAGCAGTTTTGTAAATATTCGCTCCAAAAACAAAAAAAATAGTGTCCCCCCCTCTAACTTTTCAACCACGAGTCAAAAAAATTCGGGAAAATTCATGTTAATGAGGCGTTATAAGTACTTTCAATGAAAACTATATTGAACAAAATCGGTCAAGCCGTTTTTGAGTTATCGCCAAATTACATAATTTTCTTTAAATGAAATGAAATGAAATGAAATAATTTATTCAGTAAGTAGGCCACAGGGGCACTTTTACAAGTCAGATTGTGAATCTACCGGCATTTCGCAAGAGGAGACCGCTGTTGAGAAGAACGCCGAAAGAAACTCAACAGTAAGTCATTTTTTCGTAAATAATATTTAAAACAATTACAATGATTACATTTGTGTTATAACTAATTACACTGGTACACGTAAAGGGGATGTATAGATACTCCAAATCAATGTTAAGTAGGAACATTAAAATAAAATTTTAACGATAAATTCATAAAAGGTCGTAAGTTGACTTCCAGAAGGTAATAAGTGATTACAGTTTCTAGGGCGTTTACGACCTTTTAATAGAGCTTTAAATCTTTCTTAACTTAAACCTCGGGCTTAAAACAGCAGTTTATTGTGAAGGATGAGCAACTACGGAACCCTACACTGAGCGTGGCCCGACATGCTCTTGGCCGGTTTTTTTTTTGATATTTTCGGTTGGATCTTCAAAACCCTTCCGTTTTTAACAATGTTTTTAACTTAATAGATGCACAATTGTAAGTCCTCAAAAACTGTAAAACTATTTTCAATATAAAATGCACACGTTTATGACACAACTCAAAAAACATTTCCGCACTTCCGAGCACGCACTTCCATCTCGCTCACGCTTACGCTCAGAGAGAGAGAGCTCTTAAGACAAACCACGGGCAGTAATTCGTAAAGCCCCAAATCGCATATTTATAGCCTCACCTTTGGTTCGGGCCACGAACACCTGCGTTCTGGGACATTCACGAATTTTCCGTTCTAGGTATGTAGGTATAGCCTAAGCGTCGGTGCGGCCCAGCGATAGTGGCGCTACAAACAGCTTTCATATGGCAATAATGTGCATATGTCATATATTTGCATTATTAAACGTCAAGCGATTTGTTATGACCTGTGTGAAGTTAGCGACCAAAAGTTGGCGGCCAAATATTGGCCAACATTTGGCCGACTACTTCACAAAGTCATTAGGCCCAAACTAAGTGAGGTAGAGCTCTAGTGAAAGCTGATTTGATTAGCTCTTTAGGTGTGTTTTATGGTGTATATAGTCAGACCCCATTCATCGATCAAGAAATCGGTTGAAAATGTCAAGATCTGCATTAATATCACAAAAGCCCTACTGGCAGCTGATTTTAATAACTCTTGAGACGTAATGCATACTACATATAGAGAAACCCCATTCATAGATCTAGAAATAGGGTGGAAAAGTCAAATTCTGTGTAAAAGTGCAAACAAAACATGGCTGCTTGGTCATTACGTTTAAATTAAGTGAGGTAGGGGTATATTAAAAACTGATTTGAAAAGCCTTTTAGATGTGGTTGGACATGCCAAATGCCAATAGTGATACTTAATATACTGATGAAGAAAGAAATACACTTCAAACTTGAAATTCTGAATACTGCCCGCCAACTTTTGACCGCTAACTTTACACAGGTTTTGTCATGAACCGAATTCAAAATTTTCTTATAATACACCCCATTGGGCTATAATGTAGTATATTTTTACCATATTTAACATATTTTTTTACCAATGACATATACCTATAAAGGGTGGGCCCTGTAACAGGAGCAATAAATTAAAACATAGATTCTTCCCTTGAAACTAAACAACATTTGTTAAGCAACTTCCGAAAATAACGTGTATTAAATGACATTTTGTAGAATAAAGTTTAGACAAAGAAGCAATGTATTGCGAAATGTCCGATATTAGTAGAGTGACAGCTATGTCAATGCTCAGGGAATGTCAACGTTGGACGACATACATTGAAAATACTATTTACTTTGTTTGAAATAATAAAATGTTGAAAACTGTTTTTTTTTAAAGTTGCTGAACAAATGTTGTTCAGTTTAACGAGTAAAATCAATGTTTTAATTTTTTGCTTATGTTGCAGGGCCCACGTTGTATACCTTATGTGAATGGATTTGTGATTGACGTAGCGTTAAAGGTTAAACATCACTGTCAATGTCACTAATGTTTGTTTACGGTTGAGGCAGAAACAAGATTCTGTGGTGTTTTAATTAAAATACATACGAAACGTGGGTACACACGTTGTAGAAGTCGAATAATAATAAATAAATATCAGACAACCTCACACTTAATTAGGCTCAAGAAGGCTTGTGTTATGGGTACTAGACGACGATATACATACTTATATAGATAAATATATACTTAAACTAGCTGTTGCCCGCGACTTCGTCCGCGTGGAACCTTTATCTTGAAAATTTTACATCTTTATTATTTTCAGATCTATAAGTAATGTTGAAATTGCTTAGCGTGCTTTTTTTGCAGTTGTTTACGAAATACATAGTAACGAACCCTTCGTACGCGAGTCCGACTCGCTCTTGGCCTTTTTTTATTTTTTTTCATAAGTCATAAGTATTTATTCATTTAACAATTTACATTGCGTTTGAAATCACACTTTCGGCTAATTAGCTCTAATTACGCGGTATCACTATAAAATCAGGTACATCTACGAACGAATAACTTTACTAAATTCGATGAGTTAAAAAAAAAAAATCATATCTTTTAATAAAATACCTTTTTACAAAGTTTCTAATTCCTAACTTAAAATACAACTTATACCCCATACAATCTTTCATCCTCTTTTTAACCCCCTTAGGGGTAGAATTTTCAAAAACGCTGAAATTACTTTTCTTGTATTCTATTCCGTTACACAAAAATTAAAGTCCCGCGCTCAAAAAAATACTTAATTTCCATACAAACTTTTAACCCCTTTTTTACCACCTTAGGGGGTGAATTTTCAAAAACGCTGTAATTAGTTTTCTTGCATTTTATTTTAATACCTTTTTACAAAGTTTCAAGTTCCTAGATTAAAAAAAAACTTGTACCCCATACAAACTTTGCACCCCTATTTAAACCTCTTAGGGGAGGTATTTCCAAAAATCCCTTCTTATCCCTAGCCCACGTTATAAAAGTAACCTACTGTGCAAAAAACAAATTTCTAACATTGGTAGTTTCGGCTGTGCGTTGATGAGTCAGTCAGGACTTCTTCTTTTATATATATAGATACATAGAACAACCATGACCAAAGCAGCACAAATATTTGCCCTGGCCAGGATTCGAACCCGGGATCGCCGGCTCAGTAGGCAAGTGCTTACAAACTGAGCCAACCGCGTGGTCAAATATCGCTAGATATGTTGTTGATGTTCTTGAGTGCTCGGTTGGCCGCCGCTGCGACTCTCGCGGCTCTCCTGATGATGAATCGCGAACCGATTCGAAACATGTCGAGCGATATTCGAGCTATTTAAATGACCGAGAATCACGGTAGTTTTCTATGTAAAATGGTGATTTAATTATTATAATATATTTTTTCTTAAACATGAAAGGTTTTCATAACGTGCGTTATAAATTCATAATAAAATTTAGGCCAGAAGAAAATAAATATTTAAAGGGGGCCCCATACATCAAACGTGATCCGCGCCATACATACCAGGTGCAAACCTAACTTAACTAGGCAATTAAAATAAAACAATTTAAACGGATTAATATCGTGTATATTAATTAATTGATGTACTTTTAAACAAATATAAATAAAATATTTATAGTAATAAATAAGGCAGACAGGTCGCGACATCTATCGAGGTTAAATTATTATACCAATATGTAACTACGGTTATACAAACTGTATTCTAATTCTGAGGTTCATATGAATGGATGGAAAGGATCCTTCCAAGAAAAGGGATTCCGGAAAAGTGTTATTGGTTCTTGCCGTTGAACGATAGATTGTGAACGAGGTCAAAGTTTAAGTTTTCGTATTTTGCACGTGTTCGATTACAAGAAAGGAGGTATTGTATTTTTTTAGTTAATTGCACAAAATAAAAGTCAGTACAAACAACGACGAACTTAGTGCCTAATGGCATTCTCTACCATTCAGCCAAGGCCAAACAGAGATAATTGAAGTAGGTGCAGATATGTAACAATTCTGAGGGTCTACAGATCGTTTTTTAGGGTTCCGTAGTCAACTAGAAACCCTTATAGTTTCGCCATGTCCGTATGTCCGTCTGCTTGTCCGTCCGCGGCTTAGCTCCGTGATCATTAGTACTAGAAAGCTGAAATTTGGTATGAGCATGGGTATGTATCACGCCGACAAAACGGTAAAATAAAAACTAAAAAAAAAAAAATTTTTTCGGGTACCTCTCGAACACCTAAAGTGGGGGTGATTTTTTTTTTCGTTTCAAGACTAGTGTGTGAGGTGTCGTTGAATAGGTCTTTTAAAAATAATAGGGGTCTTCAAACAATATTTTTTGATAAAGTCAGAAGTTTTGTAAATATTCACTCCGAAAATAAAAATATAGCGTCCCCCCCTCTCACTTTTCAACCACAGGTCAAAAAATTATGGAAAAATTCGTGAACAGGAGACCTTATAAGTACTTTCAATGAAAACTATATTGAACAAAATCGGTGGAGCCGTTTTTGAGTTATCACAAAATTTCATAATTTTCTTAAAAGGGCGTAAGTTGACTTCCAGAAGGTAATAAGTAATTACAGCTACTTTGGGGGCGTTCAAGTATTACGTAGGCGCAATTTAGGGGGGAGGGGGGTCTCGTAAAACGTTACGATGCGTTACAGGGGCGGGAGGGGGTCTCTGACAACACATTACGTAACATTGTTTCTCTTGTTTATAAAAATCTTGTCGTTTATTTCACGGTCGTAATTTTAATCATTTTAACATATCTTTTGTAACTTTTGGGTAAAAATGGTCACTTTTTGTGTCACTAATGGTGTTACGTAACGTTTAGAGAGCGGGAGAGGGGGTACAGAAAAACATTACGGCGCGTTACAAGGGGGGGAGGGAGGGTCAAAAATCTTCAAAAATTGCGTTACGTAATACTTGAACGCCCCCTTTGGCGTTTACGACCTTTTTATAGAGCTTGTAATCTTTCTCGTAACTTAAGTCTATAGTGAAGGATAAGCAACTACGGAACCCTACACTGAGCGTGGCC
Organism: Apotomis turbidana; assembly: GCA_905147355.2. Classification (NCBI taxonomy): domain Eukaryota; kingdom Metazoa; phylum Arthropoda; class Insecta; order Lepidoptera; family Tortricidae; genus Apotomis; species Apotomis turbidana. Next base: position 16,227,104 of record LR990301.1, on the reverse strand, counting down.
CGACATGCTCTTGGCCGGTTTTTATAACACTTATTTGCCACATGATAGCACCCATATAACGTTGTTGTTGTTGTTGTTGTCATAAGGCGGGGTACCTTAGGACAACAACAACAACAGAGGGCCTTCAGAGGTGCAGAGGGCCTTCATCAGCTCGCGCCACGCCTTCCTATCCTCAGCAACTTTTTTGGCCTCGCTCCAGCTCATTCCAATGGCTCGCAGCTTGCTCTCCACGGTGCGCCGCCATGAGTGTACAGGACGTCCGCGTCTGCGCCTTCCGTCCGGCGGCTTCCACTCGGAAGCAATGCTTGCTTTGTTCGCTCCTCCACGTCGAAAGGTGTGACCTATCCATCTCGATTTGCGCGTCGCGATGTCTACACTTATGGGAGACTTGTGGCATGCCACAGGTCGTCGTTACGCATCGTCCTCGGCCAGAATACGCGGAGAATAGACCTCAGGGACTTGTTTACGAAGACTTGCAGCTTGTTCGTTAGGCCTTTAGTCACCCTCCACGTCTCACAGCCAAACAACAATACCGACTTGACGATCGACTCGAAAACGGAGACTTTACACGACGAGTGAGGACGTTGGACTCCCACACAGGCTTTAGTTGGGCAAACGCAGCCCTGGCTTTCTTTATTCTGCTGTCAATGTCATCGTCTGATCCTCCTTCGCATGTTAATACGCTGCCTAGGTACACAAACTAGGGAACAGAGTCTAGGCTTTCTCCTCTCAACGCCAGTGCTGCCGTCCTTTAATAAAAAGGCCGCTAAATACGGAAGTGCTATTTTGAGTAAAAGCGAAAAACGTGGGAAACTATTTCTCTAGACACCAGTAAGAGATAACTGTATTTTTTTTATTTATTATTGTAGTATTGCATTAGTACTATTTTTGAAGTAAATTTCATGGATATTAAGTGGATATTAATAGGTTTAATTTACAAATTTCCTTTTTTGCTTTGTATTGGTTGAACATAAAAACGGAAATCAAATAACTAAAAGGTGGTTAGAGTATGTTTAGCGACCTTCTAACTTAGTAATTAAGAGTAACGTGAGATGGATTGTACAAATAATAAAAAGTTAAAAATTAAAACATAGTTAAAAGGTGGTTACTTAATGTAGCCGCTTTTTAAGTTTGTATAATAAGTCAACATTATCAGCACATACAAGCCTAAAAAGTAGTTACATAAGTTTAGACGCCTTTTAGTTTGTAAACATTGGTTGCAATTGTACATTATGCAAACGTTTTATAACTTTTGCCAGACAAAAAAGCTGTAACTTACAAAACATCATAAACTAACTACCTTTTAGTTTAGCAATAAAGTTTTAATAATATAATCAAATCCAATAATATGCAGAAGTTTCTTAAACACGTGTAAGAAAAAAAATACAAAAAACTTGCAATTTTATAGTTTAAACTTTTATTAAATAAAACAAGTGTTCCTTGACATAAAAACAAAATTAAAAACTTTTCAAAAAAGAGATAAACTTCTACAAAAAATATTTATGAACATCAAAACATTCATTTATAACAAGACAGAAACATCGTCATTAAACATGATTAATGTTTTAAACTCTTAATCAACTAAAACAGTTTAATCAACTACTGTAGGTACCTAATTAATCCTTATATCAATGTGAGAGATCAATTAAATGCTTTTCAAGAGAAGCATCAGTCGAATATGAATAAACATACAATTACAAGTTAAGTTCTTTACCTTAACTATAAATCAATCATACTTAAGTACTTATACAAGTAAAGATTATTAAAATTATTTCAAAAGGTAGATCTTATCTTATTCTATGTTTATTTGTACTATTGGAGATCAACTAACTTTTATTTCAACTTACAGAAATAATTTAAAATATAAATCACATAGGTATCAGTCTCATATAGTTACGAGTGATAGACATTTGCCTAAACAGTTTTTTTTAAACTATTTCGACTCTGGCAAATCGCGCCAAAATTTTAACTTATGTGAAGGTATTACTTCCGAGCATTTGTTTAAAATATCCATTTTTCTCCTGGCGTCGGTACCTTTAGGATGAGCACGCTTAGGAAAAGTAACAATGCTTGGATTCCTTAAATATTTTTCATTTAAAAATCGTAATTGCTGGTAATCATTTTTAAAGTCTGTTTTGTATAAAAGATCATAACAACCTCTCGTAAAACACGCTTGTGAAATACTATTAAGATAAACACGCGGACTAGAATTTTGGATTCTCCGGTCTGAAATGTAGTTTGGAACGTTTATAAAATCTTCCACTAGCATAGATTTCACTGTTACTTTTCCCTTGTTTGCCGACGCCACTGAATCCGAAAAATCGGTAAAATCATAAATTTTACCTTTTTTTTTCATAGCCAACTCGACTTGGTGATGGAACTGGTCGCAACTCATGAAGGTGTGGCCGGGTTCGAAGTAGTATAACGTTACGGTTTCAGTGCCAATATAATCGCTATTTACCATATGAACAAGCATAAAATATAAGAGCCAGTTCTTGTTTTGAGCACTGCAGTTATCAAGCCAAATATGTATATGTTTGATGTCACGATTTTCTATCAAAAATGCGAAATATGCGCTCATGATATCCTCTTGCTTCCTTCCAGCTAAAGCGTCATGCCATATTACAGCAAAAGGTTTACTTGTTGATGAAATTTTCCCGATTGGTGCAAAACTTTGATTATATGTGGCAAGACGTAAGCAAAACATAATTTTTTTAAATGTGTCCAATCTAGGCAGCATGATGACTTTTTGCAAATCACCGCTGAAATATATGTTGCTTTCGTCTTGTTTGTTTTTGTGCTGCTCGTAAAGCGTTCTAGCCGCAACATATTTTTCATGGTGATTTGCAAAAGTTTGACAGGTATCGCAGCCATCAGATATGGCTTCTTGGAAATCATGACCTGTTTCCTTTTTATGTAGATTGTAATTTTCACACATCTCACACTCTTCATTTCCTAATTGCGTAAAAGATATATTCATACATTTAACGTGCTGCCTATACAATTCATAGCAAAGTGGAAATTGAGGATATTTTTCGACAAAGTCTTTATGCATAAATGTAATAGTTACATCAGTCGGCAAATATCGACGTTTAGGTGCATGTTCTCTTCTGTAGTGTGGTTCTAACGGATTAAATGACTCGACGTGTTGTTCAAGTATCTGACGATCGTAGGCTGGTGTTTTGGTATGTTTTCCACGGGAATCTATAACATCTTCATCTGATATGGAGTTGTACAATACTTTGTCATTTGTCTTATTGAATCCAAGGGTAGTCAAAAAGAATATTTTACAAACCTCCACTTTTGTATCGTTATCTTTATTGAGAAAAAAAGTTCTCCTTGGCGCTCTAAGAAGTAGGCCCTGTTTTTGCCTCTGGGGCACGGCAACTGGTACATTGCATTTTATAAATAATCGTCTTTCGTTCCATGTCAAATTCCAGTATTTATCATTAATTATTTGTCTTTCTTCACCGGTAAATAAACTAGAGCATTTTTTTCTACATTTTGAATCGCACCCTGGCTTAATCTGGTATTGCAATCGCTTTTCTTCATTTTTTTGTGCGTTTCTTTCGCTAAGACTTGTGTCGTATTTTTTCCGCTTAGGTGCCTCAATGTCTTCGTCAATTTTCTCAGATAAATCATTACTATCCTCGGTACTATTGTTGATTGTGGTTATAAAGTTTAAATCAGTTGTATTTCTTCTTTTTCCCAGGCTTGAATTTGTTTTATTTATCGTAAGGCTATCAGCTGTATTTTGTATTTCAGTAGTATTCCTTCGCTTAATAACATTAATAGTTTTAAACATAACCGCACAAGACCCATTTTTATTACATGTATTTACTGTGGTGGCTGTTTCATCCTCCAATTCATCGCTACTGCTAGACTCAGGAATATAATTTTTATCCCGTACGGAATCATCCGACGAAAAGTCTTCATCTTCGGTCGATGATGAAGAACTGCTGCAAAAGTCTTCGTCACATCGTAAATCAAATGTTTTTTCTTTATTTGTGTCTGGTAACGCATTTTCTAGTAAATTTACAGCATTCGATAGGTACTCGGAGGATTCAAATTGTGTGGTGGCATATTCATTGAAATTATTAAATATATCGGATGTAAGTGAATAATCCCGTTGATTTACTTCGTTTACCATCTCTTGTACAGAATTTTTGGGCAACCCTTCCACAAAAAAATCTTCATGTGACAAAGTGGGTTGGGCATAGTTGTTCGATGACTGGATAGTAGTATTATCGTTTTCACTGTTTTGACATCTAGTCTCGTCCGATAGGTTTTTGCATCTCTCGAATATAGTTTTTAATCGAGACGTCTTTGGTTCGTACCTGAAGCAATTATTGTTATACAGACACCAACATAATCCAATAATAGCAATGTCGCGTAACAACTGCGTTAAAAATAAGCCCGTATATTAATAATTAATACGTAGATTAGTAATTAAATTATGCTTAGCGACCCACCCCGAGCTGACGTACAAAAGCAAATGGACTTTAATGCAATTCGCGTGTTTAGTGAATGTCGCAGTTGTATTATTCTCGTTCAAAATATCTCAAACGCCAAACGCATTAAAGTCGTAAAACCATTCTCATTCTAAATCTCTTTAACGCCAAACCCATTAAAGACGTAAAACCATGATGTATTTATGTAGAAATATCAATATTATATACGAAGAGAGGCAAGGCTATAAATACGTCAGTCGTCAGTGCAAACAGCATTGAAATTGCTAAAAGTACGTAAGTTGCGAATATGGTGAAGTATAGTAGGTTAGGTATCATAGATTAGTGAAAATGTACTTCCTGATATAACTAAATAAATACCCCAAATTTATTTGACACACAAAAACTGTACATACCCAGTAGGTTTGCGCGGCAGCGGCATGTTGACATTGGCGGGAAACGGCGCTGGCGCTGCGCGCGACACTACCTCACTGCCATGGTATGGTATCTCTTAGGACATGGCCTGTAATTGAAAACAGCGCCATCTACTGGTTCTATTCCAAGTCTACTCGACGTCAGTGTTGCTGTGTATTTTGTAGTGTGTATTTGGTAGAAAAAATTAATCTAAGAAATGTTTAAAAAATTCTGGAAAACATAATATTTTTTAAAAATTATAGAGAATATATTTTTAATAATAATATTCTAACAGAGTTACTAATATTACAGTGCAAATAAACTAGGAAATAAAATGTATTTTAAACTTTGGTAGGTACTTAACTTTTTTCTTAAAAGGTGGCAATACCATACAAAGTCGGTGACGTTTTAGTTTTACTCCGTCGTTTGTATTTGCATTTTTGCAAATTTTCAAAGTTTGTGAAGTTCTGGCAAAGTTCTCATTTGGTGTTTTCTGGTTAACGTGCACGCGCTTTTGTGTTTTGTACGTTTGTTCCTTAGTTCACCGCATTATATCTGTGTTTAATTTGTGTCGACTTGAGTCTTCCTAGTGCTCCTCCATTAATTACCACGCATTGGATATATGAACTTTGTGATGTTACTTATGACAAATAATATACAAAAGCCAGCATTTGCTTTGTTTTATTTTTTCCTTATCACTATAAAAAATAACTGATTTATGTGGTTTTCTGTGTCAAATGCGTTAAAAGCATAGATACGCATTTACACAAAATACCACATAAATCAGTTTCCATCCTTAAATTTTTTAACTGCGTGTAGGCACCTATACAAGCTATATACACCGGTTGTAGTTATATATACAACATCCATTAGTTGAGAGCACGCCCGCTTGGGGCAGCACTAGTAGCGACGTGAAACTAGCAAGAGTTTCGTATCTATTTCCGATTATTACATTCTTATCTATGCTCACTGCCGGAGATCGCTTGCGCAACTAAATTCCCTCGTCCCGCTCGGACGACTCGTCCGAGCGGGGGTCAAGTAACCGCCTTATTGGCATGTAATGTCAAGTTGCGACGATTTACTTATGGATCTATTTGTTTTCGGTACTATCGCTGCCGAACTATAAGGACGTGACTGCCTTTAAACCATGGTTTTTTAATCAATTATCACCGTAAGTACAACATAAAAGGCGGCTTATGGTCTTTAACGGCTTTTTAATTCAGTATATTAGGACTAACTGCCTTATAGTCTATGAGTATTATTACGTTAATGAATATGATGTTCGTAAACTAGAAGGTAGTTAACCTACAGTAGCGGCTTTTTAGTTCTGGAAATCAAAATAACTGCTTTTATGACTAGTACAGTATATCACCTATCGACTACAATGAAGCAGCTATACGACTTTAACAGCTTTTTAATAACTTATTAATCTAATAGCGGCCTTTTTGCTAGTAATAGTCCCAAAATTGTGTAGTTAGCCGCTAGTTGGATGGCTGTATCTCAGTTGTTTTTAAAGATATAGCTATGAAACCCAGATAGGTTTGTAGAAAATTTTTCGCTGTATCGCGCTGTACTATTAACTCAAAAACGTCGTAAGAGCCTTTAACGGCCTTTTAGTTAGAGGACGGCAGAGTGTTCATGTTGTGCTGGACTTAATACGCATGTCGACCGTTTTGCGTCTGTTGATACGCAGGCCCATAGCTTCCCATATAACGTAAATGTAAATAATCTTTTGAAAACAAACAATGAAATAATGGACTTTCAAGTATCTAGTTATAAGCGTTGTTTACTCTCTATTTGATACAAAGGAAATAAGTTTGTTATTAATAATGTTGCCCCATGACAACGAAAATTCACTAAAATTTCTGTCACTACTCTTCAAAACCTCATATCTTGTTAGTAGATCGATACTGAGATACGAGCATTGTTTTAAGTAGGTATTAGTCAACAGCCAAATCCAACTCTGCTGAAATCGGGTATAAGTCACACTGTGTGACTCGCACATTAACCAGAAACAAAAGAGCATAACTGTGTAGTTATTTAATTTATTAAAATTAAGTCGTAATAATTGATTTAAAACCCTTCGTGTGGCAAATTCCCGCTCCGGGAGACAAGGTTGCTAGTTCAAGCCTAGTTATGGTAAAATAGAGCAAAAGATTCTGGTTCGAAAAAAAATTGAAAAAGATGGTCAAAGAACAATTGTCACGCAATGACCATAAAAATATATAACCACATCCCACTAGCAATTAGATAACCGCCAAGTTTAACGAAATTCAGACGAGTGTTATGTCAGTGGTTGAAAGAAAAATATTTTTATACATTAAATGAATTTCTAGATTATTATTAATTATTAATCTATTATTGTGTTACTTATTTTCCATTATTTTACATTGACTTACATGTAAAATAATGGAAAATGAGTAACACAATAATAGATTAATAATTAATAATAATAATATTTGTAATTTTTGCATGCTGTGATAAGCTAAGTGTATGATCTAAAAACAAGCCATTTACTATGTCAGCCAAATGTAACTACACTTAAAACAAATAAAGATTTTCATTTAATTTCATTTCATTTCAAAGAATTTGTTCACCTTGCCATATACGCCTAATTAAGGGATAAATAACGTTGTCAACATTCTGCGTCTTAATTTTGTTACAGACTATAAGTAACTTAGTACGCTTCTGGCAGTTTTCATTCGGATATTATCCTTGGATCCTAAAAAACTTAAATTTAAATTATTTCAATGCCATAGATTTTTCCGATACTGTATGTCAGTGGAAACCTTGGGCAAAACAGATACTAAACCGTCAAAATAACAGCTCGTCAAGCAACAGAGACACAATGGCATCTCATTACCCTTGCCTCAAACTGACAATTAAAAAAATTACAGCGTAGTCAATTTGGCGCGTTTTCTTAGCCGGGTTTCCCGCGTTTTCGCCTTAGCCCAGGCAGTTGGCACTCGAGCGTCGGGCGAAGCGCGCGCCTATACGCCCGTCGATTCTGTAGCGTAAAAAATTCGAGACATTATCTCTGAATGTTCGTACAATTTGTGGACTTGTGACAGTGTAGTGCTGTGTGGTGATGTGATTTTGTGTGTGACGTTTTGGTGGATTTTGTTGGTTGAGTTATTGAGGTATGTAGCTATTCAGAGTGTTATAGTACGAAGTGCTGAAAAATAACTGTTTAAAATGTTGTTTAAGATCGTTAAAAAACTTCACATTTTTTTTATTAATGTTAAAAAAATTAGGTATGGAGGAAACGAAGTAAATATATGTTTTGCCTTACGTCTCTTAATTGAATTTTATTCATCAAGTGAATATTTAATTCAAGCGGGAGACTTTTTTTAAAATACCTATTTACGTCCGATGCATAAATTAATTTATTTTTTCACTTCGCCTATGAAAATTCTGGGTAGGTAAAAAGGTTTTTCACGTTCCCTGCTCTAATGAAGTAATTTAATTTTACCCACAAAATTGTGGGCCCGCGTTGCTTTGAGGTTTCAGGGGTCGGTGATATGATTTACATTAAAAAAACGTTTCGATTGCGGTGGAAATTATGGTATGGTTTGTAATCTCCAGATTTTTGGAAATTATAAGCATAAAAATCCCAAGATTATCAGTACTCTGCATATAATAATTTCTCGGTACCTCAAACCCTAATTAGGGTCCTCGTCTCGGGAATTTTGGATGGACACCCAGGATGCTAGGGTTGGTGACAAAATCCCGGAGACTGATTATTATATTTTCTTCGGTTGACTGTCACACATAAATAAAACGATTTAAACGGATTATATCGCGTAGTCAACCTTTGACAACGGTAACTGGAAAGTTATCGAAACGTCAGGTAGGCTCAAACAAATAAGTATATGCGACATAATCCGTTTAAATAGTTTCATTTAAATGTGAGACTAATTATTATGTATAGCTAAATAGTATATGAAACTTTCGTGATAATCTTATGTAGAAATAGGCTAGGTACGCTTAGTGTGCAAATAACTGGAAGTGATATATTTTTTTAAATTCTTTGGTAGGTGAATAGTTCTTCAGTCTTCTTCATTAGGTACTTATTATTGTATGAATAGACTGAAGAACTATTTACTTAAAAAAAGGTTTTTTTTTTCTATTTTTCATATTACATATTGAAATATTAGGTATGTATGCAATGTATAAAATTTTCTAATGCAGACATCGGTTGAAGTCTATCGATTGTAATTGTTATTATCAACTGTTTACATTTTATAATTTTGATTTACTTCTCTTATTATATTTTTGTAAAATAACTAAAAAATTAAATAAAATAACAATAATGATAATAAATGACCTGTGTTTGGCACTCGTTTTGTCTTCTTTCACATCAAGCCGGCAATTTTTGGCTTTCGCGAGATCTTACTCCATCAAGGGAGGATTCCTAAAATACTCCTTGGGTCTACGAGCGACATGACCCAGCCAACAAAAACGATATTCTTGTATTTTTTCTGCTATTCCACCTAAAATGACTCTGCCGCACAAGAGGGGTGTAGACTTGTGTTGAATTAAACAACATACTGTAGTTATAAGACTAAAATTAGCTCAATAATCATGAAACAAAGTAAACAATTTTGTGTAATAAATAATTGACGGCAAAAGTTCGCTAATTTTATGTATTATTTTGTTTTCAAAGAATTTTCAAATTGTTTTCACACTCCTCATAATTTAACGAAACAATAATGGTATGACAACTATGAATTTATTGTAATGTGAAAATGGCAAATTACTTATTGCATCCATACAAATATTGGAACCCACACCACAAAATGACGTCACAATTATAAGTGGCCGTGTGTAATGCAGCGTTTTTAGTGTTCCGTAGGAATGTTGAACTTAGACGGTCATTTCTGATTTTAGAGCATTTTCTGATTTTATTTTAGTGATTAGTCCCATAGGTATAAAATTTTGAACTCAATAAAACATAGAATCGATTGACGTCCTCAAAAAAAAATGTCTACACACCTATTACCTATACCCATTTCATCTCGCTCCGCACATCCACCTCAGCATTTTCATCTTGGATACATATAACTCATCGCAAGATATACATTTAAATGCATCTGTGTAAACAACACAATAGAGATAGGTCTAAAACGGCTGCAAATACTTAAGAATACAAGTCCGATCTTAATAATGATTGATTGATCTCAATTGATAAATTACGCTTTACTATGAGTGCACTTACCGACTCAAATGTCGGGGTCTCGATTCGACGTTTGATACCGGCATCTATGCGAGATCTCACCAATGTTTCTACTTAGCGATATGCACTATTCCACCATTACCGTAATAACATTTTCTTTCTTTCTTTATAGTTTGTTGACATTAACATTTTTTTCACATACAAGTTTTTATTTTTAACTGTTAACTTAATGTTGTATTTTATAATGTTCTGATGTATTTTATAAAGTTCATGGATTTTATTTTTCACTTACTTTTAACGATGCGTTTGAGCTGAAATATTGTGTGTAATAAAATTTATTGACGATGCAAAAGTGATCCCCATGAATCCTACTTGAATAAACGATTTTTATCTTATCTTATCTTATATTAGTTAACTAGCTGCACCCCGCGGCGTTCCATGCTCATCGTACGGGAACACTATTTTTTTCGGGATAAAAAGTAGCCTGTATGTTAATCCAGAGTGTGAGCCGTTCGAGCGTGAAGTCGTAACAAACAAACACATAAACACGCTCACTAACTTTCGCCTTAATAATATTATTGTGATTATATACTGTTTTCCAAAGAGTGTTCTTTTTATAATCCTTTTATTTTTCCTATTGTATTAGTAGTTTATTTAGTATTTATTTTATCTTTATTTAATTTAATACTATAAATATGTTTTTTTTTTGTTTATTTGAAATAAACTTTTCCCTCTTTTCAATAGGTTAGAGGTTGTCCGATATTTATTTATTTTATATTTATTTAATAGGCGTAAAATTTAAAATTGCTCAACAGTCACCACTCTACAGACTTAACCTAGTGTGAACTACTGATTAATTGTACGATTTTAATTTACTGCCAAAAAACGAATCTATTTTTTTTGTTTTTAATTTATAAATGGTGCGCCTCGTCGATAATAAAAATACAAGAACAAGCAATATAAATTATGTCTAATTTTAGTATCTCTATAATGAAAAGGGATCGTAAAATGCGGGCAAAATAGATTTAAATGACGTCTGACAACCAATGAGGACCTAGCATTTCAATGAATTGCATTTTACGAACTCTGATAATGACTGATAGTTTCATCGATTATCACAGAAAGTATGAATTATAGATCTGTTTAGAAAAAGACCTTCATTACGTAAAAGATAAGAAAAATGAGTGATTGAATACGGATAGAAGAAAAATAAGACGGGGACTATTTCTGTGGTGGACTAGAAAGCAATAAAATAATAATTTGTAAAGATGACATTGTCCCAGACGCTGCTTTGTCACTGCGTTGTCATCGGGTCTAAAAATAAATACTTCGTCTATTCTACGGATCAGCCGCTCAGAGTGGGTAAAAGATGTAATAATGTCATGAAAGCAATTTACAACATAATAAAGCATATAAAAAAACAACAAATTAAAGTATATGATTTTATCGTAAATTGTTTGTATGACAAATTGGATTCATTCTTAAAAAAATCAAATTTTATTGCAGTAACAATTTCTTTGGTTTCCGCAAATGAGAGATTCAAACAATTAATATACGCGATAATTATAATCCGTAATTTAAATTAAGGGCAGCATTCCTAAAATTGTTTTAATGTCGTATATTACGAGTTATTTAACAGTACAATTCATAAAAATTCATAACACCGTTTTCTACCCGGGCCCTTTGAGCACTAGTCAAATTGGACACATTTCGTAAAGGTTTTTCGTTTCTTTTTTTCAAACGAGTTACTATAAAATGCAATAAGGTGGAATATAATATAAACTCTCCACGAGCTCGCTTTTTTTTTTACTCCGTCACATGCTAGGTTTAAAAAAAAGCTCCTTACTAAAAATTGTTAACGTAACACCTCTCCCATAAGAAGAGATTTTTCGTGTTTAGAAAAAATATACCTACCAAACAAGCACATACCATTTGTCCATAGGGCGGAGCTTATGTCCCACGAAAATTGTTATTTGTAGACTATTTAGCGATTGGGTACCTACTAAATTTGCATGATATTATTATTTAACCAATATATTGGACAGAAACCATTGCTGCTATTAAACTTTATTTTGTCGAAAGTAGTGAAATCGATTAACATCGGTCATATAATCACGGCCTTCTGTCCACTAACATCGATTAATATTTTTCTTGACGAGGCGTGTTGCGGATTTATTTTATGTCATTTGATTCTGACGAAGCTTGTTGCGGACATACATTGTGAATGGCATGCATTATTTTTAAATTGACGAAGCATGTGGTGAATAGATGTCGGTTTTATTATCAATATATTTTATTAAATTAAATAGATGTTATGCCAATGTCGTGATAAAGTACCCAATCGTAAAATAGTCTTCAAATAACGATTTTCGTGATCGTGATATACAGTTCCACCCTGCACTTAAATGGAATGTGCTTGTTTGGACTGGTATGGTTCACTAAATCATGGCAGAATAATTTTTCGCAAGATGTTTCATTTTGAAGAAGTGTGTTTCTCGGAAAACTTATACTATTTGGAATTGTTATAAAGCAAACCTAACCTAACCTAAACTGATCAATAGGATGATATTTGCATCAATTCTGAAAAATATATAACTACAGAGGAATTAAAATTCTGCGTAGTGAAAATTCGGCGAAGTTAAACATTCTACCAAAAATAATTCTGCGAAAACGCAGTAGATTAACTAGCGGCAATATTGCGTACAGATGCCATTTGACACATCAAATTTAGCCCTTGATTGATATTGATGATCTGTTGAGTCCTTGCTTCCGATGACTCAAAATGTGAAAACAAATTATCCCGACCATAGAGATGATTACTGACATTAAATTCCGCAACGTACTGTAGTTATATGAATAAAAACAGCGTAATGTAAGACAATAAGCCACTAAAATAGTTCACTGAAAGCTTCTGAATTTCGTAGAATTTTCATTTCATAGAATTTTCTATTCATAGACAAAGTTTCCTCGACGGTCATACATTTTTCGGAAATCTTGAATATGTCAACCTATTTATTACGATAGGTTAGGTTCGTGTTATTCGATGAAATTAAATTTCTATGAAATAAAAATTCGATGAGACGTTTGTCTATAATGCAAGGGTAAACCATGAAATAATGTGTTTATTGGCATAAGTTTCGGTTTCACAGTTACGACAATACTCCCACAAATTCGAATGTACAAATACGAGTACTTATATGCTGGCGTCTGTTGATGAATAATTATATATTGCGCCAATATTTGAAAATTGTTTTTTTAGAATCCTCACAAATCAACAAAGCAATAATTGTATGAGAGAATAAAAGCACTTTTTTATGGCAAAAATTGCAAATTATATTTGCATTCATTGGTACCTTTACTGGACAATGACGTAACGATTCGGACGCCATTTTGTATGGAGCGTTTTCAGCGCTCCTTAGGAATGTCAAACTTTGACGGCAATTTCTGACAATTAGAGCAGCCTAAGTGTAGTTAGTCTTTCAGTATCATCATCATCATCATCAGCCTATTCTTGTCCACTGCTGGAAATAGGCCTCTCCAACTGCACGCCATTGTGAACGATCCTCGGCTACTCTCATCCAGCTCTTGCCAGCCACCCTGCAAAGATCATCGCTCCACCTAGTCTGAGGGCGTCCCACACTACGCTTGCCGACCCGCGGTCTCCACTCAAGAACATGTTTACCCCACCGGTTATCGGTTCTTCGGCTAATATGGCCAGCCCACTGCCACTGCAAATTGCTAATACGATGACCCTCAGCATCATTGACCTTTAATTTACATCTATAACTGATGAGTTAAGCAGTGTCTAATAAACTGTAGCACTTACCAAGAAGACTGGATAGTCCAATACAATAGCGATATCCACAGCTAGTACCTACTCACAGACATTTGATCGCAATAAAAAAAGTATGAAGCCAAAAAGAAATGGCTGTAACAATTTATCTCACAAGACAATATAACATGAATTAAATATCGTTGTAAACCCTACGTTTTATCTTATATCACGCGCCCATAATAATAAAACGTATTTTATGATACTCTGAGTTTTAAGAGATTTTAAAGACGCATTATTTATGGAAATAGGCTTTCCTGTGCGAATTTTTCTCCCCTTGTCTTGAACATTCTATAAACAGCCAAGTACTTGATACCTACATCCGTAAACCCGATTTTTTTTCTTGAATTTAACCCTCGGGTACTCTCGGCCGGGTAAAAAGTACTTAATGTTGGTTATTTTTATTCATATCAAGTTACTTTTTGGGTGTGTTAGTTGCTCGAAATTCTCATTCCTTAAACTAGGGATGTTACGGAGGTGGCTTTACCGGAGCCGGAGCCGGATCCGGAGTTTCAATATTTATTTAACGGAGTCGGACCCGGAGCCGGAAGTGAAGCTGTTATCCGGAGCCGGAGCCGGAGTTTTAACGGAGCCGGAGCCGAGTACCTTTGTAACCTTGTTTTAAGTAGAAGTTTAATGTATTGAAGTGCAAGTTTGACTAAACTACACAATACAATCAAACTTTTTGCGTTAATTATTTGTAACTAAATGTCTACGGAGCTACCTTTTTTCCCAGTCTGCTTTTTCAGTCTTTATAACCCTTTAGGGTGCAACGATTTTAGGTGGCCCTTTAAAGGCATTGTTGTTGTTCCTTTCTTAGAATACACTTTCTCACACAGTTTACACTTTGACGAGTTTGTATTTATATTAAGAAAGTAATTCCATTTGGCACTAGTAAATGACTTCATTTTTAACGTAAAAGCACTCACTGATATGACGCAACCACCGGAAGTAGCTGACGGAATAATAAGACAAAAAGCGGGCGATCTTGAGTGATAGGTAAATAATTCCCGGACAAGTCAAAACTTATAGGCGTGCGCCGCGCTGCCGTGCCACGGCAAATGCAATAGCAATATCTTCACCTCCGGTATAACTTCGGTAAAAAAATAACGGAGTAGGAGTCGGAGGCGGAGGTTCAAAATAAAAAATAGCGAAGGCGGAGGCGAAGCCGGAGGTGTAAAACCAAACGGAAGTTCCGACTTAACGGAGCGGAGGCGGAGGCGGAGCTCCGTAACATCCCTACTTAAAACGAATATTTAGGTAATGGATACTACAAAAAACTACTGTGGTAGGACTCTCAAGAAAAAAAAACAACTAGTAATTTTCCAACGATGCAAAAATGGAGGTTCAAATACATAATATATATATGTAAAATGTTAAATTAAGTATGATTTTATTCCTTCAATAGGTATTTTCAAAATCACCCTCTTCACTTTCTACCATTGCGTAGCGTTTAATAATAAACTTCTTTTAATTTTAGTATGGTTTAAAAACGTTTGTTAACATTTACATAAAAATATAAAAAAAATATATAGAAAACTACCGACATGTATAAATACATAGTATATGAAATGAGATTTCATTGTATGTTTGAGAAAAGCACTTTACATGCCTAGCCGTGAAAAAGGCTTGTCGGCTTCGTATCACTATCCTACTATACCTAGGGGAACCTGGGGATAGTTGATCCCCATTTTGATTTTGGACTCTATTTTTTTATTTTTTTACAGTATTGGAGATCTTTTCAAGCCAAAATATTCAAAATTTATCTATTCATTGATAGTTTGAATGAAAACAAGATTATGCTACAATTTAACTCAATATTAAATGAAATACAATATTGTAGACTTTTACCATGTATCCCCCATGTAAGGGAGATTTGTTTACCCCTAATTGGGAGCCTTTTTAACTTTGTCGTGGTCGGGCGAAAAATAATATATCATCGACAGCTCTGAATCCTAGCATAGATAAGACTTGATCCCTCGCGGGGACACATGATTCCGTCATCATGTCACCCCCAAATCAAAAGTTCTCAAGCCTCCCCATACATAGTGTTGCTATAAAACATGCGCTACTCAAAACTATTTATCACGAATTTGAACGTATTCAATGACAATCTACACTTGTATAAACGACTAAAACAACAAACACACTGAAACAATAGCATTTATTTCACTTTTCATTAAATAAATCAAGTTAAAACTTACCGAAAATTAAGTTCGACGCGACACAAATATTTCAACGGCCACCATGTGCAAAATACTGACGTGAGTCACAGCGTGCCACGAAAGAACGTGAAGTTAGGCATAAATGAATGAGTGTTGCTAGCGTAAGAAAACGTATCGCGTTTGGTTGAATTATAAATTAACTTTAACAAGTCTCCCAAGGGATCTAGTCTCCTCAGGTTCCCCTACTCACCCGGCAAGCCCTTCTTTCCCTTCTACTATACTATTTCCTGTACTATATAATGTATATCTAGTCTTTTCTACGGCAACGCTTTCTGGAAGCCATCATTAATTTTGTGTCTAGTGCTTGTTTAATGCAAGAAAAAGCTTATTCATTATAAGCGATGGCTCTAATAAGGTGGCAGCCGGGCGGAGACACCGACCTAGATATTTGCAGGTCTAGAACTCTGTGAGGCTGAGAGAAGTAATTTTTCTCTTTACCGTAGTTGGATAAAAAGTATCTTATACCCATCCTTGGATGTTCAGCTTTGACCTGTTTGACTTCTAGTCTGCGATTATCTGGCTGATCCGATATTGATGCGGTTTTTCTCGAAATCTTGACCACTCTCCATAGAAAACTGATTCTTTATACAAATTTAGAATAGTATAGATGTTAAGATAAGTCTGATCCTCAAATCCAGAGACACTTAACATTTATACTATCATAAGGTTACTAGCTACGTTAGTCACTCACTCATCCCAAGGGAACATAAAATATTTCGGAATAAATAGTAGCCTATGTGTCGATCCAGGGAGTCAGCTACCTTCATACCAAAATTTATCGAAATTGGTTCAGCCGTTTGAGCGTGAAGAAGTAACATAGTACATACACATAAACACACTCATAAATTTTCACCTTTATAATATTAGTATGATTTTTATCAGACTACGGTAAATAAACTAAGGCTATATGAACGTATAACGTACGTTGTATAGTTATACTCCTTTTTATTGTACATGTTGCTTGGTTTGTCTACCATTTACATTTGTGTTTAGCACTCATTTGCTCAAAGGTTAACTGGAAGAGATCCCTTACAGGGATAAGTTCGCCTTTGTACGTGTTTATTCTTTTGTAATGTGTTTTTCTTGTTTTTATGTACAATAAAGTGTTTACATACATACATACGTATAGTAAACTGGAAAAAGAACCTTGGATCGTATTTTTATTTTTCAGCTTAGATACGTTTAAATCAATACTATTCCAATTATTTCTAATTTGGACATCGTAGCATAAAATTGACTATTATTGCGTAAATTATTAATTTACCAAACGTATTGCCGTCGATTTAGGCAATATGCGATATGAATGATTAATAATTATTAATAATTGTATACTATAATTAAATCTATTGTTGGAAATCTAGTGTTCGTTTGACGTATATAAGGATGACTATGCATGAATATACATTCATAAAGATGTAACTAACACTATATAGATGGAATTATGAAATAAATAAATAAATTCGTTATTACACGCAGGTATACCTATATTTCTATTATTATTGCTTTCTAATAAAAATGGGTGGATCAACTTTTTCTTGCTGTTATTCTGACCCGTGACCCAGGGGAGAATATTGACTAAACTTCTAAGAAAAGTGTTGATAATTTATATTACTGGTATGGTCAGGAGACAGTCTACATAAGAAGGGCTTATAACTGGTTAAATTACAAAGCTTTTGCTAAGTTTATAACCACGGAAAATCGTAGTTTCAAAAAGTGACCCAGGGGACAACACCATGGCAACGAGAAGCAGAAAATAGTTGATTGACCCTAATAACGAATCAATTTATTTATTCCACAAGTCCTCTATACACGATGATTTTTAATCGGTGATCAGGTACCAACTTTTCTAACTCAGTAAATGATGGCGGTCACGTTGAAGTCGTAATTACATGAAAACAAACTTTTATTTTTCTATGATAATTTTTATTTTGAAACCAATTTTGGCTTAAAATCCTTGTCACCCTACTAATCTGTATCTGTGAGCTTACAACCTTTTTAATAATTTAATGGCAATGACAATTTATGAGTAATAACTTGTCATTGTTATTACTTCGTAGAATTTCCTGCCAAAGCGATGATACTTGACGTAGGTTTCGTACTTCAATAATTTATGTAGGATGACCATGTATCTAGTGGTTATTAGTTTTAATTATGTTTCAACTTTTAATTAATTAAACAGTGAGGTAATTGCGTGAGACCTCGCCTATTAAGTTTAATTTTAGCTGGATATTAATATTTTTCTACTCCTGATCACCGATTAAAAATCATCGTGTATATTGATAAAGATGAACATGTCGCCATTTCTATCGTGATTTATGTAAATACTAACTCGCCTCGCGGTAATACCCGCTCGTACCACAGGAACACTACATTTTCTGTGATAAAAACCGGCCAAGTGCGAGTCGGACTCGCGCACCGAGGGTTCCGTACAAACACTTTCCATCCCTAAGTGGTTAAGTTAAGTTTGCACCTGGTATGTATAGCGCCCCATATAAATTAGGTGCAAAGTTAGGTATTAAAATATAAAAAAAAAAACTACTTACTAGATCTCGTTCAAAACAATTTTCGTTGGTAGTTTTTATAGTAATGTACATCATATGTTTTTTTTAGATTTTTCATTTTCTTATTTTAGAAGTTAGAGGGGGGGACCAACTTTTTTCCACTTTGGAAGCGTCTGTCACGCAAACTATTCGGTTTAGAAAAAAAATATTTTAGAAACCTCGATATCATTTTTAAAGACCTATCCATAGATGAACACGTATGTGTTTGATGAAAAAAAATTTTTTGAGTTTCAGTTCTAAGTATGGGGAGCCCTCAATATTTATTATTATTTTTTTATTTTTGCATCAAAATCTTAATGCGGTTCACAGAATACATCTACCTACCAAGTTTCAACAGTATAGCTCTTATAGTTTCGGAAAAAAATGCCTGTGACATACGGACGGACAGACGGACAGACAGACGGACAGACAGACAGACATGACGAATCTATAAGGGTTCCGTTTTTTGCCATTTGGCTACGGAACCCTAACAAGTAGCCTGTGTCAAACCAGCGTGTCAGCTACCTTCACAATAAAATTTATCAAAATTGGTCCAGTCGTTTTAGCGTGAAGAAGTAATAAACATAAACACACAAACGCACTCACACACTTTCGCCTTTATAATTTTAGTGTGATTACTTCCGATAACATTCAATTGGGTGCCTTTATACATCGCTTATTATTTTCAAAAGATTCCAAGACATGCAAATCAAATGATTTGTTTATTTTATTATTCCGTCACAGAGTTCAAGGTGTCTAATTATTTTTGTAGGATTATTAGAGAAACCGGACACGGTGTTCTTGACATTGAGATCTCGAGACGTATTAAGTTTAGACGAACACTCGACGTGACGAGAATAATTAAATAGACGTACCTACTTTGTGCTTAGTTTACTGTGTTTAAGTCATTAGTGATAAGTAATAGGTACAACTAATGTCACCGACATAGCAAACAGGGTTAGCAAACTGAAGTGGCAATGGGCAGGGCACATAGCTCGAAGAACCGATGGCCGTTGGGGCAGAAAGGTTCTCGAGTGGAGACCACGTACCGGCAAGCGCAGCGTAGGACGGCCACCCGCAAGGTGGTCCGACGACCTGGTCAGGGTTGCGGGGACTCGCTGGATGCGGGTCGCTTCTATCCGGCCCATGTGGAAGTCAATTGAGGAGGCCTGTGTCCAGCAGTGGACGTCCTATGGCTGAAATGATGATGATGATGAATAGGTACACTTACCTTGTTTGGCACGCTTGACTCGACTTACTTTAACGATATGATCCACGTTATTTATTTACATGCATAATTTATCTACATTGCTCCCGTGCGAAGCCGAGCCGGGTCGCTAATAGTTCTATTATAAAAAAAAAAACTTCAATTGTGGTTACAATGAGAAAAGTTCATGCTAGTTGACCGAGTGAGCAAAGCGTCTCTTTTCGAGCTTGGTCAAAAAAAATCGTATGTCTAGGTATTCGGATGTCTAGATTTCCGGCTGTTCTCACCTAACGGTCGCTTTTCTCAACCGATTCTCAACAATATTTTTCTAAATGTCGAAGAAACCAAAGTACACATATATTACCTAAATATAGGAAGCTGTCACATTGAAGGCGACTGAAAAAAACGTACAAGACCCGACATTACGTTATTACATGAAAGCATGTCAATATGTCAATGGAATCATAATGCGAGCTGTGGTCATAAAAATGTTGCAATCCGAATATTTTGTTGCATAAAGCATTCATCAAATTGTTGCTTTACACAAACAGTGTAAACAAAGGCTTGTTAAAATTTCATTACACAAGTTTGCTTCAAAATGGCTGAAATATTTATTTGTTACTTTTTTATTTTCAATTTATATACGATAACAAACAGATATCCCTAACAGGGATAAGTTCGCCTTTGTACATATTTCATTTGTTATCAATGTATTTAATTATAGCCAGTTGTTGTGTACAATAAAGCGTTTACATACATACATACAAACAGATAAACAAATTGCTTCAACAAACAATACATAAAATAATTTCAGCAGACGTGTGAGACCAAGACCGTTATTCCCGAATCATACGTACATTAACATTTTCAACCCCCGTATGTCCGCTATTATAAAAAAAGAAAGAAAGAAAGAAAGAAACATTTATTGCCACACAAAAAAATAAAATAGGTACATAGATTGAACAATAAAAACATTGTCATTATATTGTCCACCCAAATTATTCCGTGTGACAAAAGGAGCGGACTCAGCATGTGCTGCGACAGACAGGCGTCTGCGCAGCGCTGATTTTCAGGCCCTTTTCTCACTCTGAACCACATTATCATACTTACGTGTGCGACCAAGGACCAAAAAATGTCGAAAGACTTTATCTAGTCACAAAAGAAATCTATACACTTATCGGACTTACAAAATTTCATGAGAATCGGTTGAGGAATGAAATCTGTAGGTGAGAACAGCCGTAAATTAGGTCAACTGTACATCCGAACACCCGGACAAACGAAAGAATTTTTGACCAAGCTGAAACGGACATGCGTCGCTCGCTCTGTCAACTCTTATCGGACTTAAGACATGGGATCCTTTTTTTATATAAAAAAAATTCACCGAACTTTATTTCATAGAATTGTCATTTCATAGACAAACTTTTCCTCGGAAGTCATAAATTTTTCAGAAATCTTGAAAATGTCGACCTATAGATTAGGCACAAGGATTAGGTTAGGTCAGGTTTGATTGATTCCAAATTGTTTTTTTTTTCAGAATTTTCATTTATAGAATGTTTCGATGAAATGAAATTACTATGAAATATGTCTATACATTTTTTAATATGGCATACGAAAGTAAGATAACCCAATGTTGATAAATTGAGCATGAAAAAAGGCTTCAGAAAAAAGGTTGATATTTCCCAACTACTTTCTAAGTCTTGTGTAGCTATATTTAGAACTGAAACGTGCCTGCAACCTCGTCGTAACCCGCCTTTTTAAAAACTTTTTATTTAACTTTTTAATCTATACTCTATGGTACCCGCTACTGAACTTTAATATTTCATATGGCAACTCTCTACTCAATTCAAATAAATTTCAAAAAGAGAACAACAGCATATTTGATTAAAAACACGTTTCTGTCAGGGTACAGAAACGGTTGGTTGAAAGAACCTACCTACATGTTAAAAAAATTAACCAATCACGAGGCACCCGCCATGTTTTTTTATAGGTCAGTTTAAGTTGAACTATGAAATAAAAAATGAATACCTATTCATAGTGGGGAATGACGATTAAAGTAAAAATGTTTTTATGCGTTTTGTTCGCATAAAAAGTATTGTAGGTATGCTTACACATTGAGGTCTTAAAATATTGTACCTTACTTAGTCTGGTGGACTAAACGCGGTACTCGACTTTAAGAACCTTCATTACGCAACGATTACATACAATACTATTATTTTCCGTAACCGTAATCGGGTAAATAATCCTATAATGAAGAATGAGTCCTAAATTAAAATTTAGGTTTTCACCTTACAATATGCCGCTGTATAAAAAGAAAATACTAGGTAATAATTTTTAGGGTTCCGTACCCAAAGGGTAAAAACGGGACCCTATTACTGAGACTTCGCTGTCCGTCCATCCGTCCGACCGTCTGTATCTCTGGCCGTCACCAGGCTGTATCTCAAGAACGGTGATAGCTAGACAGTTGAAATTTTCACAGATGATGTATTTCTATTGCCGCTATAACAACAAATACTAAAAATAAAATAAATATTTAAGGGGGGCTCCCATACAACAAACTTGTTAGAGATTATGGTATGGAACCCTTCATGCGCGAGTCGGACTCGCACTTGCCCATTTTTTTATGGTTACGCCTTATTGTTTCCTAAATATTTGACGACTACTGTCCGCCTCGTGTTAATCCATTCGTGCACCGAATATCCCGGGGTAGATGATACTATGAGTATTAGTCTGACGTCACACTCGCATGGTATGAATAAAATGAACGATAAATTATCAACGAACCGTGAATAAATATCACAACAGTTATAATCTTATTTCGGGCAAAAGTATAACTTTTAACTTAATTCTAAATTAAGATTGTCAAACATAATTCTGGGACAGATGGCTTTTGAAAGTAGTCTGCCACACAAATATAATATTAATTCAAAGAAACATTTTCACTTCGCAGTATCTAAGTAAATAATATTCTATTCGTCTTAACTCCTTAGTCTGGTGGACTAAGCGCGGTACTCGACTTTAAGAACAATCATTACGCAACGATTGTATAAAAAAAAAGGACGGGTTGCACTCCGGGAGTGCCGGCAGAAGTGAAAACTCCGATTTTATTATATCTCACTGACACTTGATTTCTATTTTAATCTCTATTTCTTACTTAAGTATGTATGTTTATGATTACGCTTCACCATCTGTAACTTACAACATTTTGTTGTTCGAAGGCCCCCTTTCTTTGAGACAGACACGGTTGCTAGGTTACCGACTGACTGTTATCTGTCGCGCGGATCTGTCGCGAGTTTAACATTTTTTACCCATCTAAAAATTGCCGAGCGCCGCTAAAGAAGTTTTCACTTCAAAACTATTATTTTCCGTAACCGTAATTGGGTAAATAATCCTATAATGAAGAATGAGTCCTAAATTAAAATTTTGACTTTCACCTTCTAATTCTAATTTTAAAATATGGCTTCCATCAGGTTAATGATGATTTCGCCAATTTCAAGTTTGCTCGTAGAGCATGCCGTTGTTCGGTGAGGTTTTGCTTTTTGTAAAGTGATAGTGATTTACAAAAAACCACGCGGACTATCGGGCCTTGACCCAGGAAGGGCTATATGAACGCTTCAAGTTGAATTCTTCATTAGCTATTCACTCATACGTTAGATCACTGCACAATACGCTATCAATACTACACATTGAACAACAAAAATGAATAAATAATGAACAACGCAACTTAAACGCATGCGGCCATCTTAAGTCACAAACCGGAAGACCAATAAAATGTGACTTTCACCTTACAATATACCGCTATATAAAAAAAAATACTAGGTAATAATTTTTTATGGTTACGCCTTATTGTTTCCTAAATAGTTGACGACTACTGTCCGCCTCGCGTTAATCCATTCGTGCATCGAATACCCCGGGGTAGATGATACTATGAGTCTGATGACGTCACACTTACATGGTAGGAATAAAATGAAGGATAAATTATCAACGAACCGTGAATATCACGACAATTATAATCTTATTTCGGGCAAAAGTATAACTTTTAAAATAACTTAATTCTTAATTAGGATTGTCAAACATAATTCTGGGACAGATGGCTTTTGCAACTAGTCCGCCATACAAATAATAATATTAATTCAAAGAAACATTTTCACTTCGCAGTATCTAAGTAAATAATATTCTATTCGTCTTAACTCTATAATATCTATAGTATCATCTTGATATAGTGATAAATCGCAACTTTTGAGATATTGGTGTAAAACGAAACTAATGCCCTTTTATGCCCTTCATATTGTATGATTTTTTGAATGGAACTTAAATGTTATTGATCTAATATATAACGTCATATTGTCTTTACGGATATGTCACTCCTTACTAGAGTAATTACTTGTGAGCTACGGAGCACAGTTTTGTAACAGAAAGACATTGTTTAGGTTTTATCAATTTTCACTACCGGTGTCTGAAATTTGGTGTACCTACGTAACTTCGAACTAAAATTATTATATTTAAACATAAATAAATCCATACTTATATTATAAATGCGAAAGTGTGTCTGTCTGTCTGTTACCTCTTAACGCTTAAACCGCTGAACCGACTTAGATGGAATTTGGTATGGAGATAGTTTGAGACCCGGGAAAGGACTTAAGGATACTTTTCATTCCGAATAAATTTAGTGTTCCCGGGGGATGAGCGGGTAACACCGCGGGCCACAGCTAGTAATGCATATAAGTACAAAAGATGTGTTATCTAATTTGTTAGTGCGTTCTCTATCACCAAGCTATATAACCATTTTTTATAAAACCACCCACAATATCATTAGGTGGCAAATTAAAAATGGCTTAAAGCGTTTTGTAGGGCAGCCGGCCACACTCTTCAAGTAAGGCGTATCCAAAAACTTTGTTACTTACATAATTATCGCGCCAGATACAAAAACGTCCTTAATCCAGTTTGTAACTTATCTTAGACACATCTCACAA
The DNA here is from genome assembly GCA_905147355.2 of Apotomis turbidana. Classification (NCBI taxonomy): domain Eukaryota; kingdom Metazoa; phylum Arthropoda; class Insecta; order Lepidoptera; family Tortricidae; genus Apotomis; species Apotomis turbidana. The sequence goes on along the minus strand of LR990301.1, from coordinate 16,202,292 downwards.
TTTAAAAGGGAATATTAGACGAATTTTGTCTCTTAATGCTTTGTCCAAAAGGTAAAAGGATGGTAATGAAACGAAAATACGTGGATTTTACGGTTTTCCTCGATTTGAATGGCGTCATTTTGTTTGGGGCTTTAGAAAAGCTCTATAGAAAAAATAGGAAAAAGATTTTTTATCAACAAAACGAAAAAAAGAATGTCTTCATAATAAATTAAATTCTGCAAAGACTTATTTTACTAGCAGGTATTTGTTTTATAGACAAAAGTTTCATAGACATTTAATTTCATCAAAAGCATTTTTTTCAAACTTAAGTGGCAGTGGGCGGGGCACGTTGCTCGTAGAATCGACGGCCGTTGGGGCAGAAAGAGTGGCGACCGCGGACCGGAAGACGCAGCTTTGAAAGGCCTCCAACAAGGTGGACCGACGACCTGGTTAAGATCGCGGGTAGAAATTGGACGAGGGAGGCGCAAGATCGATCGTTGTGGAGAACTTTGGGGGAGGCCTTTGTCCAGCAGTGGACGTCTATCGGCTGATATGATGATGATGATGATGATGATTTTTTTATGAAACCATATAATATTTTGTAATGTTATAACACAAACCTAACCTAACCTAATCAACTTAAAAATTAGTCTATGAAATGAAAGTTCTATGAAATAAAGCATCGGCGAAGTGTTTTTCTATAATAGAAGAGTCCCGTACGGGATCGCACTTTGTGGCGAGTCATGGGGGAGGCCTATGTTCAGCAGTGGACGGCTGTGGCTGATAATAGATGGACTATATTGAGACAGACTGTTGAGTTTCTTGTGGCTTTTTTCTCGACAGCGGTCTCTACTTGGGAAATGCCCGTAGATTCACAATCTGACTTGTAAAAGTGCCCTTGTGGCATACCTTATAAAATAGTTTCATTTCTGTGGTAGAAAATCATGTTAATTTAAGAACCCTCCATTTAAATCGCGTCTAACGTAAGCACTTAGCCATAAATCAAATGAAACCCAAGTCCTAGAAACATTCAAGTACATTTTAGTCTATCAGAGATAAACCTAATGACCTCCCAATGTCACCTCACCGACCGAATGAATAAAAACATTAGTCTTATTGACTAGACGGATTGGATTACAAATTCAAATGACCCTCAAATAGCTGATGATCAGTCATCTATAATCAACGCACTCGGTTGTAAACTTTTAGCTTTTGGGTTTGTAGGCAATGCTTTGTAGCATGTACTCGTACATGCATGTATGTGTGGGTGTGTTATGTGCACGCACATATATGAATGTATACTTTGGTCGCACCCGCAAGTATGACAATGTGGCTCGGAGTGAGAAAAGGGACGGCCTGAACACCAGCGCTGCGCAGACGCCTGGCTGTCGCAGCACATGCTGAGTCCGCTCCTTTTGTCACACGGAATAATTAGGATGGACAATGTACTGACAATGCTGCTCTTGTTCAATCCATGTACCTATTTTTTTTTTTTCGGTGTGGCAATAAATGTTTCTTTATTTCTTTCTTTATTTCTTTTTCAATGGACTTTTGATAGCAAGGTACCTAAGCTTTAGAGAGCCTATGGAGCCGATATCACTACATAGTATAAAACAAAGCCGCTTTCTGCTGTCTATCTGTCTGTCCGTCCCTATGTATGCTTAGATCTTTAAATTACGCAACGGATTTTGATGCGGTTTTTTCTCAAGAGGAAAGTGTTATACATGAATAATATAGCATTGCATCCGTGCGAAGCCGGGGCGGGTTGCTAGTTAACAGCAAAATACATTCATTCCAAAAACTGCCTTTATGGTTAACATTACCAAGAACTGAGTGAATAAAATTGTAAATAAAATAAAATTTGTACAACATTACAAACCAATAGATTTATTATTAACTGAAGACTTCATGCATCTTTTAGTTATAACTGGATATTCGATCAATATAGAAACCAATTTATTCCAGAAAACATGGAAAAAGTCGCAAATATTTACCATTTTTTTTTATTACGAAATAAAACAGTGCCTACACAAATCAAGTCTTTGTATATCCTTCTGACTTTGTCCTTGACTGTAAAATTATGAATGTATATTAAAATAAACACAAACAATATATTCATAATACCAAAAACTATGGATAAATATAAAAGATAGGATAATTATACGTACAATAGCTTAAAGCTAATTAGAAAAAAAAAAACAATTACATACACTTATGAGTATTAGTATGAATTTTATAGCTCTCTGAAGTCTTACCTTGCTGAAGTCTGATGCCTACTTATAGCACAAAAGCTGCATAAACACTTATAGCCTTTATTACAGTTTATATAGGATCGAATTCGGAACGAAGTGATCCGTCAGAGAACCAAAGTTACCGACATAGCTCACCGAATTAGCAATTTGAAGTGGCAGTGGGCTGGCCATATTAGCCGAAGAACCGATAACCGGTGGGGTAAACGTGTTCTTGAGTGGAGACCGCGGATCGGCAAGCGTAGTGCCCTCAGACTAGGTGGAGCGATGATCTGTGCAGGGTGGCTGGCAAAAGCTGGATGAGAGTAGCCGAGGATCGCTTACAATGGCGTGCAGTTGGAGAGGCCTATGTCCAGCAGTGGACAAGAATAGGCTGATGATGATGATGATGACAGCTTATATTCAAGTTATAATGCCTGCATAAGCTCCTATACAGCCTGCTTGCTAAAATTGGACCAAATCCGTCAAGCCGTTTTGGCGTGATGAGAGGACAAAAAAAAACCGGACAACAGATGGCGCCACACTGGCACCGCACGCTCATACAAAAAAAAAAAAAAAAAAATTATTTAATATTTTATGACTGTTTGTTTCTTAATAAATAAAAAAAAATATCGATTCTGCATTGACTGTCAAGATTTTTACTGAAATCGTGACCCTCCATAGAAAACTGATTCTCAATATAAATCTAGAATTTTATAATAGTATTGTATATATTTGAATGCTAAAAGAAACATATCTCACACGTACAGCTATGCTATGATAAACATTATAAATAAACATACAATTATGTTGCTTGTTACGCACTAAATTTCCTGTATTATGACTATTTAACTGATTTGACATAATTGTTTTTGAACGTAGTAACTAATAACATGTCATAGCGATTATAAACAGAAGGCTTCCTCGAAGACATGCTATATAAATGTTAATAACATCCACTTGTATTATATAATATTAAAAAAAAACCGGCCAAGAGCATGTCGGGCCACGCTCAGTGTAGGGTTCCGTAGTTGCTCATCCTTCGCAATAAACTTAAGTTACGTGAAAGATTTCAAGCTTTATAAAAAGGTCGTTAACGCCAAAGTAATTGTAATTACTTATTTTTTATTAAAGTAGTAACATCTGCCAACGTAAACTAAATGTTTACAAATGAAGCGAAAATTGAAAAATTTAATGATTCCGACAGGATTCGAACCTGCGTTTCCAACGGCTTTCCGGGCCAACACGGGCGCTACGATGCCACCCTAAGGCATGTCGAACGAAGCAACTGGTTGAAAAATTCAATGGCTCTGACCTCTGATTCGGTGGTCCAATTGGGAGGACGCCCGTGTTGGCCTGGAAAGCCGTTGGAAACGCAGGTTCGAATCCTGTCCGAATCATTATTTTTTTTCAATTTTCGCTTAATTGTAATCTTATTACCTTCCGGAAGTCAAAATACGTCCTTTTAAGAAAATTATGAAATTTTGCGATAACTCAAAAAGGGTTTGACCGATTTTGTTCAATATAGTTTTCATTGAAAGTACTTATAAGGCCACATGTTCATGAATTTTTCCATAATTTTTTGACCGCTGGTTGAAAAGTTAGAGGGCATTATTTACAAAGCTGCTGACTTTATCAAAAAATATTGTTTCAAGATCCCTATTATTTTAAAGACCTATTCAATGACACCCCACACACTAGTGTTGAAACGAAAAAAAAATCACCTCCACTTTAGGTGTTCGAGAGGTATCCGAAAGAAAAAAAAATGTTTTTATTTTACCGTTTTGTCGGCGTGATACATACCCATAGTCATACCAAATTTCAGCTTTCTAGTAATAATGATCACGGAGCTAAGCCGCCGACGGACAGACGGACACACGGACCTGGCGAAACTATAAGGGTTAAAGTTGACTACGGAACCCTAAAAATTAAGATATTTACGCCGTGACCAGCAACAGTGACTCAAGCTAATTAAGGCTCCTTATCCGTTCAAAAATGCTGATTGTTCCAGAATTTCCTCTATGATCAAACATGTTCCTTAACATATTATCAATGTTACTGTACTTAGAACAGGGTTGTTAAGATTTATTGGTATATATTTGAAACCTACAGCACCCTACAGTTTTAATATTTCATTGATCATTTTTGTTTAAAACTTCTCGAAATTGGCAAAATTCACGCAGGAAACTGTTTTTTTTTTCAACTTATTTTTGACTGCACGCAATAAAAGCATAAGATAGCTATGTTACTTTCGTTGGTTGAAATTATCAATATATTTGTCATACTATGAAAACAAAAGGAATTATGCCTCTTACTTAGTTATAATAAAATTATATATTAGGTAAAATAACTTTTGCAAAGCACTTTTTATAGGTATGTTAGTTGTGACCTGTTCAAACAATTTGTTTATTCACATGATTTAAATTTGTAAGACAAACGAAATAAATGCCTATTCGAAGTAGAGGTGCGGTTTTAGAAAATTGTCGGAAACTTTCCTCATTTCCCTTTCAAAATGTGGGAAATTTCCGGAAATTATCGGAAAAGGCAGATCTCTAATTTGATCAGTCTACTACACGCAACCAGCAATCCTTAGCGACGTTTTTCACTTATAGGGGTTTTCATCTATGAACGCTGTTTACGAACATTGGTCACTTATATTATAAATGCAAAATTACTGAAGAATTGATAAAGCTCTGATATCATAATTAGATTAGATTAGATTATATTTATTTCACACATATAAGGATACATTATTCATTACACATAGTCAATTTACACGAATCTACACGGTGATCGTCAACATAATAAACAAATTAAACAAATTCAGCAAGTCATACCTAATTCATTAGATAAAAAACAATGTCAAAAAATTTCAAATAATATAACAATTTAAATAATTTCGAATAAATATGTCAATAAATTAATTAAATAATAATAATTAAATAATTGGCACTTCGAAAATAATGGCTGTCCAGTGGTTTAATAGATAGCTCGACATAACTACTGTTAAAGCACGGATTAATAAAATTGCATGGTAAAAATACTTCATTATCAATGTGCTAAATTTTAGACATAATATCCGTGCCTGGCGTGAAGAACTTGATAACTCGACTTATACGTTTTTTTTTTTATTGGCGTAATGGCTTTCTACGGCCAAGGTTTTGTAGGAAAAAAATTGACAACTCGATATCTATGATACTTTTGAAGATATGGCCTGTGACATCATATTGATATCTCGATATTTAGCGGATTTTATTTAACAAAACGAGATATCAGCGCGATGAGGCACAAAAAATATTGCATATCAACTTATCAACGTATTCTCAAAAAAAAAAAAGCGTTCGTAACTTGACAAATCAAGATATTAGAATGAAGACAAGCACACTTTAACGATAACAAATGAATATATCGTTTTATCTCATTATACACAACTACCGTAAATTCATATGTCGATTTATTATTTTCAGGTTGATGGACACAGCAAATAATAAGTCGACATAATTAATTATTCATAATTTATCGAAATGTATATTTCGATTTGTCAAGTTATTCTCACATCTGAGGTGTACTCTGGTACAAAGAAAAAAACTGATAACTGTACATTTGTGAACATAATATAAACCTTAGTACAACGTGTTAAGGTCCATGGGGTATAGTTAACAGTGTCTTCGTATGTATCATTCACATTACCGGTACCTTGTCAACCATCGACCAGTTTTATTTATTGGATCAGTAAAACAAAGATGTTGCCAGTTAAAAATAAGATAAATTCATCTAGTTTTTCTGTAGAATAAGTGCTTTTGCATTACTGAATTAAAGACGATTCATTTACTACAATTTATTCAATATTTTTATAACTTTTAAGTTTATTTTCTTCGGGTTTCGTGACTAAAATAAAACAATTCAAACGGATTGTATCATATTTATTCATTGTTTGTGCCTTTCTGACGTATTTGGCACCGAAAATTTGTGTTTTTCTCATCAAAAATAGTTGCCGAAACGTCAGGAGACTCAAACAACGAACACACGCGATATAATCCATTTAAATCGCCTTATATAAACAAAAAAGTTGTATAGAAACGATAGAATTGTTTAATTGACACCCTATATTCTATGGTGAATATGTTGATAAGTCTAATATCTCACAAAATACAATGATTCTACCAAAATAAGTAAGATAATTGAAAAGTTTGCATAAAATTACCCTTAAATCAATTTAGACATTTCAATTATACAAAAAAACTGATTTTTAGGGATTAAATTAAAAAAACATTTTCACCAATTTGGGCACTAATGTATGGGGAATAACTTGATAAGTCGATGGTGAACTTGATAAGTCGATGGTGAATATGTTGATAAGTCTATTATCTCACAAAATACAATGTTTCTACCAAAATAAGTAAAATAATTGAAAAGTTTGCATAAAATTACCTATAAATCAATTTAGACGTTTCAGTTACTACGAAAAACTGATTTTTAGGAATTAAATTAAAAAACATTTTCACCAATTTGGGCACTAATGTATGGGGAATAACTTGATAAGTCGTTGGTACCTATGTTGATAAGTCTTATATCACAGAAAATAAGAGGATTTTACTAGAATACGTAAGGTAAATGAAAAGATCGCGGAAAATTATCCATAAATCAAGCTTTAAACACGAGTTAAAGATGAAAATGGATTTTGGAGAAAATGTCAAACTTTAAAATCGACGCCCTGAACAATTGCCATTTTGGACTTATCAAGTTCTTCACGCCATGCACGGATATAACCACAGAATAAAAAAATATGGAAGTATCTTTTTTTTAAATAACCTCGCTATAGTCGATGCCATGCTAACAGAAGAAATAACATTTTTTTTTGGCATAAGTATCTAAATATATATTTTTCAGACATGCAATGAAATGTCGTCATAACGTGCGTTTTAATGGTTCACTAATGTTTGACCAAAAAACGTTTGACAAATGATCACTTGACCAAACAACGTTTCACCAAATATTCATTAGGCAAACGAGACATTTGACAAAAGTATCATTTTACAAAAAGTCACTTTACAAATGATCATTTTACAAACACTACACTTGACAAAATATCATTTTACAAAATGTTATTTCATGTCTTGTCTTGTCTTGTCTTATCTTATCTTATCTTATCTTATCTTACCTTATTTACGTTTTCTATGGATATAAAAAAAAACTAACCTAACCTAACCCGGCCGGGTCGGATCTGCTCTGAAATTGATTCACCTCAAATTTGGTCAAATGACTCAGTTGCTAAATGATCATTTGGTCAAATGATTATTTGTAAAATGAAAATTTATCATCTGATCATTTGGTGAAATGAATCATTTGTAAAATGACTTTTTGTAAAATGATCAATTGGTGAAACGTTTTTTTGGTGAAACGTTGTTTGGTCAAGTGATCATTTGTCAAACGTTTTTTGGTCAAACGATAGGACACCGTTATAATAGGTTTCGAAGTATAATGTTTCGGGCAGAACAACTCGAGAGAACTGTAAAGGAATTCCATACAAAATTGAAGGCCTAGTCCGGGAAGTAGTGTTCACGAACAGACTAAACAGATGAATTATATATTTTTTGATTGGTTGTTTTTTTTCATGGCATATGTTTGAGAAAAGCGCTATACATGCCTTAGCCGTGAAAAAGGCTTGTCAGCTTCGTATCACTATCCATCTAGCCCTTCTTTTCCGGCATCTGCAGTAATGTACCATTATTAAGCTAGTTTATCGGATATTTTTCCTACCTATATGAGCAAATCCCAGCGGGAACTAAAGTAGTGGCAACCACATGAAACCGCGAACCAAAATTCTAAACTACGATATTGCGAGATTTACGAGTAGTATTTAACAATCCGCAGTATCCACGCAATTTATGAATGTTCCATGTTATTATATCTCCCATTGCTTTTAAACGAATGTTTATTGTGGCTTGCCTCTAAAACGTTTCAAGAACAAATATGAAGTGTTTCATAATCCTTTTAGCTATTTTACTATGGAGTTAATCGTTGTGTTTGTGCACATGACACATTTATTTAAGTCGGTCGCATAACGACCTGCTAAGCGGCAGTCCTGGATCAAAGTACTCAAAGGGGTTCACTACAATCTTATTATTCTATATACTTAATCTTAAACTCACTTCATGAGTGTTGCCAGTCATGACAATGTTCATTATAAAGTTACCCCAAGCTGCTATACTCAATATTTCCTTGCGCGATCGAATCAGAGAGCAACGTGTGTGGAGATTCTTGGTAAAAACTTGTGTCTCGCAGTGAACGATTTTCCGTTGATATCCCCCGGATGCCGCTTCGGCTCAAGGGCAAAATTTATAAAAGCATTATAAGTCCTGTCGTCATGTATAGACCAGAGTGTAGGGCAATAAAACGGACGGATGAAATGAGATTACATGTGGCAGAGATGAGAATGTTACGATGGATGTGCGGGGTGACAAAAATGGACAGAATAAGAAATTAGTATGTGAGAAAAGAAGTGTAAAAGAAGCACCAACCACCACGTAACCAGGAATGCGTTAAGCATGACTGTGGACCGATATAGAAGAGGAGGAAGACCGAAGATAAGATGGATGAATTGCGAGAAAGAGATGATATTAATAAGAGGGAAGTATACGACAAGATAGCGAGTAATAGGGAAGACTAAAGGAAGAAAACATGCTGCGCTGACCCAAAATAAATGGGATAAGAGCAAGGGAATGATAATGATGATGATTCTAACATGCAATAGTACCATCATCCGTGCTGGAAAGTATGCTTTAAATGTAAGCACTGCTTCTTAAATTCAGATACAATCTTCATAGTTTGATCATGAAGAACCATTAACTAACACTATCCGAGCGCGATACTCAATAGTTTCAGTAAATAAAATTTAAATTGCGAAACACTGCATTATGGTATCCTTGTTTTGTTTACAGACTCTAAGAAAACAAGAAATGGAATAAAATTACCAGCTGTTACTGAACAACTGTGCAAACGGAGATATTGATCGAAAACTTTTGTTTTATTTCGCTCGACCTGGTTTGATATTGTCTCTTGATTTTATAAACTTGCTGTCTGAGATATATTAAACTTCTGAGTTGATACACTCGGTGTTAATGTAGATTGAATCTGTTCTGGCAATGTTACGGAGATTTGTCATACGAGCAGTCCATATTATCTTATTCAAAATAATATTTCCGTATTTCTAGAATTTATGCAAGCTAATTCCATATCTTTTTACTAAAGTGATATTTCGTTGATTAAGTAAATAAATACGACGACGCGGTAGGCGTGGTGGTAAAGCACCTGCCTAATAAGCCGGCGGTCCTGGGTTTGAAGCCCGGCAAGGGCAAATATTTGTGTGATGAATAATTAACATTTGTGCCTGGGTCACGGAAGTTATGTATGTGCATCGTTGATATGAAATTTTGTGCTCTTAAAATCATTCAGTGTAAACTTTATGCTCTCTTGTAAACTATTGTCACAATCATCATATCAGTTAAATGATCTTCACTGCTGGATAAATTCCTCCACCCAGAGGATATCTACTTCGACTCGTACACCCTTATCCAACGTCTTTCCGTTTCCTTCATCATCGTCATTATCATCATCATCATCATCATCATCATCCTATAGACGTCTACTGCTGGACAAAGGCCTTCCCTAAAGTTCTCCACAGCGATCGGTCGTGCACCGCTGTCATCCCATTGCCTCCCGTGATCCTAACCGGGTCTTGGATCCACCTTGATACAGGCCGTCCCACGCTGCCGGTACCTAGTCCCACTCAAGAATTGTCCTGCCCCAACGGCCATCGGCTCTATAAGCAATGTGCCCGTCCACTGCCACTTACTGTGACTGTCTGAGCTACATCTACAACCTTGGTTCTCTTGCAGATTTCCTCATTTCTGATTCGATTACGCAAGGAGACTCCATTGCCCGTTGAATAACCTTGAGCCTTCTAATAACGCCCATTGTGAGCAACCACGTCCCCATAAATATGGACATACATACATTTAATCACGCCTTTTTCCCAACGGGGTAGGCAGAGACCACATCTTTCCTCCTGCTACGGTCCTGACATACATCTTTCACTTCATCAACATTCATTAATTTCCTCATGTATGCTCGTCGGTTTAGAGTACTCTTGTCTTGCGTTTTTTTCAGAACGTCTCCAATCTGATCAAGAATCGTTCATCTAGGCCTTTCTTTTTCATCATTTCCATTCACATAAAAAAGGAAACATGTTATAGTATTCTTTTAAAATTATGAATTTATAAATATCAGAGCTACTATTTTTGGTTCATCCATGGAATCTCTTTGTTACTTACATATTATACAAATTGTATTACGAGATACAGAACAGTTGGCACGACAAAGAAGGTCGTGCCACTTGAAACGCACGCTGGTCTGCGAGCCAAACGTTTTGATAACGCCCCGTTAATATCGAATAAGAGTTGAGAATATACTGCCAGTATACATTGTGTGAAGTGCTTGGATATTCGTCTTTTTTAAAGCCATAATCTTATTATAACTTTGGTGAGACATATTTATATTATTATTATTTATGTTTTGAACTCGTATGAAGCTCTTCACGTTCTTCACTTTCAGGAACTGTTAGCCATACAGGGGCGCGGTAATTTAGTCACTGATTATTTTTTTCATACGAGTTCGGAACATGTCGGTCTGCTCCTGACAATTTAACGTTAGTGTAAACCCATTCTACATATACAATATATTTTTTAAGCAGATTCTGTAAATAATGCAATATAACACCGTATCTGGGAAACAAAACGCTGTTAAGTTCAATGTTATTTAACATAAGATACAAGACATTTATTGATAAAAGTTAATGTTTTACAAGTCAGGTTAACATCAGGTAGGTATATAATTCAACTAATAGGTACTAATAATTAGGTACACATTTCTGAAGTATGTAATATATATGTCAGTTAAACTTATTATTATTAATAGAACATAATTACATTTAAGCAAAACAAATTCAATAGACAGTAGTTAATAGGATCGCATATGGCTTAGCAGGTCATCATTTAATTTATAAATTTATGTAGCTTATACAAATTAGCATATTAGTAGCTAGATTACTAGAGGTTAGTGCACGTTTCAACAAATTCGTCGACGCTGTAGCATGCTAAGTCAGTTAACATTGTTTTAAGATTTTGGTCAAACTTTTTGCCATAGCCCTATTAGTAGTATTTTGTTTCTCAAGCACGAAAGGACTGAAATGAAATGAAATCATTTATTCAGTAAGTAGACCACAAGGGCACTTTTACAAGTCAGATTGTGAATGTACCGGTATTTTCCAAGAGGAGACCGCTGTTGAGAAGAAAACCGAAAGAAACTCATCAGTAAGATTTTTTCGTAAATACTACTGAAAACAATCACATAAATCTGCATTGTTATGCTGCCCAGGTACGGATTTTGTAACGCTAAAGGATCATTGACTCCGTGACGTTACCATTTGTGAGCATTATGTGGTCACTCGTGGTCATACCAGGAATCGAGCTCAATACCTTTGGATTGGTCCAACGTCTCTTATACTCATCCAGATACGCATGACGTACGCTTTCAGTTTTCCCATCCATCACCTACATTAAAATACTATATCATTCGTGTTTCGAAATAAAAGCGTTTCATGAGCTATTCTGTTTGAGTTTGTTTTAAATGCAAAGTTTCTTGTTGGTCGTTTTGTTCTGCTCAGCATTTCATATTTACTTATTCTGACGTACTTTACTCAGTAATTTACAATTGTATTCTAAAAATTCTGTTTAAGATAATAGTCGTTTCTGCATCTGTTACACTATGAGAATTCTTAAATACGATTTGTTATTTTATGAAATGAGACGAAGGAAATTTTATAATAGGATCCACACGCGTGTTTTAAGATATAATTGTGCACAATTGCATGGTAATTTAACACGGGAAAAACACAAGTAAAAGTACCAATAGCGAACTTAATGTCTTAAGACATCCTCTACCAGACAGCCATTAGACTAAATAGCATCAGCATAGTGAAAGGCATTCTATATAATGGTCATACAGACAAATTTTAAAAGAGATTATGGATTTTCTTTTATTTAGATATAACGTACTCAGAACTATTAGTAACTTTCACGGAGATGCGAAAATCTCTGATTTTGATCATTCATATCCAAAGTCAGTAATGTAGGTCTTTACCTAAAGTATCTGAACTTGCTACAGTAATTTAACAATATGGGTGTTGATAAACACTTTAATTAACTTGTGTTATTGTGATTCTACAACCTATCACTAGTACGCTTAAGCGGGTCAATTTGTCATATATGTGGCATAAAATAATAAATTGGTCCTTCGAACCGTACACAACACGCACCATGAGTAACATTTCCAATGCTGTAATGGTAATGACCACAATCATTGTGCAAAACCTATACTAACACAACTGAGGGGCAGAATACGTTGGAACAGAAATATCACTTGTTAACGAATAGGTACTAGAACATGTCTCTACAAAGTCATTGTAACGATCTGATGTAGACTGCGTCATCAATACCGAAGTTTTTATCCTGTTTAGACCATGTTTAACACAATAGTGCTGTCTATTGATCTTTTTTCTTATAGGATTACCCAATGTAATGGGATTAGAGGGGTTCCTTGCTAATCAGGACACATTATCGATGTGATTGCGGCTCACTATTCAAAAGAGGCGGCAGCGCTGTCAGCCATCTAGACACAATATTCAGCGATGGTGATCTCCGTATACGAAACATGTCGGGCTGTTCCTGACACATAATTACCGTGATTGAAGCCGTAATTTATGTCCGACATCAAAAAAACGGGGAAGTTTCTCAAGTTGTCAGTATATATTTTTATGTTTGTGCCCAAATTACATGAAGGAACGATATGGAAAATACTTGTTTTCTTTGAAAGGGTAAATTTTCTATTTGGTCCCATTATCATAAGGTTAGGATCATATGATGGGATCCCGTAGCAAACGAGGGAACTCTTGAAAGATACCGTACTTTAGGTTTCTTCAGTAACTGAAACAGTTATCTTCTTCTTGAATTTAAGAGCTGCGCTCTTGATGGTTTAGCAATCGCCAGCTGTTTCTTTCTTGAGCTTTCTCCTTCACTTCTTGGTAAGATATGACTTTAACCTTTTGTTTTATTTGCTCAAGGTAATTTTCGTCTTGGCCTTCCCAAGGCCTTGGCTTTCCTTCGATGTTTTCCTTCTACATATGATATTTTTAAGGAAAAAGTCATGTCTTAGCAAGAAGTGAAGAAGAAAGCTCAAGAAAGAAACGGCTGGCGATTGCTACACCGTCATATTAGACTATCATATTTCCTATCTTATTAAAACTTTCGCGAGACATCAATCTAATTATTATTAAGCGGCAAAAGACATTGCCGATCCTTTAAGCACCTAGTTACTCCACTCTTTAAGAACCCTATACTATTAGCCCCCGGGGAAAACCTCGGCTGCTCATTCTACATGCAGAGCCTTCGTTGCAGGAAATTCCATTTAATTGATGTCGGTTATTTTTTGTTAAATATGATTATGAACATAACCACTCAATTGCTTCGAATTTTGAGTTGGACTCTATTTATTATAATAAAATAAGAGCGGTGACAGGTAGCCGTAGTTACCAAAAGCAATCTAGTGGCTAACAAGTATGAGTGATGCTTCTGCACACAGTCGCTGTGTGCTGAGGTTAAACACCCCGTGTCATCATGACGCGATGACGCTCGTTGCTGACGTATGTCATGCTCGCTAGTGCACTCAAAAATATGCTTGCTGTTTATTCGGTTCGACTGTACGAGCATATTATTATCGCTGATAATTAACCCAAGTAGCAGAAAACCTGCTTAATCACTTATACAACCTTTATGCAGCTTAAATTAGAGTTATAACGGCCATATAAGTACTTACACACCGTTTGCTACCGGGGAAACCTCTTGCCAACCAGCATGCCAAGCAAATTACAACAAAACCAACTAAACACCAAATTAAATGAGACAAAATAGAGCCACGGCCCCGTGGTGGTTAGAATCGCCGGCAGAAATTGGATGAGGGCGGCGCAAGTCCGATCATTGTGGAGAACTTTGGGGTAGGCCTTTGTTCAAGTGTTCTATCGGCTGATATACATAATTATAAGGCACACTCGCATGGTAGTTCGACACGACAACATGCCGCGATGCCACGTCATGGAAATACAGAAATTCAAAATGAATATTACGTTACAGGTCATTTCTGATTTTTCGAGCAGTCTAAGTGTGTTGAGCCCGATAAAAATAAAATCGATGGAAATCCTCAAACAAATTGTTTGATTCGTGATGCCTATTGTGTTTCACTCTAAAACAATTTATTGAAACTTCTACGATCATACCACACAAAACCGAGAGTCGTCGGATATGGATATTATTTAATGCCCTTGTGTTGATAATTTTCCGACCTTTCGATTGCCTCGTCCCAGCCATGGTCTCCGTACGATCTAACCGCAATTACCATAATGAAAAATAACTCAAAACAAGATATTCCTAAAAGGTACCACATCTATGCTATTATTATTTCAAAACACAAAACAACACAAGTACTTATTAAAGAAAAAAAAAATTACTTATTACTTAAACTAAATACCTAATAAACAACTAAAATATAAATATAATTAAAATAGACTCTAAAGGTTGTCAATACCCGCCAGGTCGCCTTCAGTGGATATTGTACCTAGAAGGCTGGCAGCGTTGCCTCTTTGGATGGCGAGGCTCAGTCGCTGTCCAAAGTAGCTGCCAGCCCTCTGGTCACCTGAAGCTTCGACCAGGCGTTCCGATATCTCTTTAAAGAGAATCTTGGCACCTGGTCCCCACGGGCCGAATGTTTCAACTCCAAAAGGCGCAAATATGTAGCCCTCGCCTAGGGCTGCATACTTGCGCCGCTTGAGGTTTTATTAAATTAAATTGTATTGTATTATTAAATTGTATTGAAAATCAGTTCAACTTGATGCAGGATTTGTATGCGCCATCTGTTGGTAAATATATGTTTGTCCGATCATCACGCTGTAACGGCTAGACGACAATTTTGGATCCAAATAATAATTATAGTATACTTTTTGCCTTATTACGGCAAATAAAAAAGATTTACCTACACCTATATGAGCATCCTATGGAGACATAACCCCAAATAAAATTGTTTACAGGTAGTAAACCCTGACTTTTTACGACTTAAGTCCTTTACTACAGAACATCTAGTCTCATTGATTCCATTCTGAAGGCACTTAGTTTTTATTAGCAGCGTGCTTTGGGGAATTAAGACATTTACTGGCTATAAAACTATTGACAGTACGTACCTATTGTTTTCTGTTAGGTATATCACTCCTCTGTAAGGCATCAAAACTCATCTATCCACTTTCTGCCGACAACGGTTGCTTTCATACTTTGGACATGTGATGCGATGCTGAGACCTTCGAGAAACTGGTGTGATAGGCGGAGTGGAAGGCAGGAGAGGCCGCGGCCGCTCGCCAACTAGATGGACTGACCAGGTTAGAGAAGCCACTCCCTCAAATAAATTCCATCAAGCGGTGAGGACAACAGTGGATGGAGACCGATGGAGACAATTGATCAAGAATACGATCCTTGTGATCACGATCCTCAGGAATGAGGGACCGATTAAGGAAGATGATATCACTCCTGTGGGGCGGAGATAATCCCATTAGCGGGTACTTCTACGCAAAGTCCGACTCACTGTTAGTGAGGGCTAACCAGCCCTGATACAGTTCTAGTCATGTTTATGAAACTGTTAGGTTATTTTATTTGTAAGGAAATAGGGGTCACATAGAAAATCTGTTGCCATAACCGCCTGAAACCAATTTACTTAATGTATCGAAGGATGATTTGATGAATCATATTTTCAGCCTTATTTCGCAAGCATCCAAAATTTTGTTAAAGATCATTCAAAATAGAATTAGACCTAGAATAGAAACCCTTCTAGGAGAAGACCAATACGGGTTCAGACAGAATAAAAGTACTAGAGAAGCCATTTTAACACTTCAAATGATTGTAGACAGGCGATTAGACATTGGTCTTAATACACACATAGCATTCATAGACCTAGAAAAAGCTTTCGATAAAGTAAACTTGAAGAAAATGATGAAAGCCTTAAAATATGCAGGACTTGATTATCGAGACAGGAGAATAATATACGAACTTTATCATAACCAAGAAACAATCATACAAGTAGGGGACGAGAAGGGAAAGGCTAAGATCCGACAAGGAGTCAGACAGGGGTGTTCACTCTCGCCGCTCATATTCAACGTATTCATTCAAAGTGCAATTGATAAAGTTATAGAAAATACAACAGAAGGTGTTAAATTTAACGGAAATAGAATTACATTTATTAGATTTGCAGATGATATAGCAGTTTTAGCGGAAAACAGCACACAGTTGAAAACAATTTTAAACGTAATGGACGCAACTTTCCGAGACTTCGATTTAAAGATAAAAAATTAAATAAAACCAAGACACTAATAATATCTAAGCAGAGAAATAAATTAAAATAAATAACACAGTACTACAGCAAGTCCAACAATTTCAATATTTAGGAAGTATAATAACAGAAAACTCGAGATACACTACAGATATTAAAACTAGAATAGCAATAGCTTAAAACGCTTTTCACAGTAAAAAACATATTTTTAAGTCAAAAATGGCCAAATCTATAAGAAAACGTTTTATTAAAACTTATATTTGGAGCATTGCACTTTATGGCTGCGAGACATGGACCATGACACAACGGGACAGAGAAAAGCTTGAGGCGTTCGAGATGTGGTGCTGGCGAAGGATGGAGGGAATAAGCTGGACAGAAAGAGTCACCAATGAGGAAGTATTGGAAAGGGTAAAGGAGAAGAGACATATACTTCATACAATAGAAACTCGAAGAGGGAAAATGATAGGTCATTTGATACGACACGACGATCTAATACAAAAGATAATCGAGGGGATAATTGAACGAAAGAGAGGAAGAGGAAGGCCGAGGATTAACTATTTGGACCAGATCAAGAAAAAGGCAAACGACGGGTCGTATCGGGAAGTCAAAGAACTGGCGTTAAGTAGAACGGACTGGAGAGAACTGCACCGACAAGAGTGAAACTCTTAAATAATAATATATAGTATTTTCACAAAAATTTGGATAAAGAGTTAGACAATGGTAAAGAAATTAAGCTGGTCAAGATAAGTTTTGACTAAATGAAGTCAAAAGTAATATTTTCACCGAAAACTGCGCGCTAACGCTCTCTCTTCTATGACTTCTGAAATGAAATGAAATATGAAATAATTTATTCAGTAAGTAGGCCACAGGGGCTCTTTTACAAGTCAGATCGTGAATCTACCGGCATTTCGCAAGAGGAGACCGCTGTTGAGGAGAAAGCCGAAAGAAACTCAACAGTAAGTCATTTTTTCGTAAATAATACTTGAAACAATTACAATGATTACATTTGTGTTATAACTAATTACACTGGTACACGTAAAGGAGATGTATATTTAGATACCGTAGAAGTCATAGAAGAGAGCGCGCAGCGCGCAGTTTTCGGTGAAAAAAGTTCTAGGACGTGAGTAAGTCCGTTTTGTAAGTATTTTAATATGTCTAAGAGTCACGGGTGTTCCCTCTGAAAAAAAAGGTTGTCATAATAAATTCCTTCTACAAGCTTGTAAAATCGATGTATTTTTAGCCTAGCATCGGTCATCGGTAGGGATAGTGGCGCTACAAACAGCTTTCATATGGCAATAATTGCAATTTTTTATATCTGCATTATTAAACATATTGACGTTAAAAGTCGGTGAATGTCACTGATGTAAACAAAGAGGAAATAGGACTTAGTATTCCGGTCAAGTAATTTTGGATAATAAAGCCAAAACTATCCACTATCCACAGTGCTGAAAGGTTATTTCAATAGGATTCAGTATTTATTTCGCAAGAAAAACGAAGGAATACGGTTGATGACAAATCTTTGACTAATAGCTATTGAGCTATAATTACTTGACCGGAATACTAAGTCCTATTTCCTCTTTGTTTACATCAGTGACATTCACCGACTTTTAACGTCATTTACAAAAAAAAAACGTTGCCCGTAAAATAAATTAGTACCACTATAAATCCGCCATAAGGCGTGGGTTGTAAAACCCCGTGAGGCTATACGATGTTAAAGCCATTTTGAAGATATCACAAAGTTCAGTTGAATTAGCACCCTTGTATCACAAAAATAAAAAAATACTATTCCGTTAAACTGTAAGGCTGGGCCAATCAAATCTCCCCAGAATAGCAGTTAATGGGCACTTAGAGCAAGACTGATGGGTGAGGATGGGCGGCCTAGTTGACGGATGCCTATTGACGCATGGGTCACGCAATTAGGGCAATGTTCTAGAACATTTTCTATTTTTTTTTAAGTACATAGTTAAAATGAAAAGAGAGAACAAGGTTATAATATAGCAAATAAAAGAAAAATAAATGCTCTGTCATATAAAGAAGTAAAAGAAAAATCGAAATGTCGATGAAGCTGAAAATTACTCCACAGACAAGATCACCCTCCCCATTATGACTAGGCAGCTCATTTGATAGTTTGCGGCATAAGAACTCAATTTTAAAATTATTCCGCTCAGTAGAAACGCGTGGTTATAAATCGCATTCAAGAGCAATATGCAGCGAGTGCGGCAGAACCTCGTTATTACTTTAAATTGGAAAATCTTTTCCGCAGTAATCCCATTTATGCGAACATGATAAATCGTCGAGATTATATTAATTTTTATGGCTGCCATTTTCTACCGCGTGGCTCTCTAATAGCGCTCAAGAGACACATCTATACTATTACTAGCTGTGCCCCGCAGTGTAACCCGCTCATCCCATGGGCACACTAAATTTATTTGGGATGAAAAGTATCCTATGGCCTAGCTTTCCCGAGTCTCAAACTATCCCCATACCAAATTTCCTCTAAGTCGGTTCAGCGGTTCAAGCGTGAAGAGGTAACAGACAGACAGACACACTTTCGCATTTATAGTATTATTAGTATATTAGTAAATTAGTAACATTAGTATGTATGTATGTATGTATGTAAACACTTTATTGTACACAAAAACAGAAATACATTAAAACAAAAGAAATACATGTACAAAGGCGAACTTATCCCTTTAAGGGATCTCTTCCAGTTAACCTTTGAGTAAATGAGTGCTAAAGACAAATGTAAACGGTAGACAGCCAAAGCAACATGTACAATACGAAGGAGGATAGTTTAACAATAATACTTACACATGAAAATGCAAAAAAACCAAAATAGAGAGAGATAGGCAAACAGTCAATATAATACATAATACGTAATAAATACATATATATATATATATATATAAATATAAATTCAACAGAAATAGTCATAATTACAACAAAAACAGCAACCTATTATTCGTTTGACAGCCACAATCCCTTCAACTTCCCCTTGAGCGATGCAACGGACTGCGTCTGCCTTAGGGCGGGAGACAACTTGTTCCATAATTTCACGGCGCGCACAGCAAAAGACATATCGTAGACATGCGATCAATGCGGTGGGATCGATAGAGCTAGATTCGCACTAGACCGCAGGCGATGGCCACTACCATCCGCCATGTAAGAGAACTTCTCTGCAAGGTAAGGAGGAGAAGAAGGAATAAAAAGGGCATTATACAGAAGACAAAGAACATGTAAGTCTCTGCGCTGACGGATCGGAAGCCATTTAAGTTGGGCGCGGTATTGAGACACATGATCAAACTTGCGGAGACCAAATATGTACCTGATACAGACATTTTGTAGGCGCTCCAGCTTGTCAAGCAGCTCCCCCCGGAGATCCAGGAAAGCAACGTCACCGTAGTCGAGTAGTGGGAGCAAAAGAGAGCGGGCAAGCATGATCTTCGTATGAAGAGGAAGGAAATTCTGCAGACGCCTCAATGAATGAAGGGACGCAAAGAGTTTCCTGCTGATCTCAGTAATTAGAATTAGTAATCAGTATATTAGTATGGATACTCGTAAAATTCTAGGTTTGCATTGAAAATTTTCTATGGACAGGGGTCATGATTTCAAGAAATTCTAAATAGCGTGACGCGGCATAGTCATTTGCTTTGTATGGGCGGTGTCATGCCAGTCTGGCGCCATCTGTTAGGCATCAATTACGCGTACGAAGTTGCGGGCGCCTTCTAGTACCTTATAAGTTACTCGATAGTGTTTTGTTTGCCTAGAAGGTTCTCTCTTTTCGTGTTCGGAATAACCGCGTGAGAATTATATTTTATTGGTTGTGTACAACGCATACGATTGGTCGTGAAACGTAAGAACGCATGCGCCTCATTAACAGTGACTACGATTGTGAATTTGCTGTGATGAATGCAGAAATAATAGCCGGGCTACTTTTTTTTTTAATGTCATAAGGGGAAAACGAGCAAACGGATCGACTGATGGAAAGCGATTACCGCCGCCCATAGACACCTGCAACACCAGAGGAGTCACAAATGCGTTGCCGGCCTTTCAGGTGGGAGCACGCTCTTTTCTTGAAGGTTTGAAGGTCGTATCAGTACGGAAATACCACAAGCGACAATTCGTTCCACAATGAACACACTTATGGACTGCCAACTATCTAAGTAAACCATGTTGCGCGCTAGTATTTTATAGTTTCAACTGAATCCAGCACCCTAAGAAAATAAGCTTCACAAGGCTGCGTCCTTGTGAAGCCTAAAAGAGGTGCATTTAAATCTGAGGTATGCTATTTTACACATCCCCACTCCATAAAGCTTCCGTGGACATTTGAATTACTTCACACTTTCACAGTATAGCAACATTATTAGTTCGAAGATCAAGTTTGCCACTTTTCGCCCTAGATGACAAATCAATAGATAGCAACCCTTTTCAAAGAGATATTAATCGCGACATGTTTGAGCACCCTATACAGCCCTGACGGGTATTGAAACTATTTGTAAAGGCCGACAAAGGTTGTTCTCTTTGTAACTTTGTATAAACTTTACTTTGCACTAGAAGAAAGGTAATGTTACCTACTTATTAGGTTTATGGAAATTCCTCAGCGAAACAGAGATTTACTGCCATGAGAGAGTTTAAAAGCTAATTAATATTTATTATCTCTCTTTTATTGTTTAGTTTTGCTCATTCCTGTACCCAAAGGTTGTCTGGAAGAGATCGCTCTTTAGCGATAAGGCCGTCATTTGTCTACAATTTTTAAATTAAGGTTTCAATTGTTTTTTTTCTTGTTGGGGTGCAATTAAGGATTGTCGTATTGTATTGTATTGTATTGTAATATTAACTTTAAAAATAATAGGCTTGCGTCCCTAATAGTGAAAACGGAAGCCCAGCAAAGCGGGGCCTCGTCCAATTGCAAAAAAAAACCTAATACTTATACTTTACGTTATGCCTAAAAATATTACGATTTGGCAAATGGGATGACTACATAATTATTATATAAGATAGCGAAATCGAAATATTTATTTCTCAGAAATATGTTATTAAGCAAATCATATTCAGTTTCGGTTCAGTTTATTAAAAAAATAGCTGTTTGGCTACATTTGTATCATCTTATCTGTCGATACCACAATGGCGTAAGTAGAAAGAAAATGAATGTCGCTTACAGCGTTTTCACCGTCCGCGTTAAATACACTTACATTCGCCACGCTTAACAAATTATGTAATTGACATTGAAATGCCCACGTCATTCGCTTGAAAACTGTTCAAAAATCACAAACGGGTCCACTAATTCATTTACTTTACACTCTTGAACAGAAAAATTACAAATAACTTAGTTGCGTGGGACAAGTGATAGATGAAAGCGGTTTAAACAGTAAACAGATTCAAGGCTTATGGGATTCTTCTTAGTCGTTCCCTCATAGCTGAGGATCGTGACTAACAATAATGTCCCTCCACTTGGCGCGGTCAAGGGCCGAATGGGCTGCCCTCTACAAGAAACCACCAGCACATTTCATGGTGTCTGCCCATCTTATCGAGGTTCGACCTATGGAACGCCTGCCTTCGATTCGGCCCAATATGATATTCTTACAGATTTTTTTTACTTTATTACTACGACAAAACTACGACGACCGGCGCTTGAGTAACAGATCAGTACATTGTTTAGATGTTTGTCTCAGAATTTGTTGTGTGACTTAATAAAAGTAACTGTCGCTTTTCATTTGTACCAAACATCACTAAATTATTTATCACCATGGTTGTCATCGTCAGACGGTGACTCGTCATTGTAAAGAGGACTTTTGTCTAAAATCATTGTGGCGGGGCCGCTGTCAACTTGTCGCTTAGAGGAAAAATGGTGTGACCATGATTTTTGGAAAAATGAGTGACGTTTTGTCATTTTCAGACACGAGGGCGGAAAAGCCTTTAGGTGACACGGTTTTCTTGAAAAATGTGCTTCAAACTGTGTTTGCTATTTAAGTGCCTTGGCAACTACGGCTATTTGGCATCGCTCTAGTCTATACTAGTTTAACGGGACCCAAGAACCAAGCCACATCTGTCTCAGTCTGTCTGTACGTCGGCTACGGATTGTGTATCTTTCCAACAGTCATAGGTAGACTTGAAATTCTTACATGACGTTGGCGGCCACCCGCTATACCAACAAATAAAATACATGAAAAAAACTAAATTCTCATACCCGAAACGTAAATATAGGCTTTTCGGTATCCTCTTCTTTTATACAATAACACTTCACCGAATACAATTCATAGAATTTTCTTATCTTAGACAATTTTTCTAAAGAAAGACCACCGTAGGATGTGCAGCAGCATCCTTGTTTTCGCACGGTGGACATTACTGCTGTCGCCAACCCGCATGCCAAGCGAGGCGATTATGGCAAAACCCCCCAATATGAATGAACAAAATGAACTTTGGGGGAGGCCTTTGTCCAGCAGTGGACGTCTATAGGCTGACATGATGATGATTATGATATGATGAGACAAATTTTTCCTCGGAAGTCTTATTTTTTTCAGAAATATTGAAAACGTATAGATTAACGTATAGGTTTGTGTTGGCCCGGAAAGCCATTGGAGACGCGGGTTCGAATCCTACCTGAACCGTAAAATTTTTCAAATTTTCGCTTCATTGTAAACATTTGGTTTACGTTAGCAGACGTTACTGCTTTAATAAAAATAATCAAACAGCCTTCGTGCTACTTTGGTAAGTATGAAATTGTCGTAAATATAGATATCTTCAACTGTAGTTGTTGTAGCTAACCCACCTTTAATTCCTTTTAAATCAACCTCACATTAATTTGGAACATAAACCCACGAAATGCCCGAAAATAATGTTTAATTAATTTCAATGTGGCTTTGTCCCATTTTCTCAGGAACGTTTGGTCGCACTAATTAATTCTTAGTAATTAAAAATACATAACAATACACAAAGGGGTTATTGTAGCTCTGAATTGTGAATAGGGAAATTAAAAGTTTGTGCCGACCAGAAAGTTAACATTTATTTTGCTTTTGTTGTATGCCGATATGAATAGGTTGAACGAAAATTGTCTCGTATACAATACAATACAACAATTCTTTATTGCACACCAACAAGAATAAATATTTTCTTCGGTTTCCGCGACTGTCACACATTTAAATAAAACAATTTAAACGGATTATATCGCGTATATTAATTATTTCAGCCTCCCTGACGTTCGTGTATAAATTAAACTTAGAAAATGCAATTGCGTCGGCTTTTTTTTTTTCTTTAGGTACTCTAGTCAGGTAAATACATCCTATGTACTTACCTATATCTAATCTTATTAAAACTTTCGTAAGACATATTTACCCAATTACTGCATAAAGCGACACACTCCGTGAAATTGACAGAAAAAAGCAGTGACGTAGTTACCGCGCCGCTGTACGGGTAACCCCTGACGAAGAGCTCCATACGAGTTTGAAACATGACGGGCCATTCCTGAAAATTTCACGTGAGTGTAAACCGCTTAATACAATAATCACATTTCCCTACTCGTGCTCAAAACAACACTTTCATCCCTAAATTACACTTCTAAATCATTATCCCATATATATTCTGCAGACCGGTCATCAATCAATCACTC
Source organism: Apotomis turbidana (assembly GCA_905147355.2). Classification (NCBI taxonomy): domain Eukaryota; kingdom Metazoa; phylum Arthropoda; class Insecta; order Lepidoptera; family Tortricidae; genus Apotomis; species Apotomis turbidana. Next base: position 16,177,998 of record LR990301.1, on the reverse strand, counting down.
TGTATTTAAAATGTATCCCTCCAACAGTAAACCCAGCTTAAATGAATACCAACATGCAGCCGACCCTGATAAATATAAATTCTACCTTTTGCCATAAAAAGGAGCCTATTTTGATATGCATTAGGTTGCCTGCATAAAAGTTTCACGATCGTATAAAAAAAACCGGACACGTGCGAGTCGGACGCGCCTGCAGAGGGTTCTGTACAAAATACCGTTGCTTAACCTCGATGATTGATACGTACTTTAAGTAAAGACTATATTATATAATTATTATATGATTTGATTACAAATAGTTTACAATTTTTTTCTCTTATATTTGTAGTGCCTATAATCTATATGATTTTATTACTTGCCAAATTTCATAGTTAGTCAACGGAAAATACCCTATAATTTCCTTGGGAATATCAAAATAGGTATACGTTTTTTGTGGCATAAATGAACGTATGTTATTTTAAAGTTAACTTAGAAGTTGTTCAGCTTCAAGGGACTGTTGACTTGAGTATACCCGTATGGTTATAATTTCAACTTGATACCTCGACGCATTCCCGAAAGGGTCGTGCCAGACATCTTGAGGAACGGATAACTAAGTGATCTTTTGAAGTACGGAACCCTAAAAATTAGACAGACATCTAGCAGATATTCAGGAATATAAAATTTAAGAGTCTTGCGGTTAACAGAAAATGGGACGTTGTCTATAAACAATGAAGGAGGTAATCATTCCAGTTATGACTGGACTGTTGCTAGTTTCATGAATTTTGTGAATCTGTAGAGTATCTGACATACAAAAATGCACGGTCTGAACTAGAAACCATGATAGTTTACTTCTTAATGCATTTTACTCTCTCTTCTCAATTTAAGAGCTGCGCTCTTGTCGTTGTAGCAATCGCCAGCCATTTCTTTCTTGGGCTTTCTCCTACACTTCTTGGTTAGACATAACTGTAACCTTTTCTTTTACTCGCTCAAAGTAATTCCGTCTTGGCCTTCCTCTACCTCGCTGCCCTCGTTATTTTCTTCTATGATATTTTAAAGACAAAAGTCACGTCTTAGCAGATGCCCTATCATATTTCCTCTTCTATTTTCTATTAGTGTATTTTTTGTGTTTTGTCTTGGCCTCCCTCTACCTCGGTTTCCGTAGTTATTTTCTTCTATGATATTTTAAAGACAAAAGTCATGTCTTAGCAGATGCCCTATCATATTTCCTCTTCTATTTTCTATTAGTGTTAGTAGTGTCCTTTTCTCTCCTATTCTTGCGTGTTACATTATACCTAATTATGCTATCACTGATATATACCGCTTAATTGGCTATATAAGTCAGTGTCCAATCGAATTTGGTTGACACGAGCCTTCTAAAAATAAATTTGTACGTGTTTTTCTAGTATGTTATTTGAAGATCAATGAGATTTAAGGTTGGTTTATCTGATTCTGAGAAAACTTGCTGAGGCGCGATATGGAATCTGTTTTTCTTTGAATTATCAGTTTCCCAGAATTATCTTGTATCTACGTGAAATATACAACAAAAAAAAACAACACTGATTTAGGTATTTATTTATACAAACAATGATGTTTCCAAGTTAATCAAGTTAAAGTTTTTTTTTGACATTTCAGCCAAAATCCGTTTTCTATTAGGGAAAGGTCTTTATCAAAATTCCTTTCTCCAAAGGCCGCCCGTGACCCTGATCAGACTGTCGGTCTACCTCTTGATGGCTCACGCTCGTTTGATCATCACTAGAAATGTTAACTTAGCTTTAGCTACTCGTATGACATCTAGAGTCATACAGGGCAAGTATGCGCAGTGGATAAGTCCACAAACCAGTGTATTGCAGTCCGATATGAATAGGTTTGCTCACACTTACCCACAGTGTCATGAAGTTCAAATCTTTGTATAGCAGTCGTTGCTATTGATATATCGGGATTTTAATACTTTTATAATTGTCTACTCAACGATATGAATTTGTAGGGGTAATGATAGGATGCCCTATGGCATTAAGTCCGCCTTCTGTGCGATATAAGTTGTTTCTTTCGTGCAATAAAGATTAAATAAATAAATGAAAATAAAAATAGAATCGACAAAACGATTCTATTAAAACATTTAGAAAATTCGTCTTTTTCATACATTTTTTATATGTAACGCCATCTCTGATGAAACTTCAAAGTTGTAACGTTTGCCGGGTCAAGGAGTTTCTTGTAAAATAGTACATTACTGCAAACGCCGGGAAATAAGGGATAGTGACACGAAGTCGGCAAGCCATTTACACGGCTACGCATGTATAGTGCTCTTCTCAAACATATATGCAATGCAATAAAAAAATACACCACTTGAAAAAAATATAATTCAGCTGTTTAGCCTGTTCACGAACACAGGCGCCATGTTTAAAAAAATTACCCCCAGGCATTCAACACGATACATGCTAATTCTATACACTACACTATTCTACACTACAAACAGTCATCAAAATTGAGTTTTTTTATACAAAAAAAAATAAATAAAAAAAAAATACTTTTTTTTATTTTGTTACGCCATCTCTGTTGTCATGACAGAAACTTCAAAGTTGGAACAAAGTCTGCCGGTTCAACCAGTTGTTTATAAAATAATATCTTTCCCAATTAGTGGAAGCGTGGTCACCGGTGCCTCCATAGATATGCAAATGCGCGCGTCGAAAGAGGCAGGCCACGGATTTCGGCCTCGGCCATTCAACACGATACATGCTAATTCTATGCGCCGGAGTTTGTATAGAGAATTGGTTAAAATTTGACGTTGAGTACCAATGAGTTTATGTCTGACTAGCGCGTTGAAAACCAAAGTGACGCAATACTCAACTTGAAAAGCATAGTGAGTTTCTTTTGGCTTTTCTTCTCAACAGTAGTCACTTCGTTCTAAAAGTGACTAGCGCCATGCGCCTATACAAATCTTGGATAAAATAATCACCCTTCTCGATAGAAAACTAATTATCAATACAATTTTAACATTTTATAATACTTAGCCATCTCCCTCCTGCCTTCCTATACAGGATGATCAATCCAAATGGGTCAGCAGGGAGAAAACAAAAACTGTAAAATATAGGAAAATCGGTTCTTAGGAACCATGCCGTCAATTTTAAATTTAACAGAAACTGCATTTTTTATATTTATATAAATTTCATAAATAACCGGGAATTAAATATGGTAAATTTTTTGTAAGCAATCGCATGTATTGTTACATTCTTTACAGCGGTTTCGATAGGGTTATGTATGAGATTTATAAAAAAAGATACAGTTTTTGTTAAATCGAAAATCGCGCCATGGTTCCTAGGAACAGATTTCTATATAAATAAATATTAGACAGCCTCACACAAATCGATCTAGTCCCAAATTAAGCTCAAGAAAGCTTGTGTTATGAATACTAGACGACGATATACGTACTTATATAGATATATTATAATCTTAAATACATAGAACAACCATGACCCAAGCACAAATATTCGAGTTCATCACACAAATATTTGCCCTGGCCGGGATTCGAACCCGGGACCTCCGGCTCAGTAGGCAAGTGCTTAAAAACTGCGCCAACCGCGTCGTCATATATCTCTTATAGTTTCTGACGTCTCCCTACTGACCCATTTGGATTGATCACCCGGTATAGTCTTCCATCTGGTTTATTTACCTCTATTGTAATCTGATGATGATGTTATAATCTGTTTGTATTTTATTTCTGCGACGAATGCAATAAAGAGTATCCTATTCTACAGTGACTGGTAAAAGAATCTGAAAACAACATCACTAATCTAGCAAGCCTAAGATTACCTTAGACCTGGAAACTATAGTCCCGTTTTAATCCGAGTGTAATCCTTCTGGAAAATTGCGGCCATTGCAGAACAAAAGTTTGAGGGAAATTGTTTTCACGTTTTATAAAGCCATTTTCTAACATTGCTTTTTCATTTTTGCTTGTTATGAAATACTAGCGCCACTATTTTTTTGGGATAAAAAGTAGTCTATGTGCTGATACAGTCAGCTACCTTCATACCAAAATTTATCAAAATTGGTCCAGTCGTTTGAGTGTGAACAAGTAATTAACATACACATAAACACACTCACAAACTTTCATCTTTATAATATTAGTGTGATTAGGTGACATAAATAAATATCAGACAACCTTCAAATCGATCTAGTCCCAAATTAAGCTTAAGAAGGCTTGTGTTATGGGTACTAGACGACGATATACATACTTATATAGATAAATATATAGTTAAATACGGGTGCGGTTCAATTTGCATAAAAACTTTTAGCATATTTTCATTTAACTACTTTCAAAATGCATAATAAACACATTTCATAAAAACAACATTCATAATTTTGTCAAGCATAATATTTAAACATCATAATCATTAATAATCATAATAACATTCGTTATAATGTTCATAAGTCATAATGTCACTTGGTATAACATTCATTCAGAATAATTATGAAAACTCATAAAAACACTTTAAATAGGTAATTATCAAGTTGCATAAATATCATACCTATCAAATAAGTCCTGAATAAAAAGTTGTTGTGAGCACTGAAATAGGTAGGTTATGGTTTTTTTTACCCTAAAAACGAAACTGCTCCAAGAGATAGGTAGGTTAGGGTTATTTTTTTTATGACCCTTAAAACGAAACTGCTCCCAGAGATAGGTAGGTTAGGGTTATTTTTTTATGACCCTTAAAACGAAACTGCTCCCAGAGATAGGTAGGTTAGGGTTATTTTTTTATGACCCTAAAAATGAAACTGCTCCAAGAGATAGGTAGGTTAGGGTTATTTTTTTTATAACCCTAAAAATGAAACTGCTCCAAGAGAAGGTAGGTTAGGGTTTTTTTATGACCCTTAAAAGGTAACTGCTCCTCATTTGGCTCGGCAATGGGAAAGAATGAATAAGAAAAATATATTATATTTTTTGGATGTATTTATTTAGGCAACATTTATGCTTTAAGTTATTATGAAAAAAGTATGATATGACAATGGTATAGTATACAAAGTGACTATTATGCTATTAGTCTATTATGCAATTAAACTATTATAATTTTCGAAATTATGCAATTCGTTTGTATGCATTTTGTTTTTATGCTATATGATCACTTATGCTGGTTGAAATTATGCAAAATGAAAATTCGCAAATTGTTGTTATGCAAAACATTACACACCCGTTAAATACATAGAACAACCATGACCCAAGCACAAATATTCGAGTTCATCACACAAATATTTGCCCTGGCCGGAATTCGAACCCGGGACCGCCGCTCAGTAGGCAGGTGCTTGCAAACTGAGCCAACCGCGTCGTCAAACATACAATACACATAAGATACTCATTATGATATTACACTGTTGGACAAAGGCCTTCCGAAAGACATTGAACTGTCCAGAGCCATCCTTCCAACGGCTTCCCGACATCCTTGCCAGATTGTTGGTCTACCATATTAGCGCCACTAGCGCCTTCCAGTACGTGGTTGCGACTCAATAGGTAACCTTTGTGTCTCAACGGTCACGTCATGGTCTTGTATTGGAAGATTACAAAGTTTGGTATAGATCAAACTTATATAGGGCTATAGAGCCCAACAGAGGATTTCCAACTGACGCCATATTTCGGATTTTTAGTGGTACTGATTTCGTCACTTGTAATATGAATTAAGGTAACCGCCAAATGACGATTTTTCAGGAGAGACCAAAAACGAAATTGCATATTAAAAAAAGTGCAGTAACATTTTATTTCCTAATCCGATTAAAATGATGTAAAGTAGTTATAGATTAATTTTGTAAGATCTTTCAGTTGATAATGGTCTCAAAAAGGCTGCTATTATAGTTTAAAAATAGCGTGGCGCTTACGTTAATTTTTTTCCAAAAATTAGGAGTTACGTTAACACAACACAACATTGATTTCAAAAAATTAGCCCTAATTTAAAGTAAGTCACAAAAACGTAAAAAAATCTAACGTAAGGGACACACATTTTCAAAACGTGGACTTACATTAGCGGAATTCAGCTAAGGAATTTTTAAACTTATCCAACTGTAATAAGGTTTAACATAGAGTTGTTTCTTGTTTTTCAGTTAATTAGTGGCAGGATAGTAAGTCGTGATAAAAACCGGTTTATAAGCGGGAAACAGTTTCTTTTTTGTTTATAAAAACCAAAATTGGTAAAGGCACCTTTAGATTTAAAGAGTATTAAAAAAAACACTTCATTTTCTTTCCAATCTGATACTTTTCCTTACTGTTTTTCCTCACTTTCCTTTTTTTCTCCCTTTCCTACAATATTTATGTACCTTTTTTACCTACGACTTTTACTGCACATTCTGCTTTCCCATTTTCTCTTTCTTTTTTATTTCTTTCTATATAGTTTTCTTCGTATTTATTACCTTCTTTCTGTTCCATTCATCAACTCCCTCCTTTTGGTTTTAGTGACTTAAGTTTAAACTTCAGCTTAACGTTGTATAATTTCGTTTAAATAATCAATTTTGTCTGTACAAACCCTCAGTCCTATTTTCACTGTAAGGCTTGTCCCTGTCTGAAACTAGCCGAATGATCTTTATTTGATTCTTCATTAGTAATTTGACCATTTCCTGGCAAACTGGTGACTAAATGTTTCGTCACATAATTAGTAACTCACTATCACATCACTATTATGAACTTGAACGTCAAGGGGTAAATTTACGACTGAAATGCTTCGAATACCTTCGCTATTGGGCTTTGACATCTTTCTTATAGACCTGAAACGGATTTACAGATTTTCTTATATCTTGTAAGCTGTTGTTTTCTCGCGAACTACTTATTTGAAGCATCATTGATGTCCCGTTATTAGTAGAAAGTATGGCCCAGCTCAACGCCTTTCTCGGGCTGAAAAAAATAATGGTCAAGGGGCAAGCAAATAGTTAACGTATTTTATTGAATCATCGCATCATTACAATGACATTACGTTGGATACGTAGGCTACTGAAAAAAATGATTGGGAGTATCTCAATGTCACTAACCTCCACCATATCACTATTACTACCATCATTCATTCCTGTCTCTTGTTTTCTAAAAATAATATACAAGTATATACATTTTATTATGCCTACATGTAGCTACATGGTAGTGGCAGTGACTGATTTTCACAGAAAAAGTTTTCACAGTCCGTTTGACCAGACATTTAAGAGATTCCCTAAAAACGAAATGCATTAAGCTAGATTGTTTCAATTAAAAGTCCCTAATTCAAGAATAAGACATGATATAAATAGGCATAATAGCTAATTAATAAATAACTTAACTTTGAAAAGTTTAAAACATCAATTTCTATTTGATACTGGAAATCCCGACAAACTGTGTACTTATTGATATATAACAACGCAACCGCACAATACTGTCCTTATCATGAATTGTTGGAACCAACCGTTACCGGTATTCATAAAAATTACAAAAAAAAATATTACAGATTTTATTTGAAATGCCATAACATATAATTAAAGTATTGGTATACAACTTTGAAATTAGCTCAGTAAAATTAAGAAATGTGTAATAATAAGCGAAATACCGAAATTTAATACCAGTATTTGTATGGAGTCGACAACCGGCATCCGATCTCTGGTCGGTACAAACTAAAGTGGCTATCATATCCATCACAACACCAAATCGTAAATAGACGCACGCGGTAGTGTTTGTAATTGCTTCCTACAGGCAAATGTATGGTCGTCTCACCGGTATCTACTCATTAACACTGCAAAGGAAAGAGATGGTCGCAAAGTTCCTGGTAACCAAAATAACGTAAGCACCAGGGTCGTCTAAATTAAGTACATAATTTTAATGTAACCGTCATCACTCGAGCCTTGGGAAGACAAATAATAATGTAAGAGGCACAAATTGCTTTAAAAACTATGAAAACTTTAATGTTACTGACTAAATTATATATTCACCCAGCTTGCAGTAAGCACAATTTGTGACAAGATTAGACTATAATTGACTTTAAATGGTTGCTGTCTTATAATCTCGTTTAATTTTTTTTTACCTATCTAATCTGAGCATATAAATCATTTATGTACCTTATTATTTACATGATTTGATTCAAAAACTAAAAGTATAACCCATTTAATGTAAGAACCATTTTATATTTTTTATCTAGCTTTGAAGCTAACGTAACAGTCAATCGGTAATAAAGTGTTATAAATTGAGTAATGTAAGAGTCATTTATTTGCCGATGAGTCTTACATTAATGACTTTTGTTCAACTTTGGCCAATACTTGTGGTTACGTTAATCTAATATTAAGTAATTTACAAAAAATGTGCCATACACCAAAATAAATACAGAAAACTAAAAAAAACGGTCAATTTTTGTTTAATGTAACCAACATTTTTTTCAAGATATCGTAATTTTAATAACAGCAATGGATAGATCGTCAAATTCACAGACGAACTGTATACTTAACTCAATTTCGTCATTTTGGCGGTTACATTAATTCATATTACAGGTGACGATTTATTTTACTGGCAACGACATTTTTTTGTAACTGACATCGAAAACCGGTGACTGTCACTGATGTAAAAAGAAACAGGACTAAACTTTTCGCAAATTTCAAGTAATTTTTGCATAATAAAGGCATAACTGAGTGTATTAATCTGAGTGGCACTGCCGAGCCGGTTGGTTCGGGTCTTCGGATTGCCACACCGAGTAAGGCGCTCTATGTGTCGCGCTTGCATTACTCCGCCGTGGCTGACGATGTGGTGGAGTACGTCCGCCGGAAGACTGGCTTCTCGCTGAGGGTGCACCAGCTGCAGTCCCGCCACTACGTGCAATTCAGCTCGTTTGTGGTGCGCGTGCCGCGGCCGCTGCAGGGCACCATCGCAAGTGCAGACTTCTGGCCGAAGGGCGTTGTGTTTCAGCAGTTCCGGGGCAATCTGCCGAATCCTGCGCCAGATCAGACGACGCAACGGAGCCACAATGTTACGTCGCCTAAATCCAACTAGATTTAAGTTTTTTTATTATTTTTTATTATTTGACGACACGTTTGGCTCGGTTTGTAGACACCTGCCTACTGAGCGGCGGTCCCGGGTTCGAATCCCGGCCAGGGTATATATTTGTGTGATGAACTCGAATATTTGTGCTTGGGTCATGGTTGTTATATGTATTTAAGTATATAATTATCTATATAAGTACGTATATCGTCGTCTAGTACCCATAACACAAGCCTTCTTGAGCTTAATTTGGGACTAGATCGATTTGTGTGAGGTTGTCCAATATTTATTTATTATTATTATTATTTTATGTATGATTTTGTAGTTCACAGTGCCTTAGTTTAATTACTGTAATGCTGTGTTACTAATTTGAATAAATAAATAAATAACTATTAACAGATTAAAGTCAAGTTTTTACAATACGATTCAGTATTTATTACGCAAGAAGAAGCATTGAACAGCGTTCCGGTAAACAAGGTTTTTAATTTGGTTAGTGAAAATCTAAACTGAAGTTTAATAATTCACACGTATTATGACGACGTAATAATGTGCATTACGTAATAATGTGCATTGCCATATAAAAGCTGTTTGTAGCACCACTACTCCTAGGCCAGACCGACGCTTGTTATGCTATTATGGTAAAGAGTAAGTACATTATTTGACAAATAAACTTTAATCCCAATAGTGCACAGCTATATAATTATAAAGAATATCGCCCCAGTAAACATGAGCCGTTGAATATACCGTGCTATACTTAGTATTAGAACCGCAGTACCGCGCAGTCTCACAGTCAGGGCCAAAGTCATTGAGGATCGGAACAATGCTTCCGACATTATCGTAACTGCACGTGAATGGACGGTAGAACGTGGACAATGTAGATACGTTGATAAAAATACAGTATTGTAGTATAGAATTGAATTATGCTACTTGGTTTAGACTGGAATATTTACTAGATGGACAACTTAGTCAATGTAACCCTTCGTGTTTTTTTAGGATTTCGTACCCATAGGATAAAAACGGGACCCTATTACTAAGCCCAGGCTGTCCGTCTGTCGCCAGGCTGTATCTCATAAAACGTGATAGCTAGACAGTTGAAATTTTCACAGATGTATTTTTGTTGCCGCTAAATAACAAGTACTTAATTGTTTACAATGAAGCGAAAAATTAAAAAAATTAATGGTTTGGACAGGATTCGAACCTGCGTTTCCAACGGCTTTTTTTGCTTCATTGTAAACATTTGGTTTACGTTAGCAGACGTTACTGATTTAATAAAAAATAATTAAGTACTTAATTATCTGCCGTACCTACACTGCACTAAAACTATACTTAATGAAAAAATTGGGCAAGTGCGAGTCGTACCATAATCTATAACAAGTTTGTTGTATGAGAGCCTACCTTAAATATTTATTTTATTTTATTTTTAGTATTTGTTGTTATAGCGGCAATAGAAATACATCATCTGTGAAAATTTCAACTGTCTAGCTATCACTGTTCTTGAGATACAGCCTGGTGACAGACGGACGGACGGACGGCTGGATGGACGGACGGACAGCAAAGTCTCAGTAATAGGGTCCCGTTTTTACCCTTTGGGTACGGAACTCTAATAATTAACTTTATTCTGTAAGTAGGCCACTGAACGGAGCAGAGACGTGCTGGATCGACCAATCACAAAGGTGAACGCGAGCGGAGATTCAAATTCACCTCAAGCTCTTGGTCGATCCCACAAGTTTCTGCTCGCGTTCGTTTCAGTGGAAAGGCACCCTAATAGATTGATTTGATCCAAGGATAAAAATGTATGATAGATTGATAGACATCCAATTGCTTTTAAGTAGCGGGCATCTTCTAGACATAGACAAATATAGATACAACCAATATGATCTCATTTTGAAATGTTTCGCCTGTCATCCAAACTGTCTGGCTGTCAAGACATATTAAGAGAAACGGTGTCCGCAACTTGTGCTATTGACATTTGCCGTGACGGAGGTCCGGGGTATTGGAACATAGCTTACATGCTAGGGGTGCCTATTTGTCAAAGGGTCCGTTTATTCTGTACTAGCTGCGTTGTTGACTGGTGTTGGTAAGGACTCAAAATACAAATACAAATACAAAATGTCTTTATTTTGCTTGACATATGGTACATAAGTTGGTCAGACAATAATATAGCACAATACATATTTCACCAGCATCTGGCATGCAAAAATGTATAACTTATAAACTAACAATCAACTCCTATCAAAGGAGGTAAAATATTCAGCTACGGAGTAAAGTCTTTTCCACAAGCCATGCTTTTAGTTTTATTTTAAAAGTCTCAAGTTCTTGTAGTCTACATTGTAAGAACTCGAATGCCTTATGGCATTAAGTCCGCCATTTCGCTAATGAACAAATCTATTTCTTCGGATATCTGATTAAGTATTCTCATGTCTCTGACTAGAGGCGCATTAGCGAAATGGCGGAATTAATGGTTCTCTGCCTTTTCGCCGAATTATGTTTCGTCAAACGTTTCATTTCGTCAAATGTTTCATTTCGCCAAAAGCATTTTTCACTGAAACTGTAAACTATTTCGAATTGTTATAAAATAAACCTAACCTAACCTAATCTAAAGGATGATATTTACAACAATCCTAAATAGTTTACAGTTTCAGTGAGAAATGCTTTTGGCGAAATGAAACATTTGACGAAATGAAACGTTTGACGAAACATAATTCGACGAAAAGGCAGTACACCAAAAAACCATTAGGTACTTACATAAGAACGAAGACTCCAAGGACTTGAGTCTTTACCAACACTATTGTTGACCCGCGTTCGGGATAAAAAGTAGCCTATGTGTTAATCCAGGGTGTCAACTACCTTCATACTACATTTTATCAAAATTAGTACAGCCGTTTGAGCATGAAGAAATAACAAACATACAACACACAAACTTCCGCCTTCATAAGGTGGAAGTACTAGTACTCGACATTGCTAGGGATTTTTTTTTTATGTTTCGTAATAGTACGTTAATTTACACGTCTATCGCAAATTTATTCATCCCTTATGAGAGGTATGACTTTTACCTTTATTAAATGGTATTTATATCATATTATGATCATATAAAAAAATCTCGTAATGTAATGAAATGTAAGTCAATAGGATTGTCCCAGTACATGTCACGTGCTTTTGCAGGCAGTCAGGTTGTATATTTTATTATTTTGCGTGTGAAATTCGATAGCTACAAACATTTCTCATGTATTAATTCTATTTGCTATGAAAGTAACGGTAATCTTATCTTATTTATCGCAGTTGAAAGTATGGTGACGCGTATTAGTACCGCGTCGAGTACTATTAGTACTTCCACCTTAATATTACTAGCTGCATAAATACACAAACACTTACACAAAGACATTAACTGAAAATGTGTTGTTTAATATAAAATACTATTATAATATCGATTTTAGAATTAAAAAAAACCGGCCAAGAGCATGTCGGGCCACGCTCAGTGTAGGGTTCCGTATCCTTCAGAATAAACTGCTGTTTTAAGCCCGAGGTTTAAGTTAAGAAAGATTTTAAGCTCTATAAAAAGGTCGTAAACGCCCTAGAAGCTGTAATCACTTATTACCTACTGGAAGTCAACTTACGTCCTTTTAAAGAAAAAATATGAAATTTGGTGATAACTCAAAAACGGCTCGACCGATTTTGTTCAATATAGTTTTCATTGAAATTACTTATAAGGCCTCATTTACATGAATTTTTCCAATTTTTTTTGACCCGTGGTTGAAAAGTTAGAGGGGGGGGACACTATTTTTTTGTTTTCAGAGCGAATATTTACAAAACTGCTGACTTTATCAAAAAATAATGTTAAGAGCCCCTATTATTTTTACAAGACCTGTTCAACGACACCCCACACACCAGTGCTGAAAAGAAAAAAAAAATCACCCCCACTTTAGGTGTTCGAGAGGTACCCGAAAAATAAATGTTTTTAATTTTTATTTTACTGTTCTGTCGGCGTTATACATACACATACTCATACCAAATTTCAGCTTTCTAGTACTAATGATCACGGAGCTAAGCCGCGGACGGACAGACGGACAGACGGACATGGCGAAACTATAAGGGTTCCTAGTTGACTACGGAACCCTAAAAATTTAAAGCTGACATAAATATTGTATAGATTTAGCTAGTAAGCATTCAATGTATTAACCCTAAGACTTATTCTAGAGCATATTGTATGTCAATGGAATAAATGATATTTCAATTTTAATTTCAAACTTTCGCTTTTATACATTAGTGTGATTTTGGTTTAGTGTGACTAATAGAACGAAGCCCCCTTGCGGTAAACTTTTTTTATTCTTTGCCACTTTTCTGGGGATGGGGAGTAAATACCTGTTACCTAAATTGATTATCATCCGTTGAGCCGTTTCGGAGTGATAATGCGTTATAAAGTAAACTAGTAAAGAATTATGACAACAGATGGCGTTAAAATCAAATCATACAAAGGTAACGTCACAAAAAGTATTCCGAATTTTATAAAGCAATCGAAAAACCGTACTCACTTTAGTGTACTCCTATAAAAACGCATTCTGCTGTAAAATCCCACTTGTCACCAAACTTATTTAGCAAATTCCAAATAAAAGGCCATTGAATAAAGTTGCATCCCCACTTGTTCAAGCGTCGACAAAAGCCATTCATTCCAATATGCGTGGACTAAAAACTAGAGGCACCGTTCTGGTTTCGCGTGAATAAAAGTTTCATCGTTTGGGTGCAGGAATGATATGAAAATCTCATTTGTTTTGCGTTATATTACAGACCAATACTCGCGATGTGGTGCGCCCTTACTCCATTTGTCTGCATTTTTATCTTGGCATCTGTAAATTACTCTGGTTCACTACGTAGTTTGCGTTGTAGAAGCCTTATTTCTTTGTTCGTACAAAATCGGCATACGTTCGTGATATTTTCTCTTCCGATCGTTTTTTTTTTTTTCTTTTGGTCAATGCTCACAATAATCACTGTTATCTTGATTTAGATTGATTATTTTGTGTGTTATTGTCTTATGTAATTTCTATTATGTAATTACTATTATCCAGTTTTGCATATTAGTGTAACATGTTAATTATTCCATATTTCAAACTCGTCTGTCAACTTGTCCTCATTGCCAAATTGTCCATATTTCCAACTCGTCTAAATTGCCAACTTGTCCATATATACCGTACTCGTCTACTTTGTCAAGTCAGTGATTTTTTCAGCTCGACCGCATTACCAATATTGCCATGCGGTTCACATGCAATCGGTTTTTCTCATTTTGAAAAATATCTATATGAGTTCGAAACATGGCGGGCCGTTCCTGACATTCTTTACGTGAGTTTGAACCGTTCCTATAATTATTAAAACATTTGACATAACGAAAACTATTTTTATAAATAATGACACAAAGGTAAATTAAGAAAGAAAAATTGAATGCGATCTACTACAATCGAAGCGGGGTTTGAACCCGCGACCTCTGCGTTTCCGGCGCATTGCTCTCCCAACTGAGCTATTCGACCGCTACGTCAGTCACACCAAATCTTTCATCCCTTAATCCTTTACGCTACTGGAGCGCCCTCTGCGTCATATATGTTTTTGAAATGCTTATTGCGCATTAGCCATACCCTAGGATGTGCGTTTTACACGCACGATCCCCAATCCCCATTGCTTTACAGCAAGTGTGAAGACTGCGAGAGAGATGGCGCTGTTCTAAATATTTGTATAGAATCTTTTTATCGATTCATATTTTATATAATATGAATCGATAAAAAGATTCTATACAAATATTTATAACGAAAACTGTTTTCTCTTATTCTACACCATTGAATAGCTGCATCTCCACGTGTTTGGGCGTCGACAAAAGCCATTCAGTGCAATCTGCGCGGCCTAAAAACGTTCAACATTGCCGGCAGATGCGACAGTATTCTGGTTTGAGGTGAATAAAACTTTCAAGCCAATATCAATACAATACAAATCCACTTTATTGCACGATACAAAACCTGATAGACAAATACACAGGGATACAAAACCTGAGAGATATACAGTAAAACATAATCAGAAACAACATGCATCAGCAATATCATTTCAATTTCAACCATTTATATCTCTCTGGACATTCCTTCATTAATTTTCCGATTCATTTCTTCACTTCCTCATTAATTTTCTGACTAGATGGACGGATGACCTCCTGAGGGCCGCTGGGAGTCGATGGATGCAGATCGTACCTTGTAGCTCGAATCGCCATGGGAGGTATATGTTCTGCAGTGGACGTCTGTGGCTGATACATAGATAGATAGTTGTTAGTGGTATTTTCACATGCTGTACATGTGTGCTGTACATCTGTGGACTGTGCTGTGCGACCCAGAAATTCAGCTGATATGCTGATTCTAGCAGTCTCTTAGAGGCCTTATTCCTTTTAAAAATATTTTGTTCATATTATGACAAATTTATTGATAATTTCAACCAATCTTTTGAAGTAAATAATACTTTTTCCTGAGTTCTAGATAGTATCATAGCAATTTCAGGCTCTCATTGCGTGCAGTCGAAAATATGGTGAAAAACCAGTTTTCTGAGTGAATTTTGTCAAATTCGAGTACCTAGTTTTTGAAACTAAAAATTATCAATGTAAAATACTAACTGTACATAGGTTTCAAATATATACTAATAAATCACAATAGTCCCGTCCTAAGTAGTAACATTGATAATATGTTAAGAAACATGTTTGATCATAGAGAGAAACGTCTAAAACAATCAGCATTTTTGAACGGATAAGGAGCCTTATCATGTAAATTCACAACCAATTTACACACGTATATTATATTATGCAAGAACAAGGACATTCCAAACTTAATTAAGTTCATAAAGCCCCCTCCTTAATCCTTACACTAGCAGCTCAGAATGAAGCTCCTGAATTCCACTCGGTCCGCTCTAATACGCTCTGTATTTAGCTCTTGTGAATTTAGAAATGTAATTTAGGAATAATGTAGCTGTATTAAAAAGTAAAAAGTTCACAATAGGACTCATAAGGCGGCTAAGAGTCACGCAATATGCAATGGAAATGGCTATGCTCGGAGTTTCTTTGCGCGATAGAATCAGAAATGAGGATATCCACAGAAGAAGCATGGTAACCGACATAGCTCACAGGATTGCACGGTTGAAGTGGCAATGGGCAGGCCGTGTAGCCCAGAGAATGGACGGCCGTTGGGGCAGCAAAGTCCTAGAGCGGCGACCACGTATAGGAAACCGACTAGATGGACGGATGACCTCGTGAGGGTAGTGGGGAGTCATAGGGGAGGCCTACGTTTAGCAGTGACGTCTGTGGCTGATAGATAGATAGATTAAAAAGTAGTAGCTTTATACGTGACTTTCTACCACAAGTCTGTGATGTACCACAAGTCTGGGACAAGATGGGTTCACTCTACGCTGTACAGGACTAGTAAGGATACTGAATAAATAATTAATATGAATAGATTAGTATTAAGGGACAATCTTACACAAATCAACCTAGTCCCAAACTAAGTAAAGCTTGTACTATAGGTACTAGACGACGATGTACATAATAAAAACATAAATTATTTATATAGATAACATCATGACCCAGGAACAAGTATTCGAGTTTATCACACAAATATTTACCGCGCCGGGCTTAGAAACCAGTACCGCCGGCTCAGTTGGCAGGTACACTACAAACTGCACCATCCGCGTCGTCTACTAGTGCGTAGGATGCACGAGTGCACACCTAGGGGTGCGGTTCCACCTTGACTTTGTTTATTCCAGTTCGTTGGAATTCTTTGTCAGTCTTAGCAGCTTACACGTGCGGCTAGTGGCCTCACAAGTATTTTTTTTTATATATCGGACAACCTCACACAAATCGCTCTAGTCCCAAATTAAGCTCAAGAAAGCTTGTGTTATGGGTGCTAGACGACGATATACATACTTATATAGATAAATATATACTTAAATACATAGAACAACCATGACCCAAGCACAAATATTCGAGTTCATCACACAAATATCTGCACTGGCCGGGATTCGAACCCGGGACCGCCGGCTCAGTAGGCAAGGTGCTTACAAACTGCGCCAAACGTGTCGTCAATTGCGTCGCATGTTTCATAAAAATCAACCAAAAAATACAGGTGAGTTTTGCAATGATGAGGCACAACTTTCTGCTATATTTCATTTAGCGTGTTTCACAAGATGGGTTCACTTTACGCTGTACAGGACTAGTAAGGATACTGAAGAAATAATTAATATTATTTTATATTAATAATAATTCTTTTATATTCACAAATTCGTAGGTATCTTTGCCAGTCGTGGGAGCCCACCCGAGTTGATCGCTCGTGTGGCTACGCCTCACAAATAATCGCGTGGCATTTTGCAAAAATAATCAGTCAGACAGTCTTCTGTTGTATTCTGTGTCAAACTGGAGATGAAGAAGCTTGGAGGGGGCTTTTATCCAACATTTCGCCCCCTGCCTGCTATACAGCCACATCTCAAAAAACCATTTTTTCGCTTGTTAAAGTTTTGGCAGCGTAGTGCGTGGTAGTAAAACGGGGCTTACTCCTTGAGTTTTCGGTCAATTCATTTTAAATTTAACTTTTTTTACTCTACATGATATAACGCTTCTCATGAATACGTCTTTTATTATAAAACGTGTATATTTTTTAAGATACGAGGCCTTTAAGATAGGTACTTAGAGTTGTGGCCGTATTGCAGAAACATTTGGTGGAAAGTTTGAGATGCGTCCAAAACCGAACAAGAATTATTGGAAAATGGTACCTAACATGAAAATTATTATACAAACACTAAAATAATTAAAATAACTTTATTAATCAACTTTTTTTACAGTAACAACATCACTGTAAGCGATAATCAGTGCATGCAGCTTTAATACCAACTTTCTAGATGCAGATATCATCATCATTTTGCATCCAAAGGACTATATTTCACAAATAATATCAAATGGTAACGTAATTAAAAATCCTAAGAAAATTGCTCAAGAATTTAATAATCATTTCATTGATCAAATTCAGCCAATCAATTTAGTAGATGACAAATCACATAATAAAAAATGTAATAAACCATACAAATTGACAATAAATGTACCTAATTCAATGTTTATGAAACCAACAATTCCTAAAGATACTGAAAAAATAATTAGTTCGCTTAAAAACACAAATAGCACTGGTTATGATGGTGTTAGTACTAGTGTAGTGAAAAAAGTCTCCAACATTATCTCACCATTGCTTAGTCACATCGTTAACTTATGTATTACATGCGGACAATTCCCAGACAGATTAAAACTTGCTATCGTGAAACCACTATTTAAAAAGGAAAACAAAGATGATATGATGATATGACCAGTTGCGCTGATTCCGATTTTCTCCAAAATTATAGAAAAATATATTTATAACTGTGTTTCTGGCTACTTCGAACGCAATAATTTGTTTGCCAATGAGCAAAAAGGTTTTCGGAAAAACATGTCAGTAAACATGGCTGTACTCGTATATGAGTTAATTCAAACTGTCATGAAGAATATGGATAAAAAAGTTCCGGTCTCAGCCCTTTACATGGACATGTCCAAAGCGTTCGATTATGTTGACCACCAAATACTTCTCGACAAACTGTATCAATACGGATTACGCGGCAATGTTTATAGTTTAATTAAATCATATTTATCTAATAGGAAACAATTAACCCAAATAAATAGAATGTGCTTTAAAACCAAATCGGAAATAACTCATTCATCAGATGTCAGAGAAATTCACTATGGCGTACCTCAGGGGAGCATCCTAGGTCCTCTTTTGTTTCTCATTTACATTAATGATATGCCTAAAGCCATTGAACACCCAATGGTACTCTTTGCTGACGACAGTACGATAGTGTTTTCTGGTGAACATTTGGAATCATATGAGGCTGACATTAATAGGACATTGGACATAATAATAAAATGGCTTTCTAGTAATAATTTACAAATTAATTTAGGGAAAACTAAAATAATATTATTTCAACAAAGAACTAATTACGCACCAAATTTAACATTAGTTTATAAGGGACAGAAAATTGAAAAAACTCGCGTCACAAAATTTTTAGGATTATAATAGGAATAAGTTGACGTGGAAACCTCATATTGACAATATATGTAAAAAATTAAATTCATTTTCCTTTGCATTGTATAATTTAAGGAAAAAAAGTTGCCAATCTACTGTACTAACTGCGTATCATGCATTTGTGACATCAACTCTAAGATACGGCATAATATTTTGGGGAAATTCACCAAGCAGAGAGGTTGCATTTCGAGCCCAAAAGAAATGTGTTAGATCTTTATGTGGTATTAAATATTTCGATTCCTGTAAACCACATTTTCAAAACTAAAAATTCTGACGCTTCCTAGCTTATTTATTTATGAATTAGCAATTTATGTAAAACGTAACTCTCATCAATTTTCAAGTTTCAAAAGTACCCGTTTACGCAATAAAATATCAAATATAACTGTACCTAAAACCATGTTACTACAAAATAGTATTGTGGGCATGGCTCCTAAGATTTTTAATAGATTGCCAAAAAACATTGCAGATATGGAAGATCTAACTAAAAATAGTAATATTGCTTTGCTGATCCAAAGCAATATTACTATTTTTAGTTAATATGTATATCCGCAAAGTAACGCCTTATTCATTTAATTATGGAAGATCTATATACATTTAAAAAAGCTTTATATAAATTTTTAGTTGAAAAAGCATATTACTCTGTAAAAGAATTTTTAGATGATAAGTTTTAAATTGTGCCCATGACATGCATGCCACACACAATTTGTATGCCTTTTGGCGCCTCATAGTGAGACACATGTAAAAATTGTAACACCTTTTGACCTATGTTGGACAAATTAAATATATCCTATTCTATTCTATAATTAATGATTATCTGGTACCTTCCCTTTAAGGCACTTGTATCTTTAATTATCGTGTTAACATGTACCATATACGGTATAATACAATATATAACATGTACCATGTACAAGGAGGCCCCATAGTTTTAGGTTTTAGCGTGGACTAGGTTCCCGTTGATATTAGTGTACTGTTTTCCAGAATTCTTCAACTTCTTTACAATATTACCTTTTCATAGTGCAGGATAAGCTTTTCGTTTTCTACTTTTAGGTTTAGCAATACTGGATGAAGACTGGTTCAAATCGAAGTCCCAATTTATGTGAGTCGGTATTTACAACGAATTTTTAGAACACCTTGGCCCAAGATGTAGGACGTGGCTCTCACAGTTCTATTTAGACATAGTCTCGGATAATATAATTTGACCTTAAGTTCAACAGCTCAAATATAATAGCCACACTCAATCCGGGTAAGCCAGGCAACGAACCAAAGGGATACCGACCTCTACTACTTAGTTGCATCTACAAATTTTTGGAGAGGCTAATCTACAATCAAATCGAACCTTTTGTCGACAAAATAATTCCTGTGCAGCAGGCTGGATTCCGTAGTGGTCCGAACTACGTGGATCAGGTAAATGTCACGCATAACACACTAAGAGGCTGATTTTCAAAGGAGAGAGAAAACCGTGGCAGTATTTTCAACCTCGCAGCTGCATTCGATAGCGTATGTAGACAGGAGCTTATCTATAAGCTCCTGACCGTGGTGCAGATAGTGGGACTAATCAACTCTATGCTCAGCAATAGGGAATTTATCGTCTACCTCGGAAGCACTCCGAGCAAAGTCAGAAAGCTGAACAATGGACTACCTTAAGGATCGGTCCTGGCCCTGCTCCTGTTTAACCCATATCGTGTGTGTATACATAGGTTGAACAGGAGTGGGTCAGGACCGATTCCGAAAACAGAGAGTCGGAAATTTACGTATGGTGATGACATCGCCATCACAAATCAGCATGGCAAATTTAAATCCTCTAAGGAAGCTCTTACTCGCAATCTGGAATGACATTTCTGATTGGGCTGCCCCAATGCTAGTAAAACAGAAGTTGCGACATTCCATCCTTGCAACAAAGAAGCAAATTATGAGCCAAATATATGCTTCAGAGAGAGTGCGCTTAAATTAAATCCTACACAAAAGTACTTGTGTCACCGGCAGTCTTACCTATATGCAAAGAAGCTACAGACGCCGAATTACATACTCCACAGACTAAGGGGAACTACTTGGGGAGTAACAACTGATGTGCTACGCACTACCAGTCTTAGCCTTGTTTACTCCACAACAGAGTATTGCGCGCCAGTTTGGCTCAACAGCGCACAATGACGTTTATTTCGCTTATATTTAAAGGGATTCATCGCAATAATACTAGAATATACTTACGTTATTTCTATGAGACGCAACTCAAAAAAATATTACAAATTTATGCTATACAGCCGCAACTAAAAAATGGCTGTCTTGCAGGGAGTCAACTGACAATTTTTGGTCAGATCCATAAGGCCACTGGTGGAAAAAAGGCTCTTAAGGACACTTTTTCTTATGGCTCTCGAAATAAGAATCTGCAATAAACCGAAAAAAAATTTTTTTTGAGATGTGGCCGTATAGCAGGCAGGGGGCGATTTGATGTCATTCAGCAAATTTTGATCACCTGAAAGAGCAATATCTATCCCTCTCGTAATTCCTATTTTTTCAACTGGTTCTATTATCTTTTTGCTGAATGTATGTATATACGTAATATTAATCGTTCATTATATTTATGTGTTTTATGTTTTTATTTGTTTTTTCATGTATACATTATTCCTTTCTCTGTTTTTTATACCCCCTATTTAAAATAAACAAGTTCTCCACTACCCAAAAGCTGTCTGGAAGAGATCGCTCTTTAGCCTGTTATTTACCTCTAATTGTAGTTTCTGGCTTTGTATTTTCTCCTGTACATTTTATAAGGTGAGCAATAAAGAGTATGATTACTAGTTTGTAGTCTGCAACTATTATACTGAAATATTCACAACTATTTTACGTTACATGTATTGCAATAACAAGGACATTCCAAACTTAATTAAGTTCCTAAAGCCCCGTAATCCTTACACTAGATCAGAGTGAAGCTCCTCAATTTCACTGAGTCCACTTTAATACTTCTGTGCTTAGGTCTTGTGAATTTAAAATTGTTTTCATTTACGAGGAAGGTATATTTAAGAGTAGTGGTTATATTAGATTATATTGGATTAGATTTATTTATTTCATAATATAAAATGTCAATATAAATTACACTAAGTCAATTTACATGCACTTATAATACTATTTTTTTAGCATCGTCGATCGCTATATCTACCTAGGCTCCCAAATCTGCAATGACGGCAGCTGTGTCACCGAGATTAAAAGGCTAATCGGGATGGCAAAGGATGCTATGACCCGTTTGAACAACGTCTGGAAGAAAAGAGGAATTGGTATCAAAACCAAGATCCGTTTGATACGTGCTCTGGTATTCCCTATCTTCCTGTACGGAGTGGAAACGTGGACAATTCTGGCCCGAGAAAGGCAAAGGATTGATGCATTCGAGATGTGGTGCTGGAGACGTATGTTAAGAATACCATGGACTGCGAAACGCACCAATGCATCGATCCTGAACCAGCTCCAAATAAAAACTCGCTTGTCCACCACGTGCCAACAACGCATTCTTTCCTATTTCGGCCACACAATGCGCAGAGACGACGAAAATCTCGAAAAACTGATCGTGACTGGGAACACCGAAGGCAAAAGATCGCGCGGTCGTTCACCAACAAGATGGACCGATCAAGTAAAAGACTCATCAACCTCCAAATTCTACTCGGTTGTAAGAGACGCGCTGGACAGAAACCGGTGGAGGCAGATCATCCGCGCCAGATGCAACCCTGAAGCTGACCACGATCCTCAGACATGAGGGACCGACTCCAGAGAGAGAGAGAGATAATACTATTATCGTCACGTATATTAATAATAAGAGATAAATATGATGACATTGATAATAAAAACAGCGGAATTAATTATACAACAGATAAAATAATTACATGTCAAAATATTAAACAAACAGATAAAAATGTCAAAGAAGCTCCTAAATGGATTGTCAAAATATAAAAATTAACACGGTAAAAATAACACTGAAAATTACAAAGAAAATTTTATGGAAGTAGTATTACTACTTGCAATAAAATCGTTCGTTTGGCCGCCGCCGCCGCGACTGATCGTCTCTCCTGATGATGAATCGCGTACCGATTCGAAACATGTCGAGCGTTATTCGACTTCTACGACGTGAGTTAACCCGTTTAAGTATTTTAATATGCAATAAAATCATTAAAACTATCGTGAGACGTCTTTAAAATAAAAACGCCGTGAACCAACGTCAGCCCACGTGGGTCGTTAGCCGCGTAGCAGTGTACTATTATCTATCCTGTGGTAGCAGCACGGATAGCTGCCCCTGATTGGCCTTATTCCTTTTAAAATCTATTGTATTATAATATTATGGCAAATAAAATGATAATTTCAACCGTCTTTTTGAAGTGAATAATACTTTCCCCGAGTGGTCGAAAATAAGTTGAAAAAACTAAATATTTTTCCGCGTGAATTTTGTTTATTTCGAGTAGTTTTTGAAACAAAAATTATTAAAGAAAAATTCAAATTGTAGGTTTTAAATATAAACCAATAAATCCCAATAAATCCCAACATCAATAATATGTTAAGAATATATAATATCATGGAGAAAAATGTGTAAAACAATCAGCATTTTAAAAGGAATTAGGCCTCTTAAGAGCTCCATATGAGTTTGAAACATGAAGCAACATGTCGGGCCGTTCCTGACAATTTTTATGTAAGTTTAAACCGTTTTTCAGCTTTTTTAGCTTCAGTCGCTTTTTTCAGACCAAACGATAAAATACTACAGAAAGTTCACTCTTTTGATCCTTGCTAGAGGCGCCAGAAAACTGCCTTTTACTGATTGTGTGAAATGTATGTAAACTCTTTATTGTAGGTGATTTGAGCAAATCAGAGAGAATAGAAATCATCCAAAAGACAGGCAAAAATATGAACAAGCACTCGTAATTGTTTATTTAAATAACCATTAATGGAGTCAACCATAAAGAGGGTTTCAAAATAAATCAAGAAGCTTTTGTGTTTGAATTAATAGGCAGTATTTATTATATAGAAAACAATACAGAACCGAAAACATTAAGCGGTAGGGCATTAAGTATTCAATACGAAATTAACGAAGGGACTGATAGGCAGGTAACGATTATGAGGTTATTTACGGTGTTATTCAGTATTAATAACCGTATAAAAACCTGACAAGCGTGAGTCGGACTTACGCGCCAAGGGTTCCATCCAAACTATGAAAGCTCTGAATATTTTTCTAACGAAACTGAAGAACAAACTCAATTTCGCTATTGGAAAACTGTTATCTCGATACATCGACATAGGTCGCGGTGAGTTTGCCACTGCAAATAAGTTAGTGATCACAAAACATTTATTTATTGTAATATAAATTCTGAATCTTTATCAGATGACTGCTATCCAGATTTTAAAATGAATATATTTTTGTAGTTGTGTTTAAAATGCCTATAAAGTCAGATACGAGAGCCGACAATCACATCGGTAAGATAGACATTTCAAAAGGGTTATTAGATTATCTACATAGTTGGTGAAGCAACTCTCCTCTCATTCTGGTGTCTCCTGTCACGTTATAAAACCTGAAGCCAGATGTTATCGTAAGTTCTTCGGATAAAGAAGTTATCCACTTGGACACTGGACAGGATGCCAAATGCTAGCATGTCCCTCTTAGTCCAGTCCTTGAAACGCAACATGGACCTCCCTTTTTTGATGACAAACGCAATTTACGTTTCATATTTTAAGACTACAATTTTATTACTTTGCCGTATTCCGCTTGGAAAGAGGATGTAATCACTGTTTTTATATTTTTGCTGAGATTACTAATTATTTTATTATTCACTTAGTAAGATTTACTCATTCTAAAATGTAGTATCTCCAAAACTATGCCACAATGGAAAGTTTACTTTAGTCTGGTGTATATAAAAAAAAAACTAATGACGTTTTAGTTGACATTGCTGGCAGCTCATTTTTTTCGCGGATTGTTCGAAAACGACAACTCTATTCAGGCATAGCTGTCGTAGATTTTGGTTACTTTATGTATTTTCTTATGTCCACTCAATTGCTTTTGGTACCCTGTCAACACTCTTCCCTATTTCATTATATAAATAGAGTCCAACTCAAAATTCGAAGCAATTAACTGGATATTTGTTTACATACCGGAAAATAAATTCAAATAAATATTTTAACGTGTACGCGACGCAAAGCTCTCTCGATTTCTTTATTAATTTCCATCTGTTAGAAATATGAAATGTATTCAATTTCACTCAACAGGGTACATCTTCGTAAACGAAATGTTGGTGATAAAGATTGCGACAGCCGATTTTAACAAATCGTGAGCTTTGTGAATTTCATTCGTGAAACGCAGTGCCAGGAAAATTCTAGTATAGATATATATAAATACCGCAGAATAGTCTCTTGGTCGCATTGTCGCGCGTTACGTAGGATGCTCCACATATGCGGCATCCACTTCTGAAACGTCATATAAACATTTCAATCATACGCACATGTGTCGTTTTGGCTCCAAGCTGTGGTACACCGCGTTCCATTCTAAATAGACTTATATACAATCGAAATTGTATGCGCTTAAGACATTTTGGAGCCAAGTGGTATGCCGTTGCAATTCAAAATGTCGTATGAGCGCCTTGAACAGCTGCACAAACGTCTTTTTGCAAGTGGGGAAGTGGCGTGAATAACTCATAACGGTATATTGAGTCTTGTTTTTATATTAATAGATGTTGGAATTTTTCATTTGAACACCCTGTGAATGTTGATTGTGACAGTATCATTATGGAAATGTATTATCATACGCTGTGTCATAATCGATATGATGTCTAGTGAATTTTATAGAAGTTGGTTATTTATTATAATTTAGTAACGTTAGGTGTGCTCTGATAGTGTGTATTTTGGACAAAAAAATACCTTTAGAAAACGAAATATTGGCTATACCCACAACTGAAGTGCCGCCTATCGTTTGAAACTATAGGGAATTAAATTGTATTGAAAATTGATGAGAACGGCGCAAATTCACCAAGCAGAGAGGTTGCATTTCGAGCCCAAAAGAAATGTGTTAGATCTTTATGTGGTATTAAATATTTCGATTCCTGTAAACCACATTTTCAAAACTAAAAATTCTGACGCTTCCTAGCTTATTTATTTATGAATTAGCAATTTATGTAAAACGTAACTCTCATCAATTTTCAAGTTTCAAAAGTACCCGTTTACGCAATAAAATATCAAATATAACTGTACCTAAAACCATGTTACTACAAAATAGTATTGTGGGCATGGCTCCTAAGATTTTTAATAGATTGCCAAAAAACATTGCAGATATGGAAGATCTAACTAAAAATAGTAATATTGCTTTGCTGATCCAAAGCAATATTACTATTTTTAGTTAATATGTATATCCGCAAAGTAACGCCTTATTCATTTAATTATGGAAGATCTATATACATTTAAAAAAGCTTTATATAAATTTTTAGTTGAAAAAGCATATTACTCTGTAAAAGAATTTTTAGATGATAAGTTTTAAATTGTGCCCATGACATGCATGCCACACACAATTTGTATGCCTTTTGGCGCCTCATAGTGAGACACATGTAAAAATTGTAACACCTTTTGACCTATGTTGGACAAATTAAATATATCCTATTCTATTCTATAATTAATGATTATCTGGTACCTTCCCTTTAAGGCACTTGTATCTTTAATTATCGTGTTAACATGTACCATATACGGTATAATACAATATATAACATGTACCATGTACAAGGAGGCCCCATAGTTTTAGGTTTTAGCGTGGACTAGGTTCCCGTTGATATTAGTGTACTGTTTTCCAGAATTCTTCAACTTCTTTACAATATTACCTTTTCATAGTGCAGGATAAGCTTTTCGTTTTCTACTTTTAGGTTTAGCAATACTGGATGAAGACTGGTTCAAATCGAAGTCCCAATTTATGTGAGTCGGTATTTACAACGAATTTTTAGAACACCTTGGCCCAAGATGTAGGACGTGGCTCTCACAGTTCTATTTAGACATAGTCTCGGATAATATAATTTGACCTTAAGTTCAACAGCTCAAATATAATAGCCACACTCAATCCGGGTAAGCCAGGCAACGAACCAAAGGGATACCGACCTCTACTACTTAGTTGCATCTACAAATTTTTGGAGAGGCTAATCTACAATCAAATCGAACCTTTTGTCGACAAAATAATTCCTGTGCAGCAGGCTGGATTCCGTAGTGGTCCGAACTACGTGGATCAGGTAAATGTCACGCATAACACACTAAGAGGCTGATTTTCAAAGGAGAGAGAAAACCGTGGCAGTATTTTCAACCTCGCAGCTGCATTCGATAGCGTATGTAGACAGGAGCTTATCTATAAGCTCCTGACCGTGGTGCAGATAGTGGGACTAATCAACTCTATGCTCAGCAATAGGGAATTTATCGTCTACCTCGGAAGCACTCCGAGCAAAGTCAGAAAGCTGAACAATGGACTACCTTAAGGATCGGTCCTGGCCCTGCTCCTGTTTAACCCATATCGTGTGTGTATACATAGGTTGAACAGGAGTGGGTCAGGACCGATTCCGAAAACAGAGAGTCGGAAATTTACGTATGGTGATGACATCGCCATCACAAATCAGCATGGCAAATTTAAATCCTCTAAGGAAGCTCTTACTCGCAATCTGGAATGACATTTCTGATTGGGCTGCCCCAATGCTAGTAAAACAGAAGTTGCGACATTCCATCCTTGCAACAAAGAAGCAAATTATGAGCCAAATATATGCTTCAGAGAGAGTGCGCTTAAATTAAATCCTACACAAAAGTACTTGTGTCACCGGCAGTCTTACCTATATGCAAAGAAGCTACAGACGCCGAATTACATACTCCACAGACTAAGGGGAACTACTTGGGGAGTAACAACTGATGTGCTACGCACTACCAGTCTTAGCCTTGTTTACTCCACAACAGAGTATTGCGCGCCAGTTTGGCTCAACAGCGCACAATGACGTTTATTTCGCTTATATTTAAAGGGATTCATCGCAATAATACTAGAATATACTTACGTTATTTCTATGAGACGCAACTCAAAAAAATATTACAAATTTATGCTATACAGCCGCAACTAAAAAATGGCTGTCTTGCAGGGAGTCAACTGACAATTTTTGGTCAGATCCATAAGGCCACTGGTGGAAAAAAGGCTCTTAAGGACACTTTTTCTTATGGCTCTCGAAATAAGAATCTGCAATAAACCGAAAAAAAATTTTTTTTGAGATGTGGCCGTATAGCAGGCAGGGGGCGATTTGATGTCATTCAGCAAATTTTGATCACCTGAAAGAGCAATATCTATCCCTCTCGTAATTCCTATTTTTTCAACTGGTTCTATTATCTTTTTGCTGAATGTATGTATATACGTAATATTAATCGTTCATTATATTTATGTGTTTTATGTTTTTATTTGTTTTTTCATGTATACATTATTCCTTTCTCTGTTTTTTATACCCCCTATTTAAAATAAACAAGTTCTCCACTACCCAAAAGCTGTCTGGAAGAGATCGCTCTTTAGCCTGTTATTTACCTCTAATTGTAGTTTCTGGCTTTGTATTTTCTCCTGTACATTTTATAAGGTGAGCAATAAAGAGTATGATTACTAGTTTGTAGTCTGCAACTATTATACTGAAATATTCACAACTATTTTACGTTACATGTATTGCAATAACAAGGACATTCCAAACTTAATTAAGTTCCTAAAGCCCCGTAATCCTTACACTAGATCAGAGTGAAGCTCCTCAATTTCACTGAGTCCACTTTAATACTTCTGTGCTTAGGTCTTGTGAATTTAAAATTGTTTTCATTTACGAGGAAGGTATATTTAAGAGTAGTGGTTATATTAGATTATATTGGATTAGATTTATTTATTTCATAATATAAAATGTCAATATAAATTACACTAAGTCAATTTACATGCACTTATAATACTATTTTTTTAGCATCGTCGATCGCTATATCTACCTAGGCTCCCAAATCTGCAATGACGGCAGCTGTGTCACCGAGATTAAAAGGCTAATCGGGATGGCAAAGGATGCTATGACCCGTTTGAACAACGTCTGGAAGAAAAGAGGAATTGGTATCAAAACCAAGATCCGTTTGATACGTGCTCTGGTATTCCCTATCTTCCTGTACGGAGTGGAAACGTGGACAATTCTGGCCCGAGAAAGGCAAAGGATTGATGCATTCGAGATGTGGTGCTGGAGACGTATGTTAAGAATACCATGGACTGCGAAACGCACCAATGCATCGATCCTGAACCAGCTCCAAATAAAAACTCGCTTGTCCACCACGTGCCAACAACGCATTCTTTCCTATTTCGGCCACACAATGCGCAGAGACGACGAAAATCTCGAAAAACTGATCGTGACTGGGAACACCGAAGGCAAAAGATCGCGCGGTCGTTCACCAACAAGATGGACCGATCAAGTAAAAGACTCATCAACCTCCAAATTCTACTCGGTTGTAAGAGACGCGCTGGACAGAAACCGGTGGAGGCAGATCATCCGCGCCAGATGCAACCCTGAAGCTGACCACGATCCTCAGACATGAGGGACCGACTCCAGAGAGAGAGAGAGATAATACTATTATCGTCACGTATATTAATAATAAGAGATAAATATGATGACATTGATAATAAAAACAGCGGAATTAA
This sequence comes from Apotomis turbidana, assembly GCA_905147355.2. Lineage (NCBI taxonomy): Eukaryota > Metazoa > Arthropoda > Insecta > Lepidoptera > Tortricidae > Apotomis > Apotomis turbidana. The sequence goes on along the minus strand of LR990301.1, from coordinate 16,148,300 downwards.
TTATACAACAGATAAAATAATTACATGTCAAAATATTAAACAAACAGATAAAAATGTCAAAGAAGCTCCTAAATGGATTGTCAAAATATAAAAATTAACACGGTAAAAATAACACTGAAAATTACAAAGAAAATTTTATGGAAGTAGTATTACTACTTGCAATAAAATCGTTCGTTTGGCCGCCGCCGCCGCGACTGATCGTCTCTCCTGATGATGAATCGCGTACCGATTCGAAACATGTCGAGCGTTATTCGACTTCTACGACGTGAGTTAACCCGTTTAAGTATTTTAATATGCAATAAAATCATTAAAACTATCGTGAGACGTCTTTAAAATAAAAACGCCGTGAACCAACGTCAGCCCACGTGGGTCGTTAGCCGCGTAGCAGTGTACTATTATCTATCCTGTGGTAGCAGCACGGATAGCTGCCCCTGATTGGCCTTATTCCTTTTAAAATCTATTGTATTATAATATTATGGCAAATAAAATGATAATTTCAACCGTCTTTTTGAAGTGAATAATACTTTCCCCGAGTGGTCGAAAATAAGTTGAAAAAACTAAATATTTTTCCGCGTGAATTTTGTTTATTTCGAGTAGTTTTTGAAACAAAAATTATTAAAGAAAAATTCAAATTGTAGGTTTTAAATATAAACCAATAAATCCCAATAAATCCCAACATCAATAATATGTTAAGAATATATAATATCATGGAGAAAAATGTGTAAAACAATCAGCATTTTAAAAGGAATTAGGCCTCTTAAGAGCTCCATATGAGTTTGAAACATGAAGCAACATGTCGGGCCGTTCCTGACAATTTTTATGTAAGTTTAAACCGTTTTTCAGCTTTTTTAGCTTCAGTCGCTTTTTTCAGACCAAACGATAAAATACTACAGAAAGTTCACTCTTTTGATCCTTGCTAGAGGCGCCAGAAAACTGCCTTTTACTGATTGTGTGAAATGTATGTAAACTCTTTATTGTAGGTGATTTGAGCAAATCAGAGAGAATAGAAATCATCCAAAAGACAGGCAAAAATATGAACAAGCACTCGTAATTGTTTATTTAAATAACCATTAATGGAGTCAACCATAAAGAGGGTTTCAAAATAAATCAAGAAGCTTTTGTGTTTGAATTAATAGGCAGTATTTATTATATAGAAAACAATACAGAACCGAAAACATTAAGCGGTAGGGCATTAAGTATTCAATACGAAATTAACGAAGGGACTGATAGGCAGGTAACGATTATGAGGTTATTTACGGTGTTATTCAGTATTAATAACCGTATAAAAACCTGACAAGCGTGAGTCGGACTTACGCGCCAAGGGTTCCATCCAAACTATGAAAGCTCTGAATATTTTTCTAACGAAACTGAAGAACAAACTCAATTTCGCTATTGGAAAACTGTTATCTCGATACATCGACATAGGTCGCGGTGAGTTTGCCACTGCAAATAAGTTAGTGATCACAAAACATTTATTTATTGTAATATAAATTCTGAATCTTTATCAGATGACTGCTATCCAGATTTTAAAATGAATATATTTTTGTAGTTGTGTTTAAAATGCCTATAAAGTCAGATACGAGAGCCGACAATCACATCGGTAAGATAGACATTTCAAAAGGGTTATTAGATTATCTACATAGTTGGTGAAGCAACTCTCCTCTCATTCTGGTGTCTCCTGTCACGTTATAAAACCTGAAGCCAGATGTTATCGTAAGTTCTTCGGATAAAGAAGTTATCCACTTGGACACTGGACAGGATGCCAAATGCTAGCATGTCCCTCTTAGTCCAGTCCTTGAAACGCAACATGGACCTCCCTTTTTTGATGACAAACGCAATTTACGTTTCATATTTTAAGACTACAATTTTATTACTTTGCCGTATTCCGCTTGGAAAGAGGATGTAATCACTGTTTTTATATTTTTGCTGAGATTACTAATTATTTTATTATTCACTTAGTAAGATTTACTCATTCTAAAATGTAGTATCTCCAAAACTATGCCACAATGGAAAGTTTACTTTAGTCTGGTGTATATAAAAAAAAAACTAATGACGTTTTAGTTGACATTGCTGGCAGCTCATTTTTTTCGCGGATTGTTCGAAAACGACAACTCTATTCAGGCATAGCTGTCGTAGATTTTGGTTACTTTATGTATTTTCTTATGTCCACTCAATTGCTTTTGGTACCCTGTCAACACTCTTCCCTATTTCATTATATAAATAGAGTCCAACTCAAAATTCGAAGCAATTAACTGGATATTTGTTTACATACCGGAAAATAAATTCAAATAAATATTTTAACGTGTACGCGACGCAAAGCTCTCTCGATTTCTTTATTAATTTCCATCTGTTAGAAATATGAAATGTATTCAATTTCACTCAACAGGGTACATCTTCGTAAACGAAATGTTGGTGATAAAGATTGCGACAGCCGATTTTAACAAATCGTGAGCTTTGTGAATTTCATTCGTGAAACGCAGTGCCAGGAAAATTCTAGTATAGATATATATAAATACCGCAGAATAGTCTCTTGGTCGCATTGTCGCGCGTTACGTAGGATGCTCCACATATGCGGCATCCACTTCTGAAACGTCATATAAACATTTCAATCATACGCACATGTGTCGTTTTGGCTCCAAGCTGTGGTACACCGCGTTCCATTCTAAATAGACTTATATACAATCGAAATTGTATGCGCTTAAGACATTTTGGAGCCAAGTGGTATGCCGTTGCAATTCAAAATGTCGTATGAGCGCCTTGAACAGCTGCACAAACGTCTTTTTGCAAGTGGGGAAGTGGCGTGAATAACTCATAACGGTATATTGAGTCTTGTTTTTATATTAATAGATGTTGGAATTTTTCATTTGAACACCCTGTGAATGTTGATTGTGACAGTATCATTATGGAAATGTATTATCATACGCTGTGTCATAATCGATATGATGTCTAGTGAATTTTATAGAAGTTGGTTATTTATTATAATTTAGTAACGTTAGGTGTGCTCTGATAGTGTGTATTTTGGACAAAAAAATACCTTTAGAAAACGAAATATTGGCTATACCCACAACTGAAGTGCCGCCTATCGTTTGAAACTATAGGGAATTAAATTGTATTGAAAATTGATGAGAACGGCGCAAGACCAATATTGAGAACCTTGTGGGACCAGCAGTGGTCTATCGGCAGATATCATGATTATCATGATGATTGAAAATCAGTTTTCTATGGAGAGGCGTCATTATTTCAGTAATAGTACATTACATACCTAGGGCGGGGTTTGTAGCTCGAACCAAAGGAGAGGAACATAAACATGCGATCTAGGGCTTTACTAGTTACCGCCCTGGTTAGTCTCATGTTATTACCTCGGCCAGGAAGCGAAGCCAGGAAGGGAAGTAAATTCCACTTAACAGCGTAATGCAGGGTTTGTATGGGCGCGGTGCCAGTTGTAAAGAGCCTTCTGTTGGCAAAAATTATTTAGTCACCACGCAGAAAAAGTTGGATGGATTTTAACCAATCTTGGTACAGTCGCCATCAGATATATCGCAGCATATAAGGCGTTCATAAATATGTGAACATGTAACGCCCAGTCAATAAGAGTCGTGTTCAGATATTTATGAATACCTTACATGCTACGATATATCTGATGGCGACTGTACTGGGTTAGCTGGACACCCAAAGACGGGTATAGGATATTTTTTACCCAACAATGGTTTTAGTACCTTCTTCGAGACGATAGAAGTATTGCAAGGTGAAGAAACGTCAAAGTCATTTAGACAATGCATACTGTAAAGCGCTTTGCAATCGAAATATGTGGAGGTATTGATAGTCGTCTAGATAAATAATAGCACACATTAAAACGTAAACGCCTCAAGCTGTGTCAACAAAGTACTTCATACGATACAGATATAAATACTTCACCATAAACACAATGTTTGCCGATCTCCTGAACATTATTATAGTTATGTATTCAATGGGGTTCTCTACGGTATCGCCTAAAAAAAATTCGCAATATATTCATTTGGCAAACTATTTCATTTCCCAACTCAGGATTTTCTCTGAAACCATATTTATCGGAACTTTCATAAAACAAACCTAACCTAACCTACTGTATTCTATAAGAGCATAAAAAATACACTGATATACGTCTGTTCTTATAGATACCTGAGAGATGGAGACCTGGTGACCTGACATACAGGTTCCCCCTAGTTCGGGCACCAGTCTCCACCGCACTAGTTGTATACCTATTCATAAGAAAAGTACCATAACTTACTGTATATAAACTGTATACTATGTGGTGGAGAAAATAAATACTTTTTTACTTTTTTTACTTACTGAGTTTTTTTTTTTGCTTTTAGAGAAAATCGTGAGTTAGGAAATGAAACAGTTTGCCAAATGTTTACTTCGCGAAAAAAATTTAGGCGAAAAGGCAGGATACCATTCAATGGTATTCCTTTGAAACACCTAATCTTGACGACGCGGTCGGCGCAGTTTGTAGGACACCTGCCTACTGAGCCGGCGGTCCTGGGTTCGAATCCCGGCCGGGGCAAATATTTGTGTGATGAACTCGAATATTTGTTCCTGGGTCAACAACAAGCGGAGAGATGGTCAACAAGCGCTCTTATTGCGAAATAGCGATCTCTTCTACATAACCTTAAGGTAGCGGAGTAGTTAAAACAAACGTTTGAATTGAGTAGAGGACAAGTTAAGAAGGTGACGAAGGAATGTGGCCAATGTCGCCCTGAACATTCTCGTTTTTTAACACATTTACTACCAGCAACGCATACCATGTGGGTCCTGTAACAGGAGCAAAAAATTAAAACGCAGATTTTACGGTATATGCGTTCACCCTCATCACAGCCTTCATACAAGTTTGTTCCTAGGCCTCGCCTCTGGCAGAGAATGCGTTAAGAGGCCTTATACATTTGAATATTATGACAACTATATTTATGATTTCAACCAACTTTTTAAAGTCCACTATACTTTTCTCTGGATTCTAGATGGTAACATAGCTAAGTATTTCATGCTTTCATTAAGTGCAGGCGAAAATAAGTTGAAAAAAAAAAAAAACTGTTTTCTGCGTGAATGTCGTCAATTTCGAGTAGTCAGTTTCGAAAAAAAAAAGATAAATAAATAATTCAAACTCTAGGTTTCAACCCTCCAGTAAATTGCAATGACCCAGTTCTAAGTAGTAACATTGATAATATGTTAAGAAACATTTTTGATGATAGGTAAATGTCTAAAACCATCAGCAATATTGAACGGATAAGGAGCCTGGAGTGATTTATTTATTTATTTAATCTTTATTGCACAAAAGAAAACTTATCTTACAAAAAACTGACTTAATGCCACGAGGCATTCTCTAACAGACAACCAATAATATAATAATAACTTAATTGCCAGACTTGTATTCTTATTATTAATTCATCATTCATCATCAGCCTGTTTCAGTCCACTGTGGACATAGGCCTCTCCCATGGCACGCCACTGAGCTCGATTTTCAGCTCTCGTCCTCCAGTTACTACCCGCTGTCCTACGAATGTCGTCGCTCCACCTTGTTACAGGGCGCCCTACACTACGTTTACCGATTCGTGGCCTCCACTCCAGAACTCGTTTGCCCCAGTGGTCATCGGCTCTACGGCAGATATGACCAGCCCACTGCCATTTCAGCTTGCTTATCCGCTGTGCTATGTCGGTAACTTTGGTTCTCTGTCGAATTACTTCGTTTCGGATCTGATCCCTAAGAGACACACCAAGCATAGCTCTTTCCATGGCTCGCTGAGCGACTTTGAATTGGTGGACTAGTCGTATGGTGAGTGGCCACGTCTCGGCTCCGTAGGTCATAACAGGTAAGACGCACTGATTAAAAACTTTAGTTTTTAGTCTTTGAGGTATGGGCGACGTGAAGACTCGACGCAGTTTTCCGAACGCTGCCCAGCCCAGTTGTATTCGCCTCTTAGCCTCTTTGTCGAAGTTGCCTCTACCTAGTTGGAGCATTTGCCCTAGGTATACGTATTCGGAAACAACTTCGATAGAGACTCCATTTACGGCGACCGGTCCCGGATCGATATGTTCATTGAACATAACTTTGGTTTTATCCAAATTCATCCGAAGACCGATACGCTGAGACGAATTTGCCAGGCTGTCTAGCATGTGATTCAGGTCCTGCAACGTCTCGGCCATGATCACGATGTCGTCTGCGAATCGTAGATGAGAGATGTGTTGACCATTTATATTAATGCCACGATTTTTCCAGTCCAGCGTCTTGAACATATCCTCCAGTGCGTTAGTGAACAGTTTCGGTGATATAACGTCACCTTGTCGCACTCCTCGACGCAGGTGGATATGTTCTGTCTTCTGGTTCTGAACCAGTATTATTAATTATTATAATAAAATTCAACGCAGTACATTGCTGTAGGTACACATACATATAAAGTAATACTAGCATTACACGCAGCAAAACACGAAAACCGCTCCCAACCGCTAAAACACGAGAAATGCATTTTTCACCAATACGGCTTAAACTTTTTCCTTTTGAAGTGCGGCGTGTTCGAGCTCCCTTATTCCTGTTTGCGTTCCGTTTCTATTTTCACGTGTTTTATTTGTATTTCCCTCGTTTTATTTCTATTTCGCCGGTTTTATTTATACATATTTGGTACCTACGTTCATTTTTCCGCGTGCGTTCATTTGTTTAATTATTGGCGATCCGTGAAATGGAGATTTAGGTCATTGATTTAGCTTTTAACTTGTTATAAAAATTAAGTAGGTAGAATTTGTGGCATAGCTGATTTTTAAGTTATTAAACTGTAGCTTAATGCTCGTGTGGATCACAGAGTGAAGACACATTGAGTTGTCTACTCTATGGCTTCGTGAATTTTAATTTAATGTGTATTTAGTTAGACTAAATACCCACACAGCACACTTTAAATTCGTTGTCGTCCTCAAATTCAGTCTGCGGCCGACTTTAATCCAAAACCTTGACTGCCACACAATACCTTCAATACCATGTAATCACCCAACTACCCAAAACGTCAAAACTCAATACAAAATTACATCCCTTACGTCTTTTTGCGATTAGCTTGTACAATTGAACTGAGTTGTAAAACGACGTATGTTAAAGGGATTGTGTGTTGTCGTAAGTCGTTTTTGAGCTGAGGATTGTACAGTTGGACTTAATTAATCCCAACGAGCTCCCACGGGATTAGACGACCGTTGTGCGGCCTAATCAAAGTCGGAGCCACGAGATGTTATCTAGCAAATATTAGACAATATGTTTCATCTATGGAGTTTCTTTGCGCGATAGAATCAGAAATGAGCATATTCGCAAAAGAACCAAGGTAACCGATATAGGTCACAGGATTGTACAGTTGAAGTGGTAATGGGCAGGCCACGTAGCTCGGGGAATGGGCGGCCGTTGGGGCAGCAAAGTCCTAGAGTGGCGACTACGTATAGGAAAGCGCAGCGGGGGTCGGCCCCCGACTAGATGGACGGATGACCTCGTGAGGATAGCGGGGAATCAATGAATGTGGTCTGCACAGGATCGCACTTTGTGGCGAGTCATGGGGAGGCCTTTGTTCAGCAGTAGACGTCTGTTGCTGATAGATAGATAGATAGATTTTTACAAGCTTTTATTTAACTTGCATTGTATCTATGTATGTTTAAAGTATGTTTGTTCGGGTGGAATCTTGCAACTCAATTTTGAAGCAGATATCGTCAACCGATTGAGCTGAAATTTTGCGTAAGTATGCAAAATTTCAGCTCAATCGGTTGACGATATCTGCTTTGATGATAATACAATAATATGGTACCATGGGGCTGATCTAATGATGGAGCCGGAAGGGGGCCATTGGAACTCTATAATAGAAAAAGCAATCCTACCGAGTTTGGGCTCTTTAGAATCGTCTCAGTTAGCATTTGATGGATATTCAAAGAAAAGTACAGAAGGCTATAAAAGCTTGTCACAAAAATTTCATTTTTGACAAAAACTTATTCATCCATTGGTTCACAAAATATATTACGAGTAGGTATGTCTATTATACTAGGATGTGCTCGAAACTTCGTCCGCGTGTTTTCTTTACCGTAGACGGATAAAAAGTATCCTATAATCAAAATGTTTACAATGAAGCGAAAAATTGAAGAATTTAATGGTTCGGACAGGATTCGAACCAACGTTTCCAACGGCTTTCCGGGCCAACACGGGCGTCCTACCAACTGGAACACGAACCAGATGTCAGAGGCATTGAATATTTCAACCAGTTGCTTCAACATGCCTTAGGGTGGCATCGTAGCGCCATCTTCCGTAAAGATATAGACTTTATCGTCGGCACCATCGTCTCAAATTTGCTTAATTTTTCGCTTCATTGTAAACATTTGGTTTACGTTAGCAGACGTTACTGCTTTAATAAAAAATATATCCTATAATCTTTGGATGTCCAGCATACATGTGCCAAAGTTGGTTAAAATTTGCCCAGCCGTTTCGTGATGCAAGGACAAAGGAAATTATGAAAACAGATGGCGCCAGGTTGGCACGGCGCCGCGCGCCCTTACTAAACAAATGACGATCCTGCATCACGATATCAAGATTTTTCCTGTTATCATGACCCCTCTTCATAGAAAAATGATTTTCAATATACATTTAGAATTGTATAATAGTATTATACAGCGTGGGTATTTAATAAGGGCATATAATGTATTCAGTTATAGTATCTGATCATAGGAATCGTACAGCATAATTATTTTGTTAAATAGTGTTTTGAATTAGGTGTAATCATTTTTTAAAGTCCAACCAAGCAGCAATGTAGTCCAACAAATGAACGCTGACATGGTATGTCATGACGTTAAGGTACGTTTATTAATGTGGATGCAAATACATTGCGTGTTCAATAATTTCGTTTGAAAAAAACATATTCTAATTTTCAAAAAAAAACAATTTAAATAGGATCCCTGGGTCCGATACTAATCGTCATTTCAATATATACCCGTATTAAATACCCACGCTGTATAGATACGTGGTAAGTGTACGTTATCTGTCAATCGGTTAGTAACTCAAGAGTTTTATAATATGTGGGTATAGAAGTTATAATCGTATATATGTAGGTATACGGGTAGATGACTTTACGTGAAGTATCCGTATTAGAAATAAAAAGCAATACATTACGAAACGCTTCCCGTGAAATAATTCAACTAAAAGATTCGATCAATTAAAATATTTGATTTAAAATTACTTGTAATGAAAATACACGAAACGTACGTGTATAATTAGACGTATTTATACAAAAAGGAACCAACACACTTATGTACCTACTTTATGTTATGGTTAGAGGGTTTCATGTTACACGGGTTTATATTGTAGATTGGTTCCCTTCTGAATAAATACATCCAATTATTGATTCGTTGGAACTTGAAATCGAAAACATTAAATAGGTACTCTTTGTTATTTATAAAATACGCAAGAATTGAAAACTGTTGGCGAATAATTATTTCGTTACATTTTCAAAAGCGAAAATATTACTTCATGTAAGTTCTTTTATTATTAAAAATGTACAAATTTTAAAACATTTTCACGAATACGATAGCTCATTAAAGTTTCTCCGTAAAATGCATTTTTATTTCAATAAAGACGGGAAATTTTCGTCAAAGGCTTTTGATAAAATCGTATTAGACCGTTCTTTAATATTTGCTTTGAGATCACAAAATGTTTTTTACATCAGAATTAATGGAAAATTCTTGTTACGATGCAGTTCCGGCTTTTGGGAATGTTTACGAATTCAACCGCATATAATAGAGGACGAATGTACACGAATTTTTCTCTTACGGCCTCGACTACGGCCAGAGGCAGAAGTGAGCGGCGAGCGAACCACATTTTTTTTTACTAGGCTTTTTACCGATATTCTCAAATAAAGGATAAAAGTGTATTACCACATTTTGTTTGTTTGTTTGTATGTAGTACCACAATGTTGACAATGAAGCGAAAAATTGAGGATTAAAAATTGATATTTTTTTCAATTTTTCGCTTCATTGTAAACATTTGGTTTACGTTAGCAGACGTTACTGCTTTAATAAAAATAATTTAATTTGTAGCACACGATGCCACCCTAAGGCATGTTGAAGCAACTGGTTGAAGGATTCAATGGCTCTGACATCTTGTTCGGTGGTGCAGTTGGTAGGACGCCTGTGTTGTCCCGGATAGCCGTTAGAAGCGCAGGTTCGAATCCTGTCGGAGCCATTTTTTTTTTTAATTTTTCGCTTCATTGTAAACATTTTTTTAAATATAGGTACCAATTTGTGATTGAAAAATTAATTGTAAAAAATTCTCTTTCTAAAATGACGTAGTCGGAATATTACTAAGGCGGATTTAGTATGGAGATTGTAGCACAGTCATTTGTGTTATAACTGTCAAATTTTCTACGAGGTGACGTCATGTAGCGGGCCGTTTCTTTCGCATTTTTTTTTATAGGTATTTTAAAAACTGGTCAAAGTCAAACTACTAAAAGTTTTGGGTTTTTTTATAATAAATTAATGAAATTAGTTAAAACTGGACACTTAGAAAATGTTAAACTTTTTCAATGAGTCAATGAACTACCCGGCGGATGCGGTCGGCTACCGCCGGGTGCTCCCGCATCCGCTGCGACGTGGTGGCAGCCGATTCCGTCTCCGAGATATCAGAAAGATATATGGAATTAGGGCGCTGCATGAACAATACAGAAAAAAAATCTTTTTATGTAGAAAAATATTAATTTTCGAGCGCGTCGTCTGTGTAAATGTTAAAAGTACATTACTTACACACAATTTCAGATTAGATTAAGAAATTATTAAAAAAAAAATCTGTTCTGAAAGATTCGGCTGTTATTTTATATTTGTTACCTCAGAACTTTCGACTGGGTGAACCGATTTTGATGTTTTTTTTTATATGAAAGCTGGTGCTTCCCGTGTGGCCCTTTTTAATTTGGTCCAGATCTGACAAACGCATCAATGAGAAAACCGTAAAAGTATTAAAGTTTGCTTAAAGTATTACCTTATGACCTTTATTGTCGTAAATCTATTTAATAATTTGTTAGCGTCCAAATCTGATAAAGCTATGCCTTCCAAAGCTTCAAGTCGTTTTTTTTTGTCAATTTCTTTTAATCCATCCATACTAATATTATAAATGCGAAAGTGTGTCTGTCTGTATGTTACCTCTTCACAATTAAACCGCTGAATCGATTTTGATGAAATTTGACATAGAGATAGTTTAAGATACGAGGAAGAACATAGGATAGTTTTCATCCTGGAAATTATACCTAAAAAGATTGAAAAGTGAGTGAACATTTCTGTTGGGGTGCGGTGATCCTGTAGGAAATGTAATTATTAGACCAAAAGCACAATTGCTCTTACATTTGCTTAGGCACTTTTAATAATCCCTTTTATCAAGTTCCACGCGTACGTAGTCGCGGGCAAAAGCTAGTATAAGATAAACTAGACAATTCTTTTGTATCGACTACTTGCCGTACCAAATTAGGTATTTGAAGAATCTCCACTCGTCTAGGGAGGCATTAGAGAAATACGGACTTTGGATAATAGCCAGTCAAGAGTGAGTAGAGCTTAGCACAGATAATATCAGCGTGGGCACTTTGTACAAAAACGCATGTAAATGCAGGTGCTGGAATGTACCTATGTAGCAGGCCAGGAACTTTCAAAACACGTGACTCAAATATTGCTAGTCAATAAAATCTTAGAAAATTTCGTTGGATCCCAATAGATAGGTAATGCCTAATGGCTAGTGAATGCAATCCCGACTCGGAATTGCAAATTCGAGATTCCGCGGGATTAGAAATATCAATCCCGCGGGATCCCGGAATTTTCGGGATCCCGACTAGATTTTATTTTTGATAGGCAGAAAATAAAAACCTTTATTCTTTAATATTATTAACTAAATCATCATCAGTTTTCCTTGAAAATTAACCAAGGTAATCAAAACAATAAGCATGACTGTAATAAAAATCAAAAACAATAAGGAATTAGAGAGTGGTATACCTTCGCTTGCCCGAATTTCATATGCGCGAATTTCGTCTGCCATAATATTCAATTGTCCGAATCTTGTTTCTTATAATTATGTTTCCCATAATCATTGTTTGCCATATTAATCATATGCCCGAATCTTTGTTTCCCATAATATTAATTCCAATAATCACATTTTCCATAAAGATTGTAATCCATAATTGTCACATGCTATAATTTCATATGCTATCCAAATGGATAGAAAAAACCTAACCTAACCTACAGATGTCGGTTTTCGACCTATGCGAAAACCGACATCTGTAGGTTAGGTTAGGTTTTTTTTATGACTGAACTGCTACCAAATAGTACATGGATCTAAAAACGAAAACTATAGGTTAGGTTAGGTTTGTTTTGTGACCCGTACAGCGGAGCGTCAGAATGTTTGCTTCAAAATACAAATCTTAATCTAATTTACAGTTTCCTAATTTACAATCTAACCTAGTTTTAGAAGAACTGCTACCAAATAGTACATGGATCTAAAACCGAAAACTATAGGTTAGGTTAGGTTTGTTTTGTGACCCGTATAGCGGAGCGAGCGAAGCGAGCGGAGCGTCAGAATGTTTGCTTCAAAATACAAATCTTAATCTAATTTACAGTTTCCTAATTTATAATCTAACCTAGTTTTAGAGGAACTGCTCCAAATAGTACATGGATCTAAAACCGAAAACTATAGGTTAGGTTAGGTTTGTGTTGTGACCCGTATTATAGCGAAGCGAGCGGAGCGTCAGAATGTTTGCTTCAAAATACAAATCCTAGCCTCATTTACAGTTTTAGAAGAACAACGATAAAAGGACGTACGACATTCGACCAGAACCGAAAACTTTAGGTTAGGTTTGTATAGTGACCATGTAGTACATAGTGTCTATGTACATACGTGGCCACAATATATAGTCAAAATGCTTGTGTACATCGTAAAAAGACGATTATTACATCAAAATGCTAGAAATGACTAGAAAAAAAAACACAATTTTAGACAATGTCAATGCATAGCCAGGTTGGATTCGCACAGAAACAATATTTAGTATGGCGTTTAAATATTCTATCAAACAATATTATGGCACTTAATACTATGGAAAACAATACTTATGGCATACGTATCATTATGGCATATAATATTCGGGAATACAAGAGTTATATGTCAAATGACTTTTCTAGGAAACGAAACATCCGGCCAAATTAAATTCGGGTAAGTGAAATTCGAGCAAATCAATATTATTGCATATAAATTTCGGTCAATCAAACAATAGACAACCTTAGAGAGTATTACAGGTTACAGGTGATTTTGAAAGTGACTTCTTAGAAAACAAAGGGTATTAAGAGTGTTATCTGCTAAACGGCATCTTACATCCGTTGCAATGTACCCAGCTGCTGAATGCCCTCTCCGACTCAACACTGGTTGGCAAATGGCAACCAGCCGTGGCGAAGCAATTATATGCAAACTGCAAAAATCCCCCCCTTGTTACTCCACTCCACACTCAAATAAATCCACTCTACCTGTCTAAGCCCGTGGATACACGTGTAAAGGGACTTTTAGATGCTCGCAGAATTTGTTCTAATTCCTCTTTAAGTGACATATTAGTTTGCGCCCAATCTCGTCTATCCCGAACGGGATCCCGTCATATTATGCGTCGGGATTGATCCCGAAATATTACACGGGATCTCGTGAGATCGGGATCCCGCGGGATCGGGATTGCATTCCCTACTAATGGCATTAAGTCCACCATTTGTACACTTTTTTTTGTGCAATAAAGTTTAAATAAATAAGTGCATCAATTTTATCTTTAATAGAAAAACATTGTATTAAGGCGTTTGTAAAACATGACTAGCATAATCGTTATGCTATGGTGTGCCAGCTTGACAAAGCGCATTTTTACCTTTCAGCACTATCGTTTTTAACCGACTTCAAAAAAAGGAGGAGGGTTCTCAATTCAACCGTATGTTTTTTTTATGCTTGTTACCTCAGAACTTTTGACTGGGTGAACCGATTTAGTTTTTTTTTTAAAGCTGGTGCTTTCCGTGTGGTCTCATTTGGTCCAGTTCTGACGAAGACATTCATGAGAAAATCATATAAGTAGTATTGTATGTTCCATTTCGCTCATTGAAGTCGGGTATTTCTTTGTGATAAAGTGATTATATTTGAACCACTAAAAAACAAAAAACATAAATGTTTAACAAAAAAAAAACCGACTCCAAAAGAAACTGAAAAGCCAAAAATAACCCGATCACAGATTACATTTGTATCACCTTTTGAAGTTGGTGGCAAACTTCAAGTAAACTTGCACGTCATCGGTTTTCATAGTAATAATTAAGTGGTTAGGCACCGACTTCAAAAGATGATTCAAATGTAATCTGTACGTGATTGGGTTATTTTGGATTTTCAGTTTTTTTTGAAGTCGGTTCTGTTTTTTATATAGTTTAGAACAAAGTGTCCACGCTGTTCTAAGCTACAACACTCGATATAAAGCATACCCAGCGGACTGCTTCAACTCTGGCGAAGTCGTTTCGCCTGGAAATCTAAAACCTTAAGGAAATATGTTGACAGCCGTTGTAAGAATACATAACAAAAGGACGTAACTACATTTATTTTGTTGAATCATTACATTATTTCGTGTTTGTGTGCGTGGACGTAGTATTGGAGGACTAGAATTCTAAAGTTTGCGTATTTTTATTTCTTTTGTGGGATCGTAAAGTTGGACGGTAAAGAGTTAAAGAAAAGTAGCTATAGGATCAATAAACGACACTTTTTAACTATTCTGTCTTTGGTGGCTGGGGTTTTCCATCCGGGGATTTTTACCACAAAATATCCCAGGGATTGGGAGCCTTAGTGGCATTAGGTACGTATGTATGTATACAACTACCGGGTCCGTGGCGGTCATAGAACCAGATACCCACCCGCTTGCCCATTGGAAAAGTCAGCTAATCGGTCGGCATGCCCTAGGATTTTGTATCACGCCATATGCCATTGATACTTACATACAAAATTTATATTTTGATTGTAAAAAAAATCATCATCATCATCTTCATATCAGCCAATAAACGTCCATTGCTGGACGAAAGCCTCCCCAACGTTTTCCACAATTATCGGTCTTGCGCCGCCCTCATCCAATATCTGCCCGCGATCCTAACCAGATCGTCGGTCGACCTTGTTGAAGGCCTTCCCACGCTGCGTCTTCCAGTCCGCGGTCGCCACTCAACAACCTCTCTGCCCCATCGGTTCTACGAGCAATGTGCCTAGCCTATTGCCACTTAAGAAAATCGTGGACTATTAAATTTGTATATTTTTAATAATCCCGTAGTATCATTAAGTTCCTTATTCCAATGATTAATGTAATTAACTTGAAGTTCCCAGGCGCTTCAATATCAATTTACCCGGCAAATATTGTAACAAATGTTTCTTTTTCAGTTGTGACGGGACACAGTTGGAGGAATAGCTACATCAATTTTAAGGTAACGTCTTTATTAGAACTTTATTGTGGAATTTATCACACACATACACACAGTTTGTGTAGACTGTAATGATGCGGAATGCAACTGTGCTTTTCAAACTCATCATTTGATTGTGACTCCACACTACTCGCGAAGTTGACTGAAATTGGTCAAATAATGATAGTGTGAAGATGCACTCCGCTGCGGAACCCATACTTCGGCCAACTTTGCCTCGGCCAACTTCGCGAGTAGTGTAAAGCTAGGGTTAGGCTGGCAACACTGGCCTTTTTGATCCGGGAGAGCGAACGCCGCTTGAAATTCCGCTTGAAATTCTGAATATCGAGTAGCATCTTCGTATTATAAATATCCACTGAGAGGTGTTAAATTGGTGGCGCTATAGTGTAAATGAGCTAGGAGCAGCTACGTTTTATGACAGTCACAACGCTGGAATAGTCAACACGAAATTACGAGGAACGCACATTATGACCGAAGGACGGTGATCCGACAATAATACACAATACACATAACATACACAATAATCAATCACGAGTCTCCATTGCAGTGGAGACTCGTGATTGATTATTGTATAAAGAAATGCATTGCTTTGACAACGCAAAGAGTTGAAATACCTCTATCCTACATAAGTTGAGGTTTAATATCCTGCAGTTTATGGGCGGTAAACAGTTTCTCTTACTTAACTCAAGCTGCTCCAGCTACGCTTGTGGAGCCTTGTAGAACTATTATTTACTGCTAAACACCTTTTAAAATGTTCTCATATGAAAAACGCTGCTCCTTCCCTTCTACACTCCATAATTTTTTCACTCCATAAGTTTCGTTTGAAAACACTTCGGCATCATGGGCTGAATTCCTCGAATACTGTGAACGCCCAGACGTCGATGTGCAGTTGAATCCAGCGTTGGTTTGCCACCGGGTTGTCCGTCTAGCAGAACGATGCTTCGCGACTCTTGTCGCGCGACATAGCGCTACCCGTCACTCTCTCACATTACTGCACAGAAAGAGACAGTTAATTATCTCGCGCGAGAAATAGTCGCGTATGATAGTTATGATAGGGGTGCAAGAGTTGACACTGGAGTCGGTAGTGCGTCACCCTCGTCCTATGGCTTGCTAAGATCCTGAGCAATAATTCGGATATATGTACCATACCAATATTATACTAACTTACTATATTGGCTCAGTGACCAAAACAGGATCTTAGCCTCCAAAACGAGAGCACTTGTCCCGATCCTGCGCAGTTTCTGGCCAGTTTTCGGCTTGAATCTTACGCAAATCCCCCTCCACCGCGTCTCCCTAAGTATGCTCTTTTTGTCGCGCGATCCTCTTCCATTCTTTGCTGGTGATCAAGCCAACAAAGTCTATGGGACTTTGTCTCTCTGATAATGTTCGGCTCGGCCACCAGCTCCTCAATCTCGGCGTTAGTACGAATCCACCACGTACCACCATTCTTCTCGGTAGCTCCAAGGATCTTACCAATATTTTACGATATATTCTGAAACCATTTCTGGGAATCACTAATAGACTAGATCGATTTTTGTAATATTATCCGCTGAAAAAAAGTGACATTGCTGACCTAGTTGTCTGTGTGTAAGAGCCTGAAGATTTATGACAGTTCTGCAACAAATGGCGCCCATGAAGTTACTTGATTGAAGGAGAACTTTATAAATCATTTTTAGGTTGATTTTTTGGATCAAATCAATTGAGATTAAATTCAATTTTAAGGCCTTAGCTCCGGCTTATAACTGGAGGGAGCAACACTTTCCCGAATTTAATTTGTCATAAATGTATCACTTGCCATCATTTTCATTTGCTATAAACTTTTTATTTCATAAATCATAAACACTTCGGGATTTTTTTCATACTATTCATGGAGAAATCATTAGGTTAGGTTAGGGTTGTTTTATGAAAATCCCGAAAAGTTTCAGCTTACAGAG
Source organism: Apotomis turbidana (assembly GCA_905147355.2). NCBI lineage: Eukaryota > Metazoa > Arthropoda > Insecta > Lepidoptera > Tortricidae > Apotomis > Apotomis turbidana. The sequence goes on along the minus strand of LR990301.1, from coordinate 16,130,895 downwards.
AAAAATAGATTTATGGCAAGTAATAGATTATATGGCATATGAAATTCGGAGAAACGATAGAGAACCCAAAATAAGTTTTTGTTTAATAAGGCACGTCCAGTTATGGTGTCACTGACAGCCCTCTTTGCAGAGCCTGCACGGAGACAGAGGAGACAGCCGCCCACGTCATTCTCGAATGTCCTGAAGTGGCCAATTACTGGACACAACACCTCTCACTCAGTCAATACCTCAGCTACCCGAGCCCGGCCTGGCCGACGGCTTCTGAATACCTCGAAGCCGTCGGCAACAAGGGACTGCTAGGTTTCCTGGTAGAGTTGGGTTGGCAAGAGTAAGGCCATCAACCCCTCACGCAAAATAAGCGCATGTTAAGACCATCGAGTTGCGGTTGGACTAAGTAGTGGTCGGAGAATCTCTCAATAGATAAATAAAGAAACATCTTTTTCATCGCGGAACTGGAGTAATTAAAATCGGGGCATCTATCCCACTGCGACATCTATCCCGGTTTTACCCTTCTGTAATAACATAGACTGAGGGGGAGATTGTGGAAACATAGAGACATAAAAAAGAAATGTCTCCCGACGGCTACTTTAAGGAATAAGTAAAAGTAATGCTTGTATTTTTCTATCAGTTACAAAACCCTAAAAACATTCCATTCAAATCCGAAACATACTCCAACCCTAATTCCTTCTTCAAATGCGAAAGGAACTCAAGACTTAATGTCGAAAACACGTAACAACATCCTATTCCATCAACTCTTATGCCGTTTTGGATCGGCGATTATCTTCCCAGTGATTAATGTTACCAATTAAGTACAACAGATGGGGTACAATTTTCCAGGCTAAGTGTATTCCTTTGGTTTTGTAAAAGGGAATAATTTGATAGAAAATGCACACTACTTACGCTTTTTGTAAAGGGAAGGTACTATTCGTAGTAATTTGAAGTAAAAGTAATTGTGACTGTTTTGCCTAATCGTTGCCATTTAATCGACAAACTAGAAGATACACGGGTCTTCATTCACATAACGATCATCCATATCGTGTTAGTATCATAAATAATAAACCTGTGTTAATATTTATGATACTAACACGATATGGATGAATTTCCGAAATAAATGATTATTATTAATATATAAAAAGATCGTTATGTGAATGAAAGAAGCATAAAAATATCAAACAAACCTTAACTAACTATAACCTAGGTAACAAAATGCAAGGCATTCCATCCTTGCAAGAAAGGGCCTTCTACCCTATCTGCGACTGTTGCTAGGAAGCTGTGTTGGCGCTGCCGCGCACGCGCCGCAGTAGCGACGCTGTGCGCTTGCGCATAATGGCGTGGCGTTTTACCGTACTCGATTAAAAAGTTTTCCATAATCAGACGTGCCCCCATGCTTGTTCCAAAATCGGTTAAATTCCAACCAGCTCTTTTGACGTGATGAGCATACAGATATTTAGACCTAAAAGTGGCGCTGTAATTGCCTTTCATACGTCGCGTGTATCGCCTTAAGATTTTTCCTGAAATCATGACTGCTTTCCATAGAAAATTTATTTTCGACATAATCTTAGAGTTTTAGTGGTGCTCGAATGTTACATAGATATGAAATTTCAGCTTAATCAAAAAATGTTGTTGCCAATAGAAAGAAATGATTTTCATAGATGCTCCAAATTGCTGTGCCCTTGCAGGGCGTTATATATACCTATAACTACTGTTCTATCTATAATGTAAAATGTGATACGCAATCAATATTTGAATCTTGAATCACCCTTCTATTATATTTGCTTTCAGGCAACCGTATAATTAAAATTAATGCTACTTCGAAAGGCCTATTATTCAGTTAATGAAATTTTAGATAAAATTGATCCCACTTAACAACTTGTATCTCATATAATGATCCTAATCCCTAACTTTAATATGAACTTTACTTGTTTAATTATGTTACTATTGCTGAATGTATTACACTTGGTAACACTGTATGACTAATAATGAATAAATGGATATGGATGTAAGAGCACCAAGTACTAAAGACAATAGTACATTACTGCAGAGGTGCGAACTAAGGGATTGCTGGACGAGATTGGCATAAAACGAGTCCTGCAATCCCGTACCGCCCGAGGATTGTATAGTGCTTTTCCCAAACGATGCGAGGAAATATTGCAATGAAAAGAAATAGATTATAATTAAGAAAACATTATTTTGTTATTAAAAATAACAACGTGATTACATTTGAGCATTGAAAACATTACATAGCCCAGTGTTGATGACTTATTTTTACACTCACAAAATATTTACACGAGAAAATGTGTTTTCTGAAAACAACGTTCGTCTTTGTTTCATTTCACAGTTGTATGAAACGTCATACATTTAGTACCATTGCTACAAAGACCAAAGCATATAGAAAAACTGAAATGCGTAAACTGGCGGAAGAGATAGTAAAAGGTATCGAACCGGTACCTCTGGATTACCGGTTCAACTTGTTAACCTTTTCACCTTTCAATTTTTTCCTTATGTGTCGATCTTTGCATTGTTTATTTGAAAGCCTGTATACCCTCAGCGATCTATATGTGAATACGTAAGTATTCATATCTTATCGCTCTACAGCAGCGAACGAGCAGTCGAGAGAGGGCACTGTTATTAATACACTTATGAAACGTGTAATTTCTCATTATTTTTTTAAGTGGCTACACCACAATTTTTGTTTTTATTGTATCATTGATACATATAGATTCTTTGACATAAGAGGCCGTGGTGTCCCTGGGCGTTGACCTGGCTGCTACAAGGACATACGAGAATTTCAAACAGCAAGCAGGTGGGAATACGGAGAGTGTCGCATGTCGGGCTGTAAGAAAGTACCAGTTGACTGATGGAAAGGCGTGCAGCCAGTGGCCGGTGGACTGGTTGTAAGGGCTAACAGCGCCGACACAGTCCAAGTCATGTTTAAAAAAAAAGTGGCCGACGAACCCGCTGGCAATATTCTGGCACGTTCAGAGCCTGTACTGCGACTCGGGAGGGAATAATAACTATTTTTTTAGGGTTTCGTACCCAAAGGGTAAAAACGGGACCTTATTACTGAGTTTTACGACACAGCTGGGGCAGTTTGTTGTGCACCTTGCCTACTGAGCCAGCGATCCTGGGTTCGAATCCCGGCCGGGGCAAATATTTGTGTGATTTATATATTATGTAGGTATGCATATATTATGTTTTTATATATTGTTTATCGTGGTTTAGTACAAAGTGGTATGAGACTAGGGCGATCGATTTGTGCAAGATTGTCTTTTAATATTTATTGATATATTTAATATAATATTTAATTGTGTATTTGTTCATTAATTCATTTTTATTATCCTGGAACTGGGGTGAGGATCGTATTTGGTCGATCTGCTGTACAATTTATATCTGAAAATAAATTACAATTCTCGCACCATCCGTAATGTAGAAAATCCAGATAATCTGAAAAAGGAAAAAAAATGGTGAATTAACGGGACACAAAAAAACTGACTTCATTGGCCACCCAAAATCTTTTTTTGACTTCTAGATATTACACTAGCTGCGCCGCGTGGAGTTGCCTGGTTATCCCACGGGAACACTGCATTTTTTTAGGGATAAAGAGTAACCTAAGTTAATCCAGGGTGTCAGCTACCTGCATTTCAAAATTTATGAAAAATGGCCCAGCCCATTTAAGCGTGAAGAAGTAGCAAAACAAGAATTTTCATTCGTGTCTCTAAAATCTTTGAGGAGTCATTACGCATAACATGCGTTATTACACAGTACAATAAGTGTACAAAATAGGTAGATCTACTGAAAAGTTACTAGATGTGACAACACTGACCACGACCACTCTGACAAGAGTGTACAACTAAGAAGAAGGGAAACCCACTGGTCAACGGCCTGTCGGCCACCCCAGGTGGTTGGAAAGATCAGATCCACCTCCACTGCATCATCCTCATCCATTCCATGCATCCATTTTCAGCGTTATCTGGGTCCCCTTGGCAGTTGATCGCCGAAAGCTGTCCTGGAGACAGCGTTACATGGTCCTACCGGTAGATCAGCGCTGGCTCTCGAGCTAGCATCATGCTGGGGTGCCTTTTCGTGGCTCAGCCATAATATTATAGTTGCCTATTGTTTTTTATAAATTTTTGTCACACCCTTCATGTAATTTCTTTATTTATTTCGCTAGGTCGCCAAGAATGGCGGAATCTCTTATCAGAGGCCAAGACTCACGTTGGGTCTTTGAGTCATCTGAGTAAGTGTAAGTATCATTGAGCGACAAAAAAAAACTTATTAAAGGTTTAGTTTGAACCCGGAAACCGGTTTGCCCAGCAGTGGGACTAAAAAAGAGGCTAAAAAAAGTTTAGTTTCGTCACGTTTCGATTCTGTTAGTATCAGCGCTCTGTAAGGAACACGTGTCACTCCAAACCAGTGATTTATTGTCTGCGGGGCTGTACAGTTAACTGCCCCTGTGAAGAACTTCCATCGCACCAATGCATCCATTATTTAGGATTTAGAAATCCTCATAAGACTGTCCAACAACTGCCTCCGCAGGATCCTTCAATTTTTCGGTCATGTCTGTATGTAAACACTTTATTGCACATAAAACAATATTGACAAAAACTCAAAAACAATACATGTGTACAAGTGCCATATATAGCCATATAGCCAGGATAGGGTCATATAGCCAGGAAGAAGAATAACAACCTGGAAAAGCTCTTAGTGACAGAAAAGATTCAAAGAAGGGAGGAGCCTCATGCGCTGGACCGATCAGATTCGAGACACAACGGTCACCCAGTTTACCGATGCCATACTGTAGACCGTAGATCGAAATAAGTGGAGAGTGATTAATAGTGGTCACGACCCTCAGCAACGAGAAATACGACCCAAGCAGAAGAAATAGTAAAGAGCTTTATACAAGTTCGAAACATTTCATCCCATTCCTGACAAATTCTACGTAACTTTTTAACCGTTTATAATAATTATTAGACCAAACATTGTTTAGTTACCTTCCTGATAACTCTCGGCATAGTATTTGCCAGTAATCTCGAATCTTTTCAGGCAATTTCTGTATGCCACCTCACATTGACTGTGGAATCCTTTGTTGCGAAACTGTGGCAGGACAGTCTCCTCCATTGTTAGATCCACCACGCAGACGGGTTGGTTGTATTCGCTGTAATAAAAAAATAGTTGTCTGTAAAATCGGTTCACGGACGATAATTTTACGTAATAACGTATGCTGGCCGATGGAGTGAAAGAGAGATAGATGCGTCACAAGCCGAACGCTTAGGCCGATCGTGCCTCTCTATCGCTTGTGCGGTGCTCTCGCTTGCACGCTCGGCTTAGGCGGGCGTTATAAGACGTTATCACGTCAGAAAGTATTTGAGGCTTAAACTGCGTTTTCATTTAGTGGTTACCTCTCAGTACACTACGATGCACAGATGTCCACTGTCTATAAGACAATGCAAACCCATACTAAGAATTTCTTAAATAATATTCCAGAGCACGACAATCCGATAATTAAAAATTCGCTCAACTATAGTACTATTCCTAAAATCCCTACAGCCTCTAACGAAGAACTTGCCAGCATGACTTTAGGACAGACGACTATATGACCGACTGACTCTACGACGACCTAAACATAGTTTAGATGACAAAGATGACATTATTGACTCTACTATTCAACGATGGAACGCGGTTACTCCGCCTTCCGACTTTGACGAAGACTCCTTGCTGGACGACCCCTTCCTGATTCATGTCAGAAGAAGGGGCCGTCCACCAAGATAACTATAAATATGTAGGTATATATGTACATTCAATTAATCAATCTATTACTATTCACTACTTTCCTTTAATTACTTCACTTACACACCATTACATTAATTTTTACCTCACTTTTTGACATTTTACATATCATAAGATTTGAAGTGCTAATGTATGAATACAATGGCACACCTTATCTTCACTCTCTATGACATCCTTTCTTTTGCGCTAGGCGCACATATAACTACCGGTGGGTTCGGCGAGCTTGCCCGCCCCCCATACCTACTAGCTGATGCAGCCGAACAAGGCTTCCGACATTTCAAGCTAGGAAAATAAAAACATTTAGTGGTTGAGCATTTGGCCAGAACACTGAAATTGCGCGCTTATAACTTGTCAGAAACTAAGTAAAGAAGAAGTATTTTTTATCAACTTCACTAAAGGTTGTCTGGAAGAGATCGCTTTCAGCGATAAGACTGCCTATTGTCTACCGCTAGTAAAAAATGTATTTGTTTTGTTTCCATTTGTAAACTTTTATTGGAGTGCAATAAAGGTAGTATTGTTGTATTGTATTGTATTGTATCGTATCGTATCGACGCATCTTAGGGGACTCCAAGAATGTGTAGCCTGACGACTTTGACCACGGAAATAATGAGATTGGTTTAACCCGGTGTCAATGTTGTTTAGTGGAGACCGAGGAGCTTTGAAACGGATGTGAGTTGAAATAACACAATTTATCCGTTGCGACATTTTACATTTTTTTTTAATATTCACATCTTCATAACTGTCTGGCCTAAAAACAAAATTTAAAATGGAATTTATAGGAAATTTAATTTTCTACAACATTGTAACAGCTTATTTCTAGCTTTAAATGCTCCTAAACGAAGATATAAGCAAACATCTAAGGAAATTACCGGGTTTATTCAATATAACGGCGGGCGCGGAGGAATGGGAATTGTGCATTTTGCATTTTAAACGCGCACTAACCATCCTAGACAACATATCCAAAATTCAGAACTACCGGACCGTTTGTAAGGTCATCCCCAGTTGCTTACTCTCTATTCACCGAACTAAAAGTATTATTATTTTCAAAAAGTTGACATCGGTTTTGTTAGTTAGTTTTATTTAGGTTAAGTTGTGTACTGTTAATTTTTACTTGTGTTTCGTTTACTAATAAATCATTTGTATCAAAAAGTTGTTTATAATTATCAATTTATTTGTCATGATATAAAAAAAAGGATAAAATTAAAAGAAACTCACGTATCAGCGAGGCAACGAATCATCTGACTTTCACAAGTGCGGTATTCCTCTCTTAATATGGCAACTGCCGCGCTAGCATCGTCATAACCCTCGAATATCCACAGCGGCTGAGTTACGGGATACATAATGCCTTTATTCAGGATACCAACTTGATCGGGGGCCGGGTCAAAGAAGGGTAGTTTCTTGGACAACATCAGTTCAAGCGGACCCTGTGAAGTAAGAGAAAATTCTATAAATTTATGAAACAATATAAAGCCTGACCAGAAATATATGAGGATTGTCAAGAGGGCGCTATTTATAAGATTTATATGGCAACAATTTTGCAACCAATCGCAACCCACTACAATGGCATTAGTTTTAAATACCTGTCAGTTCCACTATGTTAACCTCGTAATACTATTTAAGGGAATTCACTCTTTTCCTTACCGTTTTTCGTGTGGTAAACACAAATGTACACTTTATTTATAATCTTACGTTGACGACTGTGAATGGTTTTCGTAATTTTCTTTGGATAATTTTAATTCTAATTCTAATTTTAAAATATGGCTTCCATCAAAATTAATGATGATTTCGCCAATTTCGAGTTTGCTCGTAGAGCATGCCGTTGTTCGGTGAGGTTTTGCTTTTTGTAAAGTGATAGCGATTTACAAAAAACCACGCGGACTATCGGGCCTTGACCCAGGGAGGGCTATGAACGCTTCAAGTTGAATTCTTCATTAGCTATTCACTCATACGTTAGATCACTGCACAATACGCTATCAATACTACACATTGAATAAAAAAAATTAATAAATAACGAACAACAAAACTTAAACGCATGCGGCCATCTTGCGTCACGAACCGGAAGTCCTTGGATAATTTTAAATATTTGTCTTTAAAAGAAATAACCACGAATGACATTGACATTGTTGACAAACCATCATAAAATCATTGCCAGTGTAACAAATTAGTTCCTGTGAAATTCCGCAATATGGCGCAACCTCATATATTTCTGGTCAGGCTTTACCTAATTTTTTTTGATGTGGGTACACACCACAATTTTTATATTAAACCATTGAAACATTGATACAAAGATCACGAATTAAAAAAAAATCTGCGAGCTTTGATCTCTGTATCAAAGATTTAATATGAAAATTGAGAAATTTCTAGTTAAAATCATCGGGACAAGTACGACAGCGGCGCAAGTGCATCTACCATATCTAGATATTGAAGAACTTAAATTCAAAATTACAGACACTCCCGACCCAATACAAGTACATGGTGATCATGAGAAATAAGTAGCATAAAAATGCTTCTAAACCTGAATATAACCACCGTTAGGAATTGTTACCTTCAGTATTTTATTTTGTTTATTTAAACTTTATTGCACAAAACAAAAGTTAGTACAAATGGCTGTACAAGTCAATCATAGGGCCAAACAGAGATACTATATTTTTAATCATCATCATCATCATCATCAGCCTGTTTCAGTCCACTGCTGGACATAGGCCTCTCCCATGGCACGCCACTGAGCTCCATTTTCAGCTCTCGTCCTCCAGTTACTACCCGCTGTCCTACGAATGTCGTCGCTCCACCTTGTTACAGGGCGCCCTACACTACGTTTACCGATTCGTGGCCTCCACTCCAGAACTCGTTTGCCCCAGTGGTCATCGGCTCTACGGCAGATATGACCAGCCCACTGCCACTTCAGCTTGCTTATCCGCTGTGCTATGTCGGTAACTTTGGTTCTCTGTCGAATTACTTCGTTTCGGATCTGATCCCTAAGAGACACACCAAGCATAGCTCTTTCCATGGCTCGCTGAGCGACTTTGATATTTTTAATGTGGGTGCACAACAATTTTTTTTTATTTTAAACCATTGATACAAAGATCAAAGTCCAAAGAAAAATTTAAATGCGTAACCTGGCGGTCTCATCGACCTTCGGTGGTGATGTCATCTTCCCCGACCTCTCCCACGTCCCCAAATACTTACTTACTTAAACATTATTATTTTAAATCCGTAGCTTACTAGACTAGTAGTCCAGAGCTTCTTCTTCGTTGGGGGATCCGTGTCCAGAAACTTGATGGTGTACGGGCTTGTGGTGGTGGTGGTGGAGGAGGTTGTGGTTGTAGTAGTTCGCGTTCGTGTTCTTCTCCGCTGGCGCAGTTTATCCGACTTCCGCCGCCTTCCATTTAATGCTTTAGGAAAACATAAAGCAAAATCATTATCATCGTCTTCATAAGTGTGGTATCCATTGCCCAAAGCATATTGCATTGAATTTCATCCCCTCTCATCAAGCGTCACATCGTTTAATCACTTGAGCGCCAAGACAACCCACCTGTAGTCTACCGTTATAAAAATTATTGTATCTGTGTTTTATTTGTAATTTTGTTTTGCAAAAGCATTTGGTATTGTATCGTCATCATCATCATCATTATATCAGCCGACAAATGTCCATTGTTGGTCAAGAACCTCCCCAAAAGACTCCTCAAATATGTATATGCAATGAATTAAAAAAATATTTAGAGTTTAGCCTGTTTATGAACACACACGCCATCTTTAAAAACAATGACTTCCCGACTTAGGCCTTCAATTTCATATGAAATTTCTTTACAGTTTTCTCAAGTTGTTCGGGCCGAAACGTGATTTTTCGAAGCCCGTTATAGCCCCGAAGTTGTAACAACGCACGTCAACCGGGCAGGCGAGGCGGGATGGCCCCGCCCCCAGCCATCTAGAGACATTCGGATGCAGCCATTTTAGGCTTCCGACTTATCAAGGATAGGAAAAAAAAAACAACGCACGTTATGACGATATTTCATTGCATATTTTAGAGAAAATAAAACTTAAAATTGAATGACGTTTTCAGTTTCACTCGCGGATGAATGCGCGCGATGAATGAATTCCTTGTAATTTGCAGCTTATGTTCTAATAATAAAGATATCTAAGCTATATGTAGCTATATTACTGAAAATTATTAGATGTTTATATACCTAATTTTTTTTAGATATCGATATCTGTTGCGTGCTTTTTTTTTGTACAAGTAGAAAGTATATTCTCACAAATTTACAAGAAAGTAACATTTAAGTAATAAAAAAAAAACATACGCGTTGTCCTATGAACTTTCTTTTTCTTGAAGTTGGTTGTAGAAATCATACGTGCTGCCAAATCCGTCTGTTCTCCGGAACCAATCTGTGTTTCAAGTTGTTTTTCGAAACTCTCCCCTTTTCCAAACCTCATCTGTGTTCTTGGGTATACGAGTTCGTTAGGACTTGGTTCTGGGTTCATACTCCGTCTATTGATCATAATACTTTTTCCGTAAAATGTGTTTACTGAAATAATATGCAATAATAATTTCTTATTTGTACGGCACCTATGTAACAATAAATTGAAAACCCTTTCACTCGTTCATCTAATGCTTACTTTCCAGCCTCTACAACAATCAAATGTAAGTAACAATGTAGTAATAGTGTGCAAATTATATTTTTCAACTTTATCGCACAGATCAAACTAGCACTAACGGCGGACTTAATGCCCCAAGATATTCCCTACCAGTCAACCATAGGGCTAAACAGAAAAATAGAGTTGGACTGGACAGGGTCTGTAACATTTGGAGACAATTATTAGGTACAAACTATTTTAGAAATATATTATTATATATATACATGCGTAAGCTTACGCAAATACATAATTATAATATACTACATACAAATAAATTCATGTACCTAGTGAAAACATCATCATCAGAACAAAAGTGTTAGATAAGTCAAATTCAATATTATAGGTTTATCTGATATTGCTTACCATTTATGAGAAAAAAAAGGTAAACCCTGACAGTAACCATCTTGTAGAAGCACGTTATTCAGACTCACTGCGATCTAAATAACATTACGATCACCTATATGGGATATTGATGTCTTTTTATCGATTTAATCTTGATTGAATAACGCATTGTTTTGTATCCGCAATTCCTTTTGATTATCTTTTAATTAAACACCGTTCATAAAGTATGTTCATCGGTACATAATGTGCCGGTTTAATGGCGATAAAACATAACCGACTGGCGGATATATTTGATCTTCTAGAAAAAAAACCAAGCTCAATACACAAAGAAAGAAGATTAAAAAAAACATATTTTAAAAAATATGTGACAAGTACGCAAATTTTAGAATATTTTGATTTTAATCCACAGAACTTGAAATTGTTTTCAGAATCCTCATAATTAAACAAAACAATAATTGTATCACAACCATGAACTCAAACGCGGTGAAAGTTTCACAGTGAAAATGGCAAATTACTTGTTGTCTCCATCCAAAAATTGATGCCCATAACGTCATAACATAACATATAATAATGTCACGATTAGGTGAACATTTGTATAGAGCGTTTTTAGCGCTCCATAGAAATGTTGAACTTCAATAGTCATTTCTGACAGAGCAGAGTCCCGATTATTGGAACCCATTGAAAAAAAAGGATTGACCCTCAAAAATTTTTTTCGTCATGCCTATTTTAGGTACTATCGTAATATAGCAGCTATGACATTTCTATATTGACGGTTCTTTGTCGCCCGACCCAGATACCGACGATTGTGCATTCATCCCACTACACTCGCTGTCAACCTATACCTCAATCCTCATATACGAAAAGCCACATCGACAAGAAACGTTCTCGTCAGTTACGCCCTTTCATACTGTAAAGGTGTAGTCGGTAGTACTATTAATGAACAGAGATCTCATGGTACAGGGAAGAGCATACTAAACTGAACCTATAAATGAAGCAATAGGTTCACAGATGGATGACCGATCCGCTCGCAACTGGCCCGATGATATCGTGGTACAGGGTCGGTGTGGTGTAAGCGAAATCAGACTCTAAAACTAGTACTAAGAATTCGAATCCGTTGTTCAGGAATGGAATGAAAGACCTAGTACTTCAGGCGATGTCAGTCAGAATGACTGAACGGCAATTGCAGATTGCATGCGAATAGTAGGCGTACTTAGATGACATCAAACAGTACGAATAGGAGTCGTAATTTCATTGTTGGATCGATTGGTTTGAAGGATTGTGAGGTGAAAATCTGCCCATCACTTATACACTACTGATATTAGTACAGCTTTAAGGGTATTTAATGAACGCGTGATTTTAAAGTATGGGTAAGGCACTAAGTCGTTCAAACTACCTGACACAGCACAACAACATAATGTGAAAGCCGTTAACGTGTCAAAGTGATACTTAAAGAAAAAAAATAGTTTAACGGAATCCAAAAGGACAGAGGCAATAGGTATATCGCATTGATGCTTCTTAACAAAAAATTAAAATACTACAATGAAATCTTATAAAACAAACAAGCAAAAAAGACGATGCGAAAAATACGATTAAAGGAGCGATATCTGTCAGACAACTCTTAGGTAATATTACATTATCTTGAACATTTTTTGAAATAACGTATTAACATTTAAGATGCGTTTATATTTAAATTGATTTATTTGTAACAAGAACAGAAAAGTCAAGGCAAAATTAGGTTTTTCAAGATGTTGATTACAGTTCTGCAAACTAAACTATGCATCAATAATTTATAATGAACCAATGGATGTCGACGAGACCTCAAAGCAATTATGACAGTCAATGCCTTCGCTCAATGACTTCGTAATTGGATGTACACCACATCATTTTAGCTATAGCAACCTTCGACATTGTACAGTCTGTGTTACCTTCTGGACGCTAAACATTGGATACTTTTGCAACCATACTGGATCATTTTGGCAAGTTATTGGTTATTTTACGAGTTGTCTTTTATGACTGACCTCAAAATTTCATAGTTGATGCCCCTCATGAAGAGCTCCATATGAGTTCGAAAGATGTCGGGCCAATCCTAAAAATGTTTACGTGAGTTTAAACCGTTTTTATAATTTCATACTAAACTATTCAAACATAACTCCATTTAAGTACGTACTTCATAAATAAACCTCCCAACAACTAAGGAATGCTCTGCATCAATTTTATGTCCATTCGTTTCAAGATCTCAGCCAATTATGGAGCAGTGCAATCTAATTTACCGAGTTGTGTACTACGGAACAGAAATGCTATAAAGATGTAAGGTTTTCATGTGCACTTACTACATTTTTCTTTTCAAAACTAGTAAGTTCCATTCAGTCGAACGAGGTTTTAAAATGAATGAGCCAATGCTATTCAGGTACGATTTCAATTTGGAAAAGGTATTCAATGGGTGTGTTTAGGGTACATATTTGATTGGTATAACGTCTTGGTTACTTATGTTTCGTTGCCACTGGGCTCTTTATCTGAAAAATGCCTTGGAAAATTGCTTGGTACCCGAAAGTGTTCAAGTCATTCAAACTTCATCATTCCATCAAGAAACTGTAAATAAATAATATCAACCTAACTTTGAGCCTTCATATGAGGCCCCTTTTGAGGTACTAATGCATGTATCTATTTGCATTCATAGAGCTCTCAAATAGGTAGTTTTTAATTTATCACCAATTACTTCCACGGTCCGCCGCTAAGTAGGCGTCTGACTGTCCATTATACCAGGAATGGCGGCCATTGGATTTTTGCCTAATAACCGCTGCCAGCTCACAGTTTTTTTTTTTTTTTTTTTATGTCATAGGGGGCAAACGAGCAAACGAATCGCCTGATGGAAAGCGATTACCGTCGCTCATAGACACCTGCAACACCAGAGGAGTCACAAGTGCGTTGCCGGCCTTTCAGGTGGGAATACGCTCTTTTCTTGAAGGTTAACTGAATGGCTAGTTGGTTTCCATACAACGCTCCGTCAGAGCTCTGGTATACTACTAAAATATCGATTTAAACCTACACGATTTTCAGACAGTTACCTATCTGAAGCACAAATTTTTGTTATTCATTTGTGTCATTTGTCCGAAAGCCATTTTTTGTCATAACTGTTCTTTTTTCTGAATAATTATAAAACAAACCTAGCCTTACCTAATGAGTTCTTTAAAGCGATGCCATTTTCCAAAAACTATTAATTTTTCAGGATACTTATAAAACAAACGTAGCCTAACCTAATGGGTTCTTTAAAACGATGCTTATAAAATCCTGAAATAACGGGTTTCAGGAAAAAACGACTTTCGGACAAATAAAAATTTGGCGAAACGATACAAATGGGAAACAATGTTCCGGAGTTGAGACAGGATACCTTTGCAGACACTTTTATAACGTGTACTACATATCAGACAAAACCATCATCATTATCATCAGTCTAGTATCTATTCTCTGCTGGATGAGGGCTTCATCGTACATTTTCCATTCGCTCTGACTCCGGGCCGCGTGCATCCACTCCCTTCAACTCTCTTCATCAAGCGAGGGGTCTGCCAATGTCCTTTCCCATTCGTGGTTGCCACTCCTAAAGGGTCATCATCATCTCAGCCATAGGACGTCCACAGCTGAACATAGGCCTCCCCTTTGGACTTCCATATATACCGGTTGGAGGCGACCTGCATCCAGCGCCTTCCGGCGACCTTTATAAGGTCATCTCTCCATCTTTTAGGTGGACGTCCTACGCTGCGCTTGCTGGTCCGAGGTCTCCACTTGAGCACTTTTCGGCCCCATCGGCCATCTGCTCTGCGTGCTATGTGGCCTGCCCATTGCCACTTCAACTTGCTAATCCGGTGAGCTATATCGGTCAGTTTAGTTCGTCTACGGATTTCCTCATTTCTGATTCGATCACGTAGACACCCCGAGCATAGCCCTCTCCATTGCTTGTTGAGCGACTTTGAGCTTTGAGATGAGGCCGATAGTGAAAGACCACGTTTCGGTGCCGTAGGTAAGTCATCACTGGTAACACACATTGGTTGAAGACTTTCGTCTTGAGGCACTGAGGTATGTCGGACGAAAAGACATTGCGTAGTTTCCCGAACGCTGCCCAGCCGAGTTGGATTCGGCGGTTGACCTCTTTCTCGAAGTTGGACCTACCTAATTGGACCCCTAAAGGGTACTGCGAAAGAATTCCTCAGTTGTCAAAATATGTAAATGGCTAGTTTTAAATTGATTACCAATTACTTCCACGTTCCGCCGCTAAGTAGGCGACTGACTCGGATCGTGGCATGCGTCATACATCGGTATGATTTTGTTTATGCCGCTCACCGAAGCCGCTGACGCGCAAAATTGTGGCTGGGCCGGATGAGTCACTCCAATGCAGCATACAGAGTTCACATTTTATGAATGGGATGCGTCAAACATTTAATTTGCCAATCCGTCAAACTGACCGGGAAACGCTTAATTGTCGTCCCCCACCGGAGTAAGTAGGAAGCAACAATAAAATTCTATTAGTTCAGTTCAACAACATTGAGCGTGTAAACATTAAGGTGATAATTTTGTTCTTGCATTAATTCAAAGCATCAACATATTTGGTGTCTGCAAATATGTTTTCTCAAACATGCAATGAAATGACGCCATAACGTGCGTTATAACAGGCTTCGAAGTATCACGTTCCGGCGGAACAACTCGAGAAAACTGTAAAGGAATTTCATACAAAATTGAATGGCGTCTGTTCATGAACAGGCTAAACAGCTGAATTATATTTTTTCGAGTACCTAGTGTATTTTTTATTTCATTGCAAATGTTTGAGAAAAGCACTATACAAATGTTCAGCTGTGAAAAGGGCATGCCAGCTTTGTATCACTATCCGAACCACTACTCACACGGCAAGCCCTTCTTCCGCGATGTCTGCAGTAATGTACTATTAAATTAGCATCATATTGTCATCAAATGGGTTCCCCTTGCTAACGCAATTTTTTATCACAATTCTTTATCGCATAATGAATAGGTATAGGCATAATTCTACGTATAGGTAAGCATAATTTCTTTACGCTTACAATTATAAAATACTTTACTTTTGGCCGCATATCTTTTTATTGTTTAAAACTTATTTTTGTGCCAGCAGTCTTTTTATGTAGTTTAAGATCATTCGACGAAAAAAAGAGCGCGTAAGTAAATTATGCTTATGCTTTGCAACAAAAATAAGTTTTGGACATTAAAAACATAAGCGGCCAAGTAAATATCTTCTGTGCGAGATTACAATTCTAACCTAACCTAACCTACATTTCGATTTGCTGCTAACTGAAATTCGGCGAAACAAATTTTGTGAGTTTTAAGGTTAATAATCGCCGGTCAGTTTATGAATAAATATTAAAAATTACGTTAAGAAAGGTGTTCGGCGAAATGAGTTTCGGACATAATTATCATGCGAAATGAATGGCTCCCCATTTAATGACGTCATGAAAGAGGAATTTAAGGGTTGAATTACCGTTATTTAACTTAATTAACCGAAAGATTTTCAACCGAATTCCAAAGCTAATTAGCCTGATACATTATATCGCCTTAATTAAATACACGGCGCGTCTTAACTTAACGGATCCAATTTCCTTACTTGTTTGACAGCCCTTTTAGTATTCATAGTTCTATTATTTCTGGCGCGACTTGGTTGTTTGCCTGTAATTAGTGTTAAGGCCAAGCCGATTTTCAGAGATTTGCGGGTCGATTGCAAAAAAAAATGTACATAATTAAAAGCTTAGTTAACAAAAAATCCCTCCTTTTCTGTGACGAAAGTTAGTCATACAAAATGTATGGATAACTTTCGTAACACAAAGGAATCTATTAAGTTTTTTCTTTAATTAAAGCCTTATTATTTAATATCACTATTTCATTATAAAAAAAAAACCGGCCAAGTGCGAGTGGGACTCGCGCACGAAGAGTTCCGTACCATTATCTTTAAGTTTGTTGTATGGGAGCCCCCCTAAAATATTTATTTTATTTTATTTTTAGTATTTGTTGTTAAAGCGGCAATAGAAATACATCATCTGTGAAAATTTCAACTGTCTAGCTATCACCGTTCTTGAGATACACCTGGTGACAGACGAATGGACGGACGGACAGCGAAGTCTCAGTAACAGGGTCACACTTTTACCCTTTGGGTACGGAACCCTAAAAACAATTTAGAAGAGCAAATGCAGTATAAAAAAAAAACAATAAATGTATATCTGTACCTACAGAAGGGCTACTCCGAAATTCGAAATTCAAAGTTTCAGTAGGTACTAGCAGAGCTCTCTTGATCTCTTGTCAAACAATATTTGAATGTGTGGGACAGCATGAGGCTCGATAATAGAATCATAATATGATATCCCGTCGATTCTTCATAGATCCCATTAGCAAATCTCATCCCTAATAATCTTTTGAGTGTAAATATATTGCTCAAAATATTTTGATAATTCAGAAAATCTGATTCTAGAATTTCACCGCACGTTCTTACAATTTTTTTGAAACGCTTTTATTTTCTCACTTTTAACTAATGTTTGTTTGTTCATAACTAACAATGTTAATAAATCTTAGAACTCAATTTTAACCTATTTCTAATTGTCGTATAGAGTGAAACTGGTGGCGCAATGCCTACGTACTCCCTCTTCCAAAAGTCTCTCACCCCAGCGCACTTAAAGATTTTCGCCCCATCTCCATTCTCCCTTTTATGTCCAAGGTCTTGGAAGCCATAGTTCATAAACAACTGGCTTCCCACATCCACTCCAACCATGTAATTTCTCCTTATCAGTCGGGTTTTCGGCCTGGTCATAGCACAAGTACTGCACTTCTTAAAGTAACGAAAGATGTAAGACAGAACATGGAATCCACTCAGCTAACTGTATTGGTCTTGATAGATTTCTCGAATGCCTTCAATGCCGTCGATCATGATCTCTTACTGGCTGCACTTGATCGGTTGAATATCTCGCCATCAGTGGCTAAATGGTTTGCCTCTTACCTTCAAGGTCGCCGTCAGAGGATACACGCTAATCGGACCTTCTCCGATTGGTGTGATCTTACGTCTGGCGTTCCCCAGGGTGGCATTTTATCTCCATTGCTATTCTCTATATTCATCAATTTAGTTGCGTCTAACTTAGTGTGCTCTTACCATTTGTATGCTGATGATTTGCAGCTATACACCCAAGGGAGTTCCAATGACTTGGATCGCGCTGTAACCGACATCAATGACGACTTGAAGTGCATCTCAGCTTGGTCACGCAGTTTTGGGATCGCCGTGAACCCGTCTAAATGTCAGGCTATTATACTCGGGAGTCCCCGCATGCTTGCCATTACAGACATGACGAACATAGCCTCTGTAGAATTTGAGAACAAAGCTATTCAGCTGGCATCGGAAGTGAAGAACCTGGGGCTGATCCTCGATTCTGGCCTAACATGGGAGCCACAGGTATCTGATGTGTGTCGCAGAGTGACTAACACATTGCGTTCGCTTTACCGGCTCAAACACTTTCTTCCTGTCGGCACCAAGACTCTCCTCATTCAAACTCTCATTCTACCTGTCGTCGACTATGCTGATGTGTGTTATTCAAATATCTCGCAAGCCTCCTTGAACCGCTTGGATCGTCTTCTGAACAATTGCATCAGATTCATCTTTGGACTACGTAAATACGACCATATTTCTGATTTTCGCCGTCAACTTAATTGGCTCCCGATTCGAGAACGTAGGTCGTTACGAGTCTTATGCACGCTTTATTCCATCTTATTCGATCCAGCCGCTCCTGATTATCTCAGAACCAGATTTCACTTTGTTACTGCTCGACCAGGCTGTACTCTCCGCACTTCTCGTACCCTCACGCTCATCGTCCCTCCCCATCGCACCGGGTTTTTGTCAAATTCTTTTACCGTCCAGGCAATACGACTCTGGAATGATCTTCCACTCCCCAGGCAAGCACAAAGCAAACCTATTTTTAGGTGCATGCTACGCAAGCATCTTTCTGATATATCTGTCTAAAACAATTGTTTCAAGATGAATTATTATTGGTGTGATGTTATCACTAGGTACATGAATCAATATGTTTGTAGTATATTATAATTATGTATTTGTGTAAGTTTAAGTATGTAATATTTTATTTAAATTTGTTTCTTTTATTGTCTCCGAACGTTATACTCGTAGACCCTGCACCAACTCAATGTTTCTGTTTAGCCCTATGGTTGACTGGTAGAGAATGCCTTGTGGCATTAAGTCCGCCATTTGTACTAGCTTGATCTGTGCAATAAAGTTTAAATAAATAAAAAATAAATAAAAACTTTACATGCATATGTAATTCACATGACAATACAATAATTTGGTATCTTGAAGCTGATCTGATTATGGAGACGGATGGTGGCCATGGGAACACTTAAACAGCCCAAGATTTGACGATGCGGTTAGCGCTGTATGTAGTGCACCTGCCTACTGAGCCGGCGGTTCTGGGTTCGGATATCGGCCAGGGCAAATATTTGCGGGATGAACTCGAATATTTGTTCTTGCGTTACGGATGATATCTATATAATTATATATATCGTCGTCTAGTATCCATACTACAAGCTTTGCTTAGTTTAGGACTAGATAGATTTGTGTAAATGTTTTCTTTTTTTACCCCTTTTAGGTGTCCCACTGCTGGGCAAAGGCCTCCCCTTCTTTTCTCCACTCGATCCTATTGCCAATGCGGTTCCTCCTTTAATATTTTTTTTGTATAAACCATCGTTTTTGGTCTTGATGAGCAATAATTAACAACACAGGTGGTAATAAAAGTATGTCTCAAAGAAGAAAAAAAAAACTTATTCTCGAACTTTACTTACAAGTACTCGTATCCTCCTAAATTTGCCTGTGTTCGAATCTCTACGTGAACATTAACAATACACGTACCTTTTCTTCCACCTGAAAACAACCGCAAAGGCGATCCAAAGACACGCTTATACAAACTGCCCCTTAAGCGTATCGATCCCATTATTATTTAGACGGAGACACAGTAACAAGCTAATTTGGCTGCGAAAATCATTCAACCCGGCCGTGCTTTAATCTTAAGGGTGGATTCAGTTTACGTTACGGTTTCGGGCGAAACTATTTTGGGTTTGCTCGTACATGTTTTGTACCCTTACCATGAGTGTGTTTGTACTCGTTAGCGATAGCGTAAATGATTTGTATGGAGAATTGTAGTTCTACAAAGTAATCGCTAGGAGCGCTGTACTCTCCATACAAATTGTTTAAGCTGTCGCTAGCGGGTACGGTCACGTTTTTTTTTTTTTTTTTTTTTTTTTTTTTTTTTTTTTTTTTTTTTTTTTTTTTTTTTTTATGTCATAGGTGGCAAACGAGCAAACGTATCGCCTGATGGAAAGCGATTACCGTCGCCCATAAACACCTGCAACACCAGAGGAGTCACAAGTGCTTGCCTACCCGGAGGACGAAGATAGAATGCCTCTATGCTAGTAATTTCACCGGCTATCTTACCCCCACACCGGAACACAACAATGCGAACATTGCTGTTTGGCGGTGGGTTAGCAGGCAAGACGGTAGTAACAATCCGGACGGACCCTGCACGAAGCCCTACTACTCCAAAAACGTCAAATCATGGTAAGGATACTGGTCCAAAGGTGCCCAGGATAACGCTCGCTGCATTGCCACGCTGGATCCCAACGGACAGCCTTTGTACCAGAAATGACTCGGAGCGGATGTTTTCCCCATTTTGCCTGATTCTCGGAGGGACCTTAATAATTATGTGAAAATTATATATGTTAAAGATTTTTATGGAATCTTTTTATCGATTCTATTTTTTATGTGGAAATACCACATTTTTATTTTTCTAAATAATGACACAAAGACAGGGGATCATAAGATATTATAAGGAGGGGGGGGGGGAGAGGGTACGTGTAAAGCGCACATCCTAGGGTATGGCTAATGCGCATAAGCATTTCAAACACATATGACGCAGAGGGCGCTCCAGTAGCGTATGAATCATGGAATGAAAGATTTGGTATGATTGACGTAGCGATCTAATAGCTCAGTTGGAAGAGCAATACGCCGGAAACGTAGAGGTCGCAGGTTCAAATCCTGCTTGGATTGTAGTGGATCGCATTCAATTTTTCTTTCTTAATTTACCTTTGTGTGATTCATTATTTAGGAAGATTACGAGTGTCAGCTACATCGATATCATCATCATCATATCAGCCGATAGACGTCCACTGCTGGACAAAGGCCTCTCTAAAAGTTCTCCACAACGATCGGTCTTTAGCCGCCCTCTAATTTCTGCCCCCGATCCTACCGGTCGTCGTACCTTGCTCAGCTACAACATTTAAATTAAAATACATCTCATTTAAACGAGCACACTTTAACATCGACATAGATTATAATTTCCCTACTCAATTGGCACTTCCATAATTTCCCCCTCAATTCTGAAGGCAAAATATTCCGAGAAACCTAATTATTTATGATTTTATAACGTCAGCCGGAATTAATATAAATTTAAGGGCGTCCTTAAATGAAATAGGCCCCTTAAATTGGATATTTTCCTGAATTCCTCGACATATAATCGAATATCCGATAAAATAAAGTAATAAGATTTTAAGCTTAACAAATTTTGTTAATAAATAAACCTAATTTTTCGTTAACATTTTGCTGAATAAGTAATAAATATAATTCCAATAGGTAATTAAATTTACCTAGCGTATACGACGTATGGGGATAACTAGAACGGCAATGGACAAGCTGAAGAAAGTATGGAGGAACCGACACATCACAAGGGCCACGCAAATCCAGCTCGTGCAAACCCTTATATTCCCCATATTTTTATACGCTGTAGAGACGTGGACGCTTCGAGACATTGAGAAGAAAAAGATAGATGCTTTAGAAATATTGTGTTGGAGACGAATGCTGGGAATATCATGGACAGAATTTCGAACCAATGCCTCCATCCGTGAAGAACTCCGCATCAAGCAGCATCTGTCCGCTTTGGTCCAGTCACGTATTCTCAAATTTTTCGGCCACGTTTCAAGGCGAAACAATGACTCCATGGAGCGTCTCGTTGTCCAGGGCAAAGTGGAGGGAACCAGATCACGTGGAAGATCACCCATGCGATGGACCGACCAGATCAAATCGGCTGTAGGCGGACCTTTGCATGAGTGCACCAGAATGTCTGTGAATCGCGAGAAATGGCGTAAAATCATACAGCGAACAATATCTGCCTCTAATATAACTACGAGTTGATCACGACCGCTCTGTAAAGAGTGAAACTACTAAGAAGAGCGTAGGTATACTAGTATTTCGAGAACTTATTTGAATCAAGGTCCGTTTATTTTGTACGAACCCACGCACGATTTCATATTTATAAGATACGTAAATCGTATTAGGGAAGGAGGTACCTATGTTTTTGTTAAACAATTGCTATCTTAGAAACACGTGGAGGTGTTGTGGGTGGGTTTCATTTGAAAAGGAAATTAGCTTGTAACGATCTTGACAGACTTAATGCCAAACATTTTAAATTCCCAGCACATAATACCGGCAATGTTAGTTATTTATAAATGACTAGCGACTCGCTCCGGCTTCGCACGGGTGCAGTTCTGATAAATTATGCATGCATTATACATATAAACCTTCCTCTTAAATCACTCGAACTATTAAAAAAAAACGCATCAAAATCCGTTGCGTACTTTTAAAAGATTTAAGCATACATAAGGACAGTCAGACAGACAGCAGAAAGCGACTTTGTTTTATACTATGTAGTGCTTTAGTATTTAATTTAACATTATATATTATGTACCTATGTGTCTGCATTATGTATAGCCTAAGAGTCGTTGCTCCTGTCCTGGGATAGTGGCGCTACAAACAGCTTTCATATGGCAATAATGTGCATACGTCATAATATTTGCATTATTAGGTATAGCGATTTGTCAAAGATTTGACGTTAACCAAATTCAAAATATTGTTTACCGGAATGCTGCTCAATCCTTCGTTCTTCTTGCGAAATAAATACTAAATCATACTGAACATAAAACTCGACTTTCATCACTGTGGATAAGTTTGGCTTTATTATGCAAAAAATACTTGAAATTTGCGGAATAGTCCTGTTTCCTGTTTCACATCAGTGACATTCACTGGCTGTTAAACGTAAGTTACCAAAAATGTGTCGTTGCCAGTAAAATAAATTAGTAACCACTAAAAATCCGTAATATGGCGTAGACTGAAAAATACCCCGATGGGCTATAATTAAAACCAAATGGCTACAGATATTTCGATCGATATTTTCTTTCTTTTAACCTGAAATATCAGCTGTGGATGAAAAACTCTTTCATATTTTGAAAACATTAGGATGATGAAAGGTGCTAAAGAATTTTATTGGCCAATCAGCTATCGAACCGATCGGGGTTTACGATCGATCTATTTAAAATGCATAGTTATTACTTCCATCTTTGAAGCCCAACTGATTATATTAAAATATTTTACTGAGCGAACAAAACGTCCGTTTTAGCTTGCCCAACTTTTTTTCGTATATCCGAATTCAGAATGTTTGTATGTCCTCTTATTTCTCCCCTATAGATCCCATTTCTCAACTGAGTCTCGTGAAATTTTTAGGCAGGTTCAGTTTTATATTTTTTTTAATGGCGGAGATATGGCGTAACGTAAAAATTGTTTTTGTCAAAATGATCATTTTTGTGACAAGGTTTTATAGCTGACTAGTACAGTCGTTCTTTGAACATCCATCAATTGCTCACTGAGACGATTCTAAAGACTCCAAACTCGGTAGGATTGCTTTATCTATCACATAGTTCCTAGGGCCAGCCACCTTCCGGCTCCATCATCAGACGTGCCCCGTGGTACCATATTATTGTCATCAAAGTTAAATAAGTATTCAAAATTTCAGCTCGATCGGTTGAAGATATCTGCTTCAAAATTAAGTTGCAAGAACAAACATAGTTACATGCATACATTGCAAGTTAAATAAAGATTTCGAAATTCCAAAACAAGGTAATAAAATTTAATAATGTGCAAAAAATACAAACTGATACTAAAATATAAAAACTAACCGACACTTTTGATAAAAGGAACGTTATCGTATTACTCGTACGTAGTTCGTTCGTTCTTTATGGAAGGATCCAAAAAGCGTAAAAAACCCCATTCAACACGAACATATATTATTTTTCACATCTTTGTCAAAGAACATCCAAAATTGTATCATCGCCGCGGAAACTCAAAGACCTTTGTCCTATATTATATTAACTTCCATACGTAGCTGCTAAATCTACAAAGAAAACTTACTACTCTACCACTCAATTCTAAAAAGTCACATGTTGCTTTTACCACGGAATACTTACATCGTTTCTGCTTGGATGCTGTGAGAGTAGTATTTCATACAGTGTGGCTGCAAGGCCCACACTTCAGCTTTTCTTTCTACCTCGTGAAACCAGGTCAGTCGTTCTAGCTGTGTATAGCTGGGGTTACCATAAGCCTACGCTAGATTTAAGTTTAGTTAGAGTTGTTTCTAGCGTTTATAGAAATGACTTCGTTGCAATTTCACAATTTTGCAAGTACATTTTTAGTGATATAGTTATCTCATTTGTGTGGAATGATAACGATAATGACTGTTTTCGTGTGTTCTATTTACCTACTTTTACTTGAAAATAATGCTAGTATTTATATTGCTTCATGTTAGCTAATCATATTTAGGCCCAAAGCCAATGATTTTTGCGATTTATCTTTACCTGTCTACCTGTCTACATCTATCCTATTAGAAAACTGTACCTATAATTATATTGAAAATCAGGTTTTCATAGATTATAATTTCGAAGCCCGATGCAGGGTGTGATTTGAATATTAAAATGTATGTCAAGGCACCGTTGGCTTCTTGTCAGTTGCCATTGCAACATGGGCTCCCCTTTTTGCTTCACATACCACAGAAGTGGAGCCACTATGTTGTCCCAGTATAAAAAAAGGTTTCTGTTTAGAAAATAACATATATAACATTAAAACATTAAAAAAAACATTAAAACATTTATTTATAAATCATTACAAATTTCACTTACTTTAACTTATTACAAAGTACGGAATTGTTCTGAATTTGTAAGATGACATTCTAAGCCATTTAATGGTTACCCTGGTCCGTACACTAGGCGGAGCCTGTCCCGTAGGAAACCATAACACAAACGAGTTATACAAAAAATTGGCGCGAGCTATTAACCAGGTTTACATTAATTTCTTACTTTAATTACTATTTGATACATTTATTATATGAATAAAGGAAAGTAAAGATACAAAAAGAATACGGTTCGAGGCCTCTCGGCAACCTTTCTGCAGGCTGTGCCCTGTCGGCAGTCGGTTCTACGAGTGATATCATATGCCCCGCCCACTTCTAATTTACTTGGAAAAATTTTCGGGATGTCCTATATGTGAATAGTTGTGTAACATTACCCAACGAGAGGCGGTCCAAAGTAACTACTTTGGTTTTGATCGCCTTCTACACGTTAAAGCAATAATTATAGTTTTTTTTTGTCTGATATTTATTTATTTATTTATTTAATTAAAGGATGACTTTTGATGCAATTAGAGGACGGCAGGAAATCGATGAGATTTTTCGAAGAGTGCGTTGATAAAACGACGCTTTATGCGCCACGACCCACATTAATAGCCTACCGATTATTGTATTGTCTACACACTTACATAAGTATTACAAATAGCAAGTTTGATGAATCATTTTCGATTTTTGATGATTTAGTTACGCACAACATCATATCCAACATCATATCGAAAAGACCGCATGATACAGAAGTGCTATTTTGAGAAAACCGTCGTCGTGAAAATTTAAATAACTGCTTTTATGACTTGTACAGCTCAACCTTTCAACTGCAATAAAGCGACTATGCCTTTAACAGCTTTTCCATTACTTATCAGTTAAAAAACGGTCTTTTGTCTAGTTATAGTCCCAAAATTGTGTAATTAATCGCTAGCTGTATTGTAATAAAGGCATAACCACTTTTTACCAGTTTTTTCAATCAATGAGCCTTTCGAAGTTTGTGCTCGAACTGTACTTAGAAACAGTAGATGTTAAATAACAGCCTGTAAAAGCGAGTTCCCGTAGTAGCACCGCCACTGAAGGGTCCCTTGGGCTCGGTTGGGAGCGCTACTAAGATATTTTCCGCATGTAAATATCCGACTTTAAGACCAAGGCCTTGAATAAAGTTTACAGAGAAATGTGAGAAAGATTCGAGACGAGTAGAACGCTGGAAAATGCCTTGATTCTGAAGAGTCAGCACATTGGATGTAAGCTTTTGACTCTTAAATTGAAATGGCTATTAAAGTTACGAGTGAAATTGTATTTCTTTATAAATAGATGGACTATTTTACAGACGAAATGGGATGATAGTGTTCAGTAGCGTGATGTTAAGAGTTTTAGAACAATAAGATCATGTTGCACCTTTTCATTTTAACTGCTTTGAAACAGTCAAAAGTAAAATTATTATTGAATTAACACTTTTAACGTTAACTGTATTTACAAAGGTAAATAATAAATAACAGAAAATCTCACATTAATCGACCTAGTCCCAAAGTGAGCTCTAGTAATCCATGACGTAAGAAGAAACATTTAAGCTCATCAGAAAAATATTTGCTCTTGCCAGGATTCGAACCCAGGACCGCCGACTCAGTAGGCAGCAATAGACATTGAAAAGATCTCATCCATTGATTAGACCCTGAACAAAGATTTTAAAATTAAAAGTGACACAATTATACTAAAAGAAGAGTGAATGTCCAATAATGATCCGTCTAAATTCGTCCCAAAAAAAACGAGATAAACTCAGGCCACGCTCAATAAGAGTTTCCGTTATTTTAAAAAGCGTCAAACATAAACAAGCATATAAATAAACCAAATTATAGGGATGACTATACTCTCAGAAATAAATATCGTGTCATCCCAAAATAGTTCTTAATACGTGGGCATAGAATTGACAGTATACAATGGAGACACGATCGCTCGACACATTTCGGTATCCGGTGCTAAAATAGCGTAATTTATGGTATAAAAAGCTTCTCGTAAAATATCTTGGTTATGCCGAAGTGAAAATTGGTGGAGGTGCTCGTCATAATGGAATCGAATCTTGGAATAACTTGGAATAAAATGTGTCTTTATTAGTCTTTATCAAGTCGAGCTGCGAGCCAACAGCCACGAACCAGCCTGACACCAGTGTGCCGAGATCTGCCACTCTATATCGTTTGGGCAAAATCGGCAGGCTAGTAATGGCTGAGGATGCCGATAGAAATTATTTTTTAATAGATATCAGTTGCGTTCCATTTTAAATAAATAACTACTTAAATAAAGCTTTCAGATTGGTTGTGCAAATATTATAGAGATAATCTTCTGTGTTATTATATAAAACCTTTTCTTCTTCATAATTTTAAGAAAATTGCATCATTCATTTCTGATATAGGTTAAAATAACAGAAGACATTGTAATGCCCCTATAAAATATCTGATTCAAGGAAATTTTGTTTGAAATAATACGTATCAGTAGAACCAAAGTTACGCTAAATACAATATTATTCAACAAAACAACTTAACATCTTATGGTATTTGCCGGTATTAGGGCGGAAACCAAAAAAATATTCACAAACTCCTAAAAAGACGAATAGAAGTTCGCCAAATACGTTCTTAGAAGCCAAGTAATCTTTCCACTCAATATTGGGCTGTGTATTCTTTCGTAGGAATGAACAAATATGTACAGAATTCACTATAGTTAATATTCTAGTACGTGCGGGTAAATTTTGACAATTCATTGAAATTCAATGATTTCGTCTTTATTCTTATAAAAGGTAAGATAAAACATTGACTTATTAAAGGTAAGAGTACCTACCTCTACGCGTTGGTTTTGGCTCTACGTACCCCGTCCAAAGGACCAATTATTGTCACTTGAACCGGGTGCAATTTGCTGGATATAGTATAAATATTAAATGCCCAATGATTGGCAGATACTCAAAAGTACCAGTAATAGGGTTGTCGCCACTACTAACTTTAAAAAAAGGTTGATGAGGTAGTACCATTGGCGTAGCCTCAAAATTCATTTTTTTTTAAGACATGACTTGAACTGTATCAGGGCTGGTTAGCCCTCACTACCAGTAGTCGAACTTTGTGTAGGAGTATAACCCGCTAATGGATAGTAAAGAGTAATGTCACACTTCTGCAAGGTTAAGCCGGACTATGTTTGGCTTAGTTTTCTTGTACAACATAAGGACTTGTGTTCAAAAACCATCAGATAAGCAAGCCGACGGGAATCTGCCACCCCATGTGACGTACCCATCATTGGAGACATGGTGACTATTTACACTTCCCCTTATAGCAAATTAAAATAACATAATTATTATGAGCTCACACTGTGTTATTTTATTATTTTTTTATTAATACCTACTTAGCAATTTCATGATCTACATTCTACATAGATAGACACTTAGAATAGAAGCTTCTTTTATCTCTACTCTTTTCATTCCTTTTAAAGCGTGAACAAAACCACCTTACGACAAAAGGGTAAGCAATGGAAGGAAGACAATATAAATTATATGCCAAGCCACATACAAATGGCGACAACTCCAGCCGAACTAAACCTAAATGTTTCTATGGTACAAATTGAGGTAGGAAGCGTGTTTCCTGAAATATATAATATATACAACAGGGCAATTTTACACTAATGGATCTAGACCCAAGCTAGCTTAGTAACATAAAAGCAATACACAAATCATACATAAATTGTCCATCATTCGGAAAATCATCCCTCTTTCCACAAATATTTGGCAATAGGTTTCGATGCCCTGAACCAGAAAAGGCTTCGTAGATAGATTCAAAGCATGGAGGACCGATGGCCTCGTTAGGGTCTCCAAATAACGATGGATATAGAAGTCTTACGACTGAATTAGAGAGGGCTGTATAACTTGCCGAAACCTGTTTTTATTTACGCTAAACACTAAGAGACCATCTAGACAGGTAAACATATTTATAGAAAAAAATACGCAATTAAATCGGTTTATCAGTTATCAGTTTATTTATTGCTTTCATAGGTTACATAAGATGGACGATACAGAACTTTATTTCGCTATGAAACCCTGCAGGGCACTGCAACTATTAATAAATATGTTTACAAAAACAGAACATCTAAGTTTATAAATATTGACGTTGCCACTGACAGATACAAGGTAGGTACATCACTCACAGATAACCCAAACTTAATTTAACCGCTCGTTTGCTAAAACATTAAAAAACATTAGACGGCGATTCATTATTTTCCCTTTTTTTATTAGCAATCATCGCTTCAATCTGTGCCCTATCCCTCTAGGACTCTTTATCGTTCCACGACTCACTAAAATAGGAAAACTCCCGTGTAAGTTGTTTCTAAAACTCCAATTTATACGCTTCCAAAGCCATTTAGACTTCCAGAGCAACATTTTACGTACAAAGTAAACACTCCCTCCAGAGAATACTGTATGTATTATAGCTGTCATTATTTGCTGACAACTTCGAGCTACCTGTATTTTGCAGTATTTTACTGTAGTTTGCGGTATGAACGAACGTGAACAGTGAGCTGAATCCAAGTGGAACTTAGAACGTCACAAGCGACCAGGCTAGTGGAGACTTCGAAGGGAACTCTTTTGATAGACAATGGTGTCAACCAGTGAAGGCAGTTGCGCTGTTTCAAATATTTCAGTTGCACCGTTTTGCGTCACATATTTAGTTTGCAATTTAACCGATAAAGCTGTCTTCTACAAAATGGGTCGGTAAACATTTCTTGTATTAGCCACAGTGGCTTCACTTGGAAATTGGTATTGATTATTATCGTCTGAAAGAGTAATTGAATTGGGTTTGACGGTTCTCATCAGTTCGAACGGTAATTTGTGCTTCTTGACATAATTCGGTAATATTAGATCTTGCTCTTGCTAAATCCAATTTAGGTGATCTACTGGTGTCAGCTCTGGCATAAGATAAAATAAACTACAGAAGGTCTTCTCCTTTGATCTTCGTGAAATACACTGGAGAACTATTTGACTGGTTGTTTGTGTAAAATATTGTTGATCGTGGCCGGTGCCAACAAGACTAACGGACTGAATGCGTGCCGATTTGCCTGGACAAAGGCGGAAGCCAAATGTGAGTGAGCGTTCGGGTCTGCGCTGTTAGGTAGGCTACTAGGGTTTATATTGACTCCTAGAATTATTTGTCATCGAATATCTCATTTCACCGAAATATCATTTCGTAGAAAGCATTTTTCTGTGCAACCGTAAACTATTTGGGATTATTATAAAAAAAACCTAACCTAACTAATAAATAAATAACCAAAATAATAACCTAACTTAATCAATGGGATGATATTTGCAAGAAATACGATAAATGTATGACTACAGAGAAATGAAAATTTAGCTAAATGATTTGTCGGTGAAATTAATATTCGACGAAATAAGTTTCTAGGAAACAAAGGGCTCCCAAGCTACTAATGCGGTTCGTGGAGTGTCATCGTAATATTAAAAGTCAAACTCTTGTCGGTTTATAGTCCGACCAAAAAGAGTACATATTAAAAAGTGGTAATACTGTAGTGTCCCCCCTTTCTAATCAATATAAGAAAACGGGGACGACACTACAGTATTGCCACTTTTTAATTTCTACTCTTTTTGGTCGTACTGATGACGTATCTATGCAGTCGTCTCCACCTAACTTTGTCCATAGCCACTACCTTTACCCCATACAACATGACGTCTACCTCCTCTTTTATTTGTTTAGTGTAACCTATTCCTCGCTTTCCTTAAACCTTTCCTTCTATGATGTTATTTATAAAAGCGTCATATCATGTGAGATGTCCTGATATTTTCCCTCTCTTATTCTGTATAATTTGCAGTAGTCTTTTTTTCTTTCACTCCTTTAAGTATGTCTTTATTTGTAACTTTTCCATCTAACTAGTCTTATCCATTCCGGTGCGTAGTTAATTAAAAATGGCGAAAATATTGAGGTTGAAAATGTACAAAACCGGCCAAGTGCGAGTCGGACTCACGCACAGAGGGTTCCGTACAAACATGTCCCATTTTAACTGGCCGGGTTAAGTTAAGTTTGCACCGCGCCGCATACAAAATGGGGTGCAAAGTTAACGCAACCGATCACGGTTGTTGTATGGGAGCATTGGGAGCCCCACTTGAATATGTATTTTATTATGTTTAAAGTATTTGTTGTTGTAGCGGCTACAGAAATACATCATTTGTCAAAATTTCAACTCTCTAGCTATCACGGTTAATAAGATACGGCGTGGTGACAGATGGAGAGACAGACGGACGGACAATGGAGTCTTAATAATAGTCCCGTTTTTTACCCTTTGGGTACAGAACCCTAAAAATTACACATTCCAACCATTTGGAAAGAAACTCGCGAGATCTAGAGCTCTCAGAGCAACTAATTCTAACACTCTATTGTCACTCCAAAACTATTCCAAGATATACATCAAGAAGCTTAACATTTCCCAGGTTAATCTTCTTATAGCCTATTAACATCGAATTACTTCAAGATTAACGTTAAAGCCTCATTATTAAGAGTGTTTCCTCTACAAACACAGTAAGGGCCGTTAAGTCTAAAATATGGGTTGGCGTAGTAATGCCGCACGTGCTTCGCTTCAAAATGGACGTTTTGTGTGCGCTATGTAAAAATATTCGCAACTAGAATACGGCCAACTTCGTTGGAAATATGTCTTTAGTACCTTTACTTTATTTTCCGTAGTTGGGTGAAAATGGTTTACAAAATTACTACAAGTAATGTTTCGAAGCAGATTGTTTTACCGAACATAATGTTACGCATAATGCTCACTTCGCATTTAATTGATATTCTTATAATACTATTGACTTTTCTGAAAAGTTAAACTTTATTGCACAAATAAATGTGTACAAATTGCGGACTTATTGCCATAAGGCATTCTCTACCAGTCAACTAATGGGCGAAACATTTTATAGTGCAGGGCCTATCAACTATTAACATTATACCAAAAGAGACTTACACATTTAACAATATATTTCCCGTG
The DNA here is from genome assembly GCA_905147355.2 of Apotomis turbidana. Classification (NCBI taxonomy): domain Eukaryota; kingdom Metazoa; phylum Arthropoda; class Insecta; order Lepidoptera; family Tortricidae; genus Apotomis; species Apotomis turbidana. Next base: position 16,099,078 of record LR990301.1, on the reverse strand, counting down.
TCAGCTGCTGAAACTTTCTGCGAATGAGCATTATGTGAAACTTTTTTTGCAGTACAACAATTTTCTGACAAATGAGGGTAACCCGGGTTAAAATAGTTCTGTAGCCATGGACGCCCAGTCTGATGTAGATAATAGACGATCGTTATGATAAATATAAAAGGACTTCTCATATTTAATGTTAATATCGGCTCCATAGCTTTCTAACGTCCTACCGTGTTATGAGGAATTCGATGCCTAGTGATGAGAATAGGATTGAAGTTAACTTTAGTTATTATGTACATGAACAGCTATTGAAATCTCAATTACAATCGCTGCTTATAATACAAAAAATAATAAAAATAAATACTGTAGCTTGTAAATTTTCAAATGGCCTAAAGCAGTAATTTGTTATAGAATATATTCAATGCTCAAGAGATTTTTTTACAATTAACATTCTGGCAGAGCGGGTGCGGCTGCTGAAGCGTCCGAAAAATTGAAGAGCACCAAATATAGGGGCCCCGAATACAAATTTGTGTCGTATGGGGTCAAGACCCTAGGTAGGTAGTGTCTTGTTTCCTTTTGTAAACTTTTATTGGTGTGCAATAAAGTATTGTTGTATTGTATTGTATCGTAAATGGGGTCCCTGCGCTCGCAAACTTTATAAAGAGCTCACCAAAAGGCTAGCAGAGACCACTGGGAACCGAAGAGCTGGCAACTTCCTCACACAACGCGTATCAGCATAGCTGTTCAGCGAGGAAATGCTGCCTGCATGTTCGGTATCATGCCGCAAGGGAGCAATTTCCTAAATTTATTTATTAGTTTGTTTTAATTTTATCTTTTGTGTACATAGTTGTGAGTAGTATTTAGTTCACGATTTTATTTACTGTTTCTTTATTATTTCCTTTCTTCGTTACTTTTAATAAATGTCTAGCTACTTAAGCGATGTATCAATGGTATATACTAATGCAGCATGACAATCACTGACGTATGACTGTAAAATGGCTGATAGATCATTCAAATGGATATATATAAAAAAAAAATTAATAAAACCCATTTTATTGAAGAAGAAGAAGATACATTTATTTTGTAAACCAATTACATTTTACATTTAAATAAGTGAATTTCATTTTTTTTCATGAAAAACTTAAACTCAATTATATGAGCTAAGCGGTGTCCTGTTTGCAAAAAATGGAAAATTATTATAACGTGTAATTTGAATTACAACCTTGTACCTACGCTCCAGTCCGATGTTTTTGTTTCAAATGTGCCATTTATGTTTTCTTTGTATTAAGGCTTGTATTTACTTAGTCTGGTAATAACGAGTTTACTTTTAGTAGGTAATTGATAATAAAATGTATGGTTTAGTACTTACCTAATTACAGATATGTTCGAAACATATAGATACCCTAGAAAGTTCTACCATTTCAAAATATATTTCGGTGTGGTAAGAGATTTTTAATTTGGTAAAACTTCTCTCAGAAAATACAGAATTTTCTTTTCATAAGGAGTAACATGCTGTTGGTGTGCACAGGTTCTTAAAAGTTGAACAGTTTTATAGACATAGATAGATTCGTCAACAGAATTTGCGTAAGTAGTTGTGGAAGTTGCATTGACTTTTTTGGGCTCAGAGCTCTAAAACGTGTTTTTTTTATTGACCTTTAATAATAAAAGGTACACACACATATAGGTTAAAACAAACATCATTTCTTATCACATAAAGCTGAGATGACAAAAGAAACGCTGTAAAACAGCTGATTATTTACCCAGTATAGAATACAAAACTCCTCAGGAAAATTAATTGAACGCAACACGAAACAACTTAATATTTTCTACAGTTTCCGCGACTGTCACAGTTTACTAAATCGTTTTATTTAAACGACAACTTACAAACACGTAAAAATCTGTATGTCAGTGTTGACCTTATCTGCCACTGCGCCTGTTTTCTGTTAAACAACTCATTAAGAGAGATTGACACTTGAAAAAACTCTGACGGACCTAAAACAACAACAGCTATTCCTGTGACGCCCTGCCTTCTAAAAATAGCCGTGTTTTTTCGTCGAGAAGTCGCAGTTGATGATATCTCGGGGATTGCTTTCAAAATTTAATAGGATTTGGTTGTACTGTGAGTAGCTATTTTAAGCTGTTTTTTTAAGACGTGTTGTAAATCGGAGCGGATCAGATGCAATATTATCATGCTAAGCAATAAGACAATGGAGCTGGAAATGAGTTAATGGTCTCGGGAAAAAGTCCGAGTCTGAATGTACGGTAGATGACGCTACGATGCCATCCTAAGGCATATCACAGATATGCTTTACCACAGACAGACGTCACAAATGCTTCAGCTATTGTTGGTAGAATAATTGGCAATTCAGCCATCTGGAAAGCCGTTGAAGTGAGTTCAAATTCCGCTCAAAGTGTGTCATAACTAGTATAATCATTGATTTGTTTCGCTTTTACTCGTATATCAACATTTTGGTTTAAAATAGCAAACGTTGCTGCTTTAATAAAAAAAGACTAGAGGGAAAAAGGACTTCATACTATACAACAATGCTTAGCTCATTTTTTTATACACACTTTTTTTGTGCGCTTCTGAATAGACAACAAAAATAAGAACTGAGTGAGTTTTGAAAGTGTTGTTCACAGAACTGAACGTAATAGTAAGGGTTCCTCTAAAAAAAATTGTAAAATAGGGTGATTTGTTGACAAACATTTCATTTAATGTCTAATAATGAGACATTAAAATGAAATGTTTGTCATTCACATATCGTTTCACTCGCGCAGTTTTGCCCGAATAAAGTCGGAAACTGAAACAGGGCACCCTGGTGCCTTTTGTTCCATCGGTTATTTGATCTCGTCTTGGAAAGAATATTACGGCCAGGAATAGTATACTTTGTGGTTGGAAAGCCTTTCTTTGTAGCTGTATCCTATATCTGTGCAACGCGGTATTTTCGTGTTTCCCAGCGTGAAGTATTTTCGTGTACAATGTTTCGTTCGCTTCACTGATAACATTCAGGCTGGGGCTATTGTGACTGCAGATAAAACTACTTTAGTTTATTAACTTGGTACAGGTACTCATTGTATGTATTTTTAGGTACAAACGAAGACACAGTTAACTATACACCTATAGATCTTAATATGTTGCGATAAGTTTTATATTCGTTTACAAATGTACTGTTATCAGTGTGTTCGATAGTACAAAATAAATCCCTACAACCAGCTTTGTACAACGATCTCAGACAGCTGTATTCTTAACCGAGTGAGCAAAGAGCCCCCGTTTTAGCTTGGCCAAAAAATCTTTCGCATGTATGTTTGGATGTTGTTGATGACGCGGTTTGCGCAGTCTGTAGTGCACCTACCTACTGAGCTGGCGGTCCCGAGTTTGAATCCCGACCAGGGCAAACATTTGTGTGATGAAATCGAATATTTGTTCCTGGATCATGGATGTTATCGATATATATGTATTTGTATACTTATTATGTATATCGCCGTCTAGTACCTACTATCTGATAGTACAAGCTTTGCTTAGTTTGGGACTAGGTCGATTTGTGTAAGATGTGTGACCTTAAAATAACTTTGAGCCTTTATAAAGGTTCTTTTAAAACAATATTATCCTAAGAATGTCAAAGTAAAAGGGTTATTAATACTCATCTCGTCAACTTTACACTTTTCCGTGAAGTAGAGAAGGAGGTACACCGCCGCTCATTATTTCACGTCCAATTAAAATGATCGCCCTTTCTTCGCTCCTCTTCACACCTTTGGTGCCAGTTTTTGACCGAGAGAGTGGAGCGAGCGAGGTGCCAGTGTTTTAGCTTCGCCAAAATTTCTTCGTATGTCCGGACGTTTGGATGTTCGGATTTCCGGCTCTTCTCACCTACAGGCCACAATTTTCAACCAATTCTCATCTTGTGAGTAAGTTCGATAAGTATGTAGATTTTTTGTCGATTCAGTTTATCGATATTTTTCAAAATGGCGTAGAAATGTACAAGATGACAAATTCCAGTCATTTTGTAACTTAATCGCGAGGAGCCACAAGTAATAATATTTTTTTTAAGTAAATGCATTGATGTGGTCGTCACAAATCTCTAACTTTTTAGCAAAAGCTAAAAAAAAGTAAAAATGTCTGACTTAAGGCATTCTCTACCAGCCAACCACCGGGTTAGACAGAAATGTGTATGTTAGTTTTTAGGTATTTATCTATGGGCCATAGTTGCCTGAAAACAAAAGATTTGATTGATTGATTATGTATGATTCACAATTTATGCGCTATATAAAAGCAGGTTATACGGCCGTAAAAAACATTAGTATTTGTATCGCTAAATGAAAAAGTCACTAAAAAAAGTCCAGCAACCTGTTAAAATAAAAGAAACGTCCCAAATAATGTTCCATCTGATAGTTCTCCACATAAATAATTTTAATGGCCCATAGAAGAAGATAAATGGGACTTTTTCGTTAAAAACGTGTCAGTAAAAGCCATTGCGATAATAGAACTGATAATTATACTCTGTTACTGCTAATAAAATGTATGTATGGAAACACTTTAATGCACATAAACCTGGTGGCATTGGAAATTATATTTACCAACAGTATCTACATTCATATTGTTAATAATCTTATTAAAACTTTCGTGAGACATATTTAATTATTGTATTAAGCGGTTTACACTCACGTGAAATTGTCAGGAACGGCCCGACATGTTTCGAACTCGTATGGAGCCCTTCATCAGGGACGGCTGCCCGTACACCGCCGCGGCAACCTCGTCACTGCCATATTGTTAAATTGATACAAGCTCAGATAATATTATAGTCCATACCCATCATTACCCCATCCTACGCTTGAGCAGCATATTGTGTCAAAAAGCGCTTATGCTGTGTAAGTTTTTGTAATGTTTTTTTACTAACACTTTAGATATAGATTTGTACTAACCAATAATATGAGTCACCCTTGTTATTCAATGATTTCATTTCATATGGTTGGGTTTAATACGTGATACATAAGTGAGAAAGCATCTCTCAGTGACTTGCATTTTTCTAAAATGCGACGGATGCTTTGTCGCGTATTTATCGCGCGATAAAAGCAACAATCATAGGCCCTCAGGGTTCTTAAAATTCGAGCAAAATTATAAAATTGCATACGTAATTTCAATGGATATTACTCGCATTTTATCGTACCGTTTAGTCACGGAGGTGGGGTATTATGGATGACCAAAATCTGGGATGTTACTTCATAACATTACGATATCTCGGGCGGGGTTTTCCTAATATCATCTTATATTATGCTTCCCACCCCATTAAATATTTCGGAAATTATAATTCATGTCCAATAATAGTACCTACATTCCTGCAGACGCCAGGTAAGACTTTTGCTTGCTGGGTGAGTAGGCATAGACTATGATGTAGGATAGTGATACGAACCCGGCAAGCCCTTTCTCTACACGGCTAGGCATGCATGTATAGTGCTTTTCTCAAACATATGTAACAAAATAAAAAATAACAACACTCATAAAATATTTCATTCAGCTGTTTAGCCTGTACATGTACACAGACGCCATGTTTAAAAAAATTAACGCTTTCAATTTTGTATGAAATTCCTTTACAGTTAATTCAAGTTGCTCCGCCCTTCAGAGCTTGTTATAACGCACGTTATGAAGATATTTTCTTGCATGTTTGAGAAAGATATATTTAACATACTGTGTAATTTAATCCCTATTCTGCTTCGTGTAGGTTAAATAGTCTTGTATAATTTTGTCGGTGGGGTGCTGACATGCAGCGAATGTGGTCGCACATTTGCTGCAAAAATTGGCTACGTCAGCCACCTGAGAGCTCATGAGCGACGCTCTCATTAGCCAGCGTTCAGTCGCCGTGGCCGAAATCGGCCGGATGCAATGATGATGATGAAATAGTGCATCGGGAACTAGTTCATTAAGGCAGCGTTTTCATCAGCGATGTGCGAGGATGGGTAGCGAGGGATGTGTTTTTGTTGATATATAATTATTAATGCTACTTTTCCTGCAATATCAGTTTATGTTCAATTTGCAACTGATAACTATGGCGTCGGATACAAAAGTGGTCCAAACTTAATGTAACCGGGTTATTCAAATTGTGGTTTACTTTTCGTCTGATTCCTCCTCCAGAATTTAACCGATCTTTACGAAATTTAGGAACTTAATGGAAAGGGAATGTTCTGTGCCAAACCGTTTAGATTTGTGCCAAAATTCCGCTACAAACGGACGCCTTTTACACAAATTACCTATATAATAATTTGCACAAAAATCTAAACAGTCCGACACAAAATATTTCCTTCCCTTTTAGTTCCTGAAATTTTTGGTTAGAGAAGAGAAGATTGTTGTTGATATTTGATAGAGAAAACAGACGAGAATGAAACCTCGATTTGTATGAAAAAAATATCATAAGACTTCCTCTTAACCAATGGAATCACATATATATACGGATAAGTAAATGAATTTATTCCATTGGTTCACAAAACTACCTGGATGACGAATGTCCAGAGAGACATGAAGGATTTAGGCCTAGCTGTAGAAGACACCTATCATCGAAGCGAATGGCGCCTCAAGATTAGGAAAGCCGACCCCGCGTCACGGGAACAGGCGAGGAAGAAGAAGAAGGAGGTTCACAAAAACACATCCTTCGTTACGCATCCTCGCACGTCTCTCGTGGAAACGCAGCCTAATGACGGCTATTTCGGGCCCATTCAGTCATCGCATCATTGACATGTCGCCACTTACGTGATTACTGCATCCATTAGAATTCATTCACTGCAAGGTGACTGATACATATATTTTTGCACAATACACAACAGTACAAATAGCGGACTTGATAGGGCATTGCCTACCAGTTAACCATAGCCTATAGCCATAGTAACCATAGACTAGCAGTTTGCGCTGAGCAGCGTTCAGGAAACTGCGAAATGTCTTCTTGTCAAAAATACCGTAGTGCGTGAAGACAAAAGTCTTCGACCAGTGTCTATTACAGCTTATGACCTACGGATCCGAGACGTGGTCTCTACCTATAGCTCTTTTAAGGAAATTCAGTCTCTCAGCGTATAAGGCCGGCAACGCACCTGCAACACAAGAGGAGTCACAAGGCCGGCAACGCACTTGTGACTCCTCTTGTGTTGCAGGTGTCTATGGGCGACGGTAATCGCTTTCCATCAGGCGATCCGTTTGCTCGTTTGCCCCCTATGGCAAAAAAAAACAAAGTAATTGAAAGGGCTATGCTCGGGATCTCTCTACGAGATCGAAACACATTGAGAAGATTCGTAGACGAACCTAGGTTTGAGGTGTGTGTGTCCGGCAGTAGACGTCCTATGGCTGAAATGATGATGATGGTGCAAAATTATTACAATGCGAATTAGATTAGAGCGTTGATCGACCCGCTTCTACAAGCACCGAGCAATCTCTGTCAGTTTGCGTATTGTTGACACTGCAAAAGGTGCCGCAGCCGCCGCTATACCGCCCGCGCGCCCCCCACGCGTGCCTCAAGTTTCGAATATGCACCAGCGTGCTAATGCAGATATTATTGGTCAGTCTGTTGCAGCTAACCGGGCCTCAGTATGGGCTTCTGATAAGGAAAGTCCTGAAATGTGGATAAGGAGGGATTCACACTGGTAGAAAGGAAGAACAAGGCGCGCGTAGGGCGCCCCTCATGATACTGAGTGGCACTGCTGAGCCGGTTGGTTCTTGTCTTCTGATTGCGACACCGACTAAAGTGCTCTATACGTCGCGCTTGCATAGCCGCCGTGTTCAGCGATGTAGTGGAGTACGGCCGCCGGAAAACTGGCTTCTCACTGAGGATACACCAGCTGCAGTCTCGCCTCTACGTGCACTTCAACTCGTTTGTGGTGAGCGTGCCGCCGCTGCAGGACACCATCGCAAGTGCTGACTTCTAGTCGAAGGGTGTTCGGCAGTTCCAGGGCAATCTGCCGAATCCTACACCAGATCAGACGACGCAACGAGGCCACGCTGTTATGTCGCCTAAATCCAACCAGTTTTAAGTTTTGTTTATGTGTATTTTTGTAGTTCAGTGCCTTGGTTTTATTAACTTATTTGAATAATAGATAAATAAATATGATCAGTTATACTTTTGATGTTGACTGCACAATATTATTGTGTGATCGTTCCTTAAACATGCAAATGGCCGCTGTAAACAATGAAGTATTGACTGTGAATAGATAATCAGTCTCATTGATGCGCGAGTATTTAGGGCCCATTCATTCAGTCATCGAATCGTAGTCACGAAGCCACTAGAGTGATTACTGTGCTACATTACAATCTATTAATGGCAACTGAATGGTGGAGCACTTATTGTTTTATTTACAAGAGTAGTTGAAATCAGTCCTGCCGTTTAGGTACGATGAGAAAAATCACATACAAATCCTAAAGCCGCCTCGAAAGTGTATTAAATAAAATGAAATGACATGAAATGGAATAAAATGAGATGAAATTAGATGAAAAGAAAACACGATCACGGAAAACTATGCCCCAACACCATAGGGAACTGTCAGCTCCAAAAATAACTGGTTATGGTTTTTACCTTATCACTTTATCTGCTTTGACACATTCAAACTGTCGCACTACACAAAGTAGATTAAAACAAATTTTATGCGACAAAGTAACTGGATGGTTATTTACTTTTGTCAGTGACAATTTACTTTATTGCTTAGCATTATAATCAATAGATCATCATAAATTTAAGAGTCTAACTCATGGCGGTGTAGCTGATGTAATGTAGCTGTCTCCATCTATCCCTATCCATAGCTAGCACCTTGATTTCCCTTTACGACATTGATGTTTACTTTCTCTTTTATTTGTTTTATGTAGGTTGGTCTTGGTCTTCCCCTCTCATTTTCCTTCAAGCATATAGGTAAGAGATTTAATTTGATAAATGCATAAACTTAATGTACAGTAAGCTGCAGAGAAACCTGACCCCTCCGCCATATTAATCACTATGGCGGGTGGGTCAGGTTTCTCTGCAGCTTACTGTACCATTATTTTTGTTCGCAGGTAAATTTTATTGTTGGTCATAATATCGTCGACGTATTTAAGTCTACAGGTAAGTGTCTCAAACCACATCACTTACCGATTAATAAAAAAAAAGGTCAATTGCGAGTCAGACTCGCGCACCGAGGGTTCCGTACAAACACTTTCCATCCTTAAGTGGTTAAGTTAAGTTTGCACCTAGTATCTATAGCGCTCCATACAAATGAGGTGCAAAGTTAACGCAACCAATTCTATTTGTTGTATGGGAGCCCCCCTTAAATATTTATTTTATTTTATTTTTAGTATTTTTTGTTATAGCGGCAATAAAAATACATCATCTTTGAAAATTTCAACTGTGTAGCTATCACCGTTCTTGAGATACAGCCTGGTGACAGACGGACGGACAGCGAAGTCTCAGTAATAGGGTCCCGTTTTTACCCTTTGGGTACGGAACCCTAAAAAACAAACATTACCCTTCTCTGCGGGGCTAGCATATCTTCCGCGACTTCGCTTTTCGCGCGACTCAGCGTCACCTGTCTTGCTCGCACAGTATTTAAAGGAAAGTGACAGGTAGTGTTTGTCGCGCGACAAAGAGTCTCGTGTCTCAGTTGTGCTGGACATGCGCTGTAATGGATACATTCTGGGGTAAGCCTTGATTATGACAAAGTTCTATCTATATGTTCGTAATAATTAGGTCTATAGGCCCTTGTGACACTAAGAATATATACTTACGCCTCATTATTTACCAACATAATTACTCGCGTTAAACACACGAGGCGGATCCAAATGTACCAATTACGTTCACTAAGTCTTTACGTACACGTACTTACATATATATGTACGCAAGTTATAGGTATATTATACAGTGTGTCTCTGCTTTCTATACAAATATCGTGTTGATTGACATTTCGAATACGTGTGCAAAATAATTAAATAGTAAGTTTAATTAAATAGTAAATACTCCGATGAATCAACGATTATTGAGTTACAATGTGTGTGTAACGTCATGGACTTATGTCATTAATATGACATAACTCTACTCGTGTTGTCATTATTAACAACGGAGACGTAGTTTTTAGGGTTCCGTACCCAAAGGGTAAAAACGGGACCCTATTACTGAGACTTCGCTGTCCGTCCGTCCGTCCGTCCGTCTGTATCACCAGGCTGTATCTCAAGAATGGTGATAGCTAGACAGTTGAAATTTTCACAGATGATGTATTTCTATTTAATTGCCGCTATAACAACAAATACTAAAAATAAAATAAAATAAATATTTAAGGGGGGTTCCCATACAACAAACTTACAGATAATGGTCCGGAACCCTTCGTGCGCGAGTCCGACTCGCACTTGGCCGATATTTTTAATTATTATTGATCTGTTTTACAGTAAGGAAACGCGTGATTCAGACATACGAACGAACGAAGGATTCCGAACTTATGAAAAACGACGAGAAATGGATGTTTTTTGTACCATTACATATCCCATGTTTTCTTAAGTAGTCGCGAAAGGTGTTAATAAAAGTTTCTGTCTATGTATTTGTTCAAAAGTTAGAAGCCTGTGACGGAGGGTGGATGCTTAGTTACTTAGTCAAGTTAGTACGCTTAGGGTATATCACACTAACAAAAATATTTTACACCATTCTTTAATTGTTACTTATATGTACATATATAGAGGGGCGAAACACGTGTCGATTACGGTTTGTTAAACGTACTCGACACGTGTTTCGCCCCTCTACGAGGCATCATCACATGTTGACGATCTGGAGTCCAACAACCGAATCACCTTGTATAAGTAATATCAGTACTCTAGATAATGGAGCTGAGAGTTCGTGCGGTCGTCCTTTCGGGTTGTTAGTTCGTTCATCTGAGGCTAAATTCGATGTTGCTAATGACGTATATCTGACATCTGAATATGCTTTTTTCGACGTTAACATTACGACATTTCCTTTTTCATTCCTTAAATACGAGTTTAGGTTGTTTTTTTCGACGTTAACGACATTTCCCTTCTCATTCCTTAAATCATGTACTTAATCTGTTTTGGGATTCGTGAAAATGTGTCCAGTCATATCGCGAAAGTCCACATACACTCAATTTTAAAGTAGAGATATTGCTAAATTATCAGTATTCCATTGCCTCATTGGATTAGGCTCACTACTAAAAGTCTGATATGTTTATGGTATAGTCCCAGGTGGTACGTTATCGAAATATAGCAGTATGAAGAAGTACTCTTTAAACGAGTTTATTTTTAAACACTGCATATAATTTTAGCTCCTGACCTTTCGGACGTTGTACAGTTTTTGCGGTCGCGAGCAGAAAAAAAAAATTTTACCGCCTTCAAAAATGAGGAGAGCTTCATTTAAATGAGAGTTTTTCAAAAAGTTTGCTTTTTATCTACCTATTAAGGTACATTTTGTTAAAAAAAATTGGTTGAAAGGGTTTTTCCTCAGGGATTGAATTGAAGAACGTTTTTTTTTAATAGGTGAAAACACAATATTTTCTTTCCGGAAGTTGCGAGAACCTTCTAGATAAAACTAAAAAGTTTTACGTATGCAGGCAAGTAAACAATCTTACTCACCATCAAGTTCAAGTAATCCTTCCCTCTAAAGTTGGCCCATTGCAAGTGAATCATGAGTATAGTTTCACTATAATTTACTTCCGCGCAACGATGCTCAGTTCGATAGGTAATAAAGTATTATCGATTCACATAATGTTATGGCTGTTTACATTCAGAAGGGATGGTGGAATAGGTGCAATAAAGGATATGGATACAAAAGATTTGCAGGCTTTATTGAAGAACGTTGTCAGAATGATCCAATGAGATCACTTTGGTTATAAAGATATTAGAACTATTAAAAAGTGGAACTCTTGCTGATAAAGCCGTTTCCTCCTTCCTTCTTACAACATGGGAGTCTCAAACAAAGTGTGAAGAAGCATCTCTCGGGCTAGAAAGGCAGTTTCAATCTAAAAGGTACCGTTGGTTTCTTGTTAGCGGCCATTGCGACTTGGTCTCCCCTGTTTGCTTACCATCAGGCGAAGCGGAGCCACTATGTTATGCCGATATGAAAAATTAAAACAATTTTTGTTTTATTTTGGTCCTATATTAATAAACACAATATAAAAGACACAATCTAACAGAAGTCTTTACAACCCCAAACTAAGTAATACTTGTTCTATGATACTGGGGGTGAGAGTATGGGGGGGAGTGTGTACGAGGATGTATATTAATATCTACATAGAAAAACATCTACGACCCAGGAATAAGTAACAGGAAATATTCGGGTTAGTCAGAAAATGTTTTGCTTTTTCCGGGATTCGAATCCAATGCCGCCATGCAGCTTAGGGTGTTGCTTATTTTCTAACTTCGTACTCTCACCCCCTCATTCTGTTCTAGGACCCGAAAAAACGTCACTGATTTTTTTTTCTTTTTTTTTAAATTCAGTTTTAGGGTTCGCTACCGGCAAGTAAAAAATCTGAAAACGATATGAAAAAAAACAGTTTTTTTTCTTTGTATCATAATACTTACAGAACGTACATAATTGTATTAAAAAAAATATAGAAAAAAATTATCTAGTTAAATATGAACTACCAATTTTTTTTCTGATAGAATAATTCACTTGATATATAACTAGATTGATACATTAAGTTATTCAAACAATATCACTGCAAAAAAATGAAACTATGTGAACCGAGTTTTATTAACATTTATCTCGGATTTTTAATGGGCGGTAGCGACCCCTAAAACTGAATAAACAAAAATAAAAAATCAGTGATGTTTTTTCGGGTCCTAGAACAGAATGAGGGGGTGAGAGTACGGGGTTAGAAAATAGGCAACACCCTAGTGCAGCTACACTACTTGAGCCAATTACGTCGTTCAACCTACAGCAAGACTTCCATACCTCACCATACATCTTCTAATTTATTCAGCGCTCATGTGCCAGAAGATGACTTATCTATCAAACAAATCCTATCAAAATATGTAAAGACGCGTATAATATATCATATCAAGTTTTATGTTAATACGTTTCTCATATAAACTTTGCCAACAGAGGAACTGTACATTTTAAATAAATTGTGGAACAATAACGGACTGTAAATTTATCTGTAATAGGTAAATCTTGGAATAATATCTGAGGCTCAATTCGGTGTTTCCAAGAACTTGTATTTGAGGTGTCGCCACTATATTACTCATACTCATACTCATTTATTGATAAAAATTTCAATATTTTACATTGTGGTATGTTTATTTTTTATTATTGTGGTATCCTATTACATCTTGGAAACATTGTTTCCCATTTGTAGCGTTTCGCCAAATTTTCATTAGTCTGAAAGTATTTTTTCCTAAAACCTGTAATATTTTCACGATTGTATAAACATCGTTTAAAAGAACTCATTAGGTTAGGTTGGGTTTATTTATAATTATTCTTTTAAGTTAACAGTTTTGAAAAGATTGCTTCAGGACAAACGGAAAGGCGAAACGTTACAGATGCAAAATAGATTAGTGTTTCAGATAGGTAACCAACTTTGATATCTGAGCAGCAATAGTCGAAATTTTAATGACAAATATATAACAATAAGACATAACACAAATAAAATAACTCACCACTTTGATTGAATTTTAGGCCTATCAAGACATAAATAAATGATGATGAAAAGCTGAGATATAAAAAAATCGATACTCGTTCGTTTTATAATCATAGTAAAAACAGAAATATTGTCTTTTTGGAGATAGCGCAGTGCCTCACCGAATTAGAGCCCTGGATTTGTGCGTAGTTCCATCGCAAGCACTATACCGTGAATTATAGTCAATTAGTTGAACAGCTACAAGTAAAGTCTACTATAGTTATCAATTGGTAAGCGCATTGATTTACACTGCATGGTGGGATTGAAATGCATTTTAATCATCGTTACACGTAATATAATGTTTTACCCATTCTACAGACAACAGTATTATTTTGTGGTATTTCTACGGACACCTTGTATAGCTGGGAAGGTCAGTAATTTTAAGTGTTAGTTGTTTATGATTGTTTTCAGAATCCTCAAAATTTAACAAAACAATAGTTGTGACCAACCATGAACTTAGACCCACTTTTTCACGATGAAAACGGCAAATTACTTATTTTCTCCATACAAATATTGGTACCCATAACATTTATTTGTTATGGGTATGTGTGATGTGATTATACATCACGATTAGGTGGCCATTTTAAGGAGCGTTAAAACGCTAAAGCGTTCCGCAGGAAGTTGAACTTTGGCGATCATTTCTGACTTTTAGAGTATTCTAAGTGTAGTTAGTCCCATATACCTAGACATTTGGTCGCAACTCGCGCATGAAGGGTTCCGTACCTATACATATATATAACCTATAACAAGTTTGTTTTATGGGAGCCCCCCTTAAGAGGCCTTATTCCTTTTATAATTTATTTTATTCATATTATGACAAATATATTGATAATTTCAACCAACTTTTTGAAGTGAATAATACTCTTCCCCGAGTTCTAGGTAGTAACGTAGCTATTTCATGCTTTTATTGCGTGCAGTAGAAAATAAGTTGAAAAAACAAATTTTTCGCGTGAATTTTGTCAATTTCGAGTACTTTTTGGAACAAGAATTATCAATGAAAAATTCAAACTATAGGTTTCAAATATATATCAATAAACCCCAATAGCCCTGTTCTAGGTAGTAACATCAATAATATGTTAAGAAACATGTTTGATCATAGAGAAAAATGTCTAAAACAATTAGCATTTTAAAAGGAATAAGGCCTCTTAAATATTTATTTTATTTTATTTTTAGTATTTGTTGTTATAGCGGCAATAGAAATACATCATCTGTGAAAATTTCAACTGTCTAGCTATCACCGTTGTTGAGATACAGCCTGGTGACAGACGGACGGACGGACGGACGGACGGACAGCGAAGTCTCAGTAATAGGGTCCCGTTTTTACCCTTTGGGGACGAAACCCTAAAAAAGAATCGATTGACATCCTCAAAAAAATGTCTACACGCGTATTGGGTGAAGAAATCTCAGCAAATATTGAATTGTAAGAAATTGACAGAACTAAAAACGGTGACCTTGAACATTTTGGCCTTGCATAATATATCTCACGGCGGCGAAGTTCCAAAAATAGTGTGTCCCCTCGTATTATGAGGCGACATGGAACCCTGCCAAACTAATAGTATTATCAGTTCGCTCATAAAACGGCCGCGAAAATAAACATAGAGTACAGTGACGGCGAAAATTAAAAATGCTGTAACCGCCAATGAAATCCATTGGCGCTTACGACGTTTCCCCTATTTTCGCCGCTGATAGTTCGCTGTGTTCGTTTAATAGGCAATTCCGTGCCGCGATGTTAGTGTAAATTGTTTTCGTTTGGTTAATGATTATTAGAGTATTTAAACCCGATTGTTTAAGGCTGTTATAATTAACTGGCGGCATTAGTTCTATTTCACGCGAAAGTGTAGCATTTTCACAAAATGTGAAGTGGGTCATTGTCAGTTCAAAAAACAAAAGTTGTCTCTTCGGCGGCCAATAGTTAACAGCGTATGTGCATAGAAGTTATGTTTTTAACACGCAAGCGCATAGAAAGGGAAACGTCGTTTATGCTAATATAATTTTGATCGGAAAACTAGGCCTAAAGTCCTTAACTTTGTACGTGTCCACCGAAAAAACGCGAACCTAAATCTAACAATGACCCGAGTCAGTGCTGCGGTCAGCGCTGCCAGAATAGTTTTTTACAAATTACTAGCAACCCGCCCCGGCTTCGCAAGGGTGCAATGCTGATAAATTATGCATGTATTATACAAACCTTCATCTTGAATCACTCCATCTATTAAAAACAGCATCATCAAAATGTCCATTTTACAGCACAACTTTTTAAGCAAACACATTATATTAAATCACTACATAGTATAAAACAAAGTCGCTTTCTCTGTCCCTGTGTCCCTTTGTATGCTTAAATCTTTAAAACTACGCAACGGATTTTGATGCGGTTTTTATTAATAGATAGAGTGATTCAAGAGAAAGGTTTATATGTATAAAACATGCATAATTTATCAGCATTGCACCCGTGCGAAGCCGGGGCGGGTCGCTAGTTCATCATAATTTAAAATGAAACAGGCACCATTCAATCAAATTCAATGATACATCAATCATTAACGTTGTTAATCAAAATACATCAAAATTATCAAACGAATAAACATGCGAGTGATGTTAATTCGGCATTCAATTTGTTATCTCGTTGAATTCATTCAGCATTTGAGTGCAAAATTTCAGTAACGTTCAGATTCAAACTGACGATCAAAGACTTGTAAATAGAGGTACAGATATGATACTACAGAAGTATGTACATACATAATAAAATACCTATGACACGCGACGCTTTGACGCGCGCAAGACTCTTGAGTTTCTTTCGGCGTTTCTTCTCAACAGTGGTCTCCTCTTGTGAAATGCTCGCAGACTCAGACACATTGGCTCTGTGTGGGTGTACATCTACTCACACAAACATGGCTCACCCGCGCTCGTGAGATAAAAGTACTGTATGAAGGTAGTTGACACCCTGGATTAAGAGGCTACTTTTTATCATAAAATAGTGTGCTTTCGTGTGTTTGCTCATCACATGATGAGCAGGTAAAAGTACGTGGCGCAGCTAGTTATTTAATAAACTTGACTACTCTGTTAACATGACTACTCTTTGTACAGGATCAAATAAATAAGGAAATAAATCGCCGGTGCGTGAGAGGTGCAGCGATCTGCGTCGTTTCCGTATAATTTAATAGCATCCCATTTGTGCGATGTGTTGACTGGATGATACTTTTATAGCGCTAAGTATACAATTATGTTTACGGTCTATGTGTTGCTAAATCTGCAAGTGCAAGGTAAGGATTTTTCTCTTTACGGAAAGTCAAAAGGGAAAAGTAATGTTTTCGCCTAGGGTAGTTGTACATTTTTAGTTTCCTCTTACAAGAAAAAATAAACAAAAAAAAAAATGATTAAAATCAATGAGAATTTTAAAATGAAAGCAATCATTTCATCTGATTTGTATAGAAAACTCGCTCGCAAATCGCAAGTGCGATAAGTCCCTTAGTGTTTAATTTAAACATGAAACGGAACCCTAAAAATAACGAGTTCAAAGAAGTTCACCTCAAATTGTAAACAACTTTTATTATAAACTCATTCATCAACTCTTTAACACGTTCACTGCGGTACGGGGGCCTCCGAGCCCCGTACGACGTCGTCGTTCAGTGCGGGGGACAAAAAACAGTGTTTACTCGCTGGTGCGGAGCCTGTAACTTTGGTATTTTTTTGTCTACAATAGACACAAATATATAATTATGATCCTTTTTTAAAGTATAATCAGGTGATATATAAAATATAAACGGGGTCCCACGAACCCCGTACCGACCACAGAACAAAAGTTGTCTTCCAGTGCGATACGGGGTACTGAGAACCCCGTATAGATATTAGCTGACCCGTACGGGCTAATGAGCTCAGTGTCACTAGTGCAGTCATTATTGCAAGTCTTGTTATCGGTATCGGCAAATTGTATCGCAGATAAGATCATACGGAGAAAACTATGTGTACGTAAGTGCCAAAAACCACTGTGTTTAAATTGTTATAATTTGGAACATTAAATACAGCTCAAATGTAGGTATGTGCAATATTTTGCACTAACATGCAAAATATTGCACATACCTACATTTGTTACTTAAGACTGTTCCACTTGTTTAATTTTTTATATACAGTTTAAATCACGTTTAAAACATAATTATGATTAAAATTTATCGTTTGTTTTTATTCCCATCACTATCAACTTATCGACACACACAAAGTCTGTGCGGTCCGGGGTCCGCTAAACCCCGTACTCTGTCAATTCTAGTGCAATACGGGGATAATAGAACCCCGTACTTTCTTTTCCTTCTAATTTAATAACCTTTCATCGTGCCTACGTGCGGAAGCAGGGTCACATAGGTCATATTATACTCTTTGAATTGATGAAAACGAATTTGTAAAAAAATATGATTTCACGATTTTAGAGCAGTTTTAACTGACGGGGGAGTACGGGGCACTTTTATACCCGTAACGCATCACGGCGAAAACCACTACGGGGTCAATCAGGCCCCGTAACGCACTGAAATTCAGGACAGAGTTTTAGATTGCCGCAGTGAACGTGTTAAACCAAAACGACTGGACAGATTAAGTCAGCTGGTTACTTACCCGTCTACAGTCTGACCAAAAATAACTGTATACTGTAGTGTCGTCCCTTTCTAATAAATTTAAGAAAACGGGGACGATACTACAGTATCAATTGCCACTTTTTAATTTCTACTCTTTTTGATCAGACTGTACGGTAGAACGTGAGTAATGAGATGACTGGACACCGGAATTTTGGGAGTGGAAGATAGTTGCTTATCGCTGGTTTTCCTCTATTCTTTGTTACCCCTTTTGATTATTTGGGCTCGAAGGTAAATCCATACTAATCCATACTAATATTATAAATGCGAAAGTGTGTCTGTCTGTCTGTCTGTTACCTCTTCACGCTTAAACCGCTGAATCGATTTTGATGAAATTTGGCATGGAGATAGTTTAAGATCCGAGAAAGGACATAGGATAGTTTTCATCCTGGAAATTATCCCTAAAAAGATTGAAAAGCGAGTAAGTAATTCATGATGACATTGATGACCCTGTAGGAAATGTAATTATTAGACCAAAAGCACAATTGCTTTTACATTTGCTTAGGGGCTTTTATTAATCCCTTTTATCAAGTTCCACGCGTACGTAGTCGCGGGCAAAAGCTAATAATAAATAAATATTGGACGATCTTATACAAATCGACCCCGTCCCAAACTAAGCAATGCTTGTACTGTGGGTACTAGAAGACGACGGATTAACTAGCTGCGCAACGCGGTGCTACCCGCTCAGTTCACGGAAAAAGCTACATTTTTCGGAATGAAAAGTAGCCTATTGGCTGACCTAAGTGTCAGCTACCTTTATACCAAAAGTTATCAAAATTGGTCCAGCCGTTTGAGCGTGAATGTAACAAACATACACATAAACACACTCACTAACTTTCGTACAAAACACTCATAACATCCATGACCGAGGAGTTCGAGTTTATCACACAAATATTTTCCCTGGACGGGATTTGAACCCAGGAGCGCCGGCTCAGTATGCAGGCGCACTACAAACTGTGTCAACCGCGACGTTTTCTTTATAAGATTTCCGAACTCCGCGTCGTCAAAAATATTAGTCCTTGCCAGGAGTCGAACCCGGGACCGCCGGCTCAGTAGGCAGGTGCCGCGTCGTCGATGAAATTGAAATTTCTTTTTTCATCATGAAAGAGCAATGATGTGTACACAAACATGGCGAACGTAAGCAAACGAGGGGAGCTATATCTAGTTTAAGTTGTAGCTATATCGCTTCCTACCGCTGAGGTCAGGCCAATTTCCGACGCCCTTCGCGTGACCCGGCTTTCTCACCGCTAATGATCTAGTGTGAGGTCAATATTCTGGCCAACAGTGGACAAAGACTTTATTTTTGACACGGCATTTTTATGTTCATAAATATTGTCTACCTATCTATCAGACACGGTATCTTTTCTCAACTCCAAAACATTGTCGGGTCCCGGGTTCGAATCCCGGCCAGGGCAAATATTTGCGTGATGATTTCGAATATTTGTCCTTGGGTCATGGTTGTTCTATGTATTTAAGTGTATATTTATCTATATAAGTACGTATATCGTCGTACAGTACCCATAGCACAAGTCTTCTTGAGCTTACCTAATTTGGGACTAGATCGATTAGTGTGAGGTTGTCCGATGTTTATTTACTTATATAAGAAATAAATAAATTGTTATTTATTTATTGTTTCCATCTGTAACGTTTCGCCATCATTTGTCTGAAAGTCATTTATTCCTGAAACCCGTAATATTTTCAGGAGTTTATAAACATCGTTTTAAAGAACCCATTGGGTTAGGTTAGTTTTGTTTTATAATTATTCAAAAAAAAAAAAAAATTGTTCTGAAAAAATGTCTTTCGGACCAATGAAAATATGACGAAACGTCATATGATGGGAAACAAAAGTTAGTGTTTCGGATAGGTAACCATCAGCCGCAGACGTCCACTGCTGAACACAGCCACAAAACAGATAGGTACAGAAATCAATCTACATACAAGCGCGCTCGAGCAAACGCACACATAGACATTGCTCACGGACACGTCATGCGGATGGCACTGGCGCTCGCACCGGTCTGAACTGGTCCGAGATATCGTGTCCGTGAGCAATGTCTATGTGTGCGTTTGCTCGAGCGCGCTTGTATGTAGATTGATTTCTGTACCTATCGTTTTGTGACGCAGGCTAACGCTCGGTATAACTATCTATGAATAGACATTCAACGATGGTTATACGATAGTGTAGCTAGAAAGCTATATCTGTATTAAAATGCGTCTAGCCATTTTAGTGTGATGATACGACAAAGGAAATTATGAAAACTGATGGCGCTAGTCTAGCATGGCGCCGCGTGTCCATACAAAACAAATGGAGATCCTGCATCGCTATTAAGATTTTTCCTGATATCACGACCCCCTCACCATAGAAATATGATTTTCAATGCAAATCTAGAATTTCATAATAGTATATAGAGATTAATCATCACCATACATCCTAACGATATAGTGCCATCGGTATTCACTAAGCACTCCGCTGGCATTAATAAAGTGTCTCGTGCATGTATTAATCGTTTAATCATGTTAATCGTATCGTATAATCAGTTACTGGATGGTGATGCGCATTTTATTCATTGCTTACGCGTGTTCAGGACACAAGGCACGTCGGATTATCGCAAACAGACAGGTACACCATCATCATCAGCATGATCATCATATTAGCCGATAGACATCCACTCCACTACAGGAAAAAGCAAAAGGTCCCCCAAAGTTTATCAGTTTATTTATTGCTTTCATAGGTACATTTACAGGTGGTACATTATACATTGTTTCCGCTATGAAACCCTGTAGGGCACTGCAACATTTGACAGAATGTCAGTTTATTAATACTAAATATTCTTAATACTAAATATATACTAACAACAATTATGAGATTGACCCTTACTTTGGTCTGTACAGTGTTCAGTCTTATATAAAAAAGAAAAATAAAAAAATGTTTTAACTAATTTAATTAGATAACAAATAAAAACTCCTCAACTCCACGACGGTCAAGTTCTCCACAACGATCGGTCTTGCGCCGCTCTCATCCAATTTCTAGTCGCGATCCTTTCGACGTCAACGTCCATCGCGGTTCTACGGAATGTGCCTCGCCGACTGCCATTTAAGTTTGGCGACCCTCTGAGCTATATTTACAACCTTGGTTCTCTTTTGTATCTCATCATTTTGGATTCGATCCCGCAAGGAAACTCCGAGCATAGCTCGCTCCAATACCCTTTGAGTAACTTTGAGCCTTCATATGAGGCTCATTGTGAGCGACCACGTTTCAGTGCCGTATGTCATCACTGGCAACACGCATTGGCTAAAATAGTACTTATTACCAACTATCTTGAGTAAAGTTGGATGATTGAAATTATTAGCAAGTACTAAAGTCTAAAAATAAATGAGTAATTTGTACCCAGCGCGATACGGGCAACAAATTGGTCCTTCCGGCGATAGTAGACGGATGTGACACACGGACAGATTGCCGAACTCATCATATATTTGTACCCACACACCTACCGCTTTTGCGCGGGCAAAATCGGCGCGCGTTCGAAGCTAGTCCTAGAAACACACACTTCCTTCGATGCCCACGTTAAGACCAATTGAGACGCATTTTACATAAGTAATCAACAAACAAGAAAAGCGAAACTTCTGGGTCATGTATGTTATCTATATAATGCATTTATATATATTATTTATATCGTCGTCTAGTACCCATAGTACAAGCTTTGCTTAGTTTGGAACTAGGTCGCAAGATTTGTGTATGATTGTCCCTTAACATTTATTTTTATTTTTGAAGTGAAAACTTCTTTAGCGGCGCTTGCCAATTTTTAGATGGTGGGTAAAAAATGTTAAACTCACGACAGATCCGCGCGACATATAACAGTCAGTCGGTAACCTAGCAACCGTGTCTGTTTCAAAGACAGGGGGCCTTCGAACAACAAAATGTTGTAAGTGATGGTGAAGCGTAATCATAAACATACATTAGTAAGAAATAGAGATTAAAATAGAAATCAAGTGTCAGTGAGATATAATGAAATCGGAGTTTTCACTTCTGCCGGCGCTCCCAGAGTGCAACCCGTCCTTTTTTTATTTATATTTCTGTAGTAGCTGATACGGCACACGCGCGTCTGTCAGTCGTGTCGCTGTGCCCCACGATCAATTCTGCCGAATTTTACATAAATAACCATTTAAAACATTTTTTTTTGTTTTTGCATGGATTACAAGAAATAGTCGTTAAAATTAGCTTCTGTATTTATTTTGAGTAGAATTTAGAACGCGTACCTATAGAAAGGGCCAGTCAGTCAGAGTAATCTGTTTGAGTAATCTGCAAGTGCTAAACAGTAGGTATTAAAGTCTAAAAATTATACAATTTAATTTGGACCCAACACGATACCGGTTACAAATTGGTATTTCCGGCGATAGTAGACGGATTTGACACACGGACAGATATTGCCAAGAGTTCGTTGAGATAAAAAAATATATATATATATGGAGCAATCTTACACAAATCGACCTAGTTCCAAACATAACAGCCATTTTTAAACTGTAGGTTATTTAATTTGTAATAACGAAAAATAACTTGATTTCTGTAAATTTTTTACTTGTTTTTTGTTATAACAAACTGTAGGTTACTTTATAGGTACCAATAAATCGCAATGGCCGTGTTCTAAGTCAGTAACATCAATAATGTTTGATCATAGAGATAAATGTCTAAAACAATCAGCATTTTTGGACGGATAAGGACCCAGAAGTATTTAAAAGGCCAATGACGATCTCACTTAATTTACTAATTTGTCCTAAATCATATCAATGACTATTAGAATAATTCTACCATTTGCTTCGCCGTAGTCGGGTTATAAATGAGTCAGATACGGGTAACAAATTGGTCCTTCCGACGAGAGTGGACTGCATGAGACACACGGACAAATTGCCTGGAGTTCTTCAGTTGAGATAGCAGTGTATTATGTGAGTCAGTTCGAGATTACTAGGAGAGCTACAATATTTTTCACAAGCTCCTTATCCGTTCAAAAATGCTGATTGTTTTAGCCATTTTTCTCTATGATCAAACATGTTCTTTGACATACTATCTATGTTACTATTTACTTAGAGCAGGGCCATTGCAATTTATTGGTATACATTTGAAACGTACAGTTTGAATTTTTCATTGATAATTTTTGTTTCAAAAATTCAAACTGTAGGTTTTTAAATATACACAAATAAATTGAAATAGCCCTGTTCTAAGTAGTAGCATTGATAATATGTTAATAAACACCTTTGATCATAGAGACAAAATATGTCTAACGTAGCATTATTGAACGGATAAGGAGCCTACAGGGGGCCTATGATGGTTGCGTTTATCACATGATAAATAAGTGACAAAGCCTCTGTCACTCACACTTGCATTTTGTCGAAAAGTGACGGATGCTTTGTCACTTATTTATCGTGTGATAAACGCAACCATAGGTCCGCTGATGTATTTAAAAGGCCAATGATGATCTCACTTAATTTACTTATTTACCCTAAATCGTATCAATGACTAAAGAATAATTCTACCATTTGCTTCGCCGTATTCGGGTTATAAATGAGTCAGATACGGGTAACAAATTGGTCCTTCCGACGAGAGTGGACTGCATGAGACACACGTACAAATTTCCTGAAGTTCTTCAGTTGAGATAGCAGTATACACTGAAAAAAATATCCAGTGGAGCCTACTGACATTACAGTAAGCGTAACCGTTATTGCAGTTAGGTTTACTGAAATGTCAGTAGGCCTAACTGTTATTGCAGTAAGTCTTACTGTAATGTCAGTAGGCTCCACTGGCTATTTTTTTCAGTGTATTATGTGAGTCAGTTCGAGATTGCTAGGAGGGTTAGAATATTTTTAAAGTTAAGGGGCCTTATTCCTTTAAGAGAAATGCGTATTTTCATGTTATGACAAATATATTGATAATTTCAACCAACTTTTTGAAGTGAATAATACTTTTCCCTGTGTGCAATCGAAAATAAGTTGTAAAACCAGTTTTATGCGTGAATTTTGTCAAATTCGAGTACCTAGTTTTTGAAACAAAAATTATCAATGAAAAATTAAAACTGTAGGTTTCAAATATACACAAATAAATTGAAATAGCCCTGTTCTAAGTAGTAACATTGATAATATGTTGAGCAACACCTTTGATCATACAGAAAAATGTCTAAAGTAGCATTTTTGAACGGATAAGGAGCCTACAGGGGGCCTATGATGGTTGCGTTTATCACATGATAAATAAGTGACAAAGCATCTGTCATTCACACTCGCATTTTGTCGAAAAGTGTCGGATGCTTGTCACTTATTTATCGCGTGATAAACGCAACCATCATAGGCCCGCTGATGTATTTAAAAGGCCAATGATGATCTCACTTAATTTACTAATTTGTCTTAAATCGTATCAATGACTAAAGAATAATTCTACCATTTGCTTCGCCGTATTCGGGTAATAAATGAGTCAGATACGGGTAACAAATTGGTCCTTCCGACTAGAGTGGACTGCATGAGACACGTACAAATTTCCTGGAGTTCTTCAGTTGAGATAGCAGTATATTATGTGAGTCAGTTCGAGATTGCTAGGAGGGTTAGAATATTTTTAAAGTTAAGGGGCCTTATTCCTTTAAGAGAAATGCTTATTTTCATGTTATGACAAATATATTGATAATTTCAACCAACTTTTTGAAGTGAATAATACTTTTCCCTGTGTGCAATCGAAAATAATTTTGTCAAATTCGAGTACCTAGTTTTTGAAACAAAAATTATCAATGAAGAATTAAAACTGTAGGTTTCAAATATACACAAATAAATTGAAATAGCCCTGTTCTAAGTAGTAACATTGATAATATGTTGAGAAACACCTTTGATCATACAGAAAAATGTCTAAAGTAGCATTTTGAACGGATAAGGAGCCTACAGGGGGCCTATGATGGTTGCGTTTATCACATGATAAATAAGTGACAAAGCATCTGTCATTCACACTCGCATTTTGTCGAAAAGTGTCGGATGCTTGTCACTTATTTATCGCGTGATAAACGCAACCATCATAGGCCCGCTGATGTATTTAAAAGGCCAATGATGATCTCACTTAATTTACTAGTTTGTCTTAAATCGTATCAATGACTAAAGAATAATTCTACCATTTGCTTCGCCGTAGTCGGGTAATAAATGGATAGGATAAAAAATTGGTCCCTCTGACGAGAGTGGACTGCATGAGACACACGGACAAATTGCCTGGAGCTCTTCAGTTGAGATAGCAGTGTATTATGTGAGTCAGTTCGAGCTTGGAGAGCTAGAATATTTTTAGAATTAATATCCGTACAGTTATGTTATTACTTTTTCACTTCTCTTGCTCTAAAAGTTCGACTTTATGCTGTGCGTAGGCGACATAAAGTCGCTTTTTATGCTCTAGAGCATAAAGTAAAATCGTCGTCGAAGACCAAGGCGATCGGTCCAACAGCCGCACGATAAAAAGTTCCTCAATAAACAAATAAAAAAAAAAACATAAAACTTCAAACAATAAAACCCGTTCCAGACCTTCCGATTCGATCCGATTTATCGTAAGATATCGGACAATGTGTAGTGTATTAGATCCTAACAATTGAACTACACATTATCCGATTTCTTCCGATAAATCGGATCGGATCGGAAGGTCTGGAACGGGTTTTAACTCTTTATTTCGTTTCGTTAGTATTCTAAGACCAAGGCAAAGATACCAACAGCCAAAGTACACAATAAAACTTCTAGAAATAAACTTGTAACTTTTATTTACTATCATTTATTATCTTTTAAACTATTACTTTAAATATTTCTCATTGCTCTAATGTCACTTTAAATTTTAATTAAATTTGTTTTTAAGTATATACCTAATTATATTTACATGATACAGTTTCATTTCCTCGCAATCGAAGTGAAAAGTAGAGTGTGCAACTCGTCCATAAAACGCATTTTACACTCGACTTCATATTCATCCTCGCTCGCAAGCTCGCTCGGATGGATAAACGTCTCGTGTAAAATGGTGCGTTTTATGCACTTGTCGTACAATCTACTATCACGAGTAGTTTCTAGAATGAAAGTTGTATTTGTAACAGATTTAAATTGCCGACTGTGTTTTTTGTGACGACTATCAATTAGTCACTATCCCAAACATTATAGAATTGCGTTAACCTTATTTTTAATTTAGCATTAGTAGTTTATTTTGTATTTATCAACTCTTTTAGCACTTATCATTTTTTGTATATTGTAAATATGTTTTTTTATTTGTTTATTTGAAAATAAACTGTTAAACACCTGTAAAAATGTTTATCTACGCACATATCAATAGTGCTCTAAAATGCGTTCAGAAATCGTAGGAAATGACCAGCATTATTACAACCAATTTTCCTATGAGATTTTTTTGTCTGTGGTAGTAGGTAAAATCTGTACTGTAATGTTATTACAGTATCGATTTTTGTAAGGTTACGAGTTTAAATTAGGAACAGCTGTCAAAACACAAGTTGGTCTCTATTCTAGTATCCATAGATATTAATATTGTTATCGATACGAAACGTCAATTCAGTATGTTTTTTTTTATAAAAACCGCACGACATTTGATCTCGAGTGACATGAGAATATGGATACATTAGTTTGTATATGATTTAGAAAAAAAAAAACATTCGTCTTGACGGAGGTTCGAATTGCCGCCATTATTGTTGTCATTTGTTTGTTGGTTCTTTGCTGTTACGAAAGTAGAATTGTGAAGTTTATTGTAATTCACTTTTTAGTTGAAAATATTGTTTCAATGTAAATGTAAATTACAACTATTACAATAAATAATCTGTTTATGTACTCGCTGACTCTCGTTTCATAAAACCACACTCGTGTTTTAAGGCCTCTCATTATGTATCAGTTGCTTAACCACTCAATTGCTTTTGGTAGCTACGGCTACCTGTCACCGCTCTTATTTTATTATATAAATAGAGTCCAACTCAAAATTCGAAGCAATTGAGTGGATAAACTACTATTTATTATTAGTCTGTCAGTGAGATTATCAAAAAAAAGATGGACATTAATACAATTTTGTGGTAAAAATCTGTCTTTTTTATCTACTGTGTCTCTAAACCACATTAGAAAAATATACTTTTAAATAGTAGAGTTGTTAGTCCGCTGTTTTCTAACATAATTGTGCGCATCGGGTTACAAGCATGAAATTTTTATCACAGATAGAGTGTTCCTTGGTGATTATTTTCAGATGTAGAGGGAAGTCAGATTCGTCCCCTGTGAGGCGGGAGAGCGGAGTGAATATGGCCAAGTATCCCTCTTTTCTTTCTTTATTGCTGGTCAGTTAAGTCTACCAGGACGTGTTTGGTATCGTTTCCGAGTAAAACAAATATCAGAAATTAGTTTTCTATGTTAGTTTTGTATAGTTCTATATAAAAATATGGGTGTAATGGCCGAAAAGGTAAAAATCACAACAAGTTTTTTTATTCAGCGAGGTAAATTAGTTCAATTTCGTGACAATTTTCAACTTATTATTATTATTTCAAAAAGCTCATTTAATCTGGTTTCTAAAAATATATGCATGTTGGGTACTTCTCATACAAACAGTAGCTTAAAATATATCTTTACGTCGGCGTAACCAACGTAAATCTCCGAACGCATCCTATTTCGCTTCATTAAATACATTAAATAATGATTATTAACATGCTTTTACATATTATTTTTACTATAATACGTCCTAAAAAAACAAATTAATGTAATTAATACAAAATATTTTTTTGCTAATGTATCACGAGCACACGGGTTAATCTCAACATCAACAATTTATTTAAGTTACTTTTTGTATGAAGAGTGCCCAATATGTATATATTTTTAGAAACTAGATTAAATTTTCTATTTTGCAATTTTTTTTTTAGTTGTAAATATTCAGGAAATATAACTAGTTTATCTCCCTGAATAAAAAAAACTTGTTGTGATTTTTACAATTTCGGAAATACAACCATATTTTTATATGGTACTATGAATTAATAACATGGAAAATGAATTGCTGATATCTGTTTTACACGAAAACGACACCACACAAGATCTAGTAGCGTTATCTGATCAGTAATATAAAAAGAAAAAGAGGACTCCTTTGTCCTATTCACCCCGCTTTCCCGCCGCACAGGGGACAAATCTGACTTTCCTCTACATCTGAAAATAATTACCGCAGAATACTCTATCTGTGGTAGAAATTTTGTGGTTGTATCCCGATGTACACAATTTCGCGACTTAGCAAAATGTACTAGAACACGCAGGCTAAGCTTAACATCAACATTTTTTTCAAGGTACTTTTTGTATCAGAGGTGCCCAATTTGTATACATTTTTAAAAACAAGATTAAATTTGCTGTTTTGTAATATTTTTTTAAATTGTAAATATTCTGGATAGATAATTAATTTAGCGTTCTGAATAAAAAAAACTTGTAGTGATTTTTACCTTTTCGGCAATAAACCCAAATCTTTATACCAATCTATTCTTAAATAACATGAAAAATTAATAGCTGATATCTATTTTACACGAAAACGATGTCGCACAAGCCCTAATAGCCTTAACTGATCAGTAATAAAAAAAAGAAAAAGAGCAGTACTTGGTCCTCTTCACCCCGCTCTCCCACCACACAGGGGACGAATCTGATTTCCCTCCACATCTGAAAATAATCACCGTGGAACGCTCTATGTGTGGTAGAAATTTCATGCTTGTAACCCGATGCGCACAATTTCGCGGCTTAGCAACTCTACTAAAAGGGAGGGGTGGATTATAATGAAAACTATTAAGAGGCCTGATTCCTTTTATAATTTATTTTATTCATATTATGACAAATGTATTGATAATTTCAACCAACTTCTTGAAGTGAATAATACTCTTCCCCGAGTTCTAGGTAGTAACGTAGCTATTTCATGCTTTTATTGCGTGCAGTCGAAAATAAGTTGAAAAAACAAATTTTTCGCGTGAATTTTGTCAATTTCGAGTACTTTTTGGAACAAGAATTATCAATGAAAAATTCAAACTATAGGTTTCAAATATATATCAATAAACCCCAATAGCCCTGTTATAGGTAGTAACATCAATAATATGTTAAGAAACATGTTTGATCATAGAGAAAAATGTCTAAAACAATTAGCATTTTAAAAGGAATAAGGCCTCTTAATGTACTCGCACTTTATCTCTAAGCAGAGATATAAGGAGAGTATATCTTTCAATTCCAGACACAATAGCACATAAATATGCGTCATAAATAATTTATTGTATCAGGCGTTACTTTTTGGAAATGCATATTAATTTAAAACAATTTGCTAATTCGCCATATAATGACTGGCACGTCTATTATAACTTGGATCAATGAAACACATCAAAAATAAACAAAAATGGTAACTTGCGTTACTGTCTGTCACTGGATCTGTCGCACTTTTTAGTGGCATCTGCAAACACTTTTGAACCCTTCACATCGGCGAACTGTCATATTATAAACATATACATTATAATAAGTATGCACACATTTGCGACACGGCGTGCTTGGAACTCGTCCAACCCCCAAATAGACGCGAAAAAAGACGTCCGCAGCTAAATGTCATGTTTTTTTATTAAACATAACTTTTATTATAATAGTTGTGATTAACTAACATCGCTGTGATCTTCGGGTGGGTGTGATGGATGATTTCTGGGCTTCAATTTGAAGTTCTATCCCCTCACCACTTATAGTCTTCTTTGTCGTATCAGTTATACTGTGGTATCAGACAACGGCGACTCTTATAATCTCCGTTCATGTGCTCGGATGTGACTTGCAAAGCCAAACTTGGTTTTTAGGGTTCCGTACCCAAAGGGTAAAAACGGGACCCTATTACTGAGACTTCGCCGTCCGTCCGTCCGTCCGTCACCAGGTATCTCAAGAACGGTGATAGCTAGACAGTTGAAATTTTCACAGATGATGTATTTCTATTGCCGCTATAACAACAAATACTAAAAATAAAATAAATATTTAAGGGGGATACAACAAAGGGATTGGCTGCGTTAACTTTGCACCTCATTTGTATGGAGCGCTATACATACCAGGTGCAAACCTAACTTAACCACTTAAGGATGGAAAGTGTTTGTACGGAACCCTCGGTGCGCGAGTCTGACTCCCACTTGACCGGTTTTTTTATGTCATAGGGGAGAAACGAGCCAATGGATCGCCTGATGGTAAGCGATTACCGTCACCCATAGACACCTGCAATACCAGAGGAGTCACAAGTGCGTAGCCGGCCTTTCAGGTGGGAGTTCGCTCTTTTCTTGAAGGTCTGACTGAAGGTTATATCGGTCCGGAAATACCGTAAGCGACAACTCATTCCACAATGTAGTCGTGCGAGGCAGGAAATTTCCAGAAAAACGCACAGTTGTGGACTGCCAACTATCTAAGTGGTGAGGATGATAGGATTGTCGCGTAGAAAGATGGCGGAAAGATGCGGCAGGAATCAATCCGAACAATTCCTCGGAGCTCTCCCCAATAAGCGACAGAAGATGCAGAGAGATGCTATATCTCTAGGCAGCGCCAAGAAATCAAGCCGATCTGAAATTCGCTGGCAGCCGACGATACGAATCGCTCTCCGTTGAATATTTAAGATGTCTGGAATATTTAAGATGGTTTTGAATGGTCGGTCATATTGTGCGCAATTACGTTGCCCTTTGGTGTCAAAAGTGTAAGCGTAGGTAGTCTTCCGTAAGCGGCGCTTTGCAACCAGGTGCTCGAGTCGAGCTTCTTCAAATGAAACCACACCTTTACTGACTTATTGTGCCACTACGGTCTCACCACTCAGATAGTTGGCAGTCCACAACTCAGCGTTTTTCTAGAAGTTTCCCGCCTCGCACAACTGCATTGTGCAAAAGTACTATTCGAGATCTCTCCACAATAATTATCTACATAGGTACTACTTATTTTTATAATATTCTAAATTTGTATTGAAAATCCATGGAATGGAAAAGAGTCATGTCCTCATGAAAAATCGTAACACCGTGATACTGCTGCACCTTTTACTTAATATTCTTAAAGATGCCAATTTGTCAATGTCATTTAACTAATATTATTTAGATTTAGCTGTTCATAAAACCGTGATTTAAAATGAATAACAACTAACTAACTGAGCGCACCGACCCGAAGTAGATCTTGGCCTCCGACACCAGATCACGCTACGCTCCACGATACTGAGCCAGCTCTCGCCAGTTAAGGATGCCTAGGTCCCTAAGATCTTTTTGGACTTCACTCCAGCGATATCTAGGCCGTCCTACGGGTCTGCGACCACTCGGTTTCCCAGATAAGCGGTTTTTGCGGCGCGATCCTCTCCCATTCTCTCAACGTGCCCGAGCCAGCGGAGTCTGGAAGCCTTGGTGTCTCCTAAAATATTAGGCTCCCGCATTAGATTTTTGATCTATTTATTCTTCTTCACACTCCAGCTTCCATCTTCTCTTCGGGTCGGGCCCAGAATCTTCCGCAAGATCCTCCTTTACGCCACTAATAGCTTATTTTCTTCCTTAATCCACTTTCTTCCTTAATCCCTCTTCTTCGGAATAACAAAGCCTCGTCAAATTAAAACCCTTATTTACTCATAAACCGTAATAATGACCATCATTTCAAACCACCTTTTAATAATTCACCAAACAAAACATGGCCGCTGGTGCCGAATTTCACACATTTTAATTACGGCGGAAAACGATCTGTCAAAAGAAGGGTCGCTGTTTCGGGCTCTTTGTTTAGGGGATGGCATGCAGCCATTCAGCCAGAACTTTGTAAGGAGGTCCAGTCCGTTTCAGAATTCTCTTTCGAGATTTTTTTTTTTTTTAGTTTTCGGCGCGACGAGATTTTTATCTTAATTGAAGTTCTGTATGCAAATCGGATTTTGTTTTATATAAACACTAAATGCGTGCGTTACCCGCTCATCCCACAGGAACACTACATGTTTTAGGGATAAAATGTAGTTTATGTGTAAATCCAGGATGTCAGCTACCTTTATACCAAGATTAATCAAAGTTGGTTCAGCCGTTTGAGCGTGAAGAAGTAACAAACATACACACAAACACACTCAAACTTTCGCCTCTATAATATTAGTGTGAAAAGATATACAAAGATTTTGAGACATAAATAGATTCTGTTTTTTTGACGACGCGGTTGGCACAGTTTGTAGTGCAGTAATTAGGTATGTGTATTTAAAAAGGTTTTATTCTACTAATTGTTTTATATTTCTTTTCAGGTACACTCAACCCACGTAAAATTGATACCGAAATCGTAACTGGTCAGTTTTTAATGCCAATATTTTATGAAATAGGTCAAAAGTAGGCACTTTAAGCTGTCTCCATAAGGTCAAACTGCATGGAATATTCTAGTAATAGTGTTGCCCTTTCTGTGTTCTATTTACTTAGTTGCTAAGATGTAGTCTTGTAAGGGTAGGCTGCATTTTAGAAAAGGTTTCAATGGTTTTTCTCTTTGGTTACCTACAAAGAATTGCTTACTTTTACTCGTAACATTTTAGCACAGCAGTTACTCAATATTTTTGGATTAGGCAAAAGATAGAAAAGTCTGGAGAGGAGGTACCCACTCACTGGGTACACATAGTAAAGTTTTCCTTAACCATAATTATTCCGAATTTTCATAATTAGGAAAACCACTTTATGCTGGAAGATTTTGTTGTTTTTTTATGATATTATACAACCCCAACCTAACCTTATTACGAGTATATTGCAACTGCATCAACTCAATCTGTTTAGCCCTGCTGACTGGTAGAAAATGCCTTGTGATATTAAGTCCGTCATTGAGGGGTCATGATTTCAGGAAGAATCTTAAAAGCGTGATGCCTGATGCAGGATCGTTTTTGTTTTGTATGGGCGCCCGGCGCCATGCCAGCCTGGCGCCATCTGTTTGCATAATTTCCTTTGTCCTATTGTCACGCCGAAACAGCTGGACGGATTTTAACCAATTTTAGTATAGGAATAGCTGGACATCCAAAGATGGTTATAGGATACTTTTTACCCGACTACGGTTAAAAAAAAATACGCGTACGTAGTTGCGGGTACCTCCCAGATAACTTATGCAGCCATTATAACTCTAATACGTAAATTCATTTATAATCTCGCCTTTTTCCCAACGGGGTAGGCAGGGACCACATCTTTCCACCTGCCACGGTCTTGACAACGCTAACTCTAATTTAAGCTATATAAGACCCGCTCAAAGGCCGGCGCTGCAGCTGACCAGGCCCAAATTATCAAGCGCCGCAAATACTCGTAGTTACTCAACAACTACGAATTTGCGGCGCTTGCAGTCGAGACATTGGGCCCATGGTCAGCTGACATGACAAGATTCATGAAGGCTTTGTCGAAACGGCTGATCGACGCTTCGGGAGACCCCAGAGCTGGCGTCTACCTCTGCCAGAGAATCTCTCTAGCCATACAAAGAGGTAACGCCACCAGCATACTGGGGACCATGCCGCAGGCGGATCTTTTGGATGGGGTATTCCTTTTATGACCCCCTTTTTTAGGGTTCCGTAATCAAAGGGTAAAAACGGGACCCTATTACTGAGACTTCGCTGTCCGTCCGTCCGCCCGTCCGTCCGTCTGTCACCAGGCTGTATCTCAAGAA
This sequence comes from Apotomis turbidana, assembly GCA_905147355.2. Classification (NCBI taxonomy): domain Eukaryota; kingdom Metazoa; phylum Arthropoda; class Insecta; order Lepidoptera; family Tortricidae; genus Apotomis; species Apotomis turbidana. The sequence continues at coordinate 16,065,260 of LR990301.1, read as the reverse complement.
CGGTGATAGCTAGACAGTTGAAATTTTCACAGATGATGTATTTCTATTGCCGCTATAACAACAAATACTAAAAATAAAATAAAATAAATATTTAAGGGGGCTCCCATACAACAAACTTGTTATACCTATATATATATGTGTACGGAACCCTTCATGCGCGAGTCGGACTCGCACTTGCCTAATTTTTATTATTGTATTTTAGGTTATTTAGAGTAAGGTTTTATAAATATTTATATTTGTTTAACTTTTCAAAATTACTTGTCTCATGTAACATATTAGCTATATAAAGGGTGTAGAAGTGCTTATGTGCCTGTGTGCTTCTTGGTCCTCTAGATATTATTATATATTTCTCACATAAGACGTTGTATAATTGCGACGGCTGCATCATTTCGTGTCGGAGTCCCGGATGCCTCCGCGGAGATATTAAATGTGGGACGGGACTTGAATAAAAATGGAGCCGAATGGAACCGGAATGAACGTGTTGTCGTATTTACACATTTATATGACGGTTGGATATTAAATTTGAAGTCTCTGGAGATTTTAGCAAGCAATCATTGAACCATTGATGTAAAGATCACAGCTGAAAGAAAAATTAAAATGAGTTAGGTAACTGGTGGGAGAGACCGGGAATCGAACCCGGTACCTGTGGATTGCCGGTCTGGATGGCTGGACCGGCAATCCATGTGTAACATATTATGTTGGTAGGGTATAGGGGGTTAAATTATAGTCTACGAGTTAACGGTAATCTTCAATGTCTGTCTAATAAATCATTACCGCGACGACGCGGTTGGCTCAGTTTGTAGAGACCTGCCTACTGAGCCGGCGGTCCCGGGTTCGAATCCCGGTCAGGGCAAATATTCGTGTGATGAACTCGAATGTTTGTGCTTGGGTCATGGTTGTTCTATGTGTTTAAGTATATATTTATCTATATAAGTATTTATATCGTCGTCTAGTCTTCTTGAGCTTAATTTGGGACTAGATCGAATTGCGTGAGGTTGTCTGGTTATTTATTTATTTATTACTAGCTGACCCGGCGAACTTTGTACCGCCTGAAAGTCGATAAATGTAGAGATAGCTTTTACTATTAATCCCAAGGGAACGTGATAAAAAGTATCCTATGTCCTTCTCCTGGTTCTAAGCAACCTCCCCTCCAATTTTAAGCCAAATCAGTTTAGCTTTTCTTGAGTTATAAATAGTGTAACTAACACGACTTTCTTTTATATCTATAGATGGATAGATAGATAGAAGATTTATTACCTATCCTTTTATGCATTAAGTTATCGCTGTACAAGCAATATGAGTTTCTGTTGCAGTAAACCACTATGTTACTGCTGACTATTTAAAGTGGCTAGACGCCAATACTCCACATATTCGGTTCCCGGTCTCCTTCGGAGTTTTGATCTTTCAATCAATGGTTTAATATAAAAATTGTGGAGTATATCCACATTACTCCCGACGCAAGTAGTTGGTCAACATGAGACTTTTAATTAATTATATAGATAATGCTACTTAAACTGAACATGGCTGCAACATTTGGAATTCTTAGCTTCAATGTGAGATCTTATCACTTGTTCCACATAAAGCTGAATATATTTCTGTGGCTCTAGTGAAAAGGGGTTAAACTCGAAAAACACTACTTTACAGGAGACGCAAAAAACCGTTGCGGCTTAAAATTATTCAGACTTCTGATCACTGTACTTCAACCACTATACTTACAAATAAACTTTAAATGCACTTTTAATATTTAAAAAATCCTCTTTCAGGGGGTAATATTCTCACTTCTTCAAAGTTAACGGTTAAAAAAAAATGTGACTTATATCCGTGCCAAAACGTGTTCTTAAGGACATAACTTACTTTATACCCCTTTTCACCCATAACACTTACACTACCCGGGAATATAACTGAACTTATACCAATTTTCACCATTATTTTTGAAAGTGTAAAATGGACTTGCTGTTCGGCTTATTTAAAGTTATCTCCTTTTATAAAGGAAAAATACACGAACACCCTAAATAAGAAATACCTAACTAAACGAAACCTAGCATTTAAGAGCTTCATTTCAGAGATAATCCTAAGAAAACAAACTTTTACCCTTTTGCACTCAATTAATTTAGGTGTACTGTAATATAAACACACTTTTACCAATGGTTTTTTAGAAGTTATATCATTTTTTGCGGTGCAGTTATAATAAAAAATCTTCATTTTTATTTATTGTTTATTACAAAAATAACAGAAAAAGTCAACATCAGCATATAAAATGATTCTCATCGTTTTTAACTTGTGGTCGTTCATCAAAAAGAATAAAATATTAAGTAATCTTTCTTAAGCGATACAAGATGATAAGTACCAAAACCAAGATACGTACAAAATTTAGTTTTTCCAGTTGACTTACAATTACGGATAACTTTTAGTATGAGACCTTATACTAAAATTTTAACGCAATTGTGAATATTTAGACACGGAAAATAACATGTATCACGTATTGAGGGTCAGCTTGTAAAATTTCAATTCTTGTATAAAATCAATTCTTGCCTGTGCTCTGTTGGCGCCAAAGGATGGGAATGGGAATCTACCACATCCTCAGAACATAAATTTTTTTCGTAAAAGATCTTACACTCGGGTTTATCAAATTTAACAAAAAACCGTTTTTTTACCGATATCCGTTTGGACCACTGTAAATCTTTCATATACAAGAAATAATGAAATATGTTCCTCGACGGCTTTCAATCCATTTTTACTTATTTTTGTGGTACTCAGCATTATCCATCACGCTGAATCTAGGACAAGTTCTTTACTGATTTTAAGTTTTTCAGTTACTCCTGGAACAAACTTTGATGTTTCGTTAAATGGTTATCGCATTACCAGCCTCTGCAAATGCGATAACACTCTCGTCTTTATTTTTAAATAATTGGCAAACTGTCTATTCTTTGTTGTTGCGTCTACTTTTGTGTTTTTAAACTCTAATTCAATTAAATAAGCTATGAACTGAACCCTTTTGTTATATATTCTCCTAAAGCCCTATTAACTCTCAAATATTTGTTTTTGAGTTCTTCTTGCATATTTATTGCGCATTTCATTTTAAAATTTTCCTAGCATCTAAACTCCTTTATTTTTTTGCTTTCATTATATTTGTTTCATACTATTTACCAAAATGTCTCCTCTTTTTCCTTTCCTCCCTATGTTTATTTTCTCACTTTTTTTAGGTTGTCGTTTTCGTCCTTGACCGACTCTGTCCCAAAACGAAAGTTGCTCTGCTTCTTCTGCCGTTCCGGTTTCTTCCGTTTCTCGTAAATTTTATGAGTCAGAATCAGTGAACACTACGTTCTGCCTATTTCAGGAGTGCTAATAGAGTCGACACAATTATTGTCACCTTTCTCCTCAACAAGTTTGAGCATTCGATCGATTCGAGATCGGCCTGCCGTTCTGTGTAACAAACTAAAAAATATTATTAATCCTAGGGCCACCTTCCGGGCATCAGACCAGTCCCATGGTACCATATTATTATATTGTCATATTTAAGTAGCAAGTAGGTACTTGGGCAAAATTTCAGCTCAATCAGTTGCAGATATTCTGCTTCAAAATGGAATTGCAATATCCCGAACAAACATAGTAGTAACATACATTGCAAGTTAAACAACTAAAAAAAAATGCCTACATCACTACTGTAGGTCAGTCTAACTGGTGAGCCAAATTTTATAATGGGATGATTTATTAGATTCAAGTGTACTTAAAATAAACGACAGCGAAGAGACTTTATAATACTAACTTCTTGATACAAGTAATCGCCGTGGTGTAAAATGATACATCTCACTGGTATAAGTCTATATACACCCATAAATGCTAAATATTTATTCGTGAATATGGATTAATTTCGATTTATTTTTATAAATTATGGGTAAATTGCTGGTGCAAATCGGTACAAGTAAACATTGATCATTAAATACCAGATTTCATACGAGATACAATTCGAGTTATACCATTAATGTTTAACATTAAGTAGTGAATACAGATTAATATCGATGTATATTCTTTAAGGTTTGTAATCTTGTTTTGTAAAAAGGTATAAGTAAACATTGATCCTTTAACACAGGATGCGTCAAAAGAGACAAATGAACTTAAATCGTTCTCCACATGCAAAACACCAAATTGTTCAATGTTATCTGTAGTTGCACCATATTTCACGATATAATTCACCAGATATACCGTTTGGCACAATCCTAACTTTGTCATTTTAAAAGATAACTTAGCTCCGATTACACCAAAAGATGCGCAATTTTTTTTTGTGAATTTTGGTGTATATAACGCAAAAAGGTCATAAGTGCACTTTAACCCCTTTTCACTAGAGCCACAGATTTGAAACTACTGCTAAGAACCATTTCGACTACTCTTTCGATAAAAAAAAATTACACTCAATTTGGTAGCTACGATGTCACAGACAACACACAGATACAGTTAAAGTTCTAACACCCCTATTTATTTGTCGGGGGTTAATAACATGACTGGTGAGAGAGGAATAGTTTAACAATGAAAATAATCATAAATATTGACATAAAATTGATTCTATAAAAACTTTGAGAAAAGCGCCATCTCTCTCGCGGTCCTTGCACTTGCTGCAAAACAATGTGGACTGGGGATTATACGTGTAAACGCAAATGCTAGGGTAAGGCTAATGCGCATTTTAAACATATGACGCAGATGGCGCACCCAAACCCGAATGCAATCTAAGAGCTCAAAGATCTCAGTATGGGATCTCAGTAAGTTCAGAAAGCGGTCTACCAGCTTATGACCCTAATACTCAGGAAATAAAGTCGAAAAGTGGTACACCAATTTTTAGGGTTCCGTACCCAAAGGCTAAAAACGGGACCCTATTACTAAGCCTCCGCTGTCTATCTGTTCGTCTGTCACCAGGCTGTGTCTCATGAACCGAGATAGTAGTAGTTGAAATTTTCACAGATTATTTCCGTTGTAGCTATAATATAAAATAATAAAAAGCAGAATAAAATAAATATTTAAGGGGGCTCCCATACAACAAACGTAATCAATTGCGTTAACTTTGCACCTCATTTGTATCCGGTGCAATACATACCAGGCGGAAACTTAACTTAACCCGGCCGGTTAAGATGGGATAAGTATTTGTACGGAACCCTCGGTGCGTGACTCCGACTCGCACTTGGCCGGTTTTTTGGTCCCGTCAAGTAATCTCGGAATTAGATTTGCTTTTATTGCCAGTGACAACATGTACGTTTGTCCAAATATGCCTAATCGCATAATTTAATCAAACAATCAGGCCATTGGCCGTGAGTGGTTCATGGCCTATTTGTCCGCCTAATATCTGTCTAAATATGGGAGTGATTCGTATCACATTTACTGGGCTACATACTGACTCAAACAACGGCCAACTATACTGACATGTAATACTGAAAATAATTATTGTACACAAATCAATATGAAATATGTCTCTCTCTGTGGTCGCTCCCTGACGACTGAGGATCGTAGTCATCGGGCTCTACACCTAGTTTTTATGATCTGCTTCCACCGGTACCTGTTCATCGCGTCTCTGATGACCGAGCAAAACTTGGTTGAGGAAGGGCCCTTCACTTGATCGGTCCATCTGGATGGGGACCGTCCCCGGGCTCGTTTGCCCTCCGTGTTCTATGAAATATGTAGCTCAATCGAATAGCTCAGACAATCGCCAAACTTAAGTGGCAGTGGGCAGGGCACAATGCTCGTAGAACCTATGGCCGTTGGAGCAGAAATGTTCTTGAGTGGCGACCGCGGACCGGAAGGATAAAAGGCCTTCAACAATGACCTAGGATCGTGGGTAGAAATTGGATGATGGCGGCGCAAGACCGATCGTTGTGGAGAACTTTGAGGAAGGCCTTTGTTCAGCAGTGAAGGTCTATCGGCTGATGTGATGTGATGATGAAATAATTATAATCGTATTAAAATGATCGTGAGACAGCTTTAATGATTATTGGAAGGGTCAATCAACTTTTTTCTGGTGCTCGTTTCATGGTGATGGCCCCTGGGTTACTCTCTTAAACTATACAATTTTCCGCGCCAATATTCAACAAAAATGTTGTAATTGCAGCAGTTATAAGCCCATTTTTATTTAGAATATCTCTTGGAAATACCAATATTATAAATTACCAATACTTTTCGGGGACCACTAATGTACAGCCAAATAATGCTCAACCCAATAATGTACAGCCCAATAATTGGCGTCCATGATGGACGCGGATTATTGGGCTGTACATATTGGGGTGTACATTCCTGGGTCGAGCATTATCAGTACGGGCCAATAATGAGCGCCCAATAATCGGCGTCTACTAAATGGATTCGAATTATTGGGTCGTGCATTATTGGGATGAGCGTTATCAGGGTGTACAAGCTCGGTCCGAGGCAATAATGTGAAGCCACTATTTGGACAGGGCAATAATATACATCCCAATAATTGGCGTACAAAAAAGTGGTCGCCAATTATTGGGCTGTACATTATTTGGTCGTACATTAACCGGACTCTTATATTTATAGTCTGTGGTCTGAAGCGGAAAGTGGTCGCCAATTATTGGGCTGTACATTATTGGGCTTTACATTCCTGGGTCGAGCATTATCGGTACGGGCCAATAATGTGTGGCCAATAATCGGCGTCTACTAAATGGATTCGAATTATTGGGTCGTGCATTATTGGGATGAGCGTTATCAGGGTGTACAAGCTCGGTCCGAGGCAATAATGTGAAGCCACTATTTGGACAGGGCAATAATGTACATCCCAATAATTGGCGTCCAAAAAAGTGGTCGCCAATTATTGGGCTGTACATTATTTGGTCGTACATTAACCGGACTCGTGCCCCGAGTTATCCCCAGGTATGCTGATAACCGCTCCACTCAACACCACCAATATCAGTTTTCTATGAAGAAGGTTATTTACAGGAAACATTTTAACAGCACGACAATGCAGCGTGGCGCCTTCTGTTGATAAAATTTTCTTTGTCCTCTCATGACATCCAATCGGTTGGACGAATTTTACGGCCGAATATCAAAAGATCGTTATAGGACAGGTATTTTTAACCCAAAAAAATTATTGGCAAGTGCGAGTCCGACTCGCGCATCAAGGGCTCCGTACCATAATCTATAACAAGTCTGTTGTATGGGAGCCCCCCTTAAATATTTATTTTATTTTATTTTTAGTGTTTGTTGTTATAGCGGCAATAGAAATACATCATCTGTGAAAATTTCAACTCTCTAGCTATCACCGTTCTTGAGATACAGCCTGGTGACAGACGGACGGACGGATGGACAGCGAAGTGTCAGTAATAGGGTCCCGTTTTTACCCTTTGGGTACGGAACCCTAAAAACGCGGACGACGTTGCACCTTGTATGTTTATAAAATTAGACTAGAATTATTGTGTAATTAAATTAAAATGGACTATAAACCTTGGTCGTTATAATTTTGTTACGCCTTTTCGGTTCCAGTGTGTAGTCAACGAGACGTGACTAATTGCGCATTGTTTTGGAGTTTAACCGCATTTTAATAATGTCTGTGGGAAATATTAATGCATAGTTGTCTCTTGGGACTACTGGTTTGTTTATTTGAATAACGTCTGCCCCGTACGCGTATACCGTGTGAGGCCTGTAATAGGAGAAAAAACGCGCTCGAACAAAAAAAAAAACTGACTAGCGCACTGAGGGTTCTGTACCAATACTTCCCATCTTAACTGGCCGGGTTACTTTAAGTTTGCACCTAATGTGTATGGCGCTGGAGAGAAATGAGGTGCAAAGTTAGCAGTTTCGCGAGTTAATTTTAGTTGCATGCAGTTATGTACACCTTTTTTGGAAGGAAAAAAAAAAGTAACGCAACCGATCATGTTTGTTGTATGGGGGCCCCACTTAAATATTTATTTTATATTGTTTTTAGTAGTTGATGTTATAGCGGCAACAGAAATACATCATTTGTGAAAATTTCAACTGTCAAGCTATCATGGTTCATGAGATACAGCCTGAGGACAGACGAGCATACAGGCAGACGGATGAACAGCGGAGTCTTTGTAATAGGGTAGCTTTTTTATTTGAGTATGGGACCCTAAAAAGGTCAGGGTTAAAAAAAAACTTGTTAGGAGGAAACACCTTTGCTAATCAAAGGCAACATTTTGTTACTCTATTTTTACTTTGCACTTAGATTTCTAATACATTGTACATTAGAAATCATCGTTTATGGAATTGCATTGCTGAGTGTGAAGTTTAATGTAGGTAGGTATTCTAAAGTTTTCTTACTAACTGTATAAACACAAACTATATTAAATTTATCAAATCAATCTGAAGACTTTCAAGTGAACACTTGTTTCAATATCAATCCAATTCCCACTCAGCATGGCATCTCAATTGAATTGACTTTTCAAAGCCACCTACAATGCAATTTCATTCCCAGTAGAGATGAATGATAAATAGCGTCTTCATGAAAAAGTAACAGTGATCGACCGTCACAGAGTACTTATTACTGTTCCTTATCAAGAAATCCCAAAGACACAAAATCACTCAGAGCGACGACCTCAATTATAACTCGCATTTGTTCTACCTGACAGAAGACGTCCACCCCTGGACCAAAGTCTCCACGTGTTCCACACAACGATCGATTGTTCACTCACCTAACAGATTCCAATAACCCTGGCCAGATCATCGGTACACTTTGCGTTACGTGGTCGCCACTCAAGAATGTTTACCTCAATGTTTTTAAGTCTACGAGCTACTGAAGTCTGGCAACTATCTTATTTCCTATTTTTTGATGTCAAGCAAGAATATTCCGATCACACCTCGCTGCATTGTTCTTTGAGTAAATGAGAGCCCTCTTATAAGGCCCATTGGTGCCGCCTTTCACTAGTAACACACATTAGTTAATAGCCCTCGCCTTATGACACTGCGGTATTTGGGACTAGAATATAATTAAAAACTTCCCGAGCGACTATACGAGTTGGACTTAACGCCTACTAAAATCACAGTGATTCTTATTCGATTCGGAATAGTAGTTACTTCAACTGTAACGTAATAATTCGACATCTCGACATCTCTAACTCCCAGCTAACATATTACGTGTCTTAATGCTCAGTAAACATAGTATTTGTATCGTCACGAGATTGTAATTTAAGTTTTCATTTCTACATGGAATGGTTTGTCGCTTTGTTGGTATCTAGCATTTGTGTTTACAATGTGTGGTTTTTAGTTTGTGATCACCCTGGCGATAAAGCGCGGCAACTTCGCTAGTATTCTAGGGACCTTTTAGCCAGGCACCTTCCTGAACTGTTTATAGAACCCATTTAATTTTTTCGTGAGTTTTAATTATTATTTATTTTCGATTTATAGTTGAAATATCTTATCTCTTGGTTAGAGAAATTACGTTGCATACTTGACAAATTAATTTCCATCCACTTGGTCCGACGGTTTTAACCATGTTTTTAAATCTGAAATCGTCGGGGATAGTGCAATACCGCGTAAATAACAGCTGTCGATAAAGTTGTCATTTCAATAAAATACTTAGCTTTTGTTTTGATATTGATTCGTATCTAAACTTTTTACTTACGCGGTATTACACTATCCCCGACGAAATAAAACTGAACAGTGAAAAATATGTGTGGCAGTGATCTAACCTTAGCATACGACTACAAACATGACTGCATACGAGATTGTTCAGAGGGTAGATTTGTACAGATCTTTGTGCATACAATCTACTATTACAACTAGTAGTAAAATATACCTGCCGACGATTTTGGCCTCGGCACTTATTAAATTGTTAACAAGCTTTCGAGGAACTTGTAGGTATGAGGTAAATTAAATAAAGGGAAAGTGGAGGGACTAAGTAACGAGCCCTGAGGCAATCCAACTTTCGACTAAACATATTTGTTTTTTATTGTGTAAACGGTCTTTATAGCAAGTACAAATACATACATAGGTACATTGAAACGACTAACTTACTAACCATAAAGGTAAACCACTAACCAAAAAGCTACAAAACCCTCTCATTTGGCTAAAAGTCCCCGTTTAACAGAGTATAAAGTTAGATTCATAATTTGACCGATACGCTTCAACATTAAGGGCATTAAATTTATTATAAAACGCTGTCCTGGGAGCAATTTGTCACGCCACGATCTCCTTCTGTTAATTGATCAAAACGTCTTATATTACTTAGGAAAACCAGACGCTTACGCCCTTTTAGACATCTTGATCAAAAGGTTATAAGTTTGTTGGAATAGAATGTCGCTTAAGCTCTTTTGCATAAAGGGCCTCATTGTCCCGCCTGGCCGTCACACAAGGAATGCTAAGCATCGCGCGAGTTACATGTAATGAGTTTTGGTGAAAACGTCGGAATATTTGAAGGAAACATATTTGAAACGGGAAATGTAGGTCAAGAGTTGATTATTTCGCAGGGATTTTTGCTGTCAATAGACAAGAGAAGGCAATAACGAATCTATTGGTTAAGAAAACGTTGTTTATGGTCGTATTAAATTGGTCTTTTCTTCTTCTACTGTTTAACACTGCACTACATTACTTCGAGTGAACTTAGAGATATCACCAAATAACTTCGAGTAAACTTAAAGAGATCTCTCAGGTATATCGCCTTTAACTGCCATTAAAAAGCGATGTTTGCTATTGGGGCGACCGGGTTCATAAAGTGGCGATATACTAGATAAATTGCCTCTTCGAAGACATACCTCCGAGATCAGAGAGATATGGAATTAGCGCCCAGGTAACCACAGTGATGAGTGAAATAAGTTATTTAGTTCCTTGTTTATACGAAGCATTGTCTTTGGAGTTTGTCAAAGAACAGAAGCCATGTTTAGTCAAATAGGCACGCTAAAGCCTTTAACTTGCAAACGAAAATATTCTGTAAAGTAATCCCTCAACGTTTTAACATGCCAAAGAACAAAGCTGGAATAATTCACAACAGGCTCAGATTAAAGAGTATTAAGTATCAAATTAACATTTTTACGTGCCTTGGGCTTAACTTGTTTACACTCATTTTGCTTCTACGCGACAAAAAAAGACTTTAACACGTGGTAAGTGACTTAAAGAGGAAGATCATCATCATCATCATCATTTCAGCCATAGGACGTCCACTGCTGAACACAGGCCTCCTATTGAGGAGGCCTGTGTTCTGTGTGTCTGTGTGCTCTGTGAAGTCTATTGAGACTTCCACATGGGCCGGATAGCAGCGACCCGCATCCAGCGACTCTAACCAGGTCGTCCATCTTGCGGTAGGCCGTCCGACACTGCGATTGCCGGTACGTGGTCTTCACTCAAGAACCTTTCTGCCCTAACGGCCATCGGTTCTTCAAGCTACCGCCCATTGCCACTTTGTTTACCCGGTATGATCTCTCTCTCTCTCCTCATTTCTGATTAGATCTCGTAGAGAAATCCTAGCATAGCTCTTTCCATAGCTTGCTGAGTGACTGAGCCGAGAAAAGGAAGATGCAATTTCTTAAATAATCGGAGCTGAATAGATAAGTATAAAATGTCCTGAAGATAAATAGTCAACAAACGTTTTTGATAAAGGTTTATGATGGTATTGATAGTGTCAGATTAAGGTACTCTAAAATTTGTGCTAAAATCTATTTACGTTTTGTTCACTGGAGAATCTTTAATGTTCAGATTTACTTGAAATCTTCACCAAATCATTCAGGGATTGAATCTGAACATAATTTTACATAATATATATCTAGATCGTGAAATTTCCTTTAATAAATCAGATAATCCATCAACGCGCATAAGACCTAGGCATGTAAGTAATATCCAGCCTAAGTGGTAAAACCCTTTCCAGAAGCCCTCTTCATACCGAACCAATCTGTGTAGAAGAGCACTCGTTCGAGAGCTCTTAACTCGAGTCGATAACATCCGTCCCTGTCACACACTAGGCTCCAGATAAGGACGGGAATTGGTTAATTAGAGGCGAAATTATATCACTGTAGGAACGAAGGAGTTGGATACTTGTCGTGAACTTTGTGTGATATTTCTTTTGGATTGAGCTTTAAAGGATTCACCAAACACAACTTTTTTGATCCCGAAAATATAAGTTTTAGACGTTGCGAATTTTCTTCCGAAATGACTTTGTCATTTTCAACCCCGCATTTATCTCCACCGTAGAAAGGCGGCCTTAAAGCACGTCTCTTTATCTTTCTGGTGATCTTTACAAAAGCGATTTGCACTTCTGTTTTTAAGAATTGGATCAGGATTTCATTGCCATCAATAAAAGTCCTAGAAGACATGAATTCCAGTTTGTGGGCTTTTATATTGGGATTCGGGTTTAGGTAGAATTGAAGAGGTTCATATCTCGATCACATATAAGAGAGAGCAAGACAGGCATAAAACTCGAATCACATTCTGTCAGCTCACATACTGTACAAGTAAACCAAAATACTTATGTATTTCTAAGAAACAATCCGATAAATTACTTAAATGAATAATTTCTGCCATCACTCGGCATTGAAACTTGCATATTAACAATAACTTGCACGTTAGACTCTGAACAACCGATTCAGGGTTGAAAATTAGTTGACAGTGCATCGCGTGTTGGGTTGGTCGATTTTTGTTCTACTTTGTAGACTGCGTTTGTTTCTCTCTAGTCTTAACTTAAGTATCATGTTATCATTTTGAATGTCCAAGTTAAATGATCTATAGTATAGGTTTCATAATGCCTCAATTTCATGCTTTTTCTTTTATGGAACTAATTCTCTAATTAATGGACCCTCATAAAAGGTAGGTATATTATATTAAAGTAATCTTGCATAATATTTTGAAATAAAGTCATGATAATATTTTGTATAACATTCCATTGATTTATAGTGTCGGTCCAGCCCAGGAATACTTACCACTATCCCTGGGCTGGGCCGACACTTCGCTACAAACAGCTTTCAAATGGCAATAATGTGCATACGGTCGTCATAATAAACGTCAGTTGCGATTTGTCAAGGATTTGTCGTTAGCCAAATTCAAAACATTGCTTACCGGAATGCTGCTCAATCCTTCGTTCTTCTTGCGAAATAAATACTGAATCCTATTGAAAAAACTTCCTTTCATCACTGTGGATGGTGTTTGCTAATATATTGTGCAAAAAATACTTGAGAATGCGGAATATTTAGTACTGTTTCCTCTTTGTTTACATCAGCAACATTCGCCGACTTTCAACATCAGTTACCAAAAATTTGTCGTTGCCAGTAAAATAAATTAGTAACCCTAAAAATCCGCAATATGACGTGGGCTGAAAAACACCCTGGGTTATAAAAACTGCTAATTGTCATGATGGAAATTTTGATCGTCACCATATTTCCGCCCAGTATTTAAATACACATAATAAAACTATACCTCCCCTTACCAGTTGCCACTTATCTCCTTTATTTCCTACCGGCCATTGTTACAACGTCATGAATCCATCGAGTTTTAAGCCAATCATAAACAAATACAGAATGAAATCCACAATACACATCACACAGGCCAACTAATCCCCGGTATATCCAAAATTTTCCATCATTTGTCTCTCATTCATCGAAGCTATTCGGGTCAGCTGTCGTAATGTAAGCCCTTCTGACAGTTCAGCTGTTTCCAAATGTCAGAACAATGGCATGTTTGGTATACAACATTTTACATAGATCTGTGCAGCAAAAAATGTATATACATCTGTTGTAGCAAGCAGCAAGCTTGACATGTTTATGGTAAAAAAATAGAAAAGAGATTCCGAGATTTCCTTTGGGCGCAGTTCTTAATGAGAAACATTGTGAAGACGTTATAAGACGAAATATCACGGCAAATTTTTCCATACAAATCTCCTTTCTCGTATGTTTCTATCCAAAATTTTTTACGAAATTTAAGGACCTGAATTGGAACGAAATGGTCTCTGCGTAAATTATAATCGAATTTGTGTACTAAGCGTCTGTTTGCGGCGGAATTTAGGACAAAAACAGACGTCTAGCTCACAAATTTTATAATAATAAGCGCACAAATCGAATCGGTCCGACAGACTATTTTCTTTTCATTCAGTTCCAAAAATTTCGTAAAGATTGGTTAAGTTATAGTTACCAGGTGTAAACTTAACGAAAACTGATAGTGTGGGAAAAGGAGAAGTGATATATATCCTTTTAAGATAATTGATAACTTATTTGGACATTCAAAACATCCATGACTCAGGTTAGAACATCACACAATTTTTTACCCTTGCCGTGATTCGAACCCAGGATCACTAGCTTCAGCCAACCGCGCCGTACCTTGAATTGAAAACGCGCGCATATGCGACGTAAATGCTCTTCAAATGATCATTTCATTACTAAACTGTTTTACGACGTCAAGTCGCATAAGCCAAGATTTATAGGTACTATGAATTCGCTCTTTGGAATCCCTTTTGCAATATGTATCTTTCAATATGAAAAGAAAAGAGTAAAAAGTTCCACTAGACAATATCGTCTTGTACTATGACTTGTAATATGAATTAAGGTAACCGCCAAATGACGATTTTTCAGGAGAGGCCAAAAACGAAATTGCAAATTAAAAAAAGTGCAGTTATATTTTATTTATTAATCCGATTAAAATGATGTAAAGTAGTTATAGCTTAATTTTGTAAGATCTTTCAGTTGATAATGGTCTCAAAAAGGCTGCTATTATAGTTTAGAAAATAGCATGGCGCTTACGTTATTTTTAGTATTAAAAAAACACTTTATTTTCTTTCCAATCTGATACTTTTCCTTACTGTTTTTCCTCACTTTGCTTTTCTTTCTCCCTTTCCTACAATATTTATGTACCTTTTTTTACCTACGACTTGTACTGCACATTCTGCGTTCCTTTTTCTCTTTCTTTTTTATTTCTTTCTATATAGTTTTCTTCGTATTTATTACCTTCTTTCTGTTCCATTCATCAACTCCCTCCTTTTGATTTTAGTGACTTAAGTTTAAACTTCAGCTTAACGTTGTATAATTTCGTTTAGATAATAAATTTTGTCTTTACAAACCCTTAGTCCTATTTTCAGTGTAAGGCTTGTCCCTGTCTGAAACTAGCCGAATGAACTTTATTTGATTCTTCATTAGTAATTTGACCATTTCCTGGCAAACTGGTGACTAAATGTTTCGTCGCATAATAAGTAACTCACTCTCACATCACTATTATGAACTTGAACGTCTAGGGGTAAATTTACGACTGAAATCCTTCGAATACCTTCGCTATTGGGTTTCGACATCTTTCTTATAGAGCTGAAACGGATTTAGAGATTTTCTTATATCTTGTAAGCTGTTGTTTTCTCGCGAACTACTTATTTGAAGCATCATTGGTGTCCCGTTATTAGTAGAAAGTATGGCCCAGCTCAACTCCTTTCTCTGGCTGAAAAAAATAATGGTCAAGGGGCAAGCAAATAGTTAACGTATTTTATTGAATCATCGCATCAATACAATGACATTACGTTGGATACGTAGGCTACTGAAAAAAATGATTGGGAGTATCTCAATGTCACTAACCTCCACCATATCACTATTACTACCATCATTCATTCCTATCTCTTGTTTTCTAAAAATTATATACATTTTATTATGCCTACATGTTGCTACATGGTAGTGGCAGTGACTGATTTTCACAGAAAAAGTTTTCACAGTCCGTTTAACCAGACATTTAAGAGATTCCCTAAAAACGAAATGCATTAAGCCAGATTGTTTCAATTAAAAGTCCCTAATTCAAGAATTAGACATGACATAAATAGGCATAATAGCTAATTAATAAATAACTTAACTTTAAAAAGTTTAAAACATCAATTTCTATTTGATACTGGAAATCCCGACAAACTTCATTCGGCCTTAGAACTCCTTTTTGAGGTGATAACAATTTCTATAATACTTACTAAGTTCTCATCCTTTTCAAATTTCCCTTAATTTTTGAAAGTTTTTTTTGTGTGTTATTATTATTATTTATTAACTTTTTATGTCGTTGAGGGCAAACGAGCAACGGATCGCCTGATGTAAAGCGATGAATGTACTTAACTCGTAATTTTTAACTGTACTTATTGATATATAACAACGCAATCGCACAATACTGTCCTTATCACGAATTGTTGGAACCAGGAATCGCTACCGGTATTCATAAAAATTACAAAAAAATGATTACAGATTTTATTTGAAATGCCATTACATATAATTTAAGCATTGGTATAGAACTTATTAATAAGTAAAAGTGTTTTAAAATGTTTTAGAATGTTTTATGATGTTCTTGGTTAGTTGGCATATTATGTTTACTTTAATTTCTAGATATAGTTCTAAAACTTGCTATACTTTAGTTTAAATTGTTTACTAGTTGTTTTGCATGTTGTGTTTACCTATAAGTAATTGTGACACCCACATCCAAGAGTGTAATAGTGACTTACCATGTTTTGGTGTTAACAATTGTTGGTGAACCTTAATTCAACAAATAAATAAATAAACTTTGAAATTAGCTCAGTAAAATAAAGAAATGTGTAATAATAAGCGAAATACCGAAATTTGATACCAGTATTTGTATGAAGTCGAAAACCGGCATCCGATCGCTAGTCGGTACAAACTAAAGTGGCTATCATATCCATCACAACACCAAATCGTGAACAGACGCACGCGGTAGTGTTTGTAATTGCTTCCTACAGGCAAATGTATGGTCATCTCACCGGTATCTACTCATTAACACTGCAAAGGAAAGAGATGGTCGCAAAGTTCCTGGTAACCAAAATAACGTAAGCACCAGGTCCGTCTAAATTAAGTACATAATTTTAATGTAACCGTCATCACTCGAGCCTTGGTAAGACAAATAATAATGTAAGAGGCATTAAGTGCTTTAAAAACTACGAAAACTTTAATGTTACTGACTAAATTATATATTCACCCACCTTGCAGTAAGCACAATTTATGACAAGATTAAACTATAATTGACTTTAAATGGTTGCTGTCTTATAATCCCGTAAAAAAAATTTTTACCTATCTAATCTGAGCATGTAAATCATTTATGTACCTTATTATTTACATGATTTGATTAAAAAACTAAAAGTATAACCCATTTAATGTAAGAACCATTTTATATTTTTTATCTAGCTTTGAAGCTAACGTAACAGTCAATCGGTAATAAAGTGCTATAAATTGAGTAATGTAAGAGTCATTTATTTACCGATGAGTCTTACATTAATGACTTTTGTTCAACTTTGGCCAACACTTGTGGTTACGTTAATCTGATATTAAGTAATTTACAAACAATGTGCCATACACCAAAATAAATACAGAAAACTAAAAAAAATGGTCAATTTTTGTTTAATGTAACCAACATTTTTTTCAAGATATCGTAATTTTAATAACAGCAATGGATAGATCGTCAAATTTACAGACGAACTGTATACTTAACTCAATTTCGTCATTTTGGCGGTTACATTAATTCATATTACAGGTGACGATATTGTTACGTGTCATACATACTAAACAATATGCTTAGTGTTACAATTTAGGTAGTTTAACGAAAAAAAAAAAAACAATGCGATCTCAAAATAAACTCAAAAATAAAACCGATTTCACAATTTTAACTAAAAAGCCAAAAATAACCCGTTCATGTACAGATTACATTTGAATCACCTTATGTAGTAACCAAAATTATGCTAATTTAGCACAACTTATTTTGGCCCTCAGTTTGTCAGTACTCTGATTTATTAATAGCAGCTAACATTTGGGCTATTGTTTACATTCTTTTTTTAGCGTAGCATTTACCAATTTTGCATTCCTATTCCATAATTCTCAGGCCTGTCAAACCCAAAGTGACAGGGTGTTAAAATTCACAGACAGACATGCGAGGAGTGCCTTTCAAAAGGGCTTATTTTTATATGAGTTTCTTAGAGAAATAAGCCGTTGTGTAAAGACATTCCTCATGTAATGTGTCATCTTCATCTCCGTAATAACAAGGTCGTGTCGACCTTCGTCGCAATGTCGGAAACAAGCTACGTCGGTGGGAAGTGAAAAAACGTCTTATTCTGTGTTAGGCAAATATGTTCGGGGAAATTGGGAGGGAGGTTTTAGGGAATGCTTTCTATAGTGTAATGTAATTGTATGAATTTATCAAAATAATGTTACATACGCACTGAATATGAATCGCGTACCGATTCAAAACATATCGAGCGTTATTCGACGTGAGTAAACCCGTTGCGTATGTATTTAATTGCGTATGTATTTAATTGCGTATGTATTTAAACTAGCGACCCGCCCTGGCTTTGCACGGGTTCAATTCTGATAAATTATGCATGTATTATACTATACATATAAAAATTTCTCTTGAATCACTCCATCCATTAAAAAAACCGCATCGAAATCCGTTGCGTAGTTTTAAAGATCAAAGCATACATAGGGACAGACAGACAGCCAGCAGGAAGCGACTTTGTTTTATACTTATATAGTGAAGATGCCGTCTAGCTATAATAATTATAAAAAAAACAGGAGCGGCCTGACATGATTCGAAGTCAAATGGAACATGTCGGGCCGTTCCTGACAAAAACGTGAGTTTTATAATTTGTTAGAGATGTCTCACGATAGTTTTAATATTATTATTGTCTAGCTTTTAAGTTAAAATTATCTATATCTGGTTATATGGACGGAAACGAAATTTAACGTTGAGTAAGGCAATATAAGTGGGTGCTTAAACGAGTCGGCTGTGAGTTATTATCCAATAAGAAAGGGTTTGAAGGAAATTGTTTCCGTTAATCAATTATTTGGATAATTTGTTACAATTCTGCGCTTGTTACTTATTTTAATTGAGCGATATATCGGCCATGTCATGTAATGGAAATGGTTGTTTTATAGGCAACTAATATATCATCAAATTCACATTGCATAAAAATTGCATGTCATCGAAAGCATTTTTTTCTGAAACTATAAAATATTTTGGAACGTTAAAACGCAAATCTAACCTAATCTGGGAGTCTGCGGGATGGTTGCGTTTATCACGTGATAAATAAGTGTAAAAAGCATCTGTCACTCACACTCGCATTTTGTCAAAACGTGACGGATGCTTTGTCAGTTCTTTATCGCGTTCTAGTTTATAATTATAATCGCTTCTCACTCATCGTCGGCGGTGGGGCCACTGCCTTATGAGGGCCATGTGACCAACCTCGTCGTACTGACCTATCAACTCAAATGATGCTGTTTTGAACGAAAACTGCTCGCCATTAAAACGTCGAAATCCTTTGAAAAGCTTTTTCATATTTACAATTTAATAGTAGTAATCGGTTGTCAGAGAGAAAACCAATAAAATACACAATATTTACGCGTTCCTGCATACCGGCTTTAAAACACTGCTAGTTGAATAGAAATAGTCGTACGAACAATGAAAATTGTGTGTAAATACGCCATTTTGTATCTGGAATAGTATTCGACTTTCATTTAATTAGTGTGCGTTTTCACAGCCCGACCTGGGTACATTCGACGTTCGTAATGCCATATTTCCGAGATCTTGCCACACCACATTTGTGTGCTTTATCGATGTGTTCTATCCAAAATGTTATGACCAGAGACATAGAAGTTGATGGCACGAATAAAATTTTGCTAGGGAGAGCCATACGATGTTATTCTATCGATAAGTTGTACTTTCTTATGACAGCACTTATGTTATGACTATGAGATAACGTATATTATTAATAATATACTGTTATAATATACCGTATATGATGTCTATATGAGTATGGAACTTGCATACCTATCTGTTGTACGGGTCGTTAAGGAAGATAAAGGTTTTCATACTTTATAGATAAATATGACGTTGACATAACAGATAAGTAACATTGATAAGTAAAAATCAGCATATTTTAGTTAATTTCTATTTATCCGGTGAACTTAATAGCTACTATGAAATGTCATTTCGGAATAAGTATTCAGTTATTGCTACTATCGGAACGATGTCCCTAGTTAATTGACGTTATTGCAACGAACACTTCTATGTCCGGTTATGACGTTTTCTTTCTAATCCTATAAAAAATCTCAATTTCGATAAAAAAATAACTAAATATTTTTGTTATTGTTAGTGTTACTACAAAAGCAAATATATATTAATTGTCTGTTATATAGCCGAGATGTCGCTAAATTGGAGATATCGCATTACCTCATCAAATTCGGTCCCGGTTAAGCCGTAGTTGACCAATATTCGGCAGTTTTATTTATGTATGCAATAATCGTTACATTGAGGTGGACTGTATTCAATTTGTGTGCGTTTTAACAGCACGGCCCGGGTAAGCGGAGATAGGATCTGTCATTTACATCTGTCATCGTAATCATAGGCTTTGGCTGCCGTGTTGAACATTGTTTGCCCTAAAAAGTACAGTTGGCAAGAAAAGCTTATCTGAATGAAAAGCATGATTGACGTTTTTGATAAAAGGTACAATGTTATATTAATAAAATTAGCTCAATATGTCATAAAACAAAGAAAAAAATCCAAAACTAAAAAAAATACTTCAAAATGAAGGTAGGTACGCAAATTTTGTTTTTTTATTTCCAAAAAAAAATAGGGATTGTTTTTAGAATCTTCGTAATTAAAAAAAAAAAACAATAATTGTATAACAACAATGAACTTAAACGCACTTTTTCACGGTGAAAATGGCAAATTACTTTTTGTCTCCATATAGAAATATTGCTACCCGTAACATATGTAGTGACGTCATGATTAGGTGACCATTTGTATGGAGCGTTTTTAGCGCTCCGTAGAAATGTTTAACTTTGACGGTCATTTCTGACCTTTAGAGCGGTCATATGGACAATTGATTCCATTAAAAATATAAACGACTGACATCCTACAACATTTTTTTTCAGCATGCCTATTAGCAAAGACATCTTTGATACATTAGGCTCTTTCTTGTAGACTTTATAATATACAAAAAAAAACTATAAGTAGTGGATCGAAGTGAGATTATAAAAAAATAACGACTGACACGAACATTTTCAATACCGATAGTCTATGAGGGAAGTGTCGCATTTTAAAGCCCCTTTGTTGTATTGAGGATATAATAAAAATGAATAGAAACTTCGCAGAGATAGCGGTGTAAGCCTGCAGCTATTGTGTTCCATTTTGCATTCGATCTCCGTGCAATAATGTTACCTTTAAAGTACAGAAGGATGAATGTGACGTAGATTCCCTAGATAGTTGATGGGTTTGGGTAAGGAAGAGAAGAGGCTGTTAAATATTTTATAAAATCTGATCTTTTGTGTTACTGGCAGGAGTGTTTTCTTTAAATAAAGTATTGAATATTTTATTGACTTCAGAGAAGAAAGGTTTCTCGGCTCTATCCTTTTCTCGTTCCGTCATTATTTCTAAACTAAGCATGGATTCTCGTATAAAGATGGCGCTTTATTTATATGCCTCTATATACATTCCCTTAAAGGGATAAGTTCGCCTTTGTACCTACATGTATTTTTTTGTTTTAATGTATTTTTGTTTTTGTGTACAATAAAGTGTTTACATACATACATACATTTCTTTGGAAGTTGTATTGACAAAACATGATAAGGTGAATTAGAATATCATGCTTGGATTCGCCACTAGAGGCGCTAGTGTCGAGTGAGGTCATCAGAACTGTCAAATTCATTTATGCTACTGATATTTTATGTCCGGATATTTGAATTTTCAGATTTCCAGTTGTTCTCGCGAATGCGTTTTTTTAAGTAGGTTAGTTAGGAATACAGTTTTTAGAAAATTTTCAAAATGGTAGAGATTATATGTCTTAAAAGTGTGAAAAAATTATATATTCAAAGCATAGAGCCACTAGTCAATATGTTTTTATTACTTCATATCAATTTATGACCTAATATCCGGACATTAATAGTTAATTATAATCGATTTCCCAAACTAGTTTCCAAATTCGACGTTATATGGCATCTACACAAAGACATCGACATCTATCATTTGGTATAATTGCCCTAAATATCCCCTTCCTCACGCTATGGCCGCCACTGGTAGTACCAGCTAAACCAGAAACTTATAGTAAACAAATTATAACCAGTATTTTCAATTTAACTAAAAAAAATATCGTGAGGTTCAGACGTGTAAGGGTTATAAACGATTATCTAATATCTAATCGAAAGTAATAGTAATGTCGCACGATCAGCAAATTCAATAAAAGTTAAAAGTATCATAAAAATATTATGATCATATTTCATGACAAAATTATGCAAAATCCGCTGACGTAGTCTCATTCTTGTATGAACATTTGATCATAAGACTGATATGAGTATTCATATCAGTCTTACAAATTTTCGAGGCTGGTCAGAAAAAGGTATAATTTAAATTACGGTCGTAAGAAAATTAATATAATGATAAAATAATCAGTCACACCGGACTAAGAAGAGAGAAGCGGTGTTTTTTAAAACATCACGTTTGCATGATATATAATATAAAAAACACGCACTTGCCTCAATAGACGAAAAATTTCCAAATAACGAAAGGCAAGATTGACAGATGTAAGTAAGTTAAGAAACTGTTTTGTATTACTTACTGTTAACTCAAGCTATCGTGGGAAACTAACTTTAACTATGTTGTGACAACTTATGCGTTTTATAACAGTGTTTGGTGTTTGGAAGATTATGTTTAATGGAATTTTTATATTATGACACGTGTACAGACCAAAAGGTGTTATTGCTTATGAACGATTCAGATTTTTACGACGTTTAAGTGATGGAGACTTAAATGTATGATGTAATTTTATGATGCTGTTAATGTATGTTTCGATAAGTCTGATGAAATTAAGTGGAAGGTACATATATTTAAACATTATTAAAACTTTCGTGAGACATAATTAATTATTGTCAGCGATTGTGACGAAGTTACCGCACCGCTGTCGGGTAGCAGTCCCTGATAAAGAGCTCTATACGAGTTACAGAACAGACAGAGCATGTTTACAAAGTAAAAATACAATATTTATTATTAAATAAATATTTTAAACTCAATGTAAATAAAACTCGATATTCACTCGTTAGCAAATTGAATCATCAATCATCGATTTTTTTTATATTTGGTCTAACAATATCACAGCCAATGAGTTTTAATCTGTAAAACGTGTTTCGGCGCTATATTTGTAAAAACACTAAACTCCCTTTCCAATTGGATCGGATTTGTTGAGCTTCAATCTCAAACAGCACATCTATATATTTGCGGATTAAATAAATCCGATTATTCTCACACTCATTACAAAACAAACGAGCATTTTCAATAGTTTTTTATTTTTTTATTTCCATGTATACATATGAACTCTTTGATATCTCGGAGAGATCTCCGAAGTGACGATATACCTGCGGGGCTAGCATATCTTGACGCGACTTCGCCTGGTGACGCTAAGTCGCGCGACTTAGCGTCACCTGTCTTGCTCGCACGGTATTGACACGAAAGTGTTCTTCTATCTAGTATTTGTCGCGCGACTAAAAGTCACGTGTTACAGTTATGCTAAACGCGCTGGTATATTGCCAGTTTGCCAACCCGGTCGCGTTAAGTTTGCACCCCATACATATGCAAAACTTGACCGGATAGTGAAATGTCACTTTATACAGACAGATAAAGCAATTTACCTGGGATATATTTCAGATACCACAAATTTGGCGATATCTCAAAATACACTTGAATTGGCGCCCTGGGGTCAAATTAGTTTTTCACAAATTTTTATCTGTTCAAGACATTTTAATCACACATTTTTAATATCTTTATTAAAAATAAGTGATTAAATGTGCTTAAATGTATCCTTTAAGGAGCCAATTTTCTTTGTCACTTACTGCAGCCCAAACTAGCAACACGATACATTGACTAAATTTTCACATAACAGGTTTAGCCCGGGAGCTACAGTATGCGGTTCTTTAGGAGGGGGTAGATAGATTCTTAAAGGGTCGGCAACGTGTGATGTTCGCGTCGCAAGTGTCCATACGCGGCTGTAACTACTTAATATCAGGAGGGCCGCATGCTAATGTGCCACCGTCGTGGGATTAAAAAAAAATACAAAGACAACGCAATAGTTACGTTACGAAACAAATTTAAATTTAAAAATTCGTCCGGTTAAATATTTAAAGGTTTGGCTAAGCTGACGCACATTATTGAACGACTAAAAAAAAACAATGTATTGTTTTATGGATATTTATTAATAATAAAAACGTGTGGTACGGGCTCACTAAAACAAAGCCTAAGGAACATTCTGCAGTATTTATTTTGATTTTGTAGTTTAAGCTGCAAATTATTCATCACCGGAATAAACTATCCCTTTGGGGATACCGAATGTCAACGTTTTCCTGTCGTGTCGGACCATCTTTAATGAACGTCGGAACTTACCCATATTAGTACTGCCATATCCCTTTTGCAAACAGCATCCTATAGTTGGATTTAACGTTGTGCAATGTTAAAAAGGTCATAACGGACAGGAGATTTGAACTACAATTAACCCTTTTGTGTAAAGCATTGAATAGTGCTGTTGCATTTAACTTAGTAGGACGTTATCGCAGTCAGGATTGTTTTATTAATGGTTTGTTGTCTGCTTTAGTGCAGTACATCAAATTAAATGTACATAGTTTAGCTATAATAGTAGTTCGTTCGCATGAATTATTTAACACGTTCACTGCGGAACAAATCTTGAGGAACTTTCAACTGGTGCGGTTGAGGTCGAATCAGCCCAAACCTAAGCTCTTTTTCAGTGCGGGTGAGGCCTAATCGACCTCGAATTTCAGTAGGTGTTTAAATCCTCCATAACTTTGCCTATACTCGGACTAGGCATTTTTTTTCATGTGCTCTACATTCGTAAGTAAATGCTTAAAATACCCTTAGCGTCGCCCTTGGTTCGGACTTTTGGTTAAAGAAAAAAAACCTTCAGAATCTTTGAGGCCTTTCAGGTCTCAAAACGCACTAGATTTTATCTAAACCTAGTGAAGAGAATGGCAAATATCGCTAAATTATCGATAAGTTTATTGTTGGTTTCCTTGAGAGCCAAGTTTTCAGAACCAATTGAACCTGATACGGCGGGTATTACAAAAGGAGATGTCAAATACATATTACCAAAACCCAAAATAGATGGTACCGTGCGTCGTCAAGCGACATATAAATTTCCAGCTAACTTGTCTCTTCTTAACTTTCCATTTTAAGTTATAGGATTTGTTTTGTTTTGGTAATTAATGAAACTGATTTTTATAGTTAAAAAGCAAAAAAATAAATAGTTACGTTTAAAGGAATATTTTGTGACATTTGATAAGAATTTATTATTCTGTTTCTCTTTTGAATAAAAGTAAAGTGTTTTTGTTTTTATAATTTTACTCACTTAAGTACATGAGTCTGAAACTGATTAAAGACTGACTATTTAATAGATATCTAATAAGTCTATAAAGAATAGTTAATAACTTCTGTTATGTTTAAAACATATAATTGCTTTTGGTAATTAATTAAACCAAACTTCTTAAGGTTCGTCTTGAGCGATGCTATAGATGGAGACTTCCTAAGGGACATTAATTATTATAATGAATAAGACCAAATATTATTGTAACGCGTTCTTGCAAATAAACATTTTTCTTTTATTATATTCTATTCTATTATTTGTATAATGCCGGTTTTATTACATTACATTGAAAATACTATTTAATTTTGTTTGGAATAATAAAATTCTGAAAACTGACTTTTTTTAAAGTTGCTGAACAAATGTTCTTAACCTACATGCTTTACTTGGTTAAAAGGTTTGTTTTAAAACCCTTAAAGGAAGAAATAAATCTTTCGATTATTTAGAACAAACCCGTTGATTTATGACATTCTGTAAACAATATAGTCACATGTACGATAAAAAACACTTGTCTTCATATTTACTTGTGTAAAGAATATATGGTTCTTTATATAAGTTAATTTCACGATAAACAATTTTTATAAGTATCAGTATATTTAAGGAAAGTTAAAAGAATGCTTATAGATTTATTAATTTATTATTGAGTAGTAGAATAAGACTTAAACAAAACATTATCATACATTAAAAACATCTGTAGAAACAATGATTTTTAAAAATATAATTAATCAGGCAATGTTGAGCAAAGTGACTATCGTGAAACACACGTGGTTCTGCATCGATAACTGTGGCCGCACTAACGTGAAGCGATGGACTCCCGCGCCGCCCGCGTCCCGATCAGTGCGGCTTTGAGGTCGCTTTTTGAGACATTAATAAACCTCAATCCGCACTGAGTGAAAACAAAGTATACCCAGTGCGTTTGAGGCTTATTAAGACCTCAAACGTTTTTCTTGTACCAACGAGTCCGGCTTTGGAAAACATAAATAAATGTATATTTGACTCTGTCGTACGCCTTATAAGTAAACGGCAGCAGCTCCCGCACAAGAGAGATAACACGAACTTTTAGCCCCGCACCAAGGTAAAGTCGCGATTGAGGCCGATTTGACTCAACCCGCAGTGAACGTGTTAAGTACTTACCTACCTACCGTAAAACTGCGCAACTATACAGACTGCCTCTGACTATGGGGATTTCAATGTAAATTTCGATACTAATTAATTTATGAAATGAGATGAAAAAGTGTATCGTAAATTTAAGGGATTTAATCGTGCCATCCAACATGTAAATATCTTTTGTTGTGTAGCTTTTTAAAAATATTTCCAGACTTAATTTGTATTGTTTTTTATACAAGTTAAATGTTATTTCAATATACGCAACCCAATGCTAAATTGACAGCATACTGATATTTTAATGTTTATCTTTAAGAAACATCAAATCTCAAATGAATAATCACAATTTATGATAAGTATACTGACCTAACGATTAAACTTTGGGTTCTAATTTTTTTTTATGTCACAATAAATAATTGATCCGTTCAGTGAGTAAAATCGAACTTTATATTTAAAGCCCCATAATATTTTTTTGTTACATTATGTTAATGTTTACAAGGCCTTTTTATGTAGCTGCATATTTCTGGTAATATTTTTAGTTTTATGCTATCCTTTCTCCAATACCTAGATTGATTCTGTATGATAAATATATCTATTTATTGATATAATTTGCACTATACGAGTCCAAATCCATTTGAAATTCATTGCAAAGAACTTTTATGCGGGTTTCATGTAAAATTGTTTTCGCGATACATTTTGCAATTTTATTACAACATCGATTGTCGTTATTGGATTCTAGAAATAGGAAAGAAATAAATCTTTATTGGCTAGAATACGTAGGTACGTGCATGCAAGGTGTTAAATATTTTCACACATACTGTTGTATGCAGCCGATATGGAATGGAAATTTTGAGTTTGTCATATTATTCATATTCATTTATTTATAGGTAATATTTTCAATAGTAGTATTGAATAACATAATGATTAAAAAGGTCCATAATTATTTAAATTTTAATTTAAGTAAGAAAATGTAATAATTAATGTGTTATGGAATGTATTGTATAGTATCTGAATAAACAAATATTTTATTTTATTTCAAGATATACAATAATACTCTGAAAATAAAGTCAAATTCTATTCTGCAGTTTATTGTTTATGTCTAAAATAATCCTCAACTAAGTAAAAACAATATTTATGTAGCCATTTTGTAATTTTTGTCTTAAGGTACCTTTTATATAATAAAATAAAACTCTATAATTGAATTGAGTAAAATTACTTGTGAGAGGGCGTCATGATTTCGAAATGCACTCTTTTTGTTTATATTATTAGTATTATTATATTATTTCATTTATATGAGCACTGGTGAACTAGGTTTATAGCTAATGCGCTTAAGCATTTTAAAGAACCCATGACGCAGAGGGCGCTCCAGTAGCGTAGAATGATGGAATCAAAGATTTGGTGTGATTGACGTAACGATCTAATAGCTCAGTTGGGAGAGCACTACACTGAAACGTAGGGTCGCAGGTTCGAGTCCTGCTTACATTGTAATAGATCACATTACATTTTTCTTTCATAACTTACCTTTGTGTCAATATTAAATGGTTTCTTTTTGTTGCAGATTACCGGGACTTTCGCTAAAAAGGTAATTAAATCTCCCCTTCTCTTTCCGTCATGATCCTTATTTCTGAGGGATCTCGTTTTAAGACATCTCATTATGTAACAGTTGCATAAACTACTAATAGAACATCTTTATGGTATTTTATTTAAATGTATGAAACATTTAATGTCTAATTCTTTTATGTACACACCACAATTTTTATTTAAACTATTAAAGATGTAAAAACCTTTTAAATAAACAATGCAAAGATCGATACACAAGGCATAAGGAAAAATTCGTCAGGTTAGGTACTTGGAGCTAGGGTAGCGAAGTGGTTAACGCGCTGAACCGGTAATCCAGAGGTAGGTACCAGGTTCGATTCCCGGTCTCTTCCACCAGGTAGCTCCTTTTTTAATTTTTCTTTAAGCTTTGATCTTTGTATTAATGTTTATCTTTAAGGTATCTGATTTTTAAACACACGTTATTAGATCTGCGAAGCATATGCCTATGATGGTTTCGTTTATTACGTAATAAATAAGTAACGAAGCATCTGTGACTCACACTCGCATTTCGTCAAAACGTGACGGATGCTTTGTCACTTATTTATCGCGTGATAAAAGCAACCATAGCAGGCACGCAGATCTCTTGATATCACACAGACGGAATGTGTTCACATGGATGAAAGTTTGCTAAGGACAAAACCAACGACCACACCGTTAATAAACTGAATCAAATGGAATCGCGTGCCACAGTACACTGCATTGCGTCACGACGGGACACCTTACACCGTCCCATTTCCAAAACAAACAAAACTACACACACCTGACAGGCACTTACGACCTTCCATAACAAACTAGCATGGAAAATCAGGAAGCTACACGTAAAAGATCAGAAAAACTACACGATTATCATGGAGATACGCCGTTCTGTTATACGGATGTACGTTGCACCCCGATGCAGTTTTAAAAGAGTAGATGTGCGTGGATTTGTAATGGATTTACGACGTTTTCGTGTTGGGATGGAGGTTGGAACAATCATACTGATTCAGTTTTGCATGTTCGAGTGAGTTTTTTGATTGGTTTTAAAGCTAAGCGTGATCTGGGTCCGAGAGCAACTGGATTATTGAATAATGGAACGAATTGTAGCTTTATCATGGCACAGGAATGGAAAATGTAGATACACTATGATTATCGTTCTTTAGTAATAAATAAGACCGCTTCGCTTGTCGTTTACCTCTATTTTAATTTTGCATGTAATCTGTGTTGGTTTGTTTTCATTACTCGTTTGAGGTGTGCAATGTAGTACATTACTGCAGACGCCGGGAAAGTAGAGCTTGCCGGGTGAGTAGGTATATACGGATAGTAATACCAAGCCCTTTTTAGGGCTAGGCATGTAAAGTGCTTTTCAAAAACATATGCAATGAAAAATTTAAATATACCACTGAAAAAAATATATAATTCAGCTGTTTAGGCTGTTCATGAACATGTTTAAAAAAATACTTCCCGGCCTTAAATTTTGTATGAAATTCCTTTACAGTTCTCTCGAGTTGTTACGCCCGAAACGTGATACTTCGAAGCCTGTTATAACGCACGTTATGACGACATTTCGTTGCCTGTTTGAGAAAAAGTAAATTTCAGTTCACGAGACTTTCGTTATTTATGACTTATTGTATTATACCTGAACCAGAAACCAAGTAACTTACTGCTTAATTTGAGTTAAATTGTACCGGACTTGTTTATAGGACGCATTTCTCATAAGGAAGTATGTCAATCGTACATAAATTGTGATATACCGTCATATTTTCTTGTAATTGCGAAAATAATACGTTTGACATTCCCGGGATTCGGTCCTCTGACCGTGGCTCCATAGGTAGATGCACTACCACAGAGCCGAATACGTCATAAATAGACGTTTTGTCATTTATCTTAACTCGAGATAACCACAATCGCATTAAACTCGACAGCTCGTCACGCCGTAAACGCCTAATTTTACGCCACAGGTCGTAAGTAAAATAGGTTTTACGCCCGCGTAACTGACGGGCGTAAAATAGATCGTAACTTCTCGAAGCGGTTTATTGAGGGTTATAGGCGTATGTGACACGATACAGCAACCGCAATGGGCTGTTACGACATTTTTAACGTGCTATGGAAATTGCTATTCCGATGCATTATTTAGGCTCCTTATGCGCTCAAAGATGCTGATAGTTTTAGATTTATTTTTCTATTATCAAACATGTTTCTTAAAATGACATTAATGTTACTCCATAGAACATGGCTGTTGTTATTTATTGGTATATATTTAAAAACCTACCAGTTTGAATTTTTCATTGATAATTGTTGTTTCAAAAACTATGCGATATTAACTGTTTTTTTTTTTACATATTTTCGACTGCACGCAATGAAAGCATGAAATAGCTATGTTCCATTTTAGAATTCAGGGAAAGGTATTATTCATTTCAAAAACTTGATTAAAATTATCATACATATGAAAAATTAAGAAAGGAATAAGGCCTCTTAGCCACGTGAATTGGTAACTGCAATAAACATCTCTGTCTATTGACATATTTTATTCGGGATCACACAAACATTCCGAAGTTTCATATCCAAAACCATCAATATTCCGAATTTTCATAATTCCGAAAGTTAAATATGACGACGCGGTTGACTCCGTTTGTAGAGACCTGCCTACTGAGCCGGCGGTCCCGGGTTCGAATCCCGGCCAGGGCAAATATTTGTGTGATATTCGAGTATAATCTACCGTTTAAGGCACATACGAATATGAAATACAGCCCAGAGGAAGAAGTCTAACAGGCTCGTCGGACCAGATACGCCCTCAAGACATCATCATCATTACGATGCCATCCACGCAGCCCAGGATAGTGAGCTGGCGCAAAATTGCCCACGAAAAAGTTATTCAGAGGCCACGGCTCAGCATTGAGGATAGCGACTAAATGAGGAGAAAGGTACATACACATTATACATACTTACGTTTCCAGCAAACTTCAGTGCCTTCGCCCTAGTGAAGGTCTACCTTCTGAGGAGCCTAAACCCCATTGTTTTTTAAAGCATGCACTTTTGGCTAATGAGGTCATCTGCATGTTACGATGCTTAAATATGAAACATATAAACCTAAATTCATAAACAGCTATTCAACAGATTATGGTTTTCCGGACTGTAAAAATTGTAAATTGAGAGTAATTCGATTTCTAAAAACCTTCATTGAATAGGTAAATAATAAATAAATACATACAAAGCAAACTAAGCAAAGCTTGTAATAGGCGACGATATACATAATTACATATTATGTAGATAACATCCATGACCCAGGAACTAATATTCGAGTTCATCACACAAAATATTGCCGTGGCCGGGATTCGAACCCAGGACCGCCGGCTTAGTAGGCAAGTGCATTGCCAACTGTGCCAACCGCGTCGTCAAATTCAATGATTCATATCAAATCAAAATTCAGTCGTCATTATGCATCAATGATTCGTATACAATCAGCTTTGTCTATATACATTTTGTGCAGGTACACATTGACGATACGTACCTACCTACCTAACCTACCTAGCTAAACACAGTTACAAAAGTAAAGTGTCAGCCTCAGCATAAAGGACGCGATAAAAGAAAAGTGCCAAGAAACGGGCAAAGAATTTAATGGAGCGCAAAAAGGCAAGGGCGTAAAAGCCACAGCGAATAGGAATGTTGAAGTCAGGTGTTTTATTCTTACAAAAAACGCGACTTTATCCACGAGGCTTCTGCCTACATTAAATACAATTACTGGGCAAATATTTTAAATAGAGTAATTGAGCGTTTTCCAAAAAAAACCCCAAGCCCATTTCTTTCAAAACTTGATGAATTGGATTCATCGAATCATTCTTCTATCGAGTGATATATCTACCTATTGACATTGGCGATATACCTCTTGGTAAAATCAGCAAGAAATTAAAGTCACGAGAAGAAAAAACCGGCCAAGTGCGAGTCTGACTCGCGCACCGAGGGTTCCGTAGAAATACTATTCCCAACTGGCCGGGTCAAGTTAAGTTTGCACCTGGCATGTATGGCGTACGTTTGTTGTGTAGGAAATATACCTTAAATTATTACTTTATTTATTCTGTTTTTTAGTATTTGCTGTTATAGTGGCAATAGAAATACATCCATCATCTGTGAAAACATCAACAGCCTAACTATCACGGTTCATGAGATACAGCCTGGTGACAGACGGACAGCGGAGGTTTAGTAATAGGATCCCATTTTACCCTTTGGGTACGGAACCCTAAAAAATAACGTCTACATTATACGGTACGGTTACAAGCGCTCATTTTAATGACACCGAACACGAGCGAACCGTGATACCTTTGAAAGTACTTAATTAATGATAATCTGAAACTGTTTAACGTAATTAAAATTTGTGTGGCCGAAAAGCCGTGGTTTAATGTGATTTATAACATTCCTTGCAAAATGGCGTAACCGACACGGATAATTTAAATGAAATATGCTTTTTTGGTATGAACATGTGTCATAATAATATAACAGGAAGGCAACGTGAAATGAAAATTTCCTTTGTTGAAGTTTATTTTAAAATAGATAACAAAAGCTTAATATAATTATTATGCTCATTTATGTACATATCAAAATTTACATCTTTACGCAGGTAATAGTGGAATGAGAAAGAAAAAGCTTGAACATTCGTCGGTCACTGACGGCGAAGTAGGCATTGGTGGAGATAGCAGAACGACCTGGATGAAATTTAGCTAGAAACGAAAATGGACAGTTTCTAAGGAGAGGCGAAAATTACGTTACGTCTTTGCGACAGCCATTTTATAATAAACATAAAGAAAAATTCGATGACAAAGAAGAATCGAACCCGGTACCTCTGGACTACCAGGCTTTACACTTTAGCAAATTGTTTCAAAATAAACAAAGCCCAAATCGACATACAAAGCATAAGGAAACAAATCGAAAGGTTATCTAGCGTAAAGGGTGGTAGAGAGGTTAACACGCTGGACTGGTACTCCAGAGGTACCCGGTCTCTTCCGCCAGCATTTCAACTTTTCTTTGTTCTTTGATCTTTGTATCAAGAATAAATAATAAATAAATAAATATCGGACAACCTCACACAAATCGACCTAGTCCCAAATTAAGCTCAAGAAGGCTTGTGTTATGGGTACTAGACGACGATATAGGTACTTATATAGACAAAAATATATTTAAATACATAGAACAACCATGACCCAACCACAAATATTCGAGTTCATCACACAAATATTTGCCCCAGCCGGGATTCGAATCCTGGACCTCCGGCTCAGTAGGCAGGTGTCTACAAACCGAGCCAAACGCGTCGTCAAAATCATCAATGGTTAATATAAAACTTGTGCAGTGTACCTAATAAAAAAATACATGTTCAATTTTATTAACATTTCATAATATTTCAAAGGCAACTAAAAAACGGCTTAGAATGAAAAAACTCCGGCTACTTTAAAAATATTTTTTTATCAAACATGCAATGAAATATTATCTTTACGTTCCTTATAATAGGCTCGGAAGTATCGCTTTTTGGGCGCAACAACTCGAGAGGACTGTAAAGGGCTTTCATACTGCTTTTCAGGCCTAGGCCTGCAAAGTAACTTTTTTTTGGTTTCAACAACAAGGTCATTCACACAGTTGGCTGGTTTGACGAAAAGCAGGTTTTGTTTTTAAAGGTTGGTTGTAAGACTAAAATGTCATATTTGTCAATTAATAAAATGTTGTTCTTTGAAGTATATTTTTTTATTTCATTGTATGTTTGAGAAAAGCACAATACATGCCTCGTCGTGAAAACGGATTCCCGGCCTCGTATCACTATATATATCTACTTGGCCGGAAATCCTTATTTTCCCGGCCTCTGATGTAATGTACTATTAAATGCGAGCAAATTTAGACGGTGATGCAGTTTTCCTCCTTAAAAAGGGTATTTTATAAAGGCGTCTGAAAGTCTTCGCTCGGCAAAAAGATGAGGACCAAATAATTAATCAGAAATAATATTCCCTGCGAAGATTTTCATTAAATTTTTTACTTAGACTTTTGCAAGGAACGTTAACAATCCCAGCGTAGTTTTTAAAACTTTTTTCGGTATCGTACGAAGTGGAATAAAATCTGAATAAATTTAAAGTAAATTGAACCGGTGTGATGAAAAAGAGCAAAAGGTTTCGCTTCGTGGAAGTCGATTTTGGCGATGAAATAAGGAAAAACCGGTCAAGTGCGAGTCGGACTCGCGCACCGAGGGTTCCGTACAAACACTTTTCATCCTTAAGTGGTTAAGTTAAGTTTGCACCTGGTATGTATAGCGCCCCATACAAATGAGGTGCAAAGTTAACGCAACCAACCCGTTTGTTGTATGGGAGCCCCCCTTAAATATTTATTTTATTTTATTTTTAGTATTTGTTGTTATAGCGGCAATAGAAATACATCATCTGTGAAAATTTCAACTGTCTAGCTATCACCGTTCTTGAGATACAGCCTGGTGACAGACGGACGGACGGACGGACAGCGAAGTCTCAGTAATAGGGTCCCGTTTTTACCCTTTGGGTACGGAACCCTAATAAAAAGATTTGTTGTCAGTAAAGTCGATAATTTTACGTGATTGTGTATGCCGGTCTATGGAGTGGAAGAGAGATAGATGCATCACAAGCCAAATGCTTAGGCTGATTGTGTCTCTATCACTTGTTCCGCGCTCTCGCTTGCACGTTCGGCTCAGGCGGAGTCATGCTTTTTCGAGCGTGTAGCCGACGTTCATCGATTTATAAGACGTTATCACGTTTATATTTTGTAAGACATATTTAATTATTGTACCTAAATATTAAGTGGTTTGCACTCAAGTGACGCAGACGACGACAAAGACGTGACGATGTTACCGCGCCGTTTTACGGGCAGCAGTCCCCGATGAAGAGCTCCATACGAGTTCGAAATATGTTGGGCCGTTCCTGAAATTTTCACGTGACTCGCTTACAATAACCTTAAAACAACTCTTACGCGTCCCTCAAGTTGCATCAACTTAGTTGCATCAACTTGCCTCAAGTTTGACATTATTCTACATAATACAGCGGTAGTAACTATGAGTTTTAATGTGTTAAGATAGCATGCGGATTGTGATACAAAGCGCGCGATAGGCAAATTTAACACGCTGCTTTCTAAAATATTACTAAAAAACGATTAAATATAACTAAAAAATATGCTCTTCATTTTATGAATCACTTAATTCATAAAGAGAATTTACGATTAAGATATACCCATGATGCAAAAAAGAAAAATATCCATTCTCAGAGAATAAATAATACGCGTGGGATTCGACATGTGTTTTAATCGATATGCCGCAGAGCGCGTGAAATGGGGCGTAATGTCTTTACTACACAAAAAAGATAAATTAAAAAGCGGCACTACTGTAGTGTCGTCCCTTTCTAATCAATCTAAGAAAACGGGGATGACACTACAGTATTGCCACTTTTTAATTTCAAAATTAAAAAGTGGCAACCTTGATAATATTTTAAAATAAATATTTACCAGCTGTTCTGATCGTGATACCGGGAAATATTTAAGTATTGTATGTTTTATTCCTAGGGCTCTGAAACTTACATAAAGTTACTTACAGCTCTATCGGGATATTGAGTTGAGAGTGACAGGTAATTTTCATAAAGATAAACAGCTTATCGATGGTTTACCGCTATGCTCCAAAGTTGCTCTAAGGTTCGTAAGGCCTTGAAATGAAACAAACTAATTACTCAATTCCTTTCCTATTTATTTTTATAGGATCTTTGAAACTTCAGTCATCGTTGTATTTTTCTTCAGTGCGTACCTATTTCAGAATTATTTCACATCTTGTCTCAAATCGCAAACACCGCATTTTTATTACAGTTAAAGGCGATAAATATATTGACAATTTCAACTGACTTTTTGAAGTGAATAATACTTTTTCCCGAGTTCTAGGTAGTAACATAGCTATTTCATGCTTTCATTGCGTGCAGTCGAAAATAATTCGAAAGAACTAATTTTCCGCGAGAATTTTGTCAGTTTCGAGTAGTTTTTGAAACAAAAATTATCAACGAAAAGTTCAAACTGTAGGTTTCGAAAATATATACCAATAAATCCCAATAGCCCTGTTCTAGGTAGTAACAATAAAATGTTAAGAAATATGTTTGATCATAGAGAAACATTTCTAAAACAATCAGCATTTTAAAAGGAATAAGGCCTCTTAATACTGTAACCCCACCATTCATATTTGCAGTCTGTTTATAATATTATCGATACAAAGTTCATAATGTTCAAATAAGTAGATGGCGTTATTATCAATAATCGCACTGACCCTAATTGACAGAATAATTTCAACAAAACGATGACTGCAGGCAAAATCTAATAACACAGGCGACATAATTACCATATAACGTTGCTAATAACGTTGTTTCGAGTATGATATTCTGTATCAAATTGTGTATTTCAATTATGTACTGCGAGAATGCAAACAATCGTGTTAGAATTCAATACTGAATTTTCAATACCGTACGAATTATTATTGGCATCACACGGAAAACAATGCAACGGACAAGAAAATTTACGTAGTCATTAATTTAGTGGTCTTACAGAATTCAACAGACCATATAAACAGCTAGAAACAATTTATTAAGAATTTAAGTTATTTTCTGAAATAGTGACCCCTCTCCAAAGGAAACTGATTTTCCATATAATTTTAGAGTTTAATAGAGTGATTTATGTAGGTTTAATTATAGTATAGATATTACTATTATTTCTGCAATCGGTAAGCTTTAATTTTATAATAAACAAAGCTCATCGCTAAGAGGTCATTATTACGAACATTATTATTATAGTCATGGGAAAGGCCAACTTTAAGCCCCATCAGGGTATTGTATGATGTGGTCAAAGTTCCGCAATATATTCGTACTAGCGTCCCGCCCGGCTTCGCACGGGTGCAATCCTGATTCTAACTCTACTATACTATATTATGCATGTATTATGCCTATAGACCTTCGTTTTAGATCACTCTATCTGGGTGGATCAACTTTTTCTTGCTGTTATTCTGTCCGTGACCCAGGGGATAATAGTGATTAAATTTCTAAGAAAAGTGTTGATAATTGATATTAGTGGTATTGTCAGGAGATAGTCT
This sequence comes from Apotomis turbidana, assembly GCA_905147355.2. NCBI lineage: Eukaryota > Metazoa > Arthropoda > Insecta > Lepidoptera > Tortricidae > Apotomis > Apotomis turbidana. The sequence continues at coordinate 16,028,172 of LR990301.1, read as the reverse complement.
ACATAAGAATGGGCTTATAATTAATAAATAAATATCAGACAACCTCAGACAAATCAACCTAGTCCCAAATTAAGCTCAAGAAGGCTTGTGTTATGGGTACTAGGCGACGGTATACATACTTATATAGATAAATAAATACTGAAATACATAGAACATCCATGACCCAGGCACACATATTCGTGTTCATCACACAAATATTTGCCCTAGCCGGGATTTGAACCCGGGACCGTCGGCTCAGTAGGCAGTTGCTTAACCACTGCGCCAACCGCGTCGTCAAAACTGCTTAAATTACAAAGATTTTGCTAAATATAACCACGGAAAATCGTTGTTTTAAAAAGTGACCTAGGGGCATCACCATGGCTATTAAAAAAAACCTATCCAAATCCGTTGCGTAGTTTTAAAGATCTAAGCATACATTAGGGACAGGCAACAGGATGTAAATACCTAAGCAGCTAAGCCACTTCATGACCTAGTTACATATATAATGCCACATTTATAAAATCCCGAAAGTCATTTATTTTTCCATAAACAATAAATTTAATAATGTTCCAGGGAAAATACAGTTGTAATTTGAAATGAGTTAGGTCAGAAAAGACTTATCTACTTCGGCCCTTTTAAAAACGAAAATTTTACTGCACAAGCGTTAAGGTAGGTTCTGTAATATCATTCTCTAGTTATAAAGGAGATTGTTAAAGTTGTATGGGGTCGTTCGGAAATGCCATTTTGCCTAAGGGTACGTTCTGCTGTCAACAAGAATTATTAATTGTATAGGCGGGAGTTCAGTTATTATTTATAATGCCGGTTCGGGCGTATAAATGATAAATTATAAGTTGGGAATTCTGATTTTGTGGAGATATGGTGAAAGCTGAGGTGTCGTGAAATATTTAAACCAATTGGTTACATATTTATTATATCCATAGGAGAAACTAAGGCCGTTGTCATGATTGGTCAAGTGAGCAAAGCGTATCAGTTTCGGCTTGGCCAAAAATTCTTTGGTGTCCGAATTCGTATACCGGAATTTGTCCGGTCGTTCGGTTCATCGGATGGCCAGCTATTCTCACTTTTGTGACCAGTATGTCTAGCATGACTATGACACGCGACCCTTTGTCGCGCGATAAAAGCTACCTGTCACATTCCTTTCAATACCGTGCGAGCAAGACAGCTGATGCTAACTCACACGACAAGCGAAGTCACGTCAAGATTTGCTAGGTTCGATAATTGTATAGTTTTTTCGACGACACAGTTTTTCAAAATGTCGGGTATATGGGGGAGAAAAAGAAAAAATACTCATACCTATTACAGCCATTTAAAAAAATGTTACTACATCTCAATAGATATCGTTACATTGCAAACCACAAAAAAAAGAAAAATGTTGTCTGTTGCCATTATCTGAAGCCAGTGATATTCTTCACGACGTGTATTGTGTCCAGGAACGTCCCCAGTTGCCCGCGTTGTCCGCATCGGACATCGCGACACATTTTAAATTATAGGTGTCCTATTGTCACAGATAATACTAAGATCCAGTACCGTAACTGCGGTCATTTATACTCATAGTTGCGGTACAGTACGGGATAATAGCGCTATAAAAAGCTGTCGTATGGCAAATAATCAACATACATCATGTATATGCATAGTAATATATTATGTCAACAACCTATTTCAAGGCATGGTAAATAAAATTTTATTCAATCCTTCTACTGAGTGTTAATTACTTCTATTCTATGACGTGTAATCATTATTGTATGGAAAAGTACCTACACTAAACGCAGTTTTTCATGATCAAAATGACAGATTATTTAATTTTCGATGTATACATCGCATTGGTCTTGTAGTTATGATGAAAGCCATTGTTAGTGCTCCGATGAAGTTAGGGAATTTTTGATTTTTAGAGCAATCTTATTGTAGTTAATCTCATAAAAGCTTTCTATTCCTTAATAAACTGACGAACTCTCATAATAAAAAAATATCGTGTTTATAGTTGAACTTCTGTTTAGTAAAACTCTTGTGTCTACCGTTGCTGTTGTGAGGTGTTGCAATTTATATCTGATATTTTGTAGCGGAGAACGGAACCATTTTTAAAAAGAAACTGAAATAGATCTGTATTCGAGTTGACAGCACGAAATGGCGGAGGAAATCTGGTCATACGTTACAAATACAAATACTCTTTATTGCACACCTCCAACATCAAGGAATATACAACACAACATGAGATACATTAAAATAACAGGCAGAGGTAAACAACAGGCGGTCTTATCGCTAAATAGCGATCTCTTCCAGACAACCTTTAGGTAGCGGAGTAGTTGAAAATTAATGTTTGAAGTTAGTAAGTAGGTGGTGCATAAAAATAATAGGACTAAATGAACGACTACCATAGAAGACAAAAATAATAAACATACATAAATAAAAATATACAGATATACTTACTACATAAATACTTAGACATAATAAAATATCATACGTTGTGTGATGGTGACTCTTTTTAACCCTCGTCGTAAAAGAGGGATGTTGTAAGTTCAACATGTGTTAAACTCTTGGTCTGTCTGTGGCATTGGAGCTCACAAACGGATGGAACATTAAGAAAGCAGTTTTTTAATAACGCAAGCATTGTCTGTTGAGACAGTTCTTTAGTTATGTTTGGTAAATATACCTGCAACCGTTTCCAAGATATATTCGGCATTGATTCGAAGAAGTGACAGGATATTGGCCAATTCTGAAGCTAAGAATTCTAAATTTTGTAGTTATGTTCAGGTTTATCACACTCATTATATGAGGGCCTTATGAAGAGCAGCAACTTGTATCTTGTAATCCATACTAATATTATAAATGCGAAAGTGTGTCTGTCTGCCAGTTACCTCTTCACGCTTAAACCGCTGAACTGACTTAGATAAAATTTGGTATGAAGATAGTTTGAGACCCGGGAAAGGACATAGGATACTTTTCATCCCGAATAAATTTAGTGTTCCCGTGGGATGCGCGGGTAACACCGCGGGGCACAGCTAGTTTATTATAAATCGTTACGCAGAAGTTTCTGTCTGAGCTTGATCCTCCTTAAATTTTATAATCGTGATACAGAAAATCAGGTATATGGAATCAAAGTCCCCGCTGTTACACTTTTTAATTGTATGATGTTCGAATGTACAGCGATTCTAAGTATTCTAAAAATAAATTTTGGGAAATTGACAAATGTCATTCTTAATCCGGTCAAAAGTATAAACTAAACGTGGTATAAAAAATTGGGCAAGTGCGAGTCCGACTCGCGCATGAAGGGTTCCGCACCATAATCTGTAACAAGTTTGTAGTATGGGAGCCGCCCCCCTAAAATATTTATTTTATTTTATTTTTAGTATTTGTTGTTATAGCGGCAGAAATACATCATCTGTGAAAATTTCAACTGTCTAGCTATCACCGTTCTTTAGATACAGCCTGGTGACAGACGGACGGACGGACGGACAGCGAAGTCTCAGTAATAGGGTCCCGTTTTTACCCTTTGGGTACGGAACCCTAAAAAACAAGGTATGACACTCCGGTAAGCAAGACTTTCTACGGTGTCACTGATAAGTTGCCGCTGGGAACAAAAAAAACGAAGGATGAAAATGTTTACCGCCAGTCGTACAAAACATTATTTTATGCATTACAGTCTGACCAAAGCGGAAGAAGAAGAAGCGGTGGTAGCCTAGTGGTTAGGGCATGCGACTTTCAATCCGGAGGTCGCGGGTTCGAACCCGGCCCGTAACAATGAGTTTTTCGGAACTTATGTACGGAATGTCGTTTGATATTTACCACTCGCTTTTCGGTGAAGGAAAACATCGTGAGGAAACCACCTAAGCCCAATAAGGCCTAGTTTCCCCTCTGGGTTGGAAGGTCAGATGGCAGTCGCTTGCGTAAAAACTAGTGCCTACGCCACATCTTGGGATTTAGGTAGCCGACCCCGATTGAGAATTTATTCTCTACAATATGGGACAAAGGCTAGGAGGATGACAGTCTGACCAAAAAGAGTAGAAATTAAAAAGTGGCAATACTGTAGTGCTCGGGTGCTGTGTAATGCTCGGGATTTGTCTACGAGATCGAATCAGAAATGAGGAGATTCGTAGACGAACCAAGGTCATCGACATAGCAAACCGGGTAAGCAAGCTGAAGTGGCAATGGGCGGGACACGTAGCTCGAAGGACCGATGGCCGTTGGGGCAGAAAGGTTCTCGAGTGGAGACCACGTACCGGCAAGCGCAGTGTAGGACGACCACCCGCAAGGTGGACGGACGACCTGGTTAGAGTTGCGGGGACTCGCTGGATGCGGGTCGCTGCTATCCGGCCCATGTGGAAATCTATTGAGGAGGCCTGTGTCCAGCAGTGGACGTCCTATGGCTGAAATGATGATGATGATGATGAATACTGTAGTGTCGTCCCCGTTTTCTTAGATTGATTAGAAAGGGACGACACTACAGTATTGCCACTTTTTAATTTCTACTCTTTTTGGTCAGACTGTCCACTTTCTTTGACAAAATTTTATCTCGTCGCAAGAATTGATTTTATTAGATTCATACAGGTAACTAGGGAATCGGGGAGTATTATGATACATCACTGCACTGGCAACACAGGAACAGATTAACAGAACCAACCAACCAATCATAGTGTGATGTCGACGAATGTCCACCTGTCATTCCACTCAGTAGCACACCTTGTTCTCTTATACCGTGAAATCAATAATACAAAATATTAGATAAATAAATACTTAATACTAGTATTAACAAAGATAGTGCCGCTTCATAATCATATCAACAAAATGATTCACAAAGAAAAACCCATCTAGTTTTCCCTCTCCAAATCCTCAGTATTTTCCGGGATTTTGTAGTGATAAGGGTAGATGATGGATCGAGCCTAGTCATTAGGGTTCACAGCGGGGATTTATGAACTGTACCCTATTTTTTACTCGACTGCGCTAGGGATTTTTCTAGTGCGTTATCGTTTGATTTTAGAAACTCTTTTTCTTTATTCATACTGTCTATCTTTTAAAATGGCCCTGCCCGTTGGGAGCCCAAAATTTTGTCAGGATTCGGCAGAACGTTATTTCTAGTGCCATGATAAAGTTGTAAAACAAAGTTTAATTGATGTACATATTCTGCCATATTTTACATGCAGTACTAGTCATTTTTAAATTTTCATAAAAAATACTCAGGTTTTTTTCTTTCTCTTATAATCAGACAAAAGAAAGAGAAAAAACAAGTATAAACACACAAACTAAAAACTAAACTATGCTTTGAAACCCCACCTCAGCATAATGCTAACTCGAAAGCCAGCGCTGATGTTCCGGTGAGTTTAGTGGTAAAGCAGCTGCCGACCAAGCCGGCGGTCCTGAGTTCAAATCCCGGCAAGGGTAAATATTTGTATGATGAACTCGAATATTATGTGCCTGGGTCATGGATGGCATTTGTATTTAAGTATGTATTTGTGAGGAACGGAGCGTTTTCCCTCAGACACTCGAACGACGCCAACTGTCAATCGTTCATATAAGATTTGTAAGCTTATTTAATTCATTTTTTTATGTCATAGGGGGCAAACGAGCAAACGTATCGCCTGATGGAAAGCGATTACCGTCGCCCAACACCAGAGGAGTCACAAGTGTTTGCCTACCCGGAGGACGAAGATAGAATGCCTCTATGCTAGTAATTTCACCGGCTATCTTACCCCCCACACCGGAACACAACAATGCGAACATTGCTGTTTGGCGGTGGGTTAGTAGGCAAGACGGTAGTAACAATCCGGAGGGACCCTGCACGAGGCCCTAATTTGGGCTATTATTTCAATATATAATAGTATTTATCTTTATTAAGTATGTTTATCGTCGTCTAGTGTCCATCACACAAGCCTACTTGAGCTTACTGTGGGACTTACTCAATAGACTATTATTTATTTATCTATTATTAAAAAGGTGATCATGTCTACGCAGGCGGTGATCCCTTTCGGCGCAGACTGCACTAAAAAACATTTCACAAAAATACAAACACAAAATAGGGATTTCTATTCAGAAAAAGTCGTTTAAAATATGAAAACCGGCAATCACAAGCAATCATGCAACTGAAAAAGCTCATCGCTGCTTTTGTAAAAGCCTTCCCTTGGCAGATAATGTTGGTACACTGCGTGGCAAGAATAGTGGTCAACAAACCGCTTTAATTTTTAAACAGAATAAACTTGCAACTTCGTTCATGTGACTATTTTCATACCATATTAGGCTAAATAAAATTGAAATAAACACAATCCATTCATAAAAATACTATCGATGAATTTTCTGAGGTCTCTTAACCGGTGACTGTACCTTATGATAGGTTCCTCCTGGTTACTGATAAACGTTTTATAGAATGTTTAATTTTACAGAATTTTAATTTTAGGCATGTAGAAATGAAGCAACTAGTTGAAAAATTCGATACGTTGGCTGTCGATTCGATGAATTTGATATGGATGGCTTTGATAGCATAATTGGTAATGTACCTGTCTAGCCGTGGGAACGTGGGTTAAAATCCTACTCAAAGCATAAAAAAATAACAATTTTTGGCTACTATATAAACATTTAGTTTCTGCTAGCAGACGTTACAGCTTTAATAAAAAAAAAAAAATTCATAAATTATATTTGGTAACCTAAGGCATTCATTAGGTTTTTTGATAGTAATCCCAAAAAGTCGCGAAAACAAATGCTTTTGATGTGATGATGCTATAAAAAAAACTGAATTGCTTTGTCAACATGTTAACATACATAATTTCAAGCTTAAAATTACTGAAAAATCAGGCAGTGCTAAGTATTTTACGTTTCAGACATATTTAATTGCATATGAAACGGATTAACTTTACGTCGTAAAAGTCGAATATCGCTCGAGTTGTTTCGAATTGGTTCCCGATTCATCCTCAGTACTTATTAGTAAACAAACCTTTTATTACCAACAGACAGACGGACATGGTGAAATGGAAACGCGACAAAAAATATACATAATTAACGAAACTCACAAAATTTCATGAGAACCAGCTTAACAAAAATCGACCTCTAAAGTTGCGAGTAAAGCTGGAAACCTGGACAAGAGCGTTTTCTAAAAAGTCCTGAATCCCTGTTTCTTCCAAAGCTTGGCTTTGGATTCATCCTACTCTGAATCAATAACATTTTCAATGTAAAGAATAAAAAAAGTGTCCCAAAATTCGTATGGGAATTTTATTTTCCACAAGGTAACACTAATGAAAAAATAGTTCATAATATTCAAACGTGATGCAATGGGACGGACAAATTTAGGACACGTTTTTATGCTTCCCATTGAAAAGGCTTTCAGGGACACGACCTTCAAAGTCAAAGTCAAAGTAGTTTATTCTTCAATTTAGGCATAATTACAATGCACTTATGAATGTCAGCTGTTTTGCAAAACAGTAAGTATATTTTATACATAAAATTAAATTATTCTTCTTTGAAGTATACGACCAAGAAGAAGAAAAGGCTATCGATTTTGAGTATCAAGTTCTGGAAGATACAGATTCGGGTTTTTTTTGGAAAACGCCCTTCTTATATCGGAACATCCAAACATCAAGTGTACACCAATTTGAAAGGGAGATGCATAAAAAGGCTCGATTAAAAAGGAATTTAATCTGTTATAGCTTTACCAGTTTTACTGTAAACTTACGATGCTATTGACTACAAACTGTGTAGTTAATAGCACCTGCCTACTGAGCCGGCGGTCCTGGGTTTGAATCCCGGCCTGAGCAAATAAATGTTTCTGTGATGAACTCGAATAATTATTGTTCCTGGGTCATGTATGTATTTATATAAATTATGTATATCGTCGTCTAATACTCATAGTACAAGCTTTGCTTAGTTTGATACTAGGTCGATTCGTGTAAGATTGTCCCGTAATATTTATTTATTTATATATTTTCACGAACGCCAGTGTACGCCACTCTGTGGAAACCACAACGGAGTTTTTCGTAACTTTTGTTCGTTTATCTCTGACTCGTGCCAAAACTACTAAATAATGGCTTTTTGATAACTTTGGCCCGCGGGTAATTAGGGAAGGGCATCACGAACGTCACTAATAGTTTAGCAAACTACTTTAGTAGCGTAGCGTTTGATAATAAATATACAGAAGTTATGGGCTTAGGTAGTTACGCGGCCAAATTTGACACGGCAAATAAGATTTGGCCTAGATTTGTCGGCGTTTTCGACAATCCGTGTATACTAGACTAGAAGTAACCAACGCGCGTGATATTTATGAAATACTAGCTGCGCTCGCGAACCCACTTATCCCACGGGAATACTATATGTAATTATAAAAAACGGTTTAAACTCACGTAAAGACTATAATCTTAATTATAATATTAACCGTTTTTTATAATTATTAAAGATGTCTCATGATAGTTTTAATAACATTAAAATACTATTTTTGTTAGTCCAGGATATTATCAGCTACCTCCATACATTTTTTTTGTGTAATCTGTATTTCTTTTTTCTTGAGGTGTGCAATAAAGAGTATTCTATTCAAAATTTTATCAAAATTGGTCAAGCCGTTTGAGCGTGAAAAAGTTACAAACATACAGACACAAACTTTCAGCTTTATAATATTAGTAGTGTGATCTATCCCAGTGTGTTACTTCAGCTTGGCAATCGGGTAGCTGGACATCCACTTATGAACCACCCAAGTAGCAAACAAGAAGCGCTTATACAGCCTTTATTCAGCTTGAATTAGCAGTAAAAGGGCTGTATAAACGCTTCTGTAGCTTGTTTTGCTACTTGGGCATTTACCCGACTACGGGAAAACAAACAAGATGGTTACGACTTTTTCTTCCACGTGGATGACGTACGTCACGCAGTGTAGTGTAGTGTAGTGCTCTCCCAACGAGTTATTACATCGTCAACAACACCAAATCTCGGATTCGGATTCCATAATTCTACGCTACTGGAGCGCCCTCTTTATGCGCATTAGCCGTACTCTAAGATGCGAGTTTTACACGCACGATCCCCAGTCCCCATTGCTTTACAGCAAGTTCAAGTACCGCTTTTTAATTCGATACTTTTATCGATTCTATTTTTAATGTAGAAATACTACATTTTTATTCATATTTTACCTCTGTGACAATATTTATAAAAATAAGAGAATCGATAGAAAGATTATATTAAAAAACCGTTTACTTTCTTTCTTCCTGCAGATTGAGATAGTAACTTTTGATTGGGTTTTTTGCTACGCCTGTGAAATCACTGGGTATGAAATTGGAAGTGAATATGTGTGTAGTCCGCAGGATGATCTTGAGATATTTAGATCGTGACAAAAATGAGCTTGCTACTTTTAAGGTTTGACTTCGTTTATCCAGTGTACACGCAAATTGGTTCCGTCAACCGTGAAAAGAATGGGTGTGTAATAATTCATAGAACAACAAATGGTATAACGTTCATCACATCGAATAACATACTATATAATTTCAACACATAGAATCGATCAATTGATAGAATTATCATTTCGTAGAAAATAAGTTCATATATTTTCATTTCTTATAACAACACTTGATATATTTTTTGTTTCGTATATAAACACTAAAATTAATGAACACTTAATATAATGAACATTTAATATAATAAACATTTAATAGAATAAACAAATAACATAATACATACTTAATATAATGAACATTTCATACAATAAACATTTAAGAGAATAAACAAATAACATAATACACACTTCATAGATTTTTTTGTCAAGAGAGAGTGACTATTTTGTATCATTTGTACGTGTTTATGAATTAAAATGTATAAAATCCAATTACTTGTTTTTTTTTTCCAGTACTCTGCCTTAGCTCCAAACTTAATACTTTCCTGAAAGTGGTTGGGTGGATTGTTCTTGTATGTAAACAGTATGAATACAAGCAAAACTTTTTTCGGTACGCAAAAAAAAAAATAACCTCGAAGGCCAGGCGGGAGCTCGCTACGCTTCGCTCCCGCCTGACCTTCTAACCTAACCCGGCCACGTCGGATCTGCTCTGAAAGGTTTTGCTCGCTCGCTTCGCTCGCTCGCTCGTATGTTTTTTTTTTCCAGTACTCCGCCTTAGCTCCAAACTTAATACTTTCCTGGAAGTGGTTGGGTGGATTTGTTTTTGTATGTAAACAGTAGGTATGAATACAAGCAAAACTTTTTCGGTACACAAAGGAAAAAAAAACCTCGAAGGCCCGCCTGAACTTCTAACCTAACCCGGCCACGTCGGATCTGCTCTAAAAGGTTTTGCTCGTTCGCTTCGCTCACTCGCTTGTTCAAATTTTGTAATTTAAAGAAAATACATTCTATTAAACGTACATTCTATGAAAAGTACATTCTATTAAACGTACATTCTATGAAAAATACATTCTATTAAACGTACATTCTATGAAATTATTGTTATAAGAAAAGTGAATTATATTAAACGTGCATTCTATCAAATGATTTTTATAAGAAATGACTTTCTATCAATTGTGCTTCTACGAAATAACGATATATGAAATAAACATTCTATGAAACGTTGTTATACAATCTGAAAATTCTACCAAACGTATGTTCAGTCATATTAAAGTATGTTAATTGTTTTTCTATGAAATGAGACGCACCCCTTTTTACCGACTTCCAAGAAAGTAGGAGTTTTTATAATGTTTGATTGTATGTTTTTTCTGCGTTTTACATTACCATCGGATCAATGAAATTCTACTTACTACATTCAGGTTATCCGAAAGACATCAAGTTGTAGAAATACGAAAACATGTTGTTAAACATGGTGCAACAAACAATATTGTAGTTAGCTATCTACAGCTGGTAGACTTGTAAATAAAATTGTAAAAGTGTGCTTAAAGAACACATTGCTTTTATTTTTTTACAAAATGCACTTTAAATAATAGTTTATTTGTTTGATTTTGTGTGTTTTGCTTGATTATTTCATTTTAATACAGTGTTTAAATATAGAAAACTACTAAATAAAAATAAAAAGCTAAGCGAGATGCGTAATGCATCCTCATAAAAGGCCTCCACAATTTATAAAAGGTACGGCGTTAACAAAACATTTTTCCTGTCCCCGAACCTATATTAAACCCTCCCTAATTATCCCTCAAAAATAGCAACCCCTTAAAATAAACCCCGAATACCTGCCCTAGTTAATATCGGACGAAACTTTTTTAATTTGGATCCCAGCCAGGGCCCATCGATTGGACTGACCTTGTGGATTTTGAGGTTATATATTTAACGTTACCACACCACATTATCATTTATACCTTACAGTTTATATTCGAGAAATGTTTGAGGTAGGTAAACATTTGTGTCGGTAATACATCTAGGAAAAGCAGCCTTGTAGGTGTGTTTGTGCGTGCTAGTTATCGGAAAGGGAGCAGGTTATTCCTCAAATAACGGATAAATTATATACATCTATTCTTCTTCTTCCTCGCTTCCTCACGACTGAGGGTCGTGATCATTTAAGGCCGGTATCCCTTTCATCAAACTCCACTCCACTCGGTTTTCCGGCTTCCGAATTGACCTGTAGTTTCCTGTCGGGCTTCTTTCATGGCATTGGTCCATTGGGTCGGTGATCTCCCATGGGCCTTTTTTCATTTTTCCTTCCATTACATAAGTACATCTATATTACAAAACATAATATGAAACAAACAAATAACTACCTAGTGGTGGTGGTAGTGCTGGTGCATAGTTGCACACACACGCACACCTCGTGTTACCACCAGCCGAAAGAGAGCCTGTTTTTTTTATTTAACATAACTTGAACTGTATCTGGGCTGTTTAGCCCTCACTACAAGTGTCGGACTTTGTGTGGGAGTATTAACCCGCTAATGGAATTATCTCCATGCCACAAGAGTGACGTTGGACGTGGGAGGTTGACGCGGGCGCACTGGGCGCATGGACTGCGTCGTGAATAGACTGAACCAGGTCAGCCTGACTTAGAGAGTCGAGTTATGATGGAGAGAAACATGCGAACTAGGGACCCCGTCGGCGAGGATCATCTGAAGTACCGTCGGAAGAGTCCTCGGCGACCATCGCTTGGATGGTTTCCGTGATCTCATCGTCCAGGTCGGATAGTACGAGTACTTGCTTCGGACGTTCGGGTAAACCGACCTCTTTGCGATAAATGCTACCTGTCAGTTTCTTTACGGTGTGAGCAAGACAAACGATGCGGTCGCACGACAAGTGATGTATGGCAAGATAATTATGTTAGTAGCCCTACTGAACAAGCTTGCTAACCACTCACCTAATTCTCGTAACATAACACCTTTAGGTAGGATAACATAGGTAAGGACGAGTAGTACATGGCTTTAAGTATGTTTGGGACAAGTTTGTGTTAAAAGGGACGGTCAATATTCGAACGAGGATTCTCTGATTCTAACTCGTTGGTTACCTATCTGATACACTAATTTTCGTTTCCCATCTGTAGGTAACGTTTCGCCAATTTTTTCTAAAACCATTAATTTTTCATAATAATTATAAAATAAACCTAACCTAACCTAATAGATTCTTTAAAACGGTGTTTATAAAATCCTGAAAATATTACGGGTTTTAGCTAAAAAATAGTTTCGGACAAATGAAAATTTGGTGAAACATTACAGATGGGAAACAATGTTTTGGAGTTGAGTTGGGATACACAACCGTACACAAAACATGTAAGGTTGCTCCTCACCGCGAGCATTCGCCTGTAGTGTACCTTAACTATATTTTTATTCAGTTATGTTACAAAGGCTCTCATCACAATAATGAAATGAAATGAAATGAAATGACATAATTTATTCAGTAAGTAGGCCACAAGGGCACTTTTACAAGTCAGATTGTGAATCTACCGGCATTTCGCAAGAGGAGACCGCTGTTGAGAAGAAAGCCGAAAGAAACTCAACAGTAAGTCATTTTTTCGTAAATAATACTTAGAACAATTACATTACATTAGTGTTATAACTAAATATTACATGCGTACATATATAGATAGAGATATAGAATAGCCCCAAGCAAGGTAGCTTTCAAGTGTATGCTGCGTAAGCATCTGCTGGAACAAGAGCTCGAATAGTTCATCCATCATCCCATGTTGTAGACTTTCGTATATATTTATATATATATTATATTATGTATATATCTGTATATTTATTATATTATAGTGTGTAAATGTAGGTATATGTATTTTTGTATAAACAGTAATATAATATTTTGTATTTACTTGTACTCTAGATCCTCTCTGTACCATCAGATTTCTGATTTGCACCCACTTCTAGTATCTCTGTTTGGCCCTATGGTTGACTGGTAGAGAATGCCATTTGGCATTAAGTCCGCCATTTGTATTGACTTTTGTTCTGTGCAATAAAGTTTAAATAAATAAAAAAAAAATAGAATAAAGAAGAAAACAAGAAAAACATACCATGTATAATTGGCGGCCAAGACTCACATACTCATAACGCTTTCGGTGTAAAAAAAGTTAACAGATCCCAGGATAAGCCAAGCCCCTAAGCCCTGACTTTACTAACCCTGGTTTCAAAAGTATGGCTCCATCTGGCTTCAAGCCAAATGTATGGCCTGTCCATTTTATAGATAAGACTAAAATATTGGACAGGACATAACTGATCTATGAAACGGCCAAGCCATACTTTTGAAACCAAGGTATATAGTTAGTAAAACCAAGGTGCGGGGGTGGGAAAGCAATGATACTGGCGATACTGTGGCCCTGGATTATTATAGGCTACTTAAAAACGAAACTGCACGGGTAAGACCGTGCACAGCTAGCGTAGTAAATAAGCAAAATATTTCATAGCTTCCGTTTTTTCTTAAGATAACGTTTTATCTATTTTATAAGTCCCAGTGAAAGACCTTTATCGTAAATACCCGATATTGTTTATACAGCGAAAAACTTGTAGTTTCTATATCGAAGATAAAACTTTTACAGCAAATATTTTACGAGGCAAACAAAAAAGAAAATCTAACTTTAACACTTATCCAAGAGAAAGTAACACTTATCAATAAGTTCAAGGAAGAGATGATACGAGAGAGGTCGTTTAAATAAAAATTTGCAATACCTATTCGTTATACATTCTTTACCGGTGTTAGAAAGAAAGACATACTCCTTTTTCTTATTCGCACTCGTAGCCAATCATAGCAGCACAAACGTTGGGTCGGTCGGTCGTATTATCACGTCCTAGTTATAACCAATAGGGTCAACTACTAAACTAACTAAATAATTGCGCTGGCTCAGCGACCCAAAATGAGTCTTGCTTGGCCTCCGTCACTAGAGCTCGCCACTATACCCGATCCTGCGCAATCTCTCAAAGTACCGCTGGATAGATCTGGTAGAGAAGGATCTGCGGGAGCTCGGAGCCACAAACTGGCGAGGGTCAACAACAAAACAATAAAATACAATTAGTTCTCAAGAACTTTTCATTCGCATAATTATCATTTCGTTCAGTGCTTTAGCATACAATGCATTTGGGTTATTGCTTGGCGTCAAAGATTTTAAGTGATAAATAGAAAAATCGAATGTTCGTATTTTTTTCACAGGTAAACCATACAGATGTGGATCTATCATTTAATACACAAGTCTATGAGTATTTCACTAAATACAGCCTACCTTTGGAGAAATAAAAACAAACCAGAATTCATCTCATATAACCGTTTCTTAACACACAAATATCCAGGTTATTTGGGACAGTATTCATAATGCATCTTTTCAAAATATCATAGACATAATAATACTTTAAAACAACCTTGCTCTCTTATAGAGACACTATAATATACTAGCGTTTTTTGGGCATCGGCATCTTACCGGAGAGTCGCATCATCGTATTTGCGTAGGCGCTGCTAAGACGCCAAACGCTCGATAAACGCCATTGGCGATGGCGATGGCGTTACGGCGACGTTTCGCTGACACACAGTTGCATTGATTCCGACTCTCAGAAGACGCTAGTGTGTGGTCCTTCTTAATACTTTAGGCTTAATACCGTAGGTTAGAAGTATCGCGTTTTTATGATATCTTCAAATACGTTCTGATGCTCATTTGATGCCCTACTACCAGAACCAGCATAATCCGAAAAGATATGGAAACAATGGGAGTCAGCTCAGATTTAACACCAAATAGAGAACGTAGCACAAAATGATAAGGTTAGTTAACCATAGTTGAAATGAGGACATGCTAGAATGATGATGATCCCTTGATTCAAGTTTCGAATAGGTATCTTTACCTCTTACAATACTCTCTCGAAAATCATCTCTGGCAAGGGTATCGCAAATACTCCCACAAATGTAACGCCAAGTTAATGTTTTGATAAGTTTGTCTATTTCCATTGTGCTAGTAAATTGTTGGTGACTTTAATATTAATAACTGCCAAGGCTGTCTGGTAAGGATTCACATAGGTCGACTTGGCTACTCCAAACCTAATTGGCCAAGTTGAGGTCTTAAGTGAAGTTCTCAACGTAACTGTTTTGGATTTCGAGACCAGGGGCCTATGGTGTTTGCGTTTATCACGTAATACATAAGTGACAAAGCATCTGTCACTCACACTCGCATCTTGTCAAAACGTGACAGATGCTTTGTCACTTATTTATCGCGTTATAAAAGCAACCATAGTAGGCCCTCAGGGCGTTAATTCGAGTATACTTTGAGATAACTCCAAATAAGCAATGTCTCAAGTATATCCCATACATATCACCTTTAACTGTCATTTAAATACATATATATATATATCTATGGCATCGCATGTAAGTGAGGTGCTTTAACACGACCGGGTTGGCGAAGTGGCGATATACTAGATATATCGCCACTTCGGAGATCTCCGCGATAAATTACAGATGATATAATAGAATTAGAAGCCATTTTTTAAATTTCACGATTGTTAAAATTTTCATTTCGATTTGAAAATTAGGTATCAGAAAAACGATTTAGAGAGATATTAACGCCATAAAATGTATTTATTATCCTTTGTTTTTCTTGGTTATTACAAATTTTATAAACAACTAAAACTCGTAAATCCACGCTCAGTAAATAAAGAAACTTAAAATGAGTGTTAAATTATTTAGCCCGATACGGGAAGGGTATAATTACACCTTAAACTAAAATAATTCGCATTGTACGTTTTTTTTCTTTTATCAGCAAAGTAATATGGAGTTCTAACGGGTATGAACATTGTCTAACGGATCGTGAGTGTGCGTTAGGTATAAAAAAAGGTTTTGTAAGCAACCTTTATAACTCTTAGAAAAGATTATCCAAGTTAATTTCTTCTGCACTAGGGCATAGCAGTTTATTGTTTTAACATTCGTTATTATTTTCTAACAGATTTGTCGAGGGATTATGTCAGCGCAATACGAAACGAGTGAAAAAAATCTCACTCCCTGAAAAGATTATACAAGTGACTTTTGGCAAATAAAATGTGTTTGAAACTATGGAAAGTAATGACAGTTTTAATTTATAACAGATTTATCAATAGCTTTATTTTATATAAGCAATCGAATTTCTAAATCGTTCTCTAGGCCACAAAATTTTACGCAAAATTGTCAAGTTGGCGTAGTGAACTCATTATTATAAAAGTAATCTAAAACATAGAATTCTAACCAATTCATCCACGGGAAAAAAAAATTACTTTATCAGTTGTACGCGACATTTAAACTTGAGCGTCAAAGCCTTCCAATTCTGAGCATTGAACGGCTTTGACGCTCGAATTTTATTGAATGTATTATTCCATTCTCTGCATTCCAATTAGCCGTACGTTCAACATACAGACATTTTTTTTTCTTATAATATACAAAGGTAAGAATATTTTAGTAGTCAGTAGTATAATTTTATTTTTTTGTTTATTTTACTTACCGATTTTTTTAATGCCTGAAGATAAGTTATACTGTCGGTTGATCTCCAATCTCCATTCGCCGCTCGCACTATTTGAACGTATGAAGCAACTCAATGAGTTTTACAATCGAAATATCGTTTCAGCGGTGCGCGGTCGACGAGGCGAATAACGTTAATCTTCTCACATATCTGTGAGAGCCATACTCGCCTTAAAAAATATTAATTTTGCATTTCAACTGCAATTTTTCAACCCTTGGGTCGCTATGAGTCACTGGTAGAAACCCGCTATCCAGATCAATTAGGTTGTAAGACGAGGGCTACAGGGTACAAGGGTACAGTAAATAATACAAAAATTTGAAGTTGTCATTTATTTTAAGAATCAATTAAATAAATCATTCATTCATTCATTAACATCGTAACGTAATATTCTAAAAGTAAATAATGTAATGTATAATACGGGATGACTAAGTTTAAGTCGACAATCTTTTTTTATATAAAGCGATTACTAGTATGAAACGCATTGTACTAACACAACGCGACTACGTGATCATAGTTAGTTTGCGCAAAAAAACATAATTAAACTCGAATAGCGCAATCACGCGATTATAACTACTACGGCTAGTATAGCTTTGCTAATCGCGTAGTCGCGTTTTATTTAGGACGATCCCTAAATTAGAATGTAATTGAATAACATAAAACATATGTTTTACTTCTCCTGCTCAAAAAGTTCGTTATTTTAGCTTGTGAAGTGGGGCTAAAATGGTTTTAGCCGGTTTAAATGGAAACCATATAATAATTCTACGAAAATAAAAAAGATCTTCCAAAACCAAGAAGTTTCTGCAGTTAATGTGGAGATTTTTCTATTCGGACCTACTAAAATTACACTCAAGAATGTTCAAATATTAAATGAAAATTAATTAAAACATCATAGTTATAGTTTTTTGCTTAAATCGATACATCAAAATGGTAATCTTACTACTCTGAATAAAAAATAGTCATAGAGATAGGTTTTTGTTACTACTACAATTAGAAAATCAAAAATATTTAATCGTGACCATGAAAAAATTACTTTAAAATATTTGAACATTCTGGTAACATAACCAATGATCGTTATCAACATTTTAAACATTATATATAGCACAAATTATGGTTTTGTACTGTAAAGAGGTGTAATCCTAAGAAGATAATTAGGTATTTAATGAACATAATATTGTATTTGTTTTTTCTGCCAACCATACTCTTTGCTACGAAAAGTACACATTGATAACGTTTACACTTCGACATAACAATTTTAATTTTTATGTTATTTTTTTATTTCCTCGCAGTCGAAGTGAAGAGCGGTGAAAAGCTCACTTCAATTATTTTTTATTAAAGCAGTAACGTCTGCAAACGTAAACCAAATGTTTACAATGTAGCGAAAAATCCTGTCCGCAACATTAAATTTATCAATTTTTCACTTCAATGTAAACATTTAGTTTACGTTAGCAGACGTTACTGCTTTAATAAATAATAATTATTTCGGGTGTAGCACATCGTTACCTACTAACAAATTTAAGACGATATGGTGCCGACGATAAGGTCTAAATCTTTACGGTAGATGCGCTACGATGCCAACCTAAGGCATGTTGAAGCAACTGGTTGAAAGATTCAATGGCTCTGACATCTGGTTCGTGGTCCAGTTGGTAGGACGCCCGTGTTGGCCCGGAAAGCCTTTGGAAACGCAGGTTCGCATCCTGTCCGAACCTTTAAATTTTCAATTTTTCGCTTCATTGTAAACAAAAGCTCACTACGTTCGCTCGTCCAAATGATCACTTCGTATCACAATGACCCCTTTAGCCCCTTGTCAAACAATCTACTATTTTCATGATTTTACACATTATCCAGAACTTATCATCAGGGGTCGGACTTTCTTTCGCACGGTAAAACTAATGGAGAACTATGGAGCCGTTATTAACATTAAAATACAATTCATACTCATACTCATTCATCTATTTCATTCCAAACTGACTTTGTAGTTATTATGGTTAACATTCCCAAACATTAAATGACTAAAATTATGAATAATTTTTTTTTTTACAATATTCAAAACTCCTAATTTAACTCAATTTATTGTCAATATCATGAACTTTCTAGTCATAAATGGATATTTGATCGATAAAGAACCCAATTTACTCCAGAATTTGCAAAAAATTTCGTATTTTATCGTGGCGAAAAAAAACAATGCCTACACAAATTAAAATTGCGAATGAAATACACTTATGAGTATGATTATGAATAGTATTTTAATGTTAATATCGGCTCCATAGCTCTCCATTAGTCTTACCGTGCGAAAGAAAGACCGGCCCCTGCTTATCATTTGTGATTTATGTCCACGTATTTATTAATAAAACAACCAATTAATTAGGTTACTAAGCTACATTTGCAATTATGTAGTTACATTTAACCCTTTGAGCGCCAAGCGGCAACGCAATTCACCGTGCCACTGACGCCAAACCAAAAAAAAAAGTGCTCCAAAATCAACAGAGATTGAAAAACACAGATAGTG
Organism: Apotomis turbidana; assembly: GCA_905147355.2. Taxonomy (NCBI): domain Eukaryota; kingdom Metazoa; phylum Arthropoda; class Insecta; order Lepidoptera; family Tortricidae; genus Apotomis; species Apotomis turbidana. Next base: position 16,008,840 of record LR990301.1, on the reverse strand, counting down.
CTTTGAATTAGCATGTTTTTGACCATTGACATTTTTGACGTCAATAGGCGTCGTTGGCGTCAGTGGCACAAATTTCCGATGACGAGATTTGCCGTCTTTGGCGGTCAAAGGGTTAAATAACCATGAAATTTTCACAATGGAAAACTATAATCGGAAATTTATTTAGAAAGTCTCTGTCTTTTAGGTGCCTTTGACAAGTGTTCCGCTTCCGCATCCTCCGAATGTACCTGTTCTAGCACTGATACTATCTCATCGTCAGTAATATCACATGCTGCAATTCTATGTAATTCTATTTCAATGTCTTCATCCCTATCACTATCACCTTCGTCTATTATTGGTTCTCCAATGCATATTTTGTCAGAACAAAATATACACAGAGACGTGCATTTTAATCCAGACTTTTTGCATGTACAGTTCCCTTTACATGTTTTTTTACATTTGCATGCAATTATTTTCAGTATCGCTTCAGGTACTAAATTTCCAGTTGTTTGGACAGGAATTAATCCCGAATTATCTTGTTTCCATCCCCAGTTACGAGGGTCAAGCTTGTTACCATTCCATTGCTGCACTTGAAAATAAACACGATATACATGTTGTCTCATCGCCATAACTGTTGGTGGTAAAGATGCCAAGTCAATGGTACTTTTAGTGATCAGCTGACTAAATTTTTGATAACGTATAGTATTTAAATCATCAATACTACCACCACCGTATAAACTGCAGTAGAGTTCTTCACCAGCTTTTGAAATTTCTTCTGTGTTTGCATCGATTTTATTAAAAACACTCAGTGTTTCTTGCAGTGATTTACTTTTTTTAACGTTGTTCATTATTTTTTTTTTACCTTGCTTGTATGTTGCAGACGTAGTGTCACATCCAGACAATGCGTGAATTATCGGGACAAGGTGGTTAAGCGTGCTGTTATCTACGCTTGAACCATCGTAATGTTTTGTTGGTATTCTTCCTTTCCCAGGTTTCATCATGGAAATATTGCTTCTATTTTTATTTACTAAAATAACCAATAAATCAATGTCTTCTCCTACAACCAACACGTGGTCATATGTATCTGACGACGAAACGTCGACGGCCGTATCGATTATCATAGTGTCAGCGTCATCATCACTTTGATAAACGGCGATCCCTGCTGCAGTAAAATACATTTTCAGGTACTGAATTAGGCGTTGTTTATTTTTGGTATTTGCCAAGAATTTCTCCTGTGCAGTTGTGATATTTGTGTTCGTTTTTACAGCTATGTCAGGTTGTAATTTTCCTTTTGCCCTCCTTTGTCTTTCGCATTGTTTGATACTCAATGTATCGTCGTAACCGTCGAAAACAACAGTAGCATTAGCAAAATGTGATTTGACATAGTCCACGTAGGTTTTGCCAATTTCTTCCACACTAGCACCTTTTTGCCAAACCACTTTATGTAACAAATAACCACCATCGATGACATGAGCCATATTACATGGGTTTATATTTTTGTCCGTGAAATTTATTGGCTTAAACATGTCATACAAAGCAGATTTTTTATTTTTACGCATTCCTTCAGTATCGAATAGCGACAAAGGGTACGGAGCTAACTCATATTCTAGAAATTGTTTTAATTCGTCTTGGGTCCTTTTCGTAAAGCAAATCCTTTTGAAGATAACATCAGATTCAATTGGCACTCTTCCTTCAGAGTCCTTTATAGATTCTCGTACTGTTGCTAAGGATTGCACAGTTTCTTTCCTAGAGTATTTGAGATCGGTGTATGGTATTCCCATTCTATCTTTTAACATTTGTTTACCAACCTCTAGAGCTCTGTGTGGATTAATAGTACTGTCACCTATTACTCCACTACTAATAGACATTATTTGGTCTGTCTTTGGGAAAGGATCATGGTCTGAAAGCCAATTAGATAATGTTTGTATATCTTTGGCATCTCTCTCCATTCTTGATTTAGTCCCGTCCTTGTGATTATGCATGCGATCAATTCCAGCGCAAAAGCTTTCGAATGACTCTGTTATACAATGAGCGATTGGTAGTCCTAATACCCACTTTTGTAATACATTATCAGAAAGCCCTCTTCCTTGCGTCACTCCTCCAGAAGTTTTCATAGTTCGCATTAAACTCTGTTCTATCGTCATGTCTGTCCATGTACCAGAAAATGGTCTTTTCGTTCTCCTGACAGTGAATAATCCTTCAACAAATTTCTTGTATGTGTCAGGAGGCATAGTGTTTTGTAAATTCTCCATGTCAACTAGATAAAGGCTGGCTGATTTAGCATAATTAAAATGTCCAGCTGCATGAAAGTATGGAATCATTGCTTTAACACTTTCTAAATGCAATTTCCAGTTACCGGTTCTTTCAGATTTTATGAAGTTAAGTATTATTTTAACCATGTTAAAATAACTTATCCAGAGCTCTGCAGTAGGACCGTTTGTTTGTAAAACACGTACAGCATTTGAGAATTTCTCCATGACACTGTTCATGGTTTTTTCGTCTTTTTCAGTTTCATAGCCATGTATAATGGCATCGAGAGCGCTATTTACGTACAAATTTTCATTTATACTCAAATCCATGTATTTGTTTATCATATCAAAGAGTGCCACAAATGAAAGCATATGTGCTCTGACTGCGCGCTCGTAGTGGTGGCCAGACAATATCTTATCTAATGAGCCACTGGCATAGATACAGCCCCATAACTCTTTGAGACCACTGCCTTTCATAATGTTTCCAATGGCACCCATAAATGACATAAGCATGTGGAATCCTCCTAACCTCAATATGATATTTTTAACCAATCTATCCTTAGATGACTTAACTATTTCCTGTGCTTTTTGATACAAAGGCTGATCAAATGTGATCACACATGCTTCAGATTTATTTTTTTCGGATTGTTTTGCTGCGTATGATAAACTTGATAGTATGGTATCATAGCTTGAGGGTGGACTATTTAAGAACGGAAGCGGATCAATTTCTGTACAATCAGTTCTTGTATCTTCGGTATAAATCAAACTCATGAACGCGTGCCATCCAGGTACGTCCACTTGGATTTGTGATTTTCCATACAACCATAAAAAATCTTGTTCTGTCATTTTAAACTCAACTGTATCCTCGTCAAAAGAAAATAATATTTGTTTCAACCCGGATTCCGCTGGCTTGATGAATGTCTTTACAGGAATATGGTCAAGGTTTTGAAATAATGTTTTCGGAACACTGTTAAGTACAGGAATTTCTTTATCAAAGTTATCTTCTCTTGAATTGATACATGCGATGCCCCCCATTGCATGAAAAGTGTTGTGTCCGTCTAGGGTATTTACATTGACGTCAGCATTGTCAAATACATACTGAGTAAATTCAGATGCACGATCGACAGTAACAGTTGCTACCGCGGAGACTTCTAATTTTAGTGTTTCTCTATAACTAGCGCAGAATCCAACACTATTTAATTTATCTATTAAGTAGCGAGATGCATATTTGTGATGAATCAGTGCGGATATACCTAATAAAACAGGTGATTTAAACGTCCGGGGACGCATGGCACCTATTATGGCATGACCTATAGCCAAAGACTTCCTATAAAGAGAATCCTGCCTAGTTTTATTTCTCACAATTAATGTCTCTAAGAAATGCATTAAGCTTTCAGGGCAGTAATTTGCAGGCTCATCTAAAAAACATGCAGGGGCTGGGTACGTGTTTTCATACGGATGAGACAATATGTCATCAGATAAAAACTTTGCTGCTGTCTCTATTATACGCAGTTTTTCTAACCTTTCATTATTATTTCTACTCTTGTACCAGCTATCCTGAAGTATTTTGTAACTATCAGCTAGGAAACAAACGACACAAGGATTACCTTTGCTGATAATTATGTTGTCACCGTAACGGCTTTTGAGGTGGTATTTTATCATTGCATCGCTCGGAAGCTCAACTTCCTGCAGCACATCTTTGATTTCCGCTATTGAGAATTGACTATCTTCATCTGAACCTTGCTCCAAGAACTTATAAATATGGTCCATAGCAGTCACAGTGTCTTCCGTAGTGGGCCGGCCACGTTTCAATCCCGCTACTCTACGAGGATGGCAGAATTTGGAGTAGCAATTGTAGTGGTATCGAGCTCTTCTTTTCAACAAATCCACATTATTTATGCGAAGAAGTACCTGAAATTGATCAAAAATAAATCATCATCAGATCCTGACTTGGTAACGATGACAGCACCTCAGCGGCATATAAAAAAAAATACAACTAACAGTCTTAAACTACCTATTAGCCAGGTGGCTATTTAAAAAAAAAAATAGCAAGGTAGCTATGTTCGGCTTCTATAACCCAACACCAGGACCACGGATCGAACACGAGTATATGCATCCGGACCTTCGAACAGTGGGGTAGGGATGAGTGACATGTCTATAGACACCTTTTTATCCTGGATAAATTTAACATTTTCTTATGAAATTAACATTACACTTGGCTGCTCTAATATGATTCCCTTGAACCTCTAACAATTACTAAAACCTACAAATAAGTACGTAGACATTTTAAATAACTAATATTGATTTACTTACCTCTTTGCTCCATGCGTCTTCGTGGATTAATCCATACCGTTCTATGGTTGGTCTAGTGTCTACTTTGGTTACCACAGAAATGGTAACCCTCCTTTGGTTCGACAACTTAGTTTGAGCTTCAATGAACGCTGAGGAAGCATCCTTACCGCAGAATAAACATTTTTCTTCAAACTCAAAACTTTCTGTTGCTTCTTGTGGTTGGTTTTGCATACGTTTTATATATGCTCGTATACATTTTTCGTTTGTATACGACATACGACACTTTCTATGCAGTTTAATGCTTATTTTGTCGGCAAAAAGCACTGCTTTGCCATCCTCTCTTTCTTCACTGGCTTTTTTTAAACTGTGAATACCCCTTTCCTTCACAACAACAATATCAACATTTAATATTTTATTGCAAACCGCACATATATTAGACATATCTTCCATTTTGAAAGAGAACCGCGATATTGAAGCACATTGTTTTGTTCACAATTTGAAAAACAACATAGATTTTGGATGATTCTTGAATTTGTAGGAACTGGCCTGAAACATTATTGCGGCCTTATTGCGATTCCTAAAAGAAGAAATAGAAAAGTGCCATGTTTTGTCTTTATCAGTGACCGACATTTTTTCATGGTCGGGTTATTGGCACATTTCAAATTATAAGCAAAACAATCAGGTAGTATCAAAAGTGCTAAAGAAATAGAAGGTTTTGTGTATTAATAATTATTATTACCACATAATTGACATATCAATGGATGTGGAGTGTTTGTGTGTAGCCTCAAAAATGGTGGGGTGTTTAGTGTTTGGTTAAAAAAGCAACAGTTAACGAAAATAAGCGGATGTTACATTTCATGCGTAGGTACAAGTTTTATTGTATTTTGATCACCTATTTCTTCCTCAAATCTCACAAGAATCAAGTTACAAAGTTAAATCATTAGTTATATCATGAAAAAACTGCATAAAATAGGAAAAATGAGAAAATTATTTTCAACATAACTCGGAACATTTTGACATGTAAATATTGCAAATCGGTCAAATTGCGTAGCATAAACCTACGATAGAAGCCAGCTAATATAGATGTCTAAATAAATCAGTCGGTTTATAATCCAATTTCGGGATGCCTAGATATAAAATAAAAATTACCCCCATTGTTGAGGATGCTCGCTCAACACTGCCTCTTCGGTAGCTCACGAGTGAGCACAGTGGACTGTATTGTCGGTTCTCGGAATTCGTGGTTCCAGTTCGGTCGCCGTGGCTAACCCAGTCGTAGGCACGGCGGTTCAGACGCAGCACGTAGATGCCACGTAGATTGCTACGTCACACGTAGCAATGCCGTACGTTCGTTGGCTCGTAGTGCGGTTCGGTTCTGCGGCTCCGGATCCGATGCGTAGCTGCACGACGTGAATGTCACGTAGATATCACGTAGGGCACGTAGACCGAAGTTTGGAGATCAACCAAACTAATGGGACCTCAGACAAACTTGGTTACGGCAGCAGGTCGATGCAGGTTCGATGCAGGTTCGAATTCGAGATATAAAGACTAGTTGACTTGTTGGTTCTTTATTTTTCTTCGGCAGTATGGTAAACAATCGATAACAACAATTTCTTATGTGCTTTTTCTTACAATCTAATAAGACTCAGGATCTGTGAGCGCAATACTGGCTCGCAGGCCAATAGGCGGCGTCGGAACGTACATTCTACGGCCGGCACGCCCCTTTCGTCAAGTGCGTTCTTTTCTAAGCGTCGTTGTATGAGAAAGTGAACTAGCTACGTGATTGGACGTTCATTTTCCCAATTTTCAGCCCTAACGGCTTTTCTGGTCTACGGGATGGGCGGTTCGGGAAGGATCGTATCTACGTTTACGGTTCGATTTCTACGTGAGATGTCTCATTCTGTAGCTTTCATTGCATCGCATTAAATAGCCTTACGTTTTATAAGATAAGAGTTACGGTTCATTAATTATTAAGTCGGATCGATCGATGAAGTTAAATTTACGGTGTGCTAGTAAGTCGCGGAAGGCTATAAAAGGTAAGTACAATGAGTCCAGATGCATCTACAAGTGTATTCCAAGTGATTAGGTCATAATAAAGTTAATTAGAATTGTTAAAACGAAATTCCGATACGATTTCGTACTGAAAATGGGCTCTAATTGGACGGTTCATAATTCACGTTAATTTTACGTTAACGTGAATTGCGGCTGACCTAATTACTTTAGAAACATTATAAAAACGGATTCCTGATGGGATTTTCCGTAGCTATCGCCTGACACTATTGTGTAAGCGACAGCAGGTGATGTGATATTATCATAACATTGCCACGTGGTTCGGCACCACGTGAATATCTTACGTAATATTCATCGCTATCGAATCGTGATTTTCGGATCGGGATTGGTTTGGGATTAGACCAGTTACATATATATGTCTCTTTTATGGACATTTATGTACATTATGTACATAATAACTCGACTTATAGCGTCTTTTATGCGCACTAAATAAATTGAATAAATTAACGTTATATACATCAAATATCGCTTACAGACTAACAGTTTTCGGCTTGTGTCCGTAACAATTCTCCCCCCGATCGCGAAGTCGATCCCTCGGTGATGGGCAGGACCACAAGCCGGCTCGTAGCTCGCCTGAAGACTCCTCCTCTTGTCCTGACGTCCACGTTCCGTACTGCGCCGTCAGGGCCGGGGTAGGTCGCCTCCACGATGCCGCGCGGCCACACATTGCGGGGCGCGCTGTTGTCCGTGATGAGCACGTAGTCGCCTACGGCGACCGTAGGCTCCCGTGACATTGAGGATTGTCGTGGGGCTAAGGTCGGCAGGTATTCCCGGATCCATCGGCTCCACCAGTGGTCGGCGAGAGCTTGACTTGTCTTCCAGGATTTGCGATCTGCCTCGTCGCAGGGGCCGGTTAGTGGGACCCCCGCCGGGCCGCCCAATAAGAAGTGATTGGGCGTTATCGCTTCGCTCTCGTTCGGATCAACGCTCACGTGTGTTAGGGGACGTGAGTTGACCGAGTATTCAACTTCGGCTAGAAGTGTAATCAGGATCTCTTCCTTCGGGCTTCGTGTGTTTAGTGTAGCGGCGAGTGCAGTCTTGACGCTTCGTATGAGGCGCTCCCAGGCGCCGCCCATGTTCGGTGCGCCGGGTGCGATGAAACGCCAACTCATTCGGTGTTGCACGCCGTGTTCTTGTAGCGCCGGTATCCAGTCGTGGTAGGCGGCGCGTAGCTCAGCATCCGCGCCCCTCAGATTCGTGCCGTTATCACTCCACATAACAGCGGGCCATCCTCTGCGGGCGGCAAGGCGGCGTAGCGACATGACGGCGCTGCTCGTAGACAGGGAGTACACGAGCTCCATGTGTACAGCTCGGGTTGTGAGGCACGTGTATAGCGCTACCCAGCGCTTCTCGTGCCGGCGGCCCACAGTGACTGTGAGCGGGCCGAACAGGTCCACCGCACAGTAAGTGAAGGGCCGTGCGTGCGGCTGCAGGCGATCAGAGGGCAGATCGCCCAAGGGCGGCACGCGTGGGCGCGTGCGGCGGAGCACGCAATGCATGCACGCTCGGGCCACACTGCGAACGGTCGGTCGCAGGTGCAGGATCCACAGTTGCTGCCTTAAATCATTCACAACTGTTTCGTTAGAACAATGATGCGCTCGCTTATGAGCGCGCAAAATAAAAAGTTTCGTAAACGGGTTTCGCCCGTCCAATATGACGGGTTGCTTGTTTGTAGTTATGGGCGCGGCGTCGATACGCCCGCGCATGTGTATGAGGCCGTCGTCTTGCAGCTGCGGGTCTAGCTTGTACAGCCGGCTGCTACGGGCAATGGCCTCCCCCCGTGAGAGAGCTCGGAGTTCCTCGGGAAAATCACGCCGCTGGGCCCACTGCATCCACAGGTTTTCAGCTATAAGATAGTGACGTGTTTCTAACGGTACCTGTGTTTTTCTTTTCAGTCGCTCTATGAAAAGGAGTGCTCGGGCCGTCGCGCCGATCAAGCGATCGTAGTTGCTGAAACGCTCGATTTTCGGCAGCGGCGGATCTACGTGATTCGTCACGTAACACCGTTCTGTCGGTACCTGCTCGGTTATCTCGATCGGCGGCTCTGCTTGCGGTGCTCGAGTTTCTTGCGGCCATTCGGGTTCGGGTTGTCGCAGGAAATCAGGACCCACGTACCATCTATCGGTGCTCCTTACCACGCGATAGGGGTCCGGTCGAGTACCGTCGTCGGCCGGATTCAATTTTGTCGGGACCCAGCGCCATTGTTCGGGTTCGGTGAGCTCCGCTATCTCGCCTAAGCGGTGGCTCACAAATGCGCTGTATCGGCGCGCGTTCTCGCGTACCCAGTGCAGTACGGTTCGGCTGTCGGTCCAGTAGACGGTCTGCACGGGTTTCACGCGATGCTCGTTCTGTAAAGTCTGCGCTAATCGGGCTCCTATTAAAGCGGCTTGAAGTTCGGCTCGCGGTATGGACAAGCGACGAACGGGAGTTACCTTAGATTTCGCTGCGGCTAAGTGTACTCGCGGCTCGTTTTCGCCCGTCTCCCTTTCCGTCCTCCAGTACGCGGTGGCGGCGAACGCTTGCTCTGACGCGTCCACAAACACGTGCAGTTGATGCCGCACGCCTGTACCTAGCTGGATACAGCGTCGCGGTAACCGCAGCTCGGCTACGTGTTTGATATGCTCCAACCACGTAACGAAAGCGTTGTTTAACTCGCCTGGCAGCGGCGAGTCCCAGCTCGTTCTTAAGGCCCACACGTTCTGTAGCAGGACCTTTCCCGTCACGGTGTACTGCGCTAAGTACCCAAGCGGGTCGAACAGGCTCATCAGAGCGCTGAGGGCTTCGCGCTTCGTGGGGCCTCGTTGTAGCTCTCGTACCTCGGGCGGCACGCGAATCAGCGATGTATTGAAGCTCAACTCGTCGGTCCGAGCGTTCCAATACAATCCCAATACCTTTTGCTCTTTGTTGCCTAAGCTTGTGAGATCGTCGGCGGCTCGTTGCTCGGGCGGGATCTGCTCCATCAACCTCGTCGAATTCGAGGCCCAGCTTCGCAGGACGAAACCTCCCATAGCGTGTGAGGCTGCTACTTGCCTAGCGGCGTCGATCGCCTGCTGCTCCGTCTCGTATCCCGCCAAGAAATCATCCATATAATGATTCGTCTGAATGTCGTAAACGGCGTCCGGATACAGCTCGGCGTTGTCCTGGGCGTTCCTATTTCGCACGCTATGTGCTAAGTATGGAGAAGATGTATTCCCGAATATCATTGATTTCATACGATATACTTGCGGCGGTCGCTCCCGGTTCATTCCCCTCCACAGGAATAGCTGCGCCATTTGATCGTCGGGTCTCATCTGGATCCGCAGAAACATCTCCTGTATGTCGGCGCTAATTGCAAACTCACCTTCGCGGAATCTACACAGGATACCCGGGAGTGACTGCAGTAAATCCGGGCCCTCTAGCAGCTTGTCGTTCAGACTGACGTTCTGCGAGGTCGCCCTGGAATCGAATACCAACCTGATTTTATTGCCCTTGTTTACGTTGCGTACAGCAAAATGCGGCAAAAACCAGGTTTTATGACCGTCGTAATCGCCTATGTGTCGCACGGCGTATTCCTTGGTCAGCAAGTTATCTATTTGCGCGGTGTACTCCGCTGCAAACGTCGGATCTCTATCCATGCGTCGTTCGATGCTGCGCAACCTGTTATACGCCATAGTATAACTGGGCGGCAAGCAGGGTTCGTCGTCGCGCCACAGTTGTCCAACCTCGTAGCGCGGGCCGTCGATGCGTTTAACTGTCGCGTTAAATATGTCGATAGCGCGTTGATCCTGCGGGCTCCTTTTGTCGATTAATTTCACGCCTAGTGCTTCGACGTCGAAGTACCTTTTCAACGCCATGTTTATTTCTCGGTCTTCGTCCGAGAAAGCGTGCATGACCACCTCTCGATCGCTCTGGTTTCGTAAGTAGCGTGGGGCCATACCGTAAATCGTCCATCCGATTTTCGAACGGATCGCCACTGGGTCGCACTGCCTTCCCGTTCTCGTCTCTAGCGGGATCGTCAGGTGCCAGTGGTCCGCGCCCAATAGTATTTTAGGCGCGGCATGTTCGTAGCAGGCTTCATTCAAGTCGGCTAAGTGTTCGAAGTTGAGTACCGCCCTACGCGGCATGTACTGCTCACGTAGTCCCAGTTGCGGTACAGTGCGCAGCGTAAGCGAGTGTGACGGGCCTCCGCTCGTAGCCCGGACGCTTACCTCTACGCGTTGACTCGGTTGCGTTAGGCATATCGAGCCTACGCCTTGTATGACGAGAGGCTTTTCGGGTCCCGTTGCTCCTAGTTGATCCGCCAGTCCCTGATCGATGAGAGATATCGTGCTCCCCTCATCAATCATGCAGAATGTTTCGATACTTCCGTTCGGTCCGCTTACAACGATAGGCATTATCTTCAGCATTACCTTTGTGTTAGCGTCTACAGTGTTGGCGGTTAGCTCCGCCGTAGTATGCGCGTGCTCGTTCTGCACGGGCGTCTTGTCTCTACGCGCGGGGCCGGGCGCCGCCTGCGCTGTGCTACGCGTCGGGCGGGCTGGGCGGTCGAGTGCTACGTCGGGTGCTACGTTGGGCGGCGCCCTACTCGTGGGCGGCGTCAAATCGTGTAGCAGTTTGTGGTGCGAGTGTGGGCAGTTGGGCACGCCGCAACCTTTCGCCGTGCAGTTCTCGCGGCGGTGTCTTTTGTCGAGACACTTGTAGCAGATGCGTGCGTCTCGAGCCCACTCCCATCTCGCTCCTATCGTCATACCTAATAATTTGCGGCAGTCCGTGGTTCGGTGTGTGTTGCCGCAACACAGACAGGCGTCCACTCGTTCCGTGGCGTATGTCTGGGCTCTTATGGTTGCGGGGCGTCGTATCGCGGCTCCGCTGTTCACGGGGTTCGGGCGTCGGGACGGCAGCGGCTGGTGATTCACGTTCGTAGCGGCTGGGCGTCGCGACGCTGGGGCTCGTGCGTGCGAGAATTGTAATTCGGCGTCGGATTCGTCGAGTAGGAATTCCGCTAACATTACGATCTCGCACTCACCTGTTCGCATGTGTTCACGTGCGTGTGTGCACCATCTCGATCTCAGGTGCGGGCTCAGGCGGTCGGTAATCTCTCGGATCAGTAGTGGGTTACCTGCGTAGTGTGACTTGTCTAAGTCCATGAGCGTCGCGACGACGTTCATAACTTTTATGGAGAAAGTGTTGAGGTCAGTCGCGCTCGGTCCTAGGGCGGGCAGTCGTTTCAGGTCCTCCAGCGCCCTGTCGACGAGAATGTCGGTCCTACCGAAATTCTTTTTTAATATTCGGACGATTAAGTCCGGGCTTGATCCCGACGCCAGCATGTGTTGGACGCATTCTCGCGCCTCACCTTTCAGCGCCGCGCGGAGTCGAGCCATGTTCTCGAAATTCGAGAACTTATACCGCTGCGTGCTCTCGGTGTACGAGTGGTAGAATGTCAACCACTCGTTCGGCAGTCCGGTATAGATCGGGAGTTCGTATACCTGTTTCGGTGGTGGGCGAGTTATACTCTCGATGCGATCGGCGAGTCGGTCGATGTCTTCGTTGCGGCTCGCGGTTCGGCTTCGGCTCGGACGTAAGAGTTCGCCTCGTTCAGGTGTGATCGTGCGCTGCCTCATCGGCGTCGGTTTAGCAGGCACGATGTTTGCTCCTTCACTCACCTCGGTTCGTTGAAACCACGCATCGATACGCTGCGTGGCTTCTTGGTCGGTCGGCGTCAGTCGACCTGCTTGTGAGCCGCCAGCCTGGGACCCCTCTGCCTCGATCTGTTGCAGCTCGGTCTCGAGTCGCTTCTTCACGAGGTCCTCTTCGACGCGGAGTTGTTGGCGGCGCAGCTCCGCGATGCGTTCGGCTGCGGCGAGTTCGGCTTGCTTCCTGCGGGCCTCGGTGGTGCTGCTCGTGGCGGACGTGACCGTAGGCGCGCGGGTGTTGCCGATGTCGAAGCGTACTTGGTCGAAAGCACGTTCGCGTTCGGCTCGTTCTCGGGAACGATCGGCGGTGCGGGTCGCGGTGTGAGTCGCAGGCGCGCGGGCCGCGGATGATGTTATCTGCGCATGCGCGGCGAGGGGCGCTTGCGATGCGCGGTGCGCGGACAGCGCGAGAGCCTCGGGGCCCTTGCGGTCGCGGTCGTAGCCGGGCGCTCGTAGTGTGGGTTGCGCCGGCAGGTGAGTCGTCGGCGTCGAAAAGCCGGCTGCGGGGTCGTCGCGTTGCTCCCGTAGACTGGCTCGACGCAGGTGCTCTTCCAGCTTCTGCCGCCATTGGGTTGTGTCCGTGGGCGGCGATTCCGGGTTCGATCTGCGGCTCGGTTCGTCCAGGGCGGCATGTTGTGGCTCCCTGGTGTCCGACCGTCGTCGACGCGCTTCGTGCATCTCTGCAGACGTGGATTCCCCTCGGTTCGGTTCGCTGGGGGCTCGGCCGTCTCGTGATGCCTGGCGTCTCGTATAGACCATCGTTGTCGGTTGGTTCGGCGGTTCTTCCAATCCGGTTCTCGATGGCCAATGGTCCGGTTCTGTGGTTCAGTTATCCGGCGCTCGAATGACCAAAATGTTGAGGATGCTCGCTCAACACTGCCTCTTCGGTAGCTCACGAGTGAGCACAGTGGACTGTATTGTCGGTTCTCGGAATTCGTGGTTCCAGTTCGGTCGCCGTGGCTAACCCAGTCGTAGGCACGGCGGTTCAGACGCAGCACGTAGATGCCACGTAGATTGCTACGTCACACGTAGCAATGCCGTACGTTCGTTGGCTCGTAGTGCGGTTCGGTTCTGCGGCTCCGGATCCGATGCGTAGCTGCACGACGTGAATGTCACGTAGATATCACGTAGGGCACGTAGACCGAAGTTTGGAGATCAACCAAACTAATGGGACCTCAGACAAACTTGGTTACGGCAGCAGGTCGATGCAGGTTCGATGCAGGTTCGAATTCGAGATATAAAGACTAGTTGACTTGTTGGTTCTTTATTTTTCTTCGGCAGTATGGTAAACAATCGATAACAACAATTTCTTATGTGCTTTTTCTTACAATCTAATAAGACTCAGGATCTGTGAGCGCAATACTGGCTCGCAGGCCAATAGGCGGCGTCGGAACGTACATTCTACGGCCGGCACGCCCCTTTCGTCAAGTGCGTTCTTTTCTAAGCGTCGTTGTATGAGAAAGTGAACTAGCTACGTGATTGGACGTTCATTTTCCCAATTTTCAGCCCTAACGGCTTTTCTGGTCTACGGGATGGGCGGTTCGGGAAGGATCGTATCTACGTTTACGGTTCGATTTCTACGTGAGATGTCTCATTCTGTAGCTTTCATTGCATCGCATTAAATAGCCTTACGTTTTATAAGATAAGAGTTACGGTTCATTAATTATTAAGTCGGATCGATCGATGAAGTTAAATTTACGGTGTGCTAGTAAGTCGCGGAAGGCTATAAAAGGTAAGTACAATGAGTCCAGATGCATCTACAAGTGTATTCCAAGTGATTAGGTCATAATAAAGTTAATTAGAATTGTTAAAACGAAATTCCGATACGATTTCGTACTGAAAATGGGCTCTAATTGGACGGTTCATAATTCACGTTAATTTTACGTTAACGTGAATTGCGGCTGACCTAATTACTTTAGAAACATTATAAAAACGGATTCCTGATGGGATTTTCCGTAGCTATCGCCTGACACTATTGTGTAAGCGACAGCAGGTGATGTGATATTATCATAACATTGCCACGTGGTTCGGCACCACGTGAATATCTTACGTAATATTCATCGCTATCGAATCGTGATTTTCGGATCGGGATTGGTTTGGGATTAGACCAGTTACATATATATGTCTCTTTTATGGACATTTATGTACATTATGTACATAATAACTCGACTTATAGCGTCTTTTATGCGCACTAAATAAATTGAATAAATTAACGTTATATACATCAAATATCGCTTACAGACTAACAGTTTTCGGCTTGTGTCCGTAACACCCATATTTGGGTAATCTTAAGCAAATTGATATTTGCTTTTGATATTTCTCCGATTCCGACAGAGAAAGAACGGTGTAAAAAATTAATAGCAGAAAATGAGAAAAAAACGATTTTTGTACTTTACACGAACGAAGTCGCGGAACTAATATTGGTGATATCTTATCTACTTATGTTGTTTACAATTTTACTACTTAATTTCCATGTTACAGAATGTCCCAATCTCCGAAATCGACCTCAAAGGCGGTGCGTCCATGAACGTGAACTGTCACGATGGATTAAACGTATCCTGAGTAAAATAGAAGAAAAAGAAGAAAAAAGAAGAAGTATCACCCTATTTTTTTTAGTACTGATTAGAAGAAATTGACAGTATTCAAGAGCAAATGAAAAATTTTGTTTAGAAACGAGTGTCGTCAATACATTTGTTATAAACAAGTATTTTAATTACGGAATGTTTTCAAGAAAGAAATTATTTGTTTTTATTTAATGTCTATCATTTTATTCCAACAACTATTTTAAGTTTAAACTAATTTCATTATTTTTATTATCACAGAACCCAAATATCACAGAACCCAATTACCGGTCGCCTATGGTCTTTTAAAATGAGGAACATATCAAATTGATTTTTAATCGTAAATTGGGATATTTTCAAACTTAAAAAAATAGGAATACATACGTTTCAAGTACTTGGAACGTTTGTTTCTTACCACTTTTTTGGGGGTTTTTTTGCGACCATGGCAACTCTTACGCTTGGTCGCGCGGTGGCAAATCTATAACTACCATACTATGACTGTCTCTCACGATTATTATTCTACCATATAAAGTAAGGGAGTACGCGAGATGATGACACCTCTGACAATATTTTTCAATTTAGTCGTATTAAGACCACTTTACTACGCTACTGTGGCGACTGCCGGGGGATAACTTCAGTGGTATATTAAAAGAGCAGAGGTACGTTAATTAATATCTTTATTGCCCGGAGGCCAGATAAAGAATGAATATATTTTTTACAATTACTACAATCATTGACGGACGTCATTCGTCCATTCTGAATTTCAAACAATCTTTATTTCTTAAATCAGTGGCCAGGCACCGATCGTGAAGATACCATCTTCACATTTCCCGCCGTCTCGGGATAGACGAGGGACGTTCGTCTTACTATATAAACGCTAGACAAAACTACTCCTGCCTAACATATTAGAGGTCCCTACCTATGCAGGAATACCCATACATTCATACCCAGATGGTCTCTTGCTAAGAGATAACCAGGGTCAGGACATGAACAGACACTAGCCTATGGCATGTTACGTAATCTGACATGTTGTCTGACATTGGCTTTGCCTTGACAAAAAACCTGCTAAAAAGGCAAGGCACCAACTTATCCCGAATGTTATTCGACTAATTAATAAAGCATAGACCATTCGATACATCAAGCTTCAACAATTTAATCGCCTAGTGTAAAACCGACTAACCTGATTAAATCGTATCGAATGTTCCCACCTTAACTGCCTGGAGTATGACATATGACACACGTCGCATGCTCCAAACAATTGTACCACGATATGTCACTGCCCTTATATTAGATGCCTGACACATTGTCTATGACACTTGTCTCAAACATCCATACAGAACTAACAAATAGTGACAACCGTCTATCACTATCTTTATATTAGAATCCTGGCGCATATATATTAAATATGCCCCAGAAATCTGTACCATCGAACCAATACCTTTTATCCTAAATAAATATCTGGAATAAATATTTCTACTTTATTCCAAATATTTTTACCAAACTTAAATAAAAATAAATTATAACTTCATAATTGATTTTACGACCATAGACCAAAGCAGTAAGCCTACTAAGCCTTGGTGGAAGCACCTCCACCAAGTGTGGCGACTGCCGGGGGATAACTTCAGTGGTATATTAAAAGAGCAGAGGTACGTTAATTAATATCTTTATTGCCCGGAGGCCAGATAAAGAATGAATATATTTTTTACAATTACTACAATCATTGACGGACGTCATTCGTCCATTCTGAATTTCAAACAATCTTTATTTCTTAAATCAGTGGCCAGGCACCGATCGTGAAGATACCATCTTCACATTACCATATAATGTAGACGTGTAAGCAGATGATGATGATGAATTGATGACATCACTGAGAATTATTTTCGACTTAGTAGTTCGTAAAGATCCCTTTACATTATAATTTTAGCCTGGCGATCTCTTGAGGGTCATATCCCCAAAGTTGGAAGGTGCCTAGGGTGCGGCCGATCCCGAAAGCGAGTAACACTTCGGTCGTTGTGAATTACAGACCATAGCCGTTCTTTCTACCCTTAGCAAGTTTTTTGAAGTAGGTCATACTTCACAGGTTTATATGCAATTATGTACTATTTATTACTATTTATCAGCACAGACCGACGGGTTCCACGCCATCATCCGTAAGAGGGTGGCGTCTATCATGCGCAGGCTGTCGGGCGGTCCCGGCACGATCCTGAATGCACTTTCCTCCAAATTTGACTGTCCTTTTATAAAAAAATGGAATAGCATTCATGTTATTATGGCAGACTAACTATAATTTAATTTGATTTATTTATTTGAATAATTATTTTTATTGACTTTTGACATTTTTATATTGATTTTATTTTATTTCTAGATTTGAATTTAATGTTATAATTATTGTGAATTGTTGTTACTTATATAGTTTTTTAATTTGATTGTAACTAACCATATATGGGTTTATACCTGAAATAAATTTTTCAATTTCAATTTCAATTATCTCCTCCAATTTTTTTATCAAGTGATACTGTTACCGATCGTTTTATTTTTTTTCTTATGCGTGCTATTTGGAACAGAGATAGTATACCCTAACTTAACAAATAGGTTATTAATTATCCTGTAAAAAAAACATCGTTCCCGTAAGATAGTGTATAATGTATACATAGGTTTGGACGCTGGTGAAGCCGCGGGCAAATGCTAATAACATTTTTTTTTGCTAGATTACAAGCCTTAGGATTTGAAAATATATTATTCATATTCACCATTTTACGTACCTACTCGCCTTAACCTAAGGCAATAAAGCTCTCGTTTGAATGACATGACGTTCGGAATTACTTACCCGAATATTATTCGAGATTAATCCGGTGCAATGCGAATAGAACTAACTTTTCAAACCTATGTACTTATTTACATAACGGCATTATATTTCTAAAGAACCTTAGTCATGTTCAGTCAAAGTTTAGAATTACATATTTCCAAGAAGAAGATTAATTTAGTAAGATCAATAAAAAAGACGCACTATGAACTCGTCCAAAAGTTGCTAAATTAAATAAGGACAATAATACACCGAATGAACAATACAATATTTTAACATTGTCTTTTGTAGAATTTCTGAGAATTGGGCGGCCTTGGCGCTCAAATTTAAATGTCGCGTACAACTAATAAAGTAATATTATTTTTTCCCGTTAATGAATTGGTTAGAATTCTATGTTTATAGATTACTTTTATGAAAATGAGTTCACTACACCGACTTGACAATTTTGCGTAAAATTTTGTGGCCTAGAGAACGATTTAAAAATTCGATTGCTTGTAAAAAATAAATCTATTGATGAATCTGTTATAAATTAAAACTGTCATTAAATTTCATAGTTTAAAACACATTTTCGTTCCCAAAAGTCACTTGTATAATCTTTTCAGGGATTTATAATTTTTTCATTTGTTTCGTATTGCGCTGACATAATCGCTCGACAAATCTGTTAGAAAACAATACGGAATGTTAAAACTGTAAAATGCGATGCCCTAGTGCAGAAGAAATTAACTTGTTTTTTTTTTCTAAGATTTACAGAGGTCACTTACAAAAACTTTTTTTATACCTAACGCACACTCAAAATCTGTTAGAAAATGTTGATACCCATTAGTACTCAATCTACTCTAACTGACTACAAAAAATCACGCACTTGTATTTTATTGAAGTTCAGAACTGTTCGCGTATCGGGCTATATTATAGAATGATATAAAAATACTTAAAACTCTGCTGAGGTAAATTACGGCAGACATTATAAAATTTTACGAGGGAATGTAAAATGGAATGAACTATGTTGGAATGCTTTTGTTTAGTGCTTTCATCAGTTTAGTGTATTTTTATAAATCAATAAGTAAAAGCATTGTTAAGTATTTTTAACGGACTTCAAAAAAAGTAGCTATTTGGCACCAACTTTAAAAGGTGATTCAAATGTACAACACGGTTACAATATCTGTGGACCTCGCTGGAATGTGAAGCCCCTCCCCCTACCCTTGTACCTACCCGCGCTCGCCCCGTCGTGTCGCGCACCGTACCAGAGCGCCGACGTGACGTCATGGACGCCAGGTCCACAGATATTGTAACCGGGTTGTAATCTGTACATGAACGGGTTCTTTTTGGCTTTTTAGTTTTTTTTTGAAGTCAGAATTAATTCAGCAATTTCAATTTTTGCGTGGTCTACAGAGTCACTAGTAAACTATTTTCATCAATGAAACAGCGTGCCAGTGCACAAGCCTCAATCTCATACGTCCGTCAGGAGCGCTATTCATCACGAAATTATGTAGGTTAGCTCCGTTGCGCAACTTTAGTGTTGTGCCCTAACATGCTGGCTACAGATCTAGTGAATAACGTTTTTCCGTAGAAATAAAGGAAAACTGTTTATTCCTTATAAACCAGTTATATTTCATTTGTCTACAGTTAAAAAATACTTAGTTAGGTCTGCGGTTAGGAGAGATTCTATGTATTAAATTAGATTTCTACATGTTTGTGAAACGATTATTTTGTCAAACAGGTTTTTTGTGAAAATGATAGTAAACACAAATACTTTTTCTTTCATAATCTGAGCGAAAACCGTGAACAAAACCTCAAACGAAAGAATGAACCGCATACACCTGTTTTAATCACACTAAATAAAGGCGAAAGTTGTGTGTTTTTGTGTACGTTTGTTACTTCACTTTACTAGCTGGAACTTCTTATAGTTAGGGTTTGTAAGTACATAGATTTGTACAAATCTGAATTGTAAGTTTTCGATATTTTAGTACTTAAGTCTTTGTTACTTAATCATTTTTATTTACTTAGAATAAAGTGCTTATTACCAGTATAAATTTGAGTGAAAATCGTTTAAATCTATATCAATATGAGTATATACTATATAATAATAATATACTGTAAAGACACAAGGTTCACAGTCCTACACCAGTACGGCCATAGCCGAATACCTTCGCCAAACGTGTTAAAACAGAAGAACACTTAGAAGTATTAATAATTCCATGATTCGTATCATATTCACGATATTAGCACATCACTAGTTCTCGGTCCCTTCGTTTATAGGGATGGAGTAGACGCAAATTTTCTACTAAACCACATTTCTATGTTACTATTTGGAGCAATACGTTAAAAGCTTCTAGTCTGGCCTAGTTCGACGAACATTGATATTTGAGAAATGTATCAGTTTTGTTATATATTGTACAAATTGGTCGTAATTATGATCTTTGTAACTATATTTACCAAAATATTACATCAATCTAAACATTACATAACGCTGAAGTAGACAAATGAAATTTATATTCTGGCTGGCATTTTGGATAGAATTTTGCCACATGTTATACTATAAAATTCTTAAATTAGGCGGGAGATAAGGAGACATTTTAAAAAAGAAGCAGACATTACTTTAGGAAAAGTCAAGGTACCTCTGATCATTTTTCCATATAATTCGAGGTTTTGAAAACTTAACCCATGTTCACGAAAATTTAGGACCTAAATAGGGAAAAATATTCTGTGTCGATTTTAGCGCTTATTATTAATAATAATAATAATAATATTTATTTAAGAAAACACAATTTACAGAAAGGTCCTTAGAAAACTAGAACACTACTCCCCGAATAGGTAAAACCTGAGCTTCAGGATAAGCAGCGCACTTATTAGTAGATGTTCGAAATGTAATGTGTTACAATTTTACACTTAATCTAGCTAATTATAACTACTTATACTATACGGTGTGTGTGTGTGTATGTGTGTGTGCGTGTGTGTGTATTAGTGTGTATGTGTGTGTACGTGTTTGTGTGAAATTAATTCTGCGTGCACTTACTAAGATTTCTTATTGTTTGTTATATTGTCAGGCAAGAATAGTTAAAATCTCTTCTGTCTCCTCGTAGCTTTTGTTTTTTAGCCAGCTTGTGACTGCTATTTTGCAGTCACGTTTGGTCATAGGGTATATGTTCAGACTCTTATTTAAGCTATTGTAAAGAAAAGGCCCGTTAAAACTATAGTATTTCTTAATAAAGTTAGTTTGAAACTTTGTATCTCTTCTTCCAATATATTTGGGTCTACGGGAATCACCTAGATTTGATTTGTCAAATAGATTTGCGGAATGATACCTAAGGACAACAGAAAGAATAAACAGTTGTCTCGCATTTAAAACTTTGCAAACTTTGTATAGCATTTGAGTAGAGTAGGTAAACGGCAAGAAATTCATAACTTTCAGCACAGCACGTTGAGCGACTTCTAGACAAAGCATGCTAGTTTTCGGGGCTCCACCCCAAACCGATATGCAATATGTTATGACCGATTGACACAGTGCCAGGTATACCCGTTTTAGAAGTCCCTCGTCAGCTACATGTCTCAGATTTTTGAACACATAAATGAGCTTCCGAACTCGTTTGCTAATAGATTCAATATGGGATCGGAAACTCATATATGGATCAAGGTAAACCCCTAGATATTTTATTGATTCCGTTCTAACTAACGGATTACAATTACAATTTTTAGTTAGCTGATATTGACAGAGGTGCACAGACAGCGCTAAGTCATTTGTTGGTTGGCCAGAACTTCTAATTGAGTGCGTTATATATTTAGTTTTTGTAATGTTTAGTGTCAGTAAGTTCTGTGTCAACCACGACACTACACTGTCCAAGCCCCTCTGAGCATATTCAAATACTTTATCCCAGGTATCATCAGCAAACATAAGGACAGTGTCATCGGCATATGACATAATCCTGCCACCGGGGATATTTAATTGGCAAAGATCATTCACATACACAAGAAAGAGAGTGGGCCCCAAAACACTTCCCTGGGGCACACCATAATTGATTGGAAGATCATAACTCCTCAGTTCACCCACTTTAAGACATTGTGATCTATTATTTAGGTAGTCACGGAATATTGCTAAGCAATCACCTCTGACACCAAGATTCTCTAGCTTGCCAATAAGTATTGATGCCGAGACGGTATCAAACGGCTTAGCTAAATCTAAATAAATCGAGATGCACTTCTTCCCTTCATCTAAATTATTTGCTACATATTGGGTAAGTTCTTGTACAGCATCTTCAGTAGATTTACCAGACCGGAAACCATACTGATTGGGAGATAGAATATGAAATTTTTCCAAATACGATATAAGTCTTTTATTTAAAATCCGTTCTAATATTTTTGACAGTGAGGGCAATATAGAGATAGGACGATAGTTACTTATTATGTTTTTGTTACCATTCTTATAAATAGGAATAGCTATTGACCTTTTTAGGGCTCCTGGGAATACTCCGTTTTCTAGGCATAAATTAAATATATGCGTAAGTATTGGCACAAATATGTTTTTGTGATTTTTTAAGATATGATTCGATATTCCATCCCAACCGGTTGAGCAATTATTTTTCAATCCCTGAATTAAGTCTTCAACCTCTCTTTCGTCCGTAGGCAACATCGACATGGAATTCGAGCAGAGTGCATGGTTAGATATCATAGTATTTGAGTTGATCGAATTTGAATGTGTGAACATAATATTTTCAGCTAACTTTTTTCCTACATCTACAAAGTATTTGTTTATTTGGTTGACTGATTCCTGTGGAGAGGACTGCAACTGTAATAACTCGTTATTGGAGTTGTTGGTTTTATTTGAGCCAATGATATTCTTAATGGTCGTCCATAAGAGTTTATTGTTGTTACCAGCTTTTTCTATTTCCTTCTTTTCAAATTCTATTTTTACTTTACGAATCACATTACAACAGAAATTTCTATATCGGCAGTAAGTAAGTTTAAGTGTTTTATTATCCGGGTCCCTTTTTAACTTGCTATGAAGGTTTTCGCGATTCCTTATACACCTTAAGAGACCTGGGGTAATCCAAGGCTTAATAACGGTTTTCCTCCTTGGTATTTTGACCGAGATAGTGTTTTTCTGAATAAGGTTTTGTAAAATGCTTATTAATGAATTGATGGCTTCATTTGGATCAGTAATCATCATCAGTTCATTGAAATTTGTATTTACTAGCTCTACTGTTAATGATTCCTGATTCAATTTGGTGCGATTGATCGACTGATTGCAATCTGATTTGCTATATTGCCAACATAGTAGGACCGATTTGTGGTCAGTCAGTGTTGAGTTTACGACTATAACTCTCGCTGCACATTTGTTTCTCAGCATGACATGATCCAAGCACGCATCACTTTCTTCCCGCGTGATAAAGTTGTTTATACAATTTGTGTAGCAGGCGTCTTTTTCCGCAAACGGACGCCTAGTACACAAATTCTATAGTAATGTGCGCAAAAATCAATAAAATCCAGCATACCTAGATTTTCTTTCCCATTCTATTCCTAAAACTTCGTAAAGATTGGCTACGTTTTGAAAGAGAAATCAGACGAGAACGAAAACTCAATTTGTATAACCCGGTTACGTTAAGTTTGGATTGGACCTCGATCGTGTGCGACGCCATAGTTACACGGAAAAGGAGCGGTGATATATCCTCTTAACAGCGTCACGCAGGATTTGTATGGGGTGTGGCGCCATTCATAAAGCACCATCTGTTGATAAAAAATACTTTATCTGCTCATAACGCCGAAACTGGCTGGCTGGACGGTTGTTAACCAATTTTCGTACCGGGATAGCTGGACCAGTAGCTATCCTATAACCATTCCAGCAGGTGTTGGTGCAGGTAATGCTGGAATGGTTATAGGATACTTTATACCCAACTGCGGTAGAGTAAACGGTACGGTAGAGGTACTGGTTCAAGCCTTCAAGAAAACAGCGTACTCCCACCTGAAAGGCCGGCAACGCACTTGTGAGTCCTCTGGTGTTGCTGGTGTCTGGGCGACGGTAATCGCTTTCCATCAAGCGATTCATTTACTTGTTTGTTCCCTTTGCTATAAAAGAAAGAGAAAAGTTCTAAATTGGTTTATTAATGACAGAATTCTGACGTAACACACATAAATCAATAAAACATAATAATGAAGGACCGCCTCTTCCTTTTCTCGATAGAATCTGGAATGAAGATATCCGCAGACGAATCAAGGAAACCGACATTGCTCACAGGATTGCACGGTTGAAGTGGCAATAAGCAGGCCATGTAACCCGGAGAATAGACGGCCGTTGGGGCAGAAAAGTCCTAGAGTGGCGACCACGAATACGAAAGCGCAGCGTGAGTCGGCCCCTGACTAGATGGACGGATGACCTCATGAGGGTAGCGGGGAATAAATGGATGCGGTCTGCTCGGGAACGCACTTGGTGGCGAGTCATGTGGGACCTATGATCAGCAGTAGGCGTCTATGGCTGATAGATTGACAGAAGTACCGCCTCTTTTTTGATGTCGGTCAAAAAAAATCGGTGCGACACTTGTCACTATTTAACGTAAACCCATCGCGTGCTGTAATAACTAATCTACCATTGTACAGAAAGGGCTGTGTGTAATCAACGTAGTTTTAGTTGCGAATCGTGGCGCGTCAAACGGCGCGATAGCGTGACGAACCTCGGCAGGCGGCCGCAGTCACACCGTCGGGTAGTATCCTTATGGTCTGTGGTCGGCATAGAAGATTTTCTTTTTTGATTCGCAAAATTCGCCTGAGAAATCTATTTAAATGGTCTCTTTATGTAAAATGCAACGCAATGGTCGTGGAGCGTGGCAAAGCCATCAACCGACGTTTACAGGGTATATATGTACGACTTTGCTCGACAGCGGCAGCGGCAGTGGTGTGCGGTACGTGTGTCTCACTCGTATGGTTGCTGCGCTCGGGTCTCTCGCTCAACCGCGTCGCGCAAAGTTGCAAAGTCTTGGCATCTCCTTAAGGCGGAGTAATACCTTGATGCTTGCCTACTTATTTCAGTGCATCACGACGAACATCGGCAATAGGAAAAGCTCATCATTCAAAAAGGGTAGATAAAGGAAAAATCGACAAAATTTAGTTAAATATACGCATACATATTGTAGTTTGTTATTAATTTATAATTTGCATGCAATTATTTTTCTATGTTACATTTCTCATGTTAAGTGAATCAAATTCTTATGAGAAATAAATGTCTTACCATAGCTTAGAGAATTAAATGTAGCAATAAATCTGCCATTTTTTTTTACGTCGATAAAACATTACCTCAATTTAAAAAAAAAAACTCCATGCGATTCATTTGTCACTTGAGCCGTGTAATGTTACAAGTAGTGGTCTTACAACAGAAAAAAGTCTTTTTTTAACTGCTACTTGTTCATAAAATGGTTAAGCTAGTATTTAAAAGTAATACGTAGTTCATAGCTAGAGAAGGTCAGGAATGGCATTTCTTATGGGAGACCCGAAAATAATTCAAAAATTTCTGACGCCGCTATGAGAAATAGAGACGCGCATTTACTTTATGTAACAGCAAGCTGTAAGATTCCTGGAAGAGCCATTCTTAGATTATGGATGGACGGAATATTGTGGGGTATCGCGAGGACATGACCAACGGCCACTGTACACCACTGTATGCCACTGCGGCTGGCTATGAACGCGCCTACTTAGGCAAAGGTGGAAGGCAGAGCCGTACACCCAGGTGTATATGGTTGTGCGTATGCTACTAGCATGGTTTGGGGCGTGTGGTGACGATACTGTTCTTTTTATCAATAAGGTAGGTATGCAACGCAAGTACGCGTTGGATATGGCGTCCCAGGTCAAAAGATAAGTACCTATAAGCGGACATTGGTGGGCAACTCATCAACAAACAACTCAACTCAGCATCAAACTTGGTGAGCCGTATACGGCCGGTTGGCCGCAGGTTGAGTATAAAATGGTCTAGATAGGTTGGGCGTCTTGATGCAAGGGAGCAATGTATATTAAATTCCCTTGGACGACGTGGTTGACGTTGTGAAGTCCAAAACAAACGAGGTCTGGAGTAGAGAACGCGAATCGGTAAAAGTGGAGTGACGACATCCGTAGGCAGTGACTGGGCGAGAGCTGAAAATCTAGCTCATTGGCATGTCATGGGTGGAGCATATGACAATGTGGTTCAGAGTGAGAAAAGTGACGGCCTGAAAATGAGCGCTGCGCAAACGCCTAGCTGTTGTGGACAATGTACGATGTATGATGTTCTTGCTTACTCCATGTACCTATTTTATTTTGTGGTGTTTCTTCCTTTATTTTCTTTCTTTCTCATATCTCCAGCAGAGGACTGATATAAGCTGACGATATGATTTCGCCGTTAAGAACCTATCTATATTGTCGTCTAATACCTACACATATCAGAAGTCTAGAGCGTAATTTGGGGTAAGGTCGATTTGTCCGAAGTTGCCAGATATTCCCCGTTACGGTGTAAATGAGGACGCCAATTTTAATGGCATTTCAAACTAATTGTTGTATCTATACCGCTATCTAGTCGGTGTTCCATTCGATTCATACTTGTTCCAACTTCACCGCCCGTTTATTGTTAATTGTTTGAACTTCGTTTAAGTTGTGACGCTTGTAAATTGCTCTGTTAAATTAGCTTATGTTACCTTGAACACAACTTTTATTGACATTAGAGATGGAGTTAAATGAAAAGGGAATTTAGGTACATAGGTACATTCCCTTTTCATTTAACAAAAATATTTTTTTCAGTTCAATTATCACAAAATTTTGTTCATGTATTTTTTCTTTTGTCAATCAAACATAAAATAACAGATAAAGTGCGTCGACATCCAGCCTATCTTAAAGGTGACGTCACGCCTAGCTTAAAGGTGACGTCACGCAACTTTAACAGGTGATATATATTTTTTATTATAACAAAACGGGACTATACCTATCACGTTCAAAAAGTATTTATATAAATTATAGTTACGTAATAGTGCGTGTAAAAATCGTGTAAGTTTAAATAAATATATTCCATATATTTTTGTTAAATTGAGTGACGAATAAATATATATATTTTTTTATCATCGAAATATTCCGTTAGATAACAAAAAAAAATATTTTTAGAAGACTATTATATTTTCGATCGGTTTCAGGAAAACTTTAACAGTGCTATGTACGTTTTCTTTTGTATTGCATGGGCATTGATTAAAACGCCATCTATCGGAAAGTATATCCTTGAAGCCTCATCACGTCAAAACAGCTGAACAGATTTTGACCAATTTTATACAGCGTATTTGATACAACTGCAAACTTTACGGGGTCTTAGTATAGGCACTTATCAATATATTGATCTGTAAATTATAAAAAAACTCGGACTTTTTTTTCCATATAAAATAATTCAGCTGCTGAGGTCTGCGCGCAATATATTTAATTGTTGTTGATTGTTGACACTTAACATCGTGATGTCACAATTGTCATTGGTAATAACTTTTAATAAGAGAAATGTTTGAAAATGAGAGGAATTTTTGGTAGAGAATGCCTCATGGCATTAAGTCCGCCTTTTGTACGATAAGTTTTCTTTTGTGCAATAAAGATTAAATAAATAAATAAATAAATAAGTGTACCTTATACATTGCTGCTCAGAAAGTTTTCAAAAATTAATAAACGCTAAATTAATGATTTTTATAAATATCAGATTATAGCACCCAAATCTACGTCTGGCTTTTTGCTGTTATATCAAATATACACGCTGTATAATGAACCCTTTCGATAAATATCTTGTATAAAATAAAGAAACATGCTCAAAAACATTAATAAGCAGACGGAACACCCATCAAACAACGCAATAAATAACAACCCAAAACAAATCATCCGAATACCCCATACCGAATTAATGCCAAGCTAATAAACTTACAGAATCGAGAAACTTCCTCTAATAACATATTGGGGAAAATATAAATAATACAGGCACAAACAAATAAGAATCGGAAAAAGCCTTAAGTCTGCTCGAAGGGCCAATTGGGTCATAAAATAGGACGGTTGTCTCAGTGAGTTTTGACTAGTGATTTGTTTTATTGATATGTATCGTATATGGCTTAGGGGTGCGTAATGCTTAGTATAAATATCTTTGATCTAATGTAATAAAAAAATTAAAAAATAAATAGATTTATTTCGGACAACAAAATATTCATAGATTATTATTGTAATAGTTGACATAATGTAACATTTGATATATCTAACACGTTTTCTTAAACTATTAAAAATCTAACCTAACCCGGTTGGGTTAGGTTACGAGTTATGTTCGATTATAATGGGTTCATTATAATCTAACATAACTCGTCTAATAATTACAAGTTCATTGATTTTAAAGGAAAAAAAAAGAAAAAAGGCGTTATACCTATGAAACTTTACACCTAATGGTCAAGAAACGTTATATCAAACAGCGTGCACCCATGTCCGTTATACTATTTGTATCTAATGTAATACTGTATCTAATAGTTGAGCTAACCTAACCAACCTAACCTAAATTTTATAATAATTTAAAAGTTAATGAAAAGAAAGTAATATATTAATTAATTCAACGGGCTACCCGGCAACTTTCACTATTTTCAAAGTGTTTTCAAATGGTTCCTGTTCGACCAATCCCGGTGAAAATTAAACGCAATGTAGCTTGGTATTTGGTATTTATTTTTGTCAAATATAATTTCTAAATAAGTACTTCATATGATAGTAGAATTCTGAACACCCATAAAGTTAGTTCTAGGTTATGTCGGTAAAGTCTTCCTTGTTACGCGACGCTTAGTTCATGTCTAAGCATCCTACTTATACCAATAATGACTAATGAATACTTACACTAATACTGTATACTTATAATACAATAATTAAATGTTTCTCACGAGATTTCATACGATTAAATTTACGTTATTTCTTAAAATGGTAGAGTAACATTTTAAGACCGAAAAACGTTAAATAAAATTATGTATCTTCGCTAAATACGGATGGCTTTACGAGTCGCACGTGACGACAAAATGGCGCGATAGCGTAAGGAACATCCGTTTCCGGCACACGGCGCTGCAGATACACACGAGGATGTAGGCGTGCAATCAGTTGTCATTGTCACGACTTCTGTTACCAAATAAAAGACTTGAGATTAAAAAAAATGGGCATGAAAAAAAAAGAATATATGTATATAAAAAATATATAATACACAATACACATCGTAGCATCGTAACCAATAATATGACAATAACATTTTTTTTTATTAGCTTAGACAAATAATAAAGTGATGTGAATGGATTCCAGCCTTTACAGCCTCTTGCTATTATGAGGTCTAGACGCGATCCGATTTGATGTCAAAGTTAGACTAGTGTCCATGAGATGGCGGCACTACGCAATTTTTTCAACATGGCAATTTCGTCTTTTATTCCGCCAACTCATAGGACTTCTATGGACTTGAAATGACGACAAAATGGCGCGATAGCGTAAGGGACATTCGTTTCCGGCACACGGCGCTGCAGATACACACGAGGATGTAGGCGTGCAATCAGTTGGCATTATCACGACTTCTGTAATGCACAGTGTACTACCAAATTGTATAAATATCGGCTAAGTGCGAGTGGGACTTGCGCACGAAGGGTTCCGTTCCATTATCTGTAAGTTTGTTGTATGGGAGCCCCCCTTAAATATTTATTTTATTTTATTTTTAGTATTTGTTGTTATAGCGGCAATAGAAATACATCATCTGAGAAAATTTCAACTGTCTAGCTATCACCGTTCTTGAAATACAGCCTGGTGACAGACGGACGGACGGACAGCGAAGTCTCAGTGATAGGGTCCCGTTTTTACCCTTCGGGTACGGAACCCTAATAAAAAACTAAATTCGTAATTTAAGAAACCCCCGACCTTATCCAACAAAGCTAAAAATTATCTAAATAGACAAGTCTTTCGATTAATAAAAACCGCATTCAAATAAAAAAAAACAGACAGACACACATAGGCACACAGATCCATGGATACGCATGTTAAACTTATAACACCCCTCTTTTTTCGACGGGGAAAAGTCGTTTTAAACTCAAGAAATTGCAACTATATGTGATTTGTGTCCAGGCAAATCTCAAGCGATTCAGTGTAAGCTGCGACATATTATTATTGCTCAGTCAACAACAGTTGTTTCTAAGTAAACCTTTTCAAATTGATTGGTATTGGAGCTATTGTCTACAGAATATTGCCCAATTTCACTACAAGTTATTAAAACAATCTTGTTACAAGAAAACTTTCTTTTCAAAGCTAAGCGGTAAAGAAATTCACTGTCCCTGACACCATAATAAAATAATAAACAATTGCTCCGAAATCTACAGGAATAGGCGTGTAGACACTTTTTTAAAGGATGTCAATCAATTTTATTTTTAATGGGCTCAAATCCCTATATAGGACTGTAGTACACTTAGACTGCTCTAAAAGTCAGAGTAAAAGTTCAAAACTCCTACCGAGCGCTAAAAACGCTCCATACAAATGGCCACCTACATGTGACGTCATTTGTGGTTTCGGTATCAATATTTGTATGGAGACAATAATAAATAAAATAAACAGTAATTTATTGCCATTTTCGCCGTGAAAAAGTGCGTTTAAGCTCATGGTTGTCATACAATTGTCGTTTTGTTAAATTACGAGGACTCTGAAAACAATATCAAAATTACTTTTGGATAAAAAAACAATCGTACAACTTTTTCATGCGTTTTTTTTTTGTTTCATGACATATATTGAGCTAATTCTATTCATATAACTAGAGGATGTTGTATAATTCAACATCAGTCTACACCCCTATTGTAGAATTTTGAATTAAAAAAACTTTTTATCATTGTAATTTGGACATTTTTCATTTTCCTGACATACAGGTTCCCCCTACTTCGGGCACCAGTCTCCACCGCACTAGTTGTATACCTATTAATTTTTTCTATAAAAAAAAAAAGTACTTACTTATCAAACATTAAATGGCGTGAGCGTTGCACTTTTTCGATGTCACGATATTCCGACTGTGGCATTAAAAATGTTAACATTCCTCTAATTAAACTTATCGATAATTTACTTAGGCGCTACGCAAAGATCTGAATGATAATTTACTTTGGATGATACATTTAACTCGCCGTCTGTATCTCCAGCTCCAGGAATCAGCACAGAAATTGGATGGACTTCAATTTGATTATTTACTACCCGACTACAGCGAGGCAAATAGGAGGGTTATTATTTTGACCGATGTGTGTATGACTGTATGTTTTCTCTGTTCCCTCATGACTTCTTAACTATTTTATTTTATTTGACAGAGGCATTCGAAAGCGTCTCGATCGTCGGCTAGTTAAAAGCTAAGTGTGAGATAGTTGAGAATCCTAAACTCACAGACGCAATCGAGCCTCTGCGTCTGAGGAGAGACTGCCTCGTTGTGTGTGTTCTACCGTCTCTGAGAAATTGTTTGACATGATGCCCACGGCTACTTTCTACCATCGCACTGCTCGCCATCGGCGAACACTCCGCATCGAATAAGCTCCGTCGAGGTTCTTAAAGGGTCGGTAACGCGCGTGTGATGCTCCTGGCACCGCTAGCGTCCATAGGCGGCGGTTACTGCTTAACATAAGGCGGGCCACATGCTTGTTGCCAACGTCGTAGTATAAGTGACGTCACATTTTGAATATGGCGCCGTCCCATTCATTTATCGACGCAAAGAGCGGAATAATCATAATTTGCTTTGGAGAATTATTCGCCTCCAGTAATCTCAGCGGTTCCAGAAATCAGCACGATAATGGGATGGACTTGAATCTGATTATCTATATTGGATTCGGCGCACTTCACTCGAATACTGAATGAAGGGAAATTCCTTGCAAAAACGTTGACTTCTAATATGATTTGTCATTTATTGTAACATTTTTTAAAGTTAAGTCTTACCTTTTCAGTTACTTCTCTTATTTCTTTATAATGTCTAGATGTGAAGGGTTAGGCTTTAATAAATTTATGTTTATCACAAAAAAAGCTTTATAAGTTTATTTTATTCGCATAACGAGTAGCTACCGGAGATTCGTAATAGATTTTTCGCGCAAAATGCGAGCGTCGTAGCGACAAGACCAACGCGTGTGTGCCGCTACGACTGGCTACGAACACACGTCAATTTTGAGTTAGCAAAGGTAGAAGGTGGAGCTGAGCACGGTTGTACACTGGAGTTTAGACTATCGCATAATGAAATAATAATAAATTTTGTTTGACGAACGGCTATTTCATGTGGCAGGGGGAGTTCTATTTACAAACTGAAGGGGTATCAATGGGATCACCGATTGCGCCGGTTGCTGCCAACATATTTATGGAAGATTTTGAGGAGAAAGCGTTGGAGGGCTGCCCTTTTAGGCCTAGACGGTGGTGGCGCTATGTGGATGACGTTTTTGCGGTGATTGCGGAACATGATGTAGAGCCACTTCTGAACTATCTGAATGCGAGACACACAAAGATACAGTTCACCATCGAGAAGGAGTCCAATGGAGCGCTTCCATTTTTGGACGTGCTGGTGAAACGCATGCCGGAAGGACGGCTGAGTCATACGGTGTACCGCAAATCCACGCACACTGATCGATACCTGCAAGCTGATTCACATCACCATCCAGCACACTTGTCGTCAGTACCGCGGGCGCTCATTAATAGGGCTCTGCGTTTATGCGACCCGCAGTACGTGAATAAAGAGTTGGCGCATGTGCGACAAGTGTTGGAGAGCAATGGATACAAGTGGAGACATAGTCAGCGTGTAGCGAACCCGAGTGTAGCGCAACGACCGCAGACTGTGGAGAGAGCACCTGCGTACTTGCCTTATATTAAAGGGGTGACGGATACCATCGGACACATGTTACGCCGCCGATACAGTATTAGAACCTGGTTCCGTCCGTTGACTAAGGTAAGGCAGTTGTTGCAGTCACCTAAAGATAAAGATCCGTTCGGTAGCCCGGGCGTATATGAAATACCCTGTGAGTGTGGCAAGGCGTACATCGGGGAGACGGGACGTAATGTGTCTGCAAGGTTGTCTGAGCACATACGCAGTGTACGGAAGTTGGACACGAATAATTCCGCGGTCGCTGAACATGTCGTCGAAGCCGGTGCGTCTCATTTTGTCCGTTTCGATAAAGCAAGAGTGTTGGTACGTGAGAAACGTTATATACAACGTAAGGGACACGAAGCTATCGAGATCGGACGGCGCCCGAATTTTAATAGAGACGGCGGTTGGGCTTTACCTCCAGCATGGAAGCCTGTGCTTCCGGCGGCGAAACATATTGTGCGTTTGGACAATCCCGTGGACACCATTAGTCAAGTGTGCGTAATGTCTATTGATGACAAAAGTGACGTTGGAGTGCTGGACGGACAAGTTGCGGGCTTGCAAGCACCCCCCGCCCCCGCGCCATCGGCGCGCGCGCTCAGAGCGGAACGTCGGTCAAAGTATCAGCAGTGACGAGTTTGCCGCGGCGGTGTACGGGCAGCCGTCCCTGATGAAGGGCTCCATACGAGTTCGAAACATGTCGGGCCGTTCCTGACAATTTCACGTGAGTGTAAACCGCTTAATACAATAATTAAATATGTCTCACGAAAGTTTTAATAAATTTATGAAATAATTCACTCTATTTTAAATGTCCGAGTCAGTAATGCATGCATGAGGCATGATCACTGGTAGTAAGCGCGTTTTGATTATGAATACCTAGTCATTTCATTATGGACAATTATTCACCATCTGTGTCTGAGCGCCTCCAGTAATCAGCACGATAATGGGACGGACTTGAATCTGATTATCGATATTGGATTCGGCGCACTTCACTCAAATACTGAATTAAGAGATTTCTTGTGAAAATGTTGACTTTTGATGTTCCCGGGTGTTACTTTGCCATTATTGTTACATTTAGTTTAAGTTATATTTAGGTTATCTCTTATTTCGTGAAACTTTATAGAAATTTCAAAGTTTTTAACATCGGTCATAATCTCAAGAGTACTTGACGCTCAGTTGG
Source organism: Apotomis turbidana (assembly GCA_905147355.2). Classification (NCBI taxonomy): domain Eukaryota; kingdom Metazoa; phylum Arthropoda; class Insecta; order Lepidoptera; family Tortricidae; genus Apotomis; species Apotomis turbidana. Next base: position 15,975,213 of record LR990301.1, on the reverse strand, counting down.
GACGCGCGCGGCAGGGCATAAAAATGCACCTACCATAAAAATATCGAAAAGTGATGTCATTTTTTTTTTCACAAACTGACCGGCAATTGACCTCAGTAACACCTGATGGGAAGTGACTACGGGGTCGAGGATGTAGCTCGCCGGGTCAGTGATATCCTATTTGATTGATTGTTTTAGAGAAAACTACTACTGGACCAAGATAATTTTAGCGTGTTTTAGCGGCCACTGCGGGCCACATAATAATAAATAATGAACAATTTTTTCTCGGAAAGTGGTTTTCTTATCTTTATGTTAGATTATCTACACTATTTTCGTATAATTCAAAGAGATCAAGCACACTATACTCCTACAAATGTGATGGCGTAAATCCGTAAAAGGTATCCAAGAATAGATAAAGCCATTCAAGTAATCTCATTGATTTATTTATTTACAATTATTTATTTATCCGTAACTTACAGCTAATTGCCAAAGCGTTACAGATCTTAACCTATCATACAACATACCAAATATAACAATCTTAAGTATAAACAATAAACAAAATTTGTACAAAAACAACATAATATTACACTCAACATAGAAGGAAATAAATTTATACATATGCATATATATACCTGTATTAAACTACTCTACACAAACGCATTTTAAGACCGCTCAAGATTTTTTTTACACTCTGCTATTATGTGTATGCATACTTGGTAGCGAACACATTGATGACCTTCTAACGAAACCTCTTCTTGAAGGGTCCAGATTCAGTGAAACCTTGCAATATCGCCAATTCAGCAATATCGTTGCCGTGCCACAACGTGACTAGTTGGATGAGTAGGTACCATAGACAAGTTGACATTTTAAAGGACATTTAAATAGCCAAATAAGTATATTTTAAATTTTTAATAGCTCTCGGATTTCGTGTGCACTTAAGCAATAATATGAGGTCCTTTCTTGAATTTTACGCCTATAAAAATCGAGTATTCCATCGATGGTACGGATCTGTCACAACGTTAATGTCACAAGCAAAACGTCTCTATGATTGGTTCGTAGATACACACACATAAAACCAAGCCGGCTTCATCTTTCGCAAATTCTGTTGTATAAGACGTAAATACGTCTTAAACGCGAGTCTTTATATATTTGAATAAATAAATATTCTAAGGTACTTATTATATGAATCTCAATGAGGACAAAAAAAAGAAATAGAACACGTCAAGAGAGGTAGGGCACAACGAGATTAACCGTCCCGTTCCAACCTGGAGCAGCCCGTCTGGGGAAGTACCTCCACCTTATAGAAGACCGCAGCCAAATAATGCTACACTTCTGTGTAGTGTTGTGTTTCTGCGGTGAGTAAGGTTGCCATAGCTCCCAGGGATTCGTCGTGTTGACAGCGGGGGACCGGTGGTAGCAATAATACGACAATTAGTCGGTATAGGCGCGAAATGATGGCGCGGCGATCAGGGAGACCCGGTGAAACGGCTGACCGCTGGCCGCCCGCAGGTCAGTAGGGTTCCCGAACCCAGGGAGTACTTAATCTCCGCCCTGGGAGGCTGAACCGCCAACCTCGCGAAAAATTCCCTGGTGTAGCAGTCGTGCCGGTGAAGGAGACCGGGGTGGACCCGGCTGATGCAACAGGGAGGGGACCGGGGGCCCTTCCGTACGCCGCGCTGACAAGTCGCACCACCTGTGCCGGCTTTTGGTCGATTTGTACCGCACTTTTTGTCCCCAGAGCTGTCAAGACGGCGAATCCCTTTGAACCTAACATTATCTCCCAATGGCAAGAAAGAAAAAAAGAAATAGTGTTTTATCAGCGGCATCCCTCTCCACAAAAGTGGATTTTTGCAATGTCAGGGGACTTCACTCTAACTTAAATTCAGTCCATCAGCATCTAGAGGCTGCTCAGCCGACCCTACTATTTCTCACGGAAACACAGATATCTTGCCCTGCCGATACATCGTACCTACTTTATCCCGGCTACAAGCTCGAACACAAGTTCTTGAGACATGCCGGCGTATGTATGTACGTCCGGGAGGATATCTGTTGCTGCCGTCTCCACTGCTATGAAGACGGGGACCTGTCAGTGCTGTGGGTGCGCGTCGATTATGGTGGCCACACCCGTATCTACGCGTGCCTATACAGGTCTCACAGCGGTGATAAGGAAACAGCTCGGCTTTTCGAGCATCTGCAGTTGACGACCGATAAAGTTCTTGAGCAGTATCCCACCGCGGAGTTGGTGATTTTAGGAGACTTTAATGCTCACCACATTGACTGGCTCAAGTCTCAGTCCACTGATTTCGCGGGTAGGTCTGCTTTTGAGTTTGCCCTGGCCTATGAACTCTCACAACTGGTTGATTCTCCAACGAGAATACCAGATATTGAGAATCATACAAGCTCTTTACTGGACCTCCTGTTGACCACACACCCGGACGGATATTCTATCTCAGTGAACGCACCACTCGGTTCATCCGACCACTGTCTCGTCCGGACTGATGTGCCATGCGCGCGGCCTGAAACTCCTCGGCCGATCAGTCAGCGCCGTATGTGGCAGTACAAGTCAGCAGATTGGGATGGATTGCGTGAATTCTACGCATCGTACCCGTGGAGGCAGCTTTGTTTTACATCAGAAGATCCTGACACCTGCGCAGCCGCCGTCGCCGAGACGATTCTGGTGGGTATGGAATATTTCATTCCTAACTCACTAGTGGCTGCAGGCGCAAAAAAGCAGCCGTGGTTTAATCGGCCTTGCAAGGAAGCCAGACTTCTAAGGCAAGCCGCGTACGAGGCTTGGACCACGGCCCGTAATAATAAGGACCCAAACATCTCTGATGCTAAACGCAAACTAAATGGAGGAGCCAGGAACTAACCTTGGTATGATGGTATGCCGCCGGTCACTTCCTCCAATTTTTGAGTTTTACGTTTTCAGTTCGTCGAAGAACATTGCCACTGTCTTCACGACACAGATTAAGCGGAATTGCGGTCACAGTTAGTGTTTTTAAATTAGAAATAGATTTTTCACAATGAAAATCACTCGCGCGCGCGTAAAGAGGGAATTCAACTCGTCCCTGGCTCTTAGGACGGCGGGGGGGGGAAGGGAAGTGTGTTGCCATGTGTGAATAAATGTGAGTGCGTTTGAGGTAAGTATTAAAAAGTTTATGCGTGTATGAGTATTGTTTAAAAAATATATAATATATTGATATACAATTAGTAACGGCGCAGCCAACTTCGGGGGGCCTAGAGGTTTCCTCTACATTGCGTTAAAAATAAAGGAAAAGAACTTTGAAAAGTAACTTAACTTCTTAAAAACTTAAGACTAATACAATTGAGTTTAAAACTATTGAGTTGGTAACGGGCAGAGCCGAGTTACAGGGCGTATATAGCTTCCCGAAGGAGTTTTGACTTTAGCGACGCGAATGATATTATCTTTACCAGGAAAGACTTCTGTGACAAGAGCGAGAGGCCAAAACATAGGATGCGCGTTATCCTCTTTAATTATGACAACTGTTCCCACACTCACAGGATTTGAGGGCGTATTCCATTTTTCGCGTTGTTGGAGCGAAGTAAGATACTCCATGCTCCATCGCTTCCAATAACTTTGAACAATTTTATTCAACAATTGATAACGAGTGAGTCTATTATCTGCGAGGGAGAGATCAATATTTTCTGCAGGCAAATATTTTAAAGGAGTTACATTCAGAAAATGGCTGGGTGTTAATGCGGATGGATCACAAGGATCTGACGAAAGAACACAGAGTGGTCGGCTGTTCAGTAAGCCTTCAATCTGAACTAGGGTTGTGTTCAATTCCTCATATGTGAGTATTTGACTTCCGATAGCTTTAAACAAGTGAGTTTTAACTGACTTTACATTTGTTTCGCATAATCCGTTAAAATTTGGGCCATATGGCGGACTATGTTGAAACTTAATTTTATGTTGAGTGAGATAATGACTCATATAATTATTATAATCAGTGGACTGTATTAGAGAGTATATTTCATCTAGTTTGCGCTTAGAGCCCATAAAATTAGTGCCTCCGTCGCTATATAGAATAGAGACAGGACCGCGGCGTGCAATAAATCGTTTGAAAGCGGCGAGAAATAAGTCTGTACTGAGATCAGAAACTAGTTCTAGATGTATAGCCTTAGTCGTGAGACAGACAAACAAACAAATATACGCTTTATGGCTTTTCACACCACGGCGACGTATATGTGTGACATAAAAAGGTCCTGCGTAATCAACTGCGGTATGGACGAATGACTTGACTTGAGAGACTCTAATAACCGGGAGGTCACCCATTTGTGGGATTGTGTTACGCGGTTTTATTTTAAAACAAGAATTACACTTGTAAACTCTGTGCCGAATTAGACTTCTGGCAGAGAGAATCCAATATTTTTGACGAGTCAGAGACAATACTAACGCGGGACTTGTGTGCAAATTTGTAACATGATAATAGTCAACTAGAAGAGAAACTATGCGACCTTTCGCCGACAGTAATATTGGATGTTTTTGATTAAAATCCAAATAAGAATGCGTAAGCCTGCCACCTACTCTCAGCAGACCTTGGTTGTCAATAAAAGGGTTGAGCTTTAAGATAGCTTTGCTAGAGCAAGCTTTGTTATTTTTTAGAGCGTCAATTGTGTGAGAGAGGTACTCAGATTGTGCGTAGCGTATTGCGTAATATTCTGCCTTTTCTAAATCATCTATTATTATAGCGCCTCGAGTATCGAGTAATTTTGCGAAGCGAAGTGTATATACGAGTGCGCGTATGAATTTGGTCCAAGTCGAGCAACGTTCTGCGAGTACGTGAATGGGATGCGCGAGATCCGTCGTGTCCGTGGTTTGTACATGACAATATATATTTTTAGTCTCACTTATTTCCATATTTTCATTGTGATTAACTTTATATTCTTTTACAGGCCAGGTGCTCACAGGATTGAGCAACCACTGCGGACCATGGAACCAAAATGTGTTATTTACTAATCCTTTCGGCGTTACAGGGCGAGAAACAATGTCAGACGGATTTTCAGTACCACGTACGTGAAACCAGTGAGACGCGGGTAAGTATTCATTTATTTGAGATATGCGATTAGCTACGAATGTGTGATATTTATAAGCGGGCGAATGAATCCATGTCAGAGTAACAGTGGAGTCTGAGAATGCGTATATCTCGTCTATGTTACAGCGTTTGCCGAGGACGGTACGTACCGAATCAATTAATTTAGCGAGTAAAACTGCGGCGCAGAGCTCTAGGCGTGCGAGGGTTTTGTTCGGTGTCGAAATTTTTGATTTTGAGGTGAGTAATCTGACTGAATGGGCGTTAGCGTTTTCATCGGTGTCCACTCGTACGTAGACGGCAGCACCATAACATTGCTGACTAGCGTCCGCGAAACCTATGAGTATTATTCTTGCGTTGGAAGTGATTCCAATATGGCGCGGTATTTTAATTTCAGCTAGGTATGAGAGCTCGTTATGAAACTTGGTCCATCTAGTAAGAATGGAGTCAGGAACCTCATCATCCCAGTCGAGATGAAGTTTCCAGCACTCCTGGACTAGCAGTTTCATGTAAGCGACGACAGGTGCTAATACACCGATTGGGTCGAACAGACGAGCAGTTACTGAGAGAATCGAGCGTTTGGTACAAATCTCTGGAAAATCTATATTTGTTTTGAAATGGAAATTATCATCGGTAGGTTTCCATTGCATGCCTACAATCTTGGTATCTGCGTTAGGGTCATCATCGAATTTTACAAAGAGAGGACTTTTATGAGCGGATGGAATGCGTGACATGAATTGAGCATCATTTGAGATCCATTTAACTAAGTTAAAACCTCCTGACTTAAACATGGCGATCATTTCCTTGTAAGTATTTTCAGCGTCATCTATATTGTCGAGTGAACTGATATAGTCGTCAACATACATATGATTTTCAGCTTCATAAGCGGCGAGCGGATGAGAATTGCGGCTGTCAGCGGCGAGCTGACGCACGACACGTAAAGCGAGAAACGGGGAACTAGAAACTCCGAAACACACACAGTTAAACTTGTATATATCAATTAGAGCGTTTGAGTCGAATCTAAATAAGATTCGCTGAAATGACTGGTGCTTTGGAGAAAGTTTCACTTGAAAATACATTTTTTCAATATCAGCGCTTAACGCGATTGGATACATGCGGAGGTTGAGAAGTAGATCAAATATGTTGTTATGCAAAATCGGACCTGTGTATAATAAATCATTAAGTGATTTCGATGACGTGGTTTTACAACCAGCGTCCAGGACTACACGCGTTTTTGATGTTTCTTTTTCGGGGCGATAAACAGCTCTATGCGGCATATAGTACGATTGATCGTCTTTAAAATCATTTTGAACTTTAGTCAAATATCCTTGGTCAATGTATGACTGAATAGTTGCGTTGTAATCAGTGCGCAAATTATCAGAGTCGAGTTTCTTTTCTAGATTTAATAAACGGCGTTTTGCAATAGAGTAAGAGTGGCCTAACTCTGAGGGCGGGTGTTTAAAAGGCAATTCCACCATGTATCTACCGGTGTCATCGCGGGAGTAGGTAGATTGAAATATTTTTTCACATGCTTCATCATCGGGACTGAAATGTTTTTTATCAGGAACACTTTCTATTTCCCAGAACCTTTGCGTTAATTGATTAAGCGACATATCTTCTGTTTGACAGAAAAAAGATTTCTCTGCGTCATGCTTGTTTGCGTTAAACGACGAATACGAAAGGCATTCAGCTTTGCCCATAGCTACGAATCCTAGCGTAGTTTCAATACCTACGACCGACGAGTTCGGCGAGGTCGATTTTTGCGATCCGAGTAAAAGCGGGAATAATTCGTTACCTATCAAACAATCTATTTCACCAGGCGCGTAATATTGTTCATCAGCCATTGGTAAATTTTGCAAGTGAGCTAATTCTCGCGTATCAATCTCAGCGTTAGGTAAACGATCCGTTATCGTGTCAATAACTCGCGCGCAAACTGTGTAAGAACAGCGCGGATCGAAGCGAGAGTACATCTTGAATTGTGTTATTCCGAGTGAGACATTTTCGAGTTGACCGATACCTTTGACAACGGAAGGTGCGTGTGTAATTTTCAAATTTAAGCGATCACAGCAAGATTTTGTAACAAAATTACTCATAGAGCCGGTATCTAAAAATAAGCGCATAGTATTTTCTTTTGCGTTATTAAAAACATTTACAGTCGCGGTAGGTAATAATACTGTAGTATCATTACTTGTCTTAAGCGCTGGAACGGTTACTGAGAGCGCGCAGTTGTTGTTATCACTATTTAAATTCGAGCGCGAAATCGGCGGGTGCGGTTGCGTATTCTCCTGCGTAACAGCGGGATGCGCGAACTGCTGACGAGTCGCGGTAGACTGGTGCGAGTGAGACGGCGCGGGAGACTGATGCGAGAATGAGTGAGACGGACGACTCCCGGCGGCGCTCGGCGAGGGCAGCGCTGTGCGCTCACGGCTTGGAACGTTGTCATGGTTACGAATACCATTATTATGATTATGATCATATGCGCGGGAACTATGATTTGAGTTGTTATCATAGTGCAACAAAGAATGATGTTTGCGGTTGCAAGCCGAACATCTGTTATTTGACTTGCATGTACTTATGTGATGAAAGCCTAAGCAATTTATACAGAATGAGTGTTGGCGTACAATATCATTGCGAATCTGAGTATCTTGTTTTAAGAATTGTTCACATTTGAACAAAGGATGAGAGAGTGGAGACTGGCACACCTTACATGGAGATTGAGACGGAGCGATATTACTTTTATATTGAGTCTGAGGATCAGTACTTTGAGTTTGAGTGCAAAATGCTTTAGTTTTGCTTATTTGTGGTGCAACTGGTGCGGATTTACTATATTGAGAGCGATTAATAGTACTTGGCTGAGAGCGGGATGGAGCATGCAGCATGGACAGTTTACTTTGTTCGAGCAAAAATTCTTTTATATCACTAAATGTGGGTATATCTTTCTTTCTATATGACTGTTCGAATAAGTCAAGCATTGTTTTATCAAGCTTGCTTAATGCAATATGAGTTATCATGAAATCTGACAAGTTATTAATTTTTAAGCGTTGCAATGCAGCTTCTGCGGAGCAAAAATTGTCCAGAATATTATCAACAGACTGTCCAGGCTTTTGATGTAGCATTTGTTCTAAATACATAGAAGCCTGTACCCTAATGTCTTGGTATTTAGTTAGAAGAGCCTTCCATATTATCTCATAATTGTCTGCGGTAGCAGAAATACCAGCACAAACATTAAGAGCCTTTCCAGACAGGCAACCTATCAAGTACTGAACCTTTTCACTGTTTGATAACTGAGTATTTGTGTGTATAACACTTTGAAAGTTCTCATAGAACACGGGCCATTTATTTGGCGATCCGTCAAAACTTGTGAGTGTGAGCGAAGGCAATTTAATATTTACATTTGAATTTCTATTTTTATCCTCTATCTCCTGTCGCAGATTAGTCTCAGCTTGCTTTATGTAGCAATAGAGTTCATCAAATGTATTGAGAATACTATAGCTTGGCTGTACCTCGGGCTCAGCCTTAAGTTTTTCAATAAACAATTTGTCAATTGTATCTATATATTCTGATCGAGTTTTGTCCAAGGATTGGACCCTAGCGAGGAACTTTGTGCGGTTGACATAATCAGATACTTTTAAACTGAGGTTATAAACCTCCTGGATGATTTGAAACAAACATTGTCGTTTTTGTTCGAGGAAACTAATTATGACTTGGCTCTCATTAGAACTTTCACCCTTTTTAATCTTACTATCCATTTTAGTAGGTAAATGGATGCGTTTTTATTTTAGAGTTTCAAACATGAATTAATTTTCAATTTTAAATGAAAATACAAATTAAATTTGAATGAAAGTTGCAATGAACAAATATGGCGGCCAATAGTAGGTAGAATTTGCAAGGGACAATGGCGGCCGAAATTGACTATGAGATTCTAACCAGAAAATTGAAATATAATTATTTTACTGAAAATATCGAATGAAATAGGGAGTATATGCGTAGTTATTGCGTTTTAAGAGTATTTTACTTGGAAATAATAAGTACTTTAAGCGATGCGAGCAAATTAAAGTTGGCTTGTGTGCGGCGTTTGCGTGTTTTATAATTATACTTTATTGTTTATATATAATGCGTATAATAAAATAAGCGTTGAAATATAGAGTATTTTGTGAGTATGAGCGGGATGAGGTTCGAAGGGACCACACTTGGAGGAGCCAGGAACTAACCTTGGTATGATGGTATGCCGCCGGTCACTTCCTCCAATTTTTGAGTTTTACGTTTTCAGTTCGTCGAAGAACATTGCCACTGTCTTCACGACACAGATTAAGCGGAATTGCGGTCACAGTTAGTGTTTTTAAATTAGAAATAGATTTTTCACAATGAAAATCACTCGCGCGCGCGTAAAGAGGGAATTCAACTCGTCCCTGGCTCTTAGGACGGCGGGGGGGGGAAGGGAAGTGTGTTGCCATGTGTGAATAAATGTGAGTGCGTTTGAGGTAAGTATTAAAAAGTTTATGCGTGTATGAGTATTGTTTAAAAAATATATAATATATTGATATACAATTAGTAACGGCGCAGCCACTAAATGCTGCCTCGAGGAACAGTAAACGAGTAATTGCCAGAGCTAAATTTGAATTCGTCGGCAGAATTGGTGAGCGACTCGTAGGCTATCCGTCTGGAAGTCGTGCCTTTTGGTCGCTGGCCAAAGCTGCCGAAGGAAACTTTTGTCGGTCGTCCCTACCACCTCTGCGAAATGCTAATAGCAATCTAGCCCATAGCGCTAAAGAGAAAGCCGATTTACTTGGTAATATCTTTGCCTCGAACTCGACTTTGGATGATGACGGGAGCACCGTGCCACCTATCATCCCATGTTGCGGTTACTCCATGCCGGAAATTACCTTTTCTCAAAGGGATGTCCGAAGGGAGTTGCTTAGTCTAGACATCCATAAGTCGAGTGGGCCGGACGGCATACCAGCAGTGGTGCTCAAGCAGTGTGCTCCCGAGCTGTGCCCTGTGTTAACGCGCCTCTTCGCGCTTTCTTACCGGAAAACGCAAGTTCCGTCTTCGTGGAAGACTGCCCACGTGCATCCTGTGCCCAAAAAAGGGGACAGATCAGACCCATCGAACTATAGGCCTATAGCTATTACCTCCCTTCTTTCAAAGGTGATGGAGCGTGTAATCAACACGAAGCTCCTAAGATATCTGGAAGAGCACGATCTGATCAGCGACCATCAATACGGCTTTCGCCACGGTCGCTGCACTGGTGATCTTCTAGTATATCTTACACACCGATGGGCATCAGCTATTGAGAGTCAAGGTGAGGCCTTGGCAGTTAGCCTAGATATAGCCAAGGCATTCGATCGGGTCTGGCATCGTGGTCTTCTGTCGAAGCTGCCATCTTACGGACTACCCGAGGGCTTGTGCAAATGGATCGCCAGCTTTTTAACCAACAGAAGCATAATAGCCGTAGTTGACGGCAGCTGCTCTAAACACATGGTTATAAATGCTGGCGTCCCACAAGGCTCAGTGCTATCTCCAACGCTGTTTCTGATTCATATCAATGATATGTTATCCGTTGGTGACATTCATTGCTATGCGGACGACAGCACTGGGGATGCATTCTACACAGGCCGTGCTAACATCCCTCGTTCCGTTGTGGAAGAAAGCCGCGAGCAACTTGTGTCTAAAATTGAGAGTACTCTATCTAGAGTCTCCGATTGGGGGCGGGATAACTTGGTCCGGTTTAACCCCTCTAAGACACAAGTTTGCGCGTTCACCGCTAAGAAAACTCCGTTTACTGTGGCCCCGCAATTCCAGAACACATCCCTCAACATCTCAAAGAGTATTGGGATCCTTGGGGTTGACATCACCAGTGACGTTCAGTTCCGAAGTCATTTAGAGGATAAGGCAAAGCTGGCATCTAAAAAGCTTGGTGTACTGCACAGAGCGAAGCGGTACTTCACTCCTGGTCAAAGGCTACTGCTGTACAAAGCGCAAGTCCGACCCCACATGGAGTACTGTAGTCACCTCTGGGCAGGAGCCCCCGCATACCAGCTTAGCCCTTTTGACTCGGTACAAAGACGTGCTGTGCGAATTGTTGACAATCCTAAACTCACAGACGGAATCGAGCCTTTAAGTCTGAGGAGAGACTTTGCCTCCTTGTGTGTGTTCTACCGTCTGTATAATGGGATGTGTTCTGAGGAATTGTTTGACATGATGCCCACGGCTACCTTCTACCACCGCACTGCTCGCCATCGGCAGGGTGTTCATCCTCACATGCTAGAGCCTAAATGGTCGAGAACTGTCCGGTTCCAGAGGAACTTCCTACCGCGAACGCTTCGCATGTGGAATGAGCTCCCTGCCGAGGTTTTCCCCGGGGGCTACAGTATGCAGTTCTTCAAGAGGGGAGTAAATAGGTTCTTAAAGGGTCGGCAACGCGCGCGTGATGCTCCTGGCGTTGCAAGCGTTCATAGGCGGCGGTAACTGCTTAACATCAGGCGGGCCGCATGCTTGTTTGCCACTGTCGTAGTATAAAAAAAAAAAAAAAAAAAAAAAAAAAAAAACGTCATCTCTGGAATTAAGCAGTCATGGTGAAATTACGGAGATTATTAAGTTAAACCTATATTTAATGATTGAGTCTAAAAAGTCACAATGGTGTCCGTTATATCGTTCAAACTGCTAAGAATAAATCCAGTATCATACGTATTTTATCATTGAAGTTCACTAATGCCAATGTACAAAAATATATTCTCTAACTTAGTTATGCATTCACAAACCCAGCTGACTGACTGATAAAAAATTACCGATTACAAAGAAACGAAAACGCTATGCGATTTAACATGGAAATTGTTCTGAAAATTCCATTTCTTGTCGAGACTCGAGACATTATGTTGCTCACTTGCAAATAAGACCAAAGCGGAAAATAATTCAATCCCGCAATCGGGATAAATGCTCCATTTTTCCCAAAATACTTAGTATCGTACCACCAATATCAATGAAGACGTAACCGATTAAAATTGACCAACAAAAACCGTCATTTTATGTTTGGAAGTATCGCCCGTCTATACAATTTCTCTTCTCCCATTTAATTCCAAGAACCTCATAATTCAGAGCCAAAAAGAATATAAAAAGGAAATTTTCGTAACGAAAAACTCAACTGAAAAGTTAAGTAAAGGACCCAAAGGACAATTTGCGTGAAATCTCACGGGCCGAGCCCTCAAAATTGCGCCCTTTCTTAACTTTTTAATCCATTAACTAACCGTTGAAAGGGGATGAAAGTTTATTAATTGCTGTATTGAAACTTTTTAGATTCGGCAAAAATTACTTTTGTAAGTGGGATAGATTAATTTGAATGGGTAATTTGGATTTAAAGGATGCCTCAAGACAAGTATTAATTTAACTTAAGTTTTGCCATTTTGAAATGATATATTCTTAAATTTCCATCCGGGTCCAGTACGGCGAATGGATGGAACAAGTGATTTTCTAAATTACTAGAATGTTCGTTCTCGTAGTCGGGTAAAAATATCCTATCTGTGGATGTCCAGCCATGCCTGTACCATGATTGGTTAAAATATCCTATCTTTGGATGTCCAGCCATGCCTGTACCATTATTGGTTAAAATCCGTCCAGCCGTTTAAGCGTGACGAGCGGACAAAGAAAGTTTTACCAACAGATGGTGTTGAACGGCTGATGCCGCGTGCCCATACAAATCTAGCATCATCATCCTCCTCATCATCCTCCTAGCTTTTGTCCCATTTTTGAGAATGAATTCTCAATCGGGGTCGGCTACCTAAATCCCATGATGTGGCGTAGGCACTAGTTTTTACGAAAGCGACTGCCATCTGACCTTCCAACCCAGAGGGGAAACTAGGCCTTATTGGGCTTATTCCTCACGATGTTTTCCTTCACCGAAAAGCGAGTGGTAAATATCAAATGACATTCCGTACATAAGTTCCGAAAAACTCATTGGTACGGGCCGGGTTTGAACCCGCGACCTCCGGATTGAAAGTCGCATGCCCTAACCACTAGGCTACCACCACATCTCTCTCTCTCTCTAGCATCGAGCTTAAATATGTTTCTAATACAAGTAAGTATGATTTTTGTATAGGATTTATTCAAAAATAATATTAATAATGGTATAATAATTATTTGACGTTTAAAGGCTTAACACACACTCAAACTGCTCAAAATAAAACTAAAACTATAAGAGTCATGGTTAGGTACGATGACGAGCGATGCGAGGAGTGTTAGGTTATCTTTATTATTATTTAATTGGACTTGACAACGTTGACATCGATTTAGTCAGTGTCTTACTTAAGTGCAGTTATTTTATTTTGTTTGTATTAACCTCAGGCTAATTGTAATTATAGATTAATGTAAGTAAGTTTGCATGCCATACTGTGGCGGACTATGCATTCATGTAATTTATTCATTTTATTTTATGTATTTTATTATTGCGAATATAAATGTTATAATGTCAGATGATAGTTAGATCTCCCCGGGAACCCGAATAGGAATAAAAAGGACAGCGAATGAATTAAATTCCTGATTATGAATAATAATAGCCTTGTATCCTGAAAGAGAATAATTTCTTGAAATATTCCGTAAATATTCTAAGTACCCACGTTATTGTGTACTCAAGCATATCCTTCCTTAAAGTGGCACAAACAATCCTTTTATTGGCGTAAGTCCTCAAAACACAAAACGATTGCCACAGAATACACTTATACAGCGAGTGAACGAAGCATTTTGTGGTAGGTGACCAGACAGACTATTTCTCTGTATTTACCATTACACTGTAGGTATTCATTGAAATTGACTTATTTTGACTTAGTGAAATACACTTATTTTGGGATAATTGGCATCGCACAGGATCCAAACGCTCTGCAGCGATAGACGCTGACATCCAGTTGGCATGCTGCTTGTTATCTGTCAAGACTTACGAGGCTTTCAGTCTTCGGTCAGAATCGAATTGCTTTTTACTGGCTTGCTTTTAGCAGGCTTTTTACTTTGGAAAAGTCATGTTGCCAAAATGGCTCACAAAATGCCGTTAGACTTGAAAATTTTGATATGAACTATCAGTCTAATACGGTTACTGTAAACTATAATGATGATATGATGGGTACCTGGCTGCGCTCGTCCCTCTAGCGCATCGAATGATCTTATTATTTATGTTAGAAATGAAATAAAGCCCAAATACAGGAAAACTACTTAATTGGCATTGGGTGAATCATGACACGTTTTTCTAGAAACAATAGGCCACCAGACACAACACATTACGCTGTATTTATCTGTGACCATCATGACTGCTCATTACGTCGGCCGCGTGTCACACCGAACAAAATTGATGATGAAAATAAATAAAACTGAAAAAAAGAGACGTAATTATTATTATAACACAACGGGATTTCGCGTCCACAATACGTGTTTCTTTAATTACCTCGACGTTTCGAATACACAGATACAGTCCCTTTGGATCTCTTCGAGTCCATGTAGAGATGTGTCGTTCTCGAGAACGTTTCCCGGTTCGCAAGCCCGCAACTTGTCCGTCCAGCACTCCAACGTCACTTTTGTCATCAATAGACATTACGCACACTTGACTAATGGTGTCCACGGGATTGTCCAAACGCACAATATGTTTCGCCGCCGGAAGCACAGGCTTCCATGCTGGAAGTAAAGCCCAACCGCCGTCTCTATTAAAATTCGGGCGCCATCCGATCTCTTTAGCTTCGTGTACCTTACGTTGTATAATATAAACCGTCTCACGTCAACACTGATGAGAGAGAAATGAGACGCACCGGCTTCGACGACATGTTCAGCAACTGCGGAATTATTCGTGTCCAGCTTGCGTACGTGCTCAGGCAACCTTGCAGACACATTGCGTCCCGTCTCCCCGATGTACGCCTTGCCACACTCTCAGGGTATTTCATATAAGCCCGGCCTACCGAACGGATCTTTATCTTTAGGTGACTGCAATTTCACGTGAGTGTAAACCGCTTAATACAATAATTAAATATGTCTCACGAAAGTTTTAATAAAATTATTGTATGGAAAATGTTCTCGAGAACGGCACATCACTAAGACCATGTACGCAGACCAGTTACGTATAGGTAGCTACGTAAAATCACATCCTATCATGTATAGGTGCTAGTGTGTCAGTGTTGATAATGTTTGTTTTAATATTTTACAACTATTGATTGCACTCACACCTTAGTATTTTACTATTGTTAGTTTTGTTGATTAGAATTATCTTTATTAGGTGCTGTTATTTTGGGAAGTACGATTGCGGGGCTTGGTTATACAAAAATAATCTATTTAAGTGCACCTTTTTTCCTCCATAGTTTTTGTTGTACTATAGGTTTTTCCCTGAGGGCATTTTATATAAATATTGCCATGTAAACAAAAATCATACACAAATTTGTGATGGAAAAGTTAGTAATCGTTTTTTCTGTTTTAAGATTAATATATTATAATGATTCTGAGTAAGAACAACTCAAAAGTTATTTACTCTAGTATATACAATGTACGGCTACACAAATAAATTAAATGAAAGTAATCTGAGAAAAAATACAATCACCGTAATTTACGTAACTTTTTTCTAACAAATAATAAATATTACCCAGCTTTTATACACACTCGACTACAAACATGAAGTGAATAAAATTCTATAATTAAATCATTATAATGAAGCAAAAAAACTTTAAACACCTCTCACAGCACACAGTATGTTATTTGATACATGCAAAATAGCTCAACGAAGGCTTGGAATAACGGTAAAATGTGGGAAACATTTTCCCTACATATTCCCTAGACCACGTAAATAAAACTTTTCCTTTTTAACGCTAGTGAGAAATCCCGGAGCGAAAATGGTGAGTAAAATGCTAGGTTTTATCGCGAACATAAAAGGAATCGCAAAGTCATATTACGCTCATGCTCATTCTTTTAGAACTGTGCATCGGTGATATCATTCTTTATCGCAACGCAAAACGGTGATATTGGAATGTGGCCGTGGCAAATATGGGTTTAGAAAACCGAATGAGATTTTGTTGTAATTGTAGTGAATGATAAACATCAGAATTCTGTTTCTTTCCTATGAGCCACCGTGGGCGAAGTGCCCATGCACTATTATAATAAGCCTTTCTACTCTATAAATAAGTAAACCGAGAAGTTAATAATGATAATTGTTTGTGTATCATAATTCATTACAGATTTTTATTTTAATGTTTTCTTTATATTCAAGTCTTATTCAATATTGTTGTGTACTAATTCTTCATTATTTTTACCACTTATGTCTAAGCTTATTGGCTTTGTACATTTACCAATTTTTTTATACTTATATTTGTTCTGGCTGCGTTATGTCTGTACAAATATATTGATGATGTATGCTTAGTACAAATAATAAATCTATCTATCTATACATAAAGTCTCGTTCTACTGACCCGGGTACTAATTCGAGTGTACTATGTGATATCATTAAAAAAAGCGATGTCTTAAGAATATTAATCATCTTTTTTGCCATCATGGCATCTCCATAGTTTCATTTAGTAACTAAATGATTGAAATAAAATGTATATTCATTTTTTTGTTGAACCAGTGAGCTACATACAGACTGACACAAAAGAGAAGAAATTAAAAAGAGGCAATACTGTCGTGTCGTCCCTTTCTAATCAATCTAAGAAATCGGGGACGTCAATACAGTATTGCCACTTTTTAATTTCTATTCTTTTGTATCAGACTTTACTCGGTCTCGTAGTCTCTTGCCACTGAGGTCAATCGCCAGTCAGTATGTGAAAAAAAGAAAAGGATTACTAAAAACGTTTAGCCCAGTAAATAAAAACAATATTAAAGACTTGTTTTTGTGTGTGTCCATATAAACTTCCATTCTAAGGTATCTACTCCTGTTTAGCCCTCTTATAAATAAATGAATTGTAGCCTATAATTATATCCTTTATAATATCTAAACTGTTATTCTATATCTTAAAGTTTCAGGGAAACGTACTTTTACAGGATTAGCAGCACATAAGTCAAAAACATGCATTAAAAGAAAAAAAATTGGGACCTTGAATCTTATTTAATTACCAATAAAAAATTATTGTTAATTTTAAATATCATTCCATAATTATTTAAGATCTCAACTCATAGTCTAAAAAGCAAATCAACTTACGAAAGGATAAGAAAACAGGAACATTAAAGTCCAAGTTCAAATACTTCTTATTTTATATTTGTGCGATGAGCGAAGTTGTGATGAATAAACTTGCTTAATCTCATCAAGAAGTGCATACAACTTTTCCGATTTTTCTCGTTTACAAAAATATTCATAAATAATGTTTTACATTGTACTTACGCTGATACTTCGTTACAGCGAAATGAGACTTCATCATATATAAGTGTTATTTTATTATTTTCGTCTCGTCTTTGTTTGCATGCAGTGTCATCCAGAGACCATATTTGGTGACGGTGTATACATAAATACAGTATTATAAAAATAAAGCTGTATGTTTTTCTTCGCATGCGAAATAGTATAAATCAGTCTAGTTATTCGTTGTGGCATAATAAATAAATATTAAAAGACAATCTTACACAAATCGATCAGTCCCATGGGTACTAGACGACGCTATATTATTATTCAACGACGCTATTGATAAATGTTGATGAAATTCCCTATTTTTTCAGGTACGTCACACGATGATCTATTGTGTTATCAAGTAAGTAAAAGTAAGTTCTTTTAAAGAAGTTGCACGGCTTTGCTGATTACTTTTCTGTCTAATAATTGTAAAATTAATATTAGGTACTAAAATATGAACTATTGTTCAACACGTATTCAAAAATATTCAGTTTTTCTAATTGTTATGTAGTAATCAAAACTAGAAAATCTATGTTGTATAAAAACCGGCCAAGAGCATGTCGGGCCACGCTCAGTGTAGGGTTCCGTAGTTGCTCATCCTTCACAATAGACTTAAGTTACGAGAAAGATTTCAAGCTCTATAAAAAGGTCGTAAACGCCAAAGTAACTGTAGTTACTTATTACCTTCTGGAAGTCAACTTACGTCATTTTAAGAAAATTATGAAATTTTGCGATAACTCAAAGACGGCTTAACCGATTTTGTTCAATATAGTTTTCTTTGAAAGTACTTATAAGTACTTATGTTCATGAATTTTTTCATAATTTTTTGACCCGTGGTTGAAAAGTTAGAGGGGGGGGACACTATTTTATTTATTTTCGAAGCGATAATTTACGAAACTGCTGACTTTATCAAAATACCCCTTTGGTGACCCCTATTATTTTTAAAAGACCTATTCAACGATACCCCACACACTAGTGCTGGAACGAAAAAAAAAATCACCCCCACTTAAGGTGTTCGAGAGGTACCCCAAAAAAAAACTTTTTTTAGTTTTTATTTTACCGTTTTGTCGGCGTGATACATACACATACTCATACCAAATTTCAGCTTTCTAGTACTAATGATCACGGAGCTAAGCCGCGGACGGACAGACGGACAGACGGACATGGCGAAACTATAAGGGTTCCTAGTTGACTACGGAACCCTAAAAAAATAGACTTGGAAGACCTATTTTTTACATTTGCTTAAAAATTGATGCGGAAAACATCCAGTTCATCAAAATTCGCTAACCAATCCACAAATAAAAAAGAAAACTTCACTACACCAACCCATATACCAGCAAAAACATCAATACAAACTTTTCGGTGTAACATACGGCCATATTACAATGCCTCCCGTCATTTCGTCACCATTCTTCCAACGTTGCTGGCAACCCATAAATTGTTTGCCGAGCTTCCCCGCTCTCCCCCATAGAGATTCCGGCCTTGGAGGAAGGCCGGGCAAAATGGACCGTGGATAGAATATAATATTTTTATTAAGGTCGCCCTTACTTTTGATGGGTTGTTATACGGATTCGGATTGGAATAGATAGTTCAAGATCTTTGGGTATATTTGAGAGCATCACTCAAGCGAGATCCTTTTAAAAGCAAACCTTTGTGTAAGAGCTTAAGAAGGATTTTAGAAGAATTTTAACGAAGGATTTAATACATTATTAAATGGTTCACCATTTTATTGCATAATTTATTCGGTTGTAACTTGAGAGGGACGAATTGTAAAGATGATTTTAGTACTGTGCTGCAGTTAATAGGGTCTTATTCTGTGTAGGTACTTTGTGTAGGTCAAACTATTTTATATCAGACAACCTCACACGAATCTATCTAGTCCCAAATTAAGCTCAAAAAGGCTTGTGTTATGGTACTAGACGACGATATACATACTTATTTAGATAAATATATACTTAAATACATAGAACAACCATGACCCAAGCACAAATATTCGAGTCCATCACACAATATTTGCCCTGCCCGGGATTCGAACCCGGGACCACCGGCTCAGTAGGCAAGTGCTTAAAAACTGCGCCAACCGTGTCGTCGAATAGAATAGAATAGAATATTTAGTGTTTTGACGCGGTTACATTTTGTACCTAGCGTAGCTGCACGGTGGTCTTGGGTTCAAATTCCAGCAATAAAAGAAGAAAGGAAGAAGAAGAAAGAAATATTTATTTCCACACACACGAACAGTAGTTTTATTTAGGTTAGGTATTTGTAAAAAAGTTAAAAGAAATGCGTACCTTTGAAGACATATATATAAAAAAAAAGAACATGTACGCGATCATTCCGCCAATTTTATTATAGATTCGATGTTGAAGATTTTTATTTTGTTTTGTAGATTATACTATTGAAGTGGTCGCATATAAATTTAATCAAAATTGATTAAGCGCTTTTTAGGGTTCCGTACCTCCAAATGAAAAAACGGAACCTTTTTAGGATCAGTCGGTTCTCTGTCTGTTTTTTAGTAACTCGTTCAGTTGTTCTCAGAAACACAATTTCTGCTCATTGGAGTCGGTTATTTTTTTGTAAAATAGCGAATATATTGATATAATTACAGTATATTGTAAAATTTAACATCAGCCATCATACCTATTGGTTTGCATCGAATAGTATGGATGTGTAAAGTTCACTGGCTTAAGACAAGACTGCGCTGAGCGAAATTTAATATAAAAATATAATTCAATTATTTAGATGTAAAATTTAAATGTAATTGGTTGCAAAATAAATGTATCTTCTTCTTCTTCTTCTTCAAATGTGAAAAAATAGGCAGTTGCCGTTAAGTAGATAACGTCAACACTACGAGTAGGTAGTTCCATTTCTAAACCTCCTATTTATTTCGAAGCATGGACTTAAATTGACAAGTGGATAGTATTTATACGGACTTTCGTAAAGCTTTTGATAGAGTGGATTACAAAATTCTTCTGGACAAAATATATTATAACGGAATCCGAGGAAACTCGTGGCGATGGTTCCGGTCATACATTATTAACCGCACTCAAAAAGTTGTGGTGAATGGATATGAGTCTAGATGCGTACATACGTAACATCAGGTGAGCCTCAGGGCTCTATACTGGGTCCTTTATTATTCATCCTATTCATAAATGACATTGATAGTTGTTTTAAATTCAGTAATTTTCTATTTTATTCTGATGATCTTAAAGTTTACCATACTGTTGAAAATAATGAGGACCGCATCAAATTTCAAGGGGACCTGGATAGACTCAGCGACTATTGCAGCAGAAATAAACTGAGTTTTAGTCTACCCAAATGTAAATCAATAACATTCACCAAGAAACACAATATCCTTCCCACTGCTTATACTCTTAGCGGAGCCGCTCTTAATTAAGTTACACTAATAAGAGACCTTGGTGTACATCTTGATTCCAAACTTCATCTTGATGCTCATATAAACAACATAATTAGCAAAGCTTACAGTATGTACGGTTTTATCATGCGTCTCAGTGAGGATTTCAAAAAACCGTCCACTTACTTGCATCTATATAAGTCACTATTCAGGTCACAAGTCGAATATGCCGTGTCCATATGGAATCCCTTGTATGAAAAGTATAACAATTCGATTGAACATGTCCAGAAAAAATTCTTACGTACCATGCAGTTCAGATGTTACCGTTCACGCCTCAGTTACCAACAACTTCTCAACAAGTACTATTTACTCAATTTGCAGGACAGGCGCGTCCTCCTGGACGCAATGGTTCTCTATAAGCTGTGCCGCGGCAAGTTTGACTGCCCCAGCCTCAGCGGTGCGCTGTGCTACCGCGTGCCGACGCGGGCGCTGCAGCGCGCGGTGCGCAAGCACCAGCTGTTCGCGACCGCGCGCTGCCGCACCCGCGCAGGCTAACGAGATCCTTTACATAGGCTAGTCAAGTCATATAACACACACTTTAATGAAATTGACATCTTCATGATGTCAGACACTGTTTACAAAAATAACGTTCTAATGAAGTTGCAGCGAGGTTATGTTTGAGCTTGCCGCGGTACTGGAATGAATCATTCTATTTTTACGCCTAGTTTGCTCTGTCTTTAAGTTCTGATATTGTAAGTAGGTAATTGTTATTCCCAGACTGTTATACAATTTCTGTGTACCTATTGCTGCTTGCGCTCTAGTTATATTATTGTAATTCGTGGATAACGTGATTGGTCTCACATGTTTCAAATTCTTTTAAGTATTAGTACAAAATAAAGTCTAAGGAATACAACTTAAAATACTTACAATAAAACTATACTAAAAATTGAACTAAACTCGAACATAATAAACTTAGACTAAATCTAAAAATGGCCCCTGCGGCATAGTGCCAAAGATGCTGGCGGCATTTCCTCGCTGAATCGCCAAACTGATTCTTTGAGCGAGGAAACCGCCAGCTCTCCGGTCACCAGTAACATCAATAAGCCTCTTCGAAATATCTTTGAAGAGGCCTAATGCGCTGGGGCCCCACGGACCCAGGGTCTCGACGCCAAAAGGTAAGAAATTGTACTCAGCGCCAAGACCACTGTACTTATTCCGTTTTATGCCTTCGGCCGCTTCTGCCGCTGCTCCGGCCCTGATTGAGGATCGATGGAGATGTGACGGGGCCAGTGTGTCTACACAGGTTGCATCCCACACCAGCACCCGTCCCTTACTCCACGGAATCAAAGACATTCCGTCCGGTCTCTTGCCATCGTCTCTTGAGATGCCGGTCGGCTCTAAAAGGGCCGGCACATTGATTGATGCAAGAGACCGGCGGATGATGTCGTTCAGAGCAGCATGTCTTGAGAAGCGGCCTGCACTGCTCTGGCAGGAAAGTCCGTGGTGACCCAGCCTGTCAACGTCTTTGCCGCAGGGGCATCGGTGTGGGGCGCAGACCGGGACCCCGAGACGGAGACAAACTGAAAGTCGGACGGTATTGGGTTCTAGAAAAGTTCCAGTGCTCACGGAAGGGTGCGCTTGGAGCCAGTAACCGGCCTCTTTGGTGCCTACTGCCAAAATTCTGGCACGGTCTTCCGTAGAGCACTGGCTTAGGATGGAATCTACGGTCAATTTACACAATAAGTCGTCCCAGCTCCGTTGAGATTTTGAATTTTCCGGATAATTTTGGCCGGGGCAAGCAATTGACCAAGCCTTTTTTGCGTCTTTTAAGCCCGCAATCTCATAGTTTGTGGGTAACGCCCTTAGGATTTTACCTATGAGATTAGACGAGCTATGAACTGACGACAAAAAAGCTGGTAAAGCGACACTAGAAATTTTGCGGATCCCTAGCCCACCGTACCGAATGGGAAGAGATCCTTGGGACCAGGACTGCTCGCTTAGCTGAGAATTGAGGACAGATTCTAAATTCATTTTGATCAAACTATCTATTTGTAACAAAAGATGTTGATGATTCCAAAGTGGACAGCAGCGAAGCACATAGGTAAGTTTAGGAACAAAAAGACAATATTTAATAATTGAAAGAGCAAAATGTGGGCTAATTTCAAGCAACCGATGAGAATGATTTTGAAATTTCGAGATAGAATTTTGAACATAGTCAGAAAAGCATTCTTCAAAAATAGGGGACCCTAAGAGGCAAAGATTACTTTTGTCAATAATCTTAATGTCAGGCAAAAGCTCGTTAAATTTTTGTTTTATATTAATGACGTCATTGCAGGAATTTTGAAAGAAAAGTTCACACTTGTTGAAATTTAGCTCGAGGCCAATCGTTTTGAATTTATTTTTAATTTCGCGGAGATCGGAAAGTACAGTGTTTGCATCGCCCCCTAGAATCCCGTCGTCTAGGTACCAAACATTAAATTTTGAAGCCAAATTTTGAATAATAGGGTTGATGGCCAAACTAAAAATTGCTGGCCCCAAGGGAGAGATTGTTGGATCTGCACAGCAGTGGAGGAGATAGTTGTATAATTCCGGAGTGTTGGATTTGATCTCAGACAGCAGGGTATCCCTGTTCACCGAATTGAAGGCATTTTTCACGTCAATTTTGACCAACACTTCGCATTGGCCTTCGTTAAGGTAGGTGCGAAGGGCATGGACAGCGGCCTCACAGCCACCTTTAACGCCAAAGCCTAATTGGACCGGTTCAAAAAGAGGTTGTAATTTTGCTATAATGTGTCGAACTGCGATTTTAGAAGCGAGGCGGCGAAGTGTTGTTCCAACAGCAATAGGTCTCACCCCTCCGTCTTTCTTTGTGAGGGCGATATTAAGTATTGTGTTTGTAATCTATGTGTGTTACTGTTTGTTGTCCCAAATAAATTGAAAAAAAAAACTAAAAAACCTATATATTTAGCACTTTGAAGAATGTGTTAACAACTTCTCCGTGGAAAAATTATAACATTATTAATATTTTTCCCTAGAAAACTAAGTAAAGTTTGACGAAAATTGTAAAATCGTAAGCAGGCGTTAAGTGTTTTTTTATACTTTAACAATGGAAATCTATTCAGATTTTCAGTTAAAAAAAAATGAATGTTTACATTACAATTTGTCCGCATCAAATATTTCAATTATTGTTTGGTATTAAAGATCCAGATTTATCAAAAAGTGCTTTTAATTCTCCATACATTATTACTATGGCGGCCGCGCGCCGATCTAAATACGCATTCCCCGCGTTCTATGGTTCAGTCGCTAACGCTCGGCGCCCTCTTAACATACTGATCAGCGGGCCTATGATGGTTGCTTATCGCTTGATATATAAGTGACAAAGCATCCGTCACGTTTTGACACAATGCGAGTGTTAGTTACAGATGCTATGTCATTTATTTGATTAGATTAGATTCGCGGTAAACGCAACCATCATTGTAATTTTTAACTCCTTTATCATCAATCGAATTAGGCCGTAGGCATAAAATATAACCACCAGAAAAAAAAAAAACTAAAATTATCTACTCTATTATAAAACCAGCTAAATTTGCACTAAAAATAATAACATAAATTTACTGTCACTTCTATTCTACCCACCAAACTCGCCTTTAGTTTCTTGATCAAAATGAAGTCTTCTTTCTTCACGGATAAGACTAAAATTCACTTTCAAGATGTCTACAGAACTTTATTTATGTAATAGCAATACGGCGTGGTGCCAAGATTTTTTGTATCAGAATTTTTGTCGTACATTCTCATAGCGTTATTAATTCGTTCGAGTTAGGCAACGTGACATTTTATTTTGCTCAGTGTCAGGATTTGTTTTATTGCCATACTGTTGCCTTAGCGAATGTGTGAGGAAATTTCTTTTTTGCAGAAAATCCTTTGTCAGGCTTATTTTTGTCTACTTATAAAGTACCAATGAGTCTGTGAGGTGTAGTATGAGTTTGTTGCGAAATAGCTGTTTTTAGGGCTCCGTACCCAAAGGGTAAAAACGGGACCCTATAACTGAGACATCGCTGACCGTCCATCCGTCCGTTCGTCACCAGGCTGTATCTCAAGAACGGTGATAGCTAGACAGATGAAATTTTCACAGATGATGTATTTCTATTGCCGCTATAACAACAAATACTAAAAATGAAATAAAATAAATATTTAAGGGGGGCTTCCATACTACAAACTTACATATAATGATACGGAACCCTTCGTGCGCGAGTCCCACTCGCACTTGGCCGATATTTTTTAAGTTTTCAGTCCTCTTCCGCCATTTAGAAAAATGTAGGTAAACTGAATCGACAAAAAACATTCTGTATACGAACCTACTCACAAATATTATAATTATGTAATTTTTTAACCGATTACAAAATGTGATACTCGCGCGATTTTTTAAATGTGTTTGTTTCTAAATTCGGTAATTTTGAACTGATTTTGTAATTGGTTTTAAATTGAAACTGAAGTACATAAATGGTCCCATTCAGTCAGAATTTAGTTCTCTAATCACACGTGGAGTCATTTTTCACTAACTGTTTAGCGTATCGACCCAAAGTGGATCTTGGCCTCCGACATCAGTCTAATCAGTCTACACCACGCTTCGTGATCTTAAATATCTCTATATGTGACGACGCGGTTGGCACAGTGGTTAAGCAACTGCCTACTGAGCCGACGGTCCCGGGGTCGAATCCCGGGAAGGGCAAATATTTTTGTGATAAACACGAATATTTGTGCCGGGGTCATGGATGTTCTATGTTTTTCAGTATTTATTTATCTATATGAGTATGTATATCGTCGCCTAGTACCCATAACACAAGCCTTCTCGAGCTTAATTTGGGACTAGGTTGATTTGTGTGTGGTTGTCTGATATTATTTATTAAATATACTGGATCTTTTCGTTTATCTAAACACATTTTTTTCCACTAAATCTCCTCTTTCTTTTTTTTAATCAGGTTTGAAAATACGAACGAAATATCACTATTCTGAGAAAAAAAGACTATACACTTTTTGAATAACCCCCGGTTATACCCGAGTGAACATCAATTTTCTTTAATAAGACCCAGCATGTTTACTACCCCTGTGTCTCTCCATATCCCGTTTAACTATCTCTTTATGACACGCCTGGGATTTCCACTGCCTTTGAATTGTTTTCACGAAAACGGATACCCGAGTTAGGAGAAAGAACGTTCCGTCGTCATGTTGAAACGAAGTATGTGACAAAAAAAGGGTATAAAACCTGGAAAAATTCGGAAGGTTAGGGGTTGTGCACAAACCACGCGAGGTTTTTTCGGCTACTTTTTGACCCCCCTCCCCCTAGTGATATTTGGTGAGATTCTTCGCTACCCCAATACGCGGACGAACTTGCGGGCGTCTCCTTGTTATAAATAGCTTGTATCCTATTGTTACAATGGATACAAATTACAGATTTGTCCCCATTTGACCTAATTAACCGCTGTAACCGTGTGTTATACATTCCAGCACCACATCAATGCTGTAAGGTTTTAAGTGGCTTTAGTCCTTTTAATTTTTTTTTTCTTCATATTATGATAATTTCAACCAACTTTTTGAAGTGAATAAAACTTTTCCCCTAGTACTAGGTAGTAACATAGCTATGTCATGCTTTTATTGCGTGCAGTCAAAAATAAGTTGAAAACACCAATTTTTTGCGTGAATTTTGTCAATTTGGTGTAGTTTTTGAAACAAAAATTATCAATGAAAAATTCAAAAGGTAGGTTTCAAATAGATATATTTTATGAAATAAAACCGAAAATCACTTATAACGTAGTTTTAATTTGAGAGAATTCCACAGACAACAGATAAGAAGAACAAAGTAGGTTTATGGTTCTAGTGCTGTACTTCATAAATAGAGTTGTCATGAATCGGTAACATAAAGTTCAATTTTATTCTTACAACACTCTCACCAAATTTAAACTTTATACAACAAATAAAAATTGTATTAAAGACTAGTAAGAGCTTATACATTTTTGATTTCATATTAAAGTTCTATGGCAAACTCTCACCAAAAGAGCACAACTATAAATTTGAGCATTAAAATTAAGAAGTTTTATAGACAATTTTTTTAACACACAAACTAAATAAACTATTTTAGTTTACTAATACCAAATTTAGTTCTGAGATATTGAAACTTGTCTCTAGGTAGAGATTTAGTAAATAGATCAGCATATTGCTCTTTAGTACATACATAATTTAAGTCTATTTGTTTCTCTACATATTTATCCTTAATAAAATTATATTTCACATCTGTTTATGATAGTCCACATTTTTAATTAAACAGATTGCACTTTGACTGTCTATATTCAAGCAAATAGAGTTCTGATTAAATTCACCAATGTCTATTAACATTATTTTCAACCACATAGCTTCTTTTGTCGCACAACAAGCGGCCATGAACTCGGCCTCGGTGGTAGACAACGCAACACTTTGCTGACGCTGTGTAGCCCACGTTATGGCAGCTCCATTCTTTATAAACACATACCCAGTCAGAGACCTGCGTGTGCATGTGTCTTTAGCATAATCTGCATCACTATAAGCTTCAAGCTTGTTTATCTGTGATGATGTATAACACAAACCATAGTCCTTGGTTTCTTTCAAGTATTTCATTATTTTCTTGACAACATTCCAATGTGTGTGATCATAACAATTGAGATATCTACTCACCAGGCTCACTCCATACATAATGTCAGGCCTGCTTACCACCGCCAGGTGCATGAGCGACCCAACAGCCTCTCTGTATGGGACGTTCTTGTCAGGAGTCGCAGCGCTCTTCTCCAGTGTAGTATGAGGGTCGACTGGAATATTGTTACAGTTAGCATCTTGCATATTAAACTTGCATAACAATCGCTCTATGTACTTGGACTGGTGAATAAAAATTGTCCCTTGGGACCTTTCAATTTGTAATCCTACAAAGTTCCTAGGATCACATTGTTTAATTTCAAAGGTTTTCTTTAATTCACACATTACACTGTTTAGTGATTCTTTTGAGTTTGAAATGAGGAGCCCATCATCAACATACAGAAGCAAGTATACTTTGTTATCGTTTACATTTCCAACATACACACATCTATCGGCATGGCTATTTTGAAAACCATACTTTTTAAGCAAACAATCAAATTTTTGATTCCAGCACCTGGGTGCTTGTTTTAGACCATAAAGTGAACGGTTAAGTTTACATACCATATTTGATGCAGCATCCAAACCTTCGGGTGGTGTCATGTAAATATTTTCTTTGACATCGCCATATAAAAATGCTGTCTTCACATCAAACTGGACAATTTCTAGATTATGTTGAGCGGCTTCTGAAAGAAAAACTCGAACAGAGTCATATCTCACGGTGGGGGCATATATTTCAGTGTAGTCAACCCCTTGTTTTTGACCACAGCCTTTAGCACATAGTCTTGACTTAAACAGCGGACCGGATGGCTCATCTTTTATTCTAAAGACCCATTTGCAGCCAATTACCCGCACTCCTTGTGGTTTTTCAATTAAATGCCATGTCTCATTTTCTGCATGTGCTTTCAGTTCTTCCTGTATAGACTTTTTCCACTCAGCTGCGTATACATTGTCTGACGAAACTGCTTCATTGTATGTTTGTGGGATATCCTGTTGTTCTGTAATTTCATTAGCACATATGTATGTATTAGCTTGCATTCTAGATACTCTTTCCTTCGATCTTGTTGTTATATTCCGATTTAAATCTGTTAAATCTACCGTTTCATCTGGCTCATATAGAGAGTCTTCATCAGAGTGAAAGGAATCTTCACTTGAATCTATTTTGGTTCCTTCACTTTCATCCGGCAGATTTTCTAAAGTAATATTTTTACTGATAGAACCACTTGCAATGGGTTCTGTATTTGACTCTGACAATGGTACCACAGCATATTCTCTTTTAACTGAACTTTCAAGAAATATCACATCTCTACTAATTAATACATTTCTTGTTTTTGGATCAAACAGCCTATATCCTTTGGTGTGTTCACTATAGCCAACAAATATCATCTTACTTGCCTTTGGGTCCCATTTCTTGGCTTTTTCTTTTGGAACATGGACCATAGCTTCACAGCCAAAGATCTTCATGTGGGTAATATCTGTCCTTTTCCCACTCCACATTTCTTCAGGTGTAGAGAATGATAAAGCTCTTGTCGAGCATCGATTAGTGATGTATGCTGCAGCTGACAGCGCCTCTCCCCACAGGTGTTTCTGTAATTTAGCATTTGTTAGCATACATCTAGCCCTTTCTAATAGAGTTCTGTTCATACGCTCTGCTAAGCCATTTTGTTGAGGCGTATACGGAGCAGAAGTTTGATGTCGTATTCCTGATTTCTTGAGAAAAGCTTTAAATTCATTACTTAAATATTCTAAACCATTATCTGTACGGAGAGTCTTTATAGTTAAATCAAGTTGATTCTCGACTAAGGCTTTGAACTCCTTGAACTTTTCAAACACTTCTGACTTTTTGTTAAATAAATCAACAAATACTTTCCTGGTATAGTCGTCTATGAAGGTAACAAAATATCGAGCTCCTCCGAGAGATGGCAACTCCATTGGACCACATACATCAGAGTGAATAAGTGCCAGCTTGACTTCTGCTCGAGACCCTTCAGAAGAAAATGGTAGTCTGGATATACAAATCACATTTTCTCTGGGCCCATAACCTGATATATTTTCTTTATTTGCTAGTTCAATTCCTGCAGCTTCTGTTAGTTTGTTCAAATCTGCGAAGTTCAAATGAGCCATTCTTTGGTGCCATAGATAACAATCATTCTCCTTGGACATGGATATGTATGCTGGAATACTGTGTGTATTTAGCCGGTACATATTGTTAATCAATTTGGCAGCAGCAACCTGTTCATTACTTCTATTGAATATCTTACATCCTTGCTTGTCAAATTGCACTTGACAACCATTATTTATTATCTGGCTAACAGAGAGAAGATTGGTAGCCAACTCAGGAACATAGAGAACATTTTGTACCTTGATTGTTTCCATTTTTCCATCCGCATTAATAACATTTAAGTTCACCTTTCCGCAGGCTTTCACAAACAGTTTCTTGTCGTCAGCTACTTTGATGGTGGAGATCGGAGGTGTAGTCTCGTCATAGAGCCAGTCACGGTGCATTGTCATATGCATTGATGCTCCCGAGTCGACATACCAGCCGCTGTCATTCTTTTTGGTAGCAGAAAATACAGCGACATAACCAGAGTTCTCATTTGACTTTTGTTCCTTCTTTTTATTCCGACAGTTTTTGCTGATATGCCCGTATTTATTGCATACAAAGCATCTTGGGCCCTTGCTAGGTTTTTGAAATTTTTTTTGAGCTTGCTTGACATAGTGCGACTGTTTTCCTTTTCCTCTATTAACATACAGCGCAGTCGACTCAGAGTTCCTCACATCCTGAAGGAGCTTATTCTTCACAGAATCAGCTGTGATTGTCACTCCGGAGCTCTCGAGGGCCATAATCATTGGTTGATAGACCTCGGGTAAACCAGCCAGCAACAAGGTTCCCAACCATTCATCATTCACCGTAAAACCTATGTTTCTTAACTTGTGAGCTGTAGACATTATTTTGTTGACATAATCTTCGATGTCCTGACAACTGTCTAATGTTGTGGTTATCAGATCTCTCAACAAACCAACTCGACGTGTCAATCCTTTGTCGTCAAAAGCTTTGGCGAGATTATCCCATACTTCTTTGGCTGTTTTAGCTTCCTGTATATGTACATAATTGATGGGATGAACCAACAAAATTATTTTAGATTTTGCTTTCGTGTCAGTTTTGCTATCGACTGTTGTTGAAGTGACACAACTCCATAATTCCTCATGCTGAAGATAAGTTTGAACAGCGAATCTCCATGTAGGATAATTATCTCTTCCCGTCAGCTTTTCAATCAGTGCCATCGTATTATTTGAAGACATTTTTGTGCTGATGAAGACCGTTACGCGGGAGCCGCGCGCCGAGTTTTGAGGTTATACTGAACTACTATCAAAGTATGCACTTTTAGCACTGGATTTTTACAGTAGATCGTTTTCAAATATCTATTTTTGAAAATCAGGTGGCCTGGGCCCATAACCTGATATATTTTATGAAATAAAACTGAAAATCACTTATAACGTAGTTTTAATTTGAGAGAATTCCACAGACAACAGATAAGAAGAACAAAGTAGGTTTATGGTTCTAGTGTACTTCATAAATAGAGTTGTCATGAATCGGTAAAATAAAGTTCAATTTTATTCTTACAACACAAATATATACCAATAAATCCCAATAGCCCTGTTCTAGGTAGTAACATCAATAATATGTTAAGAAACATGTTTGATCATAAAAAAAATGTCTAAAACCATCAGCATTTTAAAAAGAATAAGACCTCTTTAAGTGAACAACAATATGGTACCTACAGTGCCAGTATTTTAAACGAGGATAATTTTATTGTTTCGATCGAGTGACTCTGTTTCAGGTTGGCCAACATTTTTTCGTATATCCGAATTCCGGGTGTTGGCATGTCCGTCGGTTCTCGCCTACAGGTCGCATTTCTCAACCAATCTCGTGAAATTTTGTCAGCGAGTTCGATTATAATTATGTAGATTTTTTTATCGGTTCAGTTTTACGAAATATTACAAAATGGCGGAAATCGCCACATTGAAAACGTATAAAAATAATATATCAGCCAAAAAAATAAGTGTTCAGTTCACAGAGCCGCTAGTGTATAATTCATTTATTTTCATACATGGCCCGATCCCAATTGTGGCTAAATACACAATGAAGAACCATATTTATCAAATGGGCACATGTTGTTGTTACCTTGGTATATGAAATGAACTAAATTTCAAGTAGGGTAAGGGAAACACACGGGGGATGTGGAAACTTTGCAATATTTTATATAAGTATGTAGATGCCACCCTAAGGCATGTAGAAGCAACTGGTTGACGAATTCAACGGCTCTGGTATCAGGTTCGGTGGTCCAGTTGGTAGGACGCCCGTGTTGGCCCGGAAATCCGTTGGAGACGCAGGTGCGAATCCTGCCTGAACCGTTAAATTTTTCAATTTTTCGCTTCATTGTAAACTTTAAGTATATACAGATAAAAGTCATGCCAATTATTGAAATATAATCGGATACTTTAATTAATTACAATTTCTCAGTTATATAATACTTTTCTAACACTATCAATATTATCAACTTTTAATTGACCTATGGAGGCAATAAATAAACTGATGATTGTCCGCTGGTTCACTGGAAAATAAATTTATTCACCCATATACGTCGTTTTGTCAGAAAGTCCATACTAATTAGCTGTACAAGTTGTATAGCAATAAGTCACAATTAAGCCAATTTGTGAAGTGGAACGCGATAGGTGCCTACGAATTGGTAGACAACTGTTTATAAGTGGTAATTATTTATGTCGCATGTTTACGACAAGAAATTTATGAAATGTGTTTGTCTTTGTATTATAAACTCGTCCGCAACTTTATCAGTGTTTCTTTTTTCTTAACCATAATCAGGTAAAAAGTATTTTATAACCATCTTTCGGTATTCAGCTATCTCTGCACCAAAATTGGTTAAGATTTGTCCAACCGTTTCGGTGCAATGAGAGGACAAAGAAATTATGACCAACATTAGGCGCCAGACTGGGTTACCTATCGATTTTTTCTTACCCATCTGTATCGTTTTGCTACATTTTCATTTGTCCGAAAGATATATTTTTCCAAAACTGTTCATATTTCAGAATAGTTGTAAAACAAACCTAACCTAAGCTAATGGGTTCTTTAATACGTCAATAAATACTTTCGGACAAACGAAAATTTGGCGAAACGTTACAGATGGGAAACAATGTTTCGGGTAGGATACCGTCAGACTGGCATGGCGTCAGGCGCCCATACAAAACAAAAGGCGATCCCGCATCGCGCTATTTTGGTAGCAAAGCTTCTTGACCTTCTATTAGAACTCACAGAGTAAACCATTAATCTTCAATATTAATATAAATTCTCATTAATATCACACTAGCTGCGCCCCGCGGTGATACCTGCTCGTCTTACGAAAACACAAAACATTTTCGGGATAAAAAATAGCCTATGTCCAGAGTGTCAGCTACCTTCAGCAGAAGAAGAAGAAAAGAAAAAGAAAATAAGTTGAATAATTATATAAAAAAAAAAACTGCAGGGGGTCGCCAGTCGCGTAGCAGCACGGATAGCTACCCCTGATGAAGAGCTCTAAATGAGTTCAAAACTTGTCGGGCCATTCCTGACAATTTTTACGTGAGTTTAAACCGTTATTTATAATTATTAAAGATGTCTCACGATAGTTTTAATAACATTATTAAAATGTTTATTTAGTCCAGCTTGTGCTTTTCATCCTCCTCCTACAAACGCCGCCAGCCTCTCGGGAGGTTGACGGTTTAATTTCATGAAGTAAAAAAATACTTTCTGACATTGATTTTCAGTGAAGCCTACATATTACTACACGTTTTTATTTAATTTCGCTACCCAAGGTTGTCTGTCTCAAGAGATCGCTCTTTAGCGATAAGACCGCCTGTTGTTTGCCTCTATGGTATGTTACGTGCAATCTGAATTTGTTTGTATTTATTTCCTGTTGAGGTGTGCAATATAGAATATTCTATTCTATTATTAGAGTAATACGGTAGACTCATCAAAAATAGGTCCAGCCGCTTAAACGTGAAGAACTAACAAACATTCAATCACACAAACAGACTTACAAACTCGCCTTTATAATATTAGTGTTATTAGTCAAGCCAGTCACTCGTACAACGATTTTCAATGAGGGATACTGGGATATTAATTATAAATGCCCGTCGGGCACTGGGCAAACTCTGAAGTATTTCCATCAAACTTCCAACGATATTAGTTATGAAGAACTTTATTGACCTTCCGATACCTATACTAGTTACGCATGTCGTTCCCGTACAAAATTATTTGGTTAATAAAATTGTTCTTTAGGAATCGGGATGACGACAGTTTTTTTTTTGATGTCATTCGATTCTATTTTTTATTGTGGTCTAATGCCAGATCTATATGGGACTAACTACACGAATGATAGTTAAAGTTCGACATGCCTACGGAGCGCTAAAAACGAAATAAATTTATGGGAAGAATAGTTACGCCTAAAGGGACACGACAAGCTGCGCAGTTAGGGTAGGATAGCATAGCTTGGTGTCGGAGGCCAAGATCCACTTCGGGTCGCTGAGTCAGCATAGTACCTAAGTAGTAGGTAAAGGGAGTACATTAAATAAAAAAAAAAATGCCGTAGCCTATTATTGAGTATCCTATCTAACTCCGAAACATTGTTTCCCCTCTGCAACGTTTCGCCAAATTTTAATTTGTCCGAAAGTTATTTTTTTCCTGAAATCCGTAATACACTCAGATTTTATATACATCGTTTTAAATAAAGGTTAGGTTAGGTTTGTTTTGTAATATAATTTTGAGAAATTGACAGTTTTGGAGTAAAATAGCTTTCGGACAAACCATGTAACGTAATGTAACCGCTATATTGCCTTCTAAGTATGCATTTACATGAGCAGAGTTACCTATAAGTTGTCTGGGTAACTCTACTCAGAAGGTTTTCGCGCTAAAAGCATGTCTCACCTGAGTTACCTTTGACTCTCGCTAATGAACGCAACCGCAGCTAATGAGCGTTCTTAGATAGATCATACTGAAAAAAGGCGGATAGTTTGTTGCATAGGCGTATTACTAGGTACCTTTAAATCTCCCTTATTATGATCAGCATTCAATTATGAACTAAGGCATTTGAGTCCAATAAAAAATAAGATCGATTTACATTATAATCAAAAAAATTACACCATGCCTATTAAAATTGGCAGTCTGTAGCATGAGCCAAGTCCTAACCAGTTATCTATATGAAAGGAATGAAGATACCCCAATTGAAAACATGTTTTTTTTTTCAAAAAGTGTTCAGTTTAAACTAAAGTATTATTTTTATTTGATTACACTTAAAAATATAAATTAAATATGAAAGCAGCGTCGTCTGAGAATCAGCCCACTAAATGACGTCAAATTGTGAAAAATTTGACACTCACAAGACACAAAAATAACAGTGATTCAATTTCCATTCTAAATCCGCCTTAGTATTAGTCCGACTGTAAGATATTCTGTGACCAATTACTGGTCGCTTACGCTCTTTTAGAATGAGCAACTTTTTTAAATGAATTTTTTATTTACAAATTATTGGGATGTTTTCGAAAATGTAAATATGGAATATTGTTTCTTTTTTAATTCTTTTATTTGATAATGTCGATAAAAAGTCTGGTTGAAAAAAATTAACTAGACAACGAAATTTCCTCCTTATTTCCGTATGACCTGTCTAACAAGCTCTCATTAGCTGCGGTTGCATGCATTAGCGCGTCAAAGGTAACTCAGGTGAGATGCTTTTAGCGCGAAAGCATTCTGAGTACAGTTACCTAGACAACATGGCAGCTCCTGCAAATGCGTGCCAGAAGCTAAATAGCCTTTGGTATGGCACTTCCTTTTCACGTACCTAACATTTTTTCTCAAAAAATTTCTTTTCCCAACTTTGTCATATACATCTTAATAAAGAAAGAAAGGAAGCAAAACATTTATTTTATTTGAGAATGATGAATGATGATGTTTCATCCTGTCCTATTATAAAATTCTAGATTTGTATTTAAAATCAGTTTTCTATGGAGAGAGGTCATGATTTCAGGAATAATCTTAATAGCGTGATGCAGGATCATCTTTTGTTTTGTATGGGTGCACGGCGCCATCTTTTGGGCATAATTTCCTTTGTCCTCGCATCATGCCAAAACGGCAAGACAAATTAAAAAAAATATACGGAGATAGTTGGACATCCGAAGATGGTTATAGGATACTTTTACCCGTCTAGGATACAAAAAAATACGCGTACTGCGTTATAAATATCATAAATAGTGACAAAAAACTATGAATTATAATTATGATTTGTTTCGTAAAGGTCACCTCAGCGTAATGCTCTTATGTAATTTTCAATGTCGTTTAGCTTACAATCATGATATTAGTAAACCTCAAACTCACGCATAAGGAATTCTTACCTAATCAACCAACCATCCAAGCATGAATGTAACATAATCACAGCTAAGCTGGTTCAATCGGCTAAGTACCTCCTGAAGCCTAAACGCCGTAGCATCATTTAAACTACCAAGCACATACGTACGTCCTTTAAATTCGAGTGGTTTATATTGATCGGGTTCATTGACCGTAGATATTGGACTTATTAATACCTACGTTAATCTCGTGAAATCAATGCAATCAGTTACGCGTGAATCGGATCGAGATGAAAGCGAAGTCTTATTAAGGCGCCTTAGTAACAGACGAACTCTTCTTTTGTCGTCACCTTCATTATCTTTGGGAGCAATAATTAACTTATTCGGTAAGTAGGCCACGAGGGCACTTTTGCAAGTCTGAGCTTACATAAATTTCCCAAGGAAAGGCAACTTTTGAAAGGGAAGCCTAAACGGAACTCAAGGGTTTTTTTTATTCGTAAATTATACTTATCTGTTTCAAAATACGCGTACTGCGTTTCGAACCACCACCACGACCACGTTTCGTAGCTATTTAGTTGCATAAAAGAATAACAAACTGTTTTAAACAATTACAGATATAAGCTCGAACTTGAAGAATAGTTTAGTTTAGTTTAGTTTATTCGTCTCAACAATATAATGTTCTTGTAAAATATAAGAGTATGTCAGTTTACATTACTTATCATATAGTGATCGTCCATTTACATTATATACAAATACAAGAAAATCTTAACAACTACTTGGTAGTACACAATAGTATACATACCTAATCAATATACCCAGCAAAAGGAAAAACGATCTCGAATCGTTAAACCGAAAGGCATCCACACAAACTCGAAGTGGCCATCGCCTCTATTTCAATCAAAAGTTTTGATAGGACTTCCAATGCCTGAATCTTACAATGTCACTCTGTTCTGAGGAAGGACACACCAACAAACACGATCAAAAGTTATGATAGGACTTGCAATGATTCCACCTTAATACTATGTGACGGTCACTCTGTTGTGACATGAAAAAAAAACACACTAAGAAACACAATCTTGCATTTATAACTAATAAAATGTTCTTAAAGAATATCGAGCAAAATCGGAAAAATAAACTCAAACTGTTAAACCGAAAGGCATCCATACAAACTCATAGTGGCCATCGCCCGTAGCAATGCACTTATTACGCCCTATTTATCCTCGGTTTCATTCAAAAGTTCTGATTGGACGAAATAAAAAGGAAATTGCGCATTAGACTACGTCCGGCGAGCGTCGAGCAATAGGTAAATGGATAAAGTTGCTGGAAGGGACGTGTATTTTGGGTATCAAAAGTATAACGTGAAAAAACTTTTCATATTTAAAAGCAAAAATTTAACTCTTAGCCTCCATTCGGTTGCATTTTTTTAAAAGCTTTTATTTAACTTGCAATGTATGTATGTATGTATCTAAGTATGTTTGTTCGGGTGAAATCTTGCAACTCAATTTTGAAGCAGATATCGTCAACCGATTGAGCTGAAATTTTGCATACTTACTTAACTTTGATGACAATACAATAATATGTTAGCATGGGGCTGATCTGATGATGGAGCCGGAAGGTGGCCATATGAACTCTATAATAGAAAAAGCAATCCTACCGAGCTTGGGCTCTTTAGAATCGTCTCAGTGAGCATTTGATGGATATCCAAAGAAAAGTACAGTCGGATATAAAAGCTTGCCACTAAAATGTCATTTTTGACAGAAACTTATTATATTATTCGATTTGTGCCCATGACGCAGGCAGCATTCCCACGTTGTATGGGCTATGGAAAGCCTTTGCGCGAGGAAACTGCCCGCGCGTGGGTATCCTGTTGAATCCCAATAGGTGGTCAGACTAGATTTCTGAAGAGCTGGACTGTCAGAGCTACACTCTATCAGGCAACGGAGCATAACCAATGGAGAAACATTAGGTTGACATTCTAAAGCAGATAGAATGGTGCAATTATTATAATAATAACTAATTTTTTCACTCTTGACACTGTCTGCTGTTTTTACTTAAGCGATGATGTGGGCATCACACATAAAATTGTATTTCAACTCACAACTCAGTCTTTAGGTACCACTTAAGTAGAAAATATATTTAGTCTGATACATGTTATTATTTATTATTTATTTATTTATTATTTATAGTATTTATATCTTTATTTATATACGTTCTCTATTGGCCCGGGCAAGTTTAAATAGCCTCTTCCGGCGTTGCCTTGTTCTGTGATACTTATTACAACATTTTATTGTTCCTGTTTATAGGTGATTAAGCTAGTTTCTTTATGTCCTTGTTTTCTTAGAGTGTAGGTTATAGTTTATCCTCCAGTTTAGGTCAATCACCTTTGACTTAGAATAGTCCTGTGAATGTTCTTTTTGGTGATTATTATTTACTTTATTTTTTAGCGGCATCAACATTAGTAAAAGTACAATTTTTGGTGTATTCATTAAACGCCAACTTGCATTCAGTATTTATTTTAAACACATTATAACAATGATTACAATATTACAGTATGAGACGCCATATTTGAAGATGCCTACCGTCATTTGTCACTCGGGTGAGTTGTAGAGGGCCCTGTACGGGTATTGTCCTAAACGCACTATACCACACAATTAATTTCGTCAAACACATCATGACAAACGTGTGACAAACACACGAGAAAAACATTTTTATGTAAAATCGTGTAGAGCCAAGTAAAGTAAAAAAAAAAAGTGAACAGCCGAAAGTCTGGGCATCCGGGATTCGGAAATATGAAAGCATTTTTGGCGAAGCTGTAACGGTGACGCCTTGCTCGCTTCGCTCACACGATACGTAAAAATACGATATGAATAACGAACGATAGGTTGCATGCCCGCAACTTAGACAGCGTTCTGGTTACCGTTTACCGCTGTCTGGTTTAAAGTATTCTATCAACATCTTTGGATGTTTAGCTATCCCGTACACAAATTGGTTAAAAATTGTCCAGACGTTTCGGTGTGATGAGAGGATAAAGAAATTATGACCAATAGATGGCTCCAGACGTGCATGGCGCCGCGCGGCATACAGAACAAAAGACGATCCTGAATCACGCTATTAAGAGTTTTCTTAAAACCATGTATTCATGACCCTTACATACATAGAAAACAGATTTACAATATGGATATTTCAGTATATATGTAAGTACACACACACGCGCGCACCCACACGCACACGCACACGCAAGTAAATATAAAATCCCTTCCCACAATACTTCAAAACTGATGATAGTGCTTAAATTTTTGTCAACATCAAAGAAGGGTTTGCCGGGTGAGCAGGTATAGACGGCCGACCGTAAGAGGGCCGGATCGCGATACGAAGCCGGCAAACCCTTTTCACGACAAAGGCCAAGGCAGTTGCCTATCTCTCTCTCTCTATGTTAGTTTTTGCATTTTCATGTGTTTTATTGTATAGTTATATTCCTTTGTATTCTACATGTTGCTTGGTTTGTCTACCATTTACATTTGTGTTTAGCACTCATTTGCTCAAAGGTTGCCCTTAAAGGGATAAGTTCGCCTTTGTACATGCTTATTCTTTTGTAATGTGTTTTTCTTGTTTTTATGTACGATAAAGTGTGTACGATAAAAAAATACTTCTCGGCTTAGGCCTTTAAAGTTGTATGATATTCCTTTACAGTTTTCCCTCGAGTTGTTTCGCCCTGAACGTAAATACTTCGAAGCCTGTTATATCGCACGTTATGTCGACATTACATTGCATGTTTGAAAAAAAAAACAATTTAGGGGAGAGTAACCTATATTGAACCGGCGCTTAAATTGGACCACTTCTGTATTTCTACCAAATAACACAATTTATTTACACTGGCAACAAAAAATGAAGCGACGACAGCGCCATAATCAGTCCACCAATTTGGTGTAATAAATAAATTGTGTTATTTGGTAGAAATACGTAGTGGTCCAATTTAAGCGCCGGTTCAATATAGGTTACTCTCCCCTACATCACAGCAGACGCAAACACTCCAGCTGTACTGCTAATGGATTAGTGGTTTACAACTATCGAATGTCTCATAACTTGCGCAGGAATTCAAAATAACAAAAGTCAACCTTTAATTTATCGAGTTTGAGCATGAATCTCAAAGGCAGATGTACGGTTTTAAGCCTTTTTAAAAGTAAAGCGTTGTGGTTACCGGCATTCAATATCACAAAAGCTTTGCTATAGCGTATCTATACTATTATAAACTTCGGGATTTTTATTGAATACCATATTTCTATGGCGCCTCTCCATGGGGAAGACCTTCAGGGAAACTCTTACTAGCGTGATGCAGGCTTGTCATTTGTTTTGAATGGGCGCGCCCAGCCTGGCGCCATCTGTTTTCATAATTACCTTTGTACTCGCAGCAAGTCGAAACGGCTGGGCAAATGTTTACCAATTTTTGTTCATGGAAAGCTGGACATCCAAAGACAGTTATAGGATACTTTTTACCCGACTACTGTCCAAAAAAGACCGGAAGACGCAGCGTTGGAAGGCCTCCAACAAGGTGTTCCGACGACCTGGTTAAGATCGCGGGTAGAAATTGGATGAGGGCGGCGCAAGTCGATCGTTGTGGAGAACTTTGGGGGAGGCCTTTGTCCAGCAGTGGACGTCTATAGGCTGATACGATATGATGTACAAAAAAGAAACTCGCGGACGAAGTGGCGGGCACCATCATAATATGATGACAACGTTTCATAATATGATGGTGCCCGCCACTTCGACATAATAAAATAAGTACATGTGACGTCTTCAAGCAAAAGGTGCAACTTTGTCGCTTGTCATAAGGACACATTGACTGATTAATCGTATAAAGATGCAAGTGCATTGCGCCCTTAATGGTAAACGACAAAGTGGACCCTTTTTGTTGAAAACGTTACGCATGTTTTACGTACAGCTCTAGAGAAACCTACCGCCATAGTTTCTATACCTACCTATAGTAATTACTACGGCGGGAGGGAAGATTCTCTGCAGCTTACTATACATGCTCAACTGTAAACCACAAAATATTATACAGTGGCCACCGAAATAAGCGTGTTACTGTATAATTTTATGCACATTTTCAACACGGCTTAATTAATTTGAACACAGGTTTTCCTAATTCCCCTTGCTTAACAAGCGGGTCTCACGCTATGCGGTGGCCGTTTTATTTTTAGGGTTCCGTACCCAAAGGGTAAAAAACGGGACCCTATTATTAAGACTCCGCTGTCTGCCAGTCTGTCAGTCTCTCCGTTTGAACCGTGATAGCTAGACAGTTGAAATTTTCGCAGATGATGTATTTCTGTTGCCGCTATGACAGAAAATACTAAAAACGGAATAAAATAAATAGTTAAGGGGGCTCCCATGCAACAAACGTGATCGGTTGAGTTAACTTTGCACCTCATTTGTATCTGCCGCCATACATACCAGGTGCAAACTTAACTTAACCCTGCCAGTTAGGAGGGCGCCAACGCGTTGGCTATCTCTCTCTCTCACTGAGCGTAAGCGTGAGCGAGATGAAATTGCGTGCTCGGAAGCGCGGAAATCATGTTTTTTTGAGTTGTGTCATAAACGTGTGCATTTTATATTGAAAATAGTTTTACAGTTTTTGAGAACTTAAGAATTGTGCATTTATTTATTAAGCTAAAAAACATTGTTGAAAATGGAAGGGTTTTGAAGATCCAACCGAAAATAATATATGTAAAGCAAGGGTTATGTTTGAGAGATAAAAGGATCGAGAAAATTATGACGTTCACGTTGACAAGATTGAAGAAAAACTGTTTAAGTTTCTTATTTCCAAGGGACAGATTTTTAATCACTATGGATGTTGAGATCTAGGATCATTCACCTGACGAATTTTGCATGGGTGGGCTCTTAAGACAGGATAGGTTATATTTGTACGGAACATGAGTCAGACTCGCACTCGGCCAGTTTTTTACAATTGAATATGAACATTATTTTATTAAACGAGCGAGCGAAGCATCTCACCCTCTTACCACGAGTTTACAGCGGCCGTACTCGCTAGCGACTGCGTAAAGGATTTGTATGGAGAATACTCACGTAGTCTTGTAATCTGTGGCGACTTTAATGTAAATTTGTTAAATAATAACCATGAAACGCGTGATTTTATCAATTTACTAAAAATGTATAATCTTAAGCCCCATGTTGACAAACCTACGAGAATAACGAATCACTGCAGTACTTGTATTGACAACATAATAAGTAATTTAGAACTCAGAGAGATAAACGTAATTGATCTTGCTATTTCAGATCACACCATGCAATATGCTACTCTTCCTATGTTACTACACAGACGCAAAAAGCATATCTATAAGTGGATCAGAATCCTAAATGATTTTAATTTAAATAATTTAAGCCTATGTTTAGAGCAATCGTCATGGCAATCTGTATACGGTGCAAAAGATGCAAACGTTGCATTTAATTTATTTCATGACATTGTAATATCACAGTTTGAAAAATGTATCCCTAAGAAAAGAATCAAAATTAGAAGTAATACAATGAAAAATAGAAACTGGATGTCGAAGGGCATTAGAAAATCGAGTGCAGTAAAACGCAACTTGTTTATTCGTACGAAAACTTGTAGGGACGTCAAGCTGCTGGCTTACTACAAATCCTACAGTTCTTGGTTGAGGAAAATAGTAACCTTCTCAAAGAAAAAACATAATGAGCGTAAGATTACCAGTTCTAAAAACAAGGTACATGCAACCTGGAGGCTCATTAACGAAAATATGAAAATATCTAAAGATGATGAATGGTGTGATCCGAATTTGATAGGGTTATCTGACGGCAAAATTAGGGCAAACTCTAACAACGATGCTCCAGATATATTAAATAATTACTTTGGGTCTGTTGCGACAGAATGTAATAACAATCCATCTTCTATATCCAAGCCGGTCCTACCGGTCCTACCACCCTTTGAGCCCACCACTATGTTTGTTGCACCCGTGAGCAAAAATGAACTGCTAAAAATAATTACTAATCTAAAAAATAAGAAGTCATGTGGATTTGACGGCATTTCGACCAAAGTTGTTAAGTCGGTTGCCTGTAAAATATTGGAACCCTTAATATTTCTTATTAACCTGTCCTTATCTGATGGTATTTTCCCGTCTAGATTAAAAGTAGCTAACGTTAAACCTCTTCATAAGAAAGGAAATAAACTTCAAGCTAGTAATTATAGACCAATAGCTCTTCTCACAATTTTTTCAAAAATTTATGAAAAGGTGATGGCAAATCGCCTCTGTTCGTATTTAACTTCTCGTAAAATTATAGCCGCGGAGCAGTTCGGTTTTCAAAGAGGAGTTTCAACGACTGATGCCTTGCTTGAGATGACCGATTTCGTGTCAGAAGCCCTAAACCATAAAGAAAATGTAATATCAATCCTATTAGATTTATCAAAAGCTTTTGACTGCGTAAGTTTTGATATCATGTTGGAGGTTCTGAATCGCTACGGGATTCGTGGTGTAAATAACAAGTGGTTTGAGTCATACCTAAAGCAGCGGGAGCAATGTGTTGTAATTTCTGCTCTAGATCATGACTCAAATACTGTAGTTGATTTGAAATCGAAGTATACATGTTTGCAATATGGTGTTCCCCAAGGAAGCATCCTAGGACCCATCCTGTTTCTCTTATATGTGAATCTCTTACCAAGGCTATTGTCTCACAAGCTTATTATGTTTGCCGACGACGTTACTGTTCTCCTCAAGTTTAAACGTAATGAAACAGCAAATCTCTGTGACGCATTAAAAAATGAACTTGCGAAAATTGTCGACTGGTTTGCCAGTATTAACTTGACTACCAATATGAACAAAACTAAATTTGTACATTTTCGGAGTCATAGGACAGAGAGGGCTATGATTAATAATATTCAATTATATGATGGTACTGTTCAAGTTGTGGACGATACCAAGTTTCTGGGAATTTACGTTGACGGTAATCTATCGTGGAAGAAACATGTGGATTTTCTTGTTGGTAAGCTTAGCAGTTTCACGTTTGCCTTGCGAGTTTTGGCAAGGTCCGCCACACAAGCGGCGACAATCCAGGCATACTATGCCTTCGTGCAATCCCACATTATCTATGGTCTGGCGATATGGGGTGGTTGTGTAGATATAGATCGATTGTTCAAGCTGCAAAAGAAATGTGTAAGAATTCTGGACGGAATTAAGTCAAACCGCATATCATGTAGACCATCTTTCATAAACCTTGGAATACCTACTCTAACATCGCTTTACATCATCGAGCTGTGCAAGCTGGTAAGAAGACATCCTGAAAAATATCCACCAAAAACCGACTTTAGAAGCAACAGATTAAACTCTATGTTCTCTTGCGATGTCCGTGTCCCCGTTGCCAAAACAAGCAGGTATCGACGATGTCCGAGTTTTGTTGCTCCTAAAGTTTATAATTCCTTGCCAGGTGGCATCAAGACATTGACTGATTCTGAGTTTTTGAATGCTTTAAAAAAACACTTGATTGTCTTATGCCCTTATAGTCTTGATGAGTTTTACAACGCTCATCAATAATCAAATGTAAACTCTTAATAGGTATTTGTTTTTTGATGTCTAATTTATTTATTACCGTACAGTCTTAATTTAGTCTAAATGTAACCAAATTGATTAATTGTATTTTATTACCGTATCGATTGAATTGTTCTAAATCTATTATATTACTTTATTATTGGTTAATGTATTGTATTGTCAAATTTTCTGTTATTATAATTAATGACTTAAATATTAAGGTAATTAAATGTTAGATATAAGCATACATTCTTAGCTACACCTTCGGGTAAAATTGTATCACAATTTATGGCTAAATAAATAAATGAAATGAAATGAAATGAATTGTAGTTCTAAAAAGTAACCGCTAGGGGCGCTGTACTATTCTCC
Source organism: Apotomis turbidana (assembly GCA_905147355.2). Classification (NCBI taxonomy): domain Eukaryota; kingdom Metazoa; phylum Arthropoda; class Insecta; order Lepidoptera; family Tortricidae; genus Apotomis; species Apotomis turbidana. The sequence goes on along the minus strand of LR990301.1, from coordinate 15,930,525 downwards.
ATACAACTCGTTTACGCTGTCGCTAGCGAGTACAGTCATGTTAACAAAAAAAAAAAAAAAAAAAAAAAAAAAACATTTATTTCAGACAAATTAATCCATATTATGTTAGTGCCTAAACTAATGTGTTGAGAGGTCCAGTGCCTGATCAGGGCACTGTCCCATCTCTCCGCCACGACAGTGAGGAGACTGTGGCGGCTGTCGCGCACTCTGCGGAACTCTTGGTAAGGGTACGGTACAGGGCACGAGCAATGGAGAGGGCTATGCTCGGGGTGTCTCTACGTGATCGAATCAGAAATGAGGACATCCGTAGACGAACTAAAGTGACCGATATAGCTCACCGGATTAGCAAGTTGAAGTGGCAATGGGCAGGCCACATAGCACGCAGAGCAGATGGCCGATGGGGCCGAAAAGTGCTCGAGTGGAGACCTCGGACCAGCAAGCGCAGCGTAGGACGTCCACCTACAAGATGGACGGATGACCTTATAAAGGTCGCCGGAAAGCGCTGGATGCAGGTCGCTTCCAACCGGTATATATGGAAGTCCAAAGGGGAGGCCTATGTCAGCAGTGGACGTCCTATGGCTGAGATGATGATGATGATGATGAAGGGTACAGTTGTAGCTGCGTATGTCCGGATGTTTGAATTTAGACATTCCTTTTAGGGCCGGCCATCGCAACCGTGTTTCACAACCAGTTGTCTATGAGGACGTCTCTTCCTACAAGCCACATCTAAATAAATATAAATATTAAGGGACAATCATACACAAATCGTCCTAGTCCCAAACTAAGCAAAGCTTGTACTATGGGTACTAGACGACGATATAAATAATATATTATATAAATACATAAATATAGATAACATCCATCGACTTCATCACACAAATATTTGCCCCGGCCGGGATTCGAACCCAGGACCGCCGGCTCAGTGGGCTACAAACCGAGCCAACCGCGTCGGTAAATCGTTTCTCGACCGGTCGGTCGTTGATCGACCGATTTTGATGAAATTTTGTAAGGTGGTTCGATAAGTATATAGATTTTTTTTCCTCGGTTACTATACATTTTTTTATTAAAGTACTACAACTATAGTACAGTTCCCTAGAAAACTGTTTAGTACAGTTTCTCTGCAGGTACGAGTCTGTATGCTATACAGCAATTAAAACTAGGGTAGGTATTTTTATTGCTAAACACTCGAGTGACACTGAATAAACAACTTTATCCCTCAAGTGTCTGCAATAGATGCTTTTTCACATACCTACTTTTTAAATTCCGATTTACTTGCCATGTTCGATATTCACAGACAAACCATTGAGTATGTAGGGATTTTTTTGCTCATTGTCTCCTTATCATGCCTAACTACCTACGAATAATATATTTTTTATCCAAATCACCATTCCACCTTCCACGTTAAAAATACACCACGAAGAAAGGTTACATAATACATTTAAATTCACACACCCCTTTTTACAATGGAAATAAATCTCATTTCTGCCCTAGTGCGAAAACAACCGCCGTGCAAATCTCCTTTCAACACGCGAGGCGTGATAAAGGTTTTTCGTGTTATTTTAATGCTTGTTTATCTTGTAACGTTTCATTATTAACCTTGTAACATGTCATGTAAGCATGTCTACGTACACGTTCAAAAATGTACAATGATTACATTACAATACTTTCAGACTTATTAACAGAGCGAGCGAAGCGAGAGTGTCCGTTTCAGTTTGCCCAAAAATCGTTCGGATGCCCGGCTGTTTTCGCCTACAGAGCACATTTCCAAACTAGGGCGTGTATTTATGGATATATAGTATTCTTTATCTAAGCTGAGCTAATCCACTTAAGAACTGAATACCATTGAACAAACCACAACTGGTAAACCGCAAATTAAGATAACGAGCTCGTAGTAAAAGCAGATTGTAACCACCTTGGAAGGTTAATATAGATTATCGACTCTATTTCATTGGACATTAGACTACAAAATGCACTAACAGAATAATGGTGATCATAACTTTTTGGAACTTTACAACCGTCCGAACCTGCTCAAGAACGTATTCTCTTGAAAAAGGACTATGATCTCTCGTCAACAAACATTTTAAACCTATTCAACAAGGAATAAGGCTGAAAATTCAATATCCACGCAATGAAGTTCTAACCTTTTTTTGTAAGTAACTGGTTGGCGCCAGGTTCGCGTTTATGAGAACAAAAGCAGATAGGATTGTATTAGACACAATGCAATTGTGAATGCAGGTAAGAGGATTAGCTCAGCTTGTAATACTTTAACTATAACAACGTTTAATTATTTTTATAAAAGCAGCAACCTCTGCTAGCGTAAACCAAATGTTTACAATGAAGCGAAAAATTTAAAAATTTAATAGCTCAGACAGGATTCGAACCTGCGTTTCCAACGGCTTTCCGGGCCAACACGGGCGTCCTACCAACTGGACCACCGAACCAGGTGTCAGAGCCATTGAATATTTCAACCAGTTGCTTCAACATGCTTAATATAATTTCACTAGATATAATAACAATAAGCATAATTTCATTGGCTACTATCTGCGCCGCGCGTTGTTTCCCGCTTATCCCACGGGAAAACTATTTTTTTAAGGATAAAAAGTAGCCTATGTTTTAATCCAGGGTGTCAGATACGTTCATATTAAAAGTTATTATAATTGGTCCAGCCGTTTGAACGTAAAAAAGTAACAAACATACATAAACATACAAACAATCAAAAACTTTCGCCTTTATAATATGAGTGTGATTACTAATTAGCGATAATACACATTTATTAACCGCCGATAACTATCACTTTATACGCTAACTAGCTGTGCCCTGCGGTGTTACCCGCTCATCCCACGGGAACACTAAATTTATTCGGGATGAAATGTATCCTATGTCCTTTGCCTGGTCTCAAACTATCTCCATACCAAATTTCATCTAAGTCGGTTCGGCGGTTTAAGCGTGAAGAGGTAACAGACAGACAGACACACTTTCGCATTTATAATATTAGTACGGATTAGTGTGATTACTAATTAACGATAATACACATTAATTAACCGCCGATAACTATCACTTTATACGCTTATTCTCGTCAAGAGGCTATCGTAATTAATATGACTTAATTATTTATGATCGTGATCATCTTAATTGATAAATTGTATTATATACATCTATATCTATATACACCTTATAGTATTCAATACTGTATCGACGCTTAAGAATCAATATAGTCTATCTAACAAAAAAAAATTAGATGATTATGGCATTCTATTCATTTTTTTTTCTGAACCTTACTGCATTAAAACGTGAAAAAAGTCAAAAATGTTAGTTAGACGGCATTGATTCTTAAGCGTCGATATAATGCATTAATTTCGAATAACTACGATTCATTTTTACAATTAGAATACAATGCAACACATAAACCTACAGAAATTAAAATACTAACTATAAACTAAGAACTTAACTAACTAAAATAAAAGCTAAAACAGATCAAAATTTAATATTAAAAAAGACTTAAAAAATCGGACCCCTTTGGCATAGTCCCGAGATAGGCAGCATTTCCTCGCTGTATAGCAACGCTAATGCGTTGAGCGAGGAGGCTGCCAGCTCTTCGGTCCCCCGTGATATTAACTAGTCTTTTCGAAATCTGCCTAAATAGTTGACGAGCACTGGGCCCCCACGGACCAAGGGTCTCAACCCCGAATGGGACAAACTCGTATATTAGCTCAATGACATGTCATTTGAAATATGTGACTTCAAAGGTACGCAAATTTTATGATTTGTTTTTTAAATCCAAAAGAATTTTTTAAATTGTTTTCAGAATCTTCATAATTTAACAAAACAATAATTGTATATGTGAACTTTTAACCTTAACGCACTTTTACATGGTGAAAATGGCAAATTACTCATAATTATGCAGACATCCGTACAAATATTAGTAAGTACCCATAACATAGTTAATTATAATGACGTCAAGATTAGGTGGCCATTTGTATGGAGCGTTTTTAGCGCTCCATAGAAATGTTGAACTTTGACGGTCATTTCTGACTTTAAGACCACCCCTTTTCGTTATGCCTATTTGAGAACATTTTAATAATATAGACGAACATTAAGCCAAGACAGCAAATCCTTTCTCTCGAGCAACATTTTTTATATCAACGCCTCATAAACCAATAAATAAACAGCTGTCTAAAACGCTTCACTGTTTCAATAATGAAATTCCCCGAAAAAGGCAAATGCTAAAATCACATTTCGAATATTTTAGCGCGTACAATATTAAAATCGAATAAAAATTCCAGCAGAGAATATCTAGATGCCAAACGAAAAATTCAAATGAGCGCCCGGCATTTTTCCTTTTGAATGTCATACCTCTCGTCTAGTTGTAATTGAAATGTCTGACTTCCGAATGTACAGTCGGCTCAAAAATGCAACGTACCAAAAAACTGGTAATTTGCGAGGCGTCGAAGTACTAACGAAACAGAAAATGACTGACGACGCGCGGTTTGTTAGTGCACCTGCCTGAGCCGACTGTCCTGGATTCGAATCCCGGTAAAAGCAAATATTTGTCTATTGTATTAAAAGGTGTGATGGATATCAAAAGATGTGATGAACTCGAATATTAATTGTTCCTGCGCCCTGAAGGTTTAAGATTTCGGAAATGTTAAGTGTATATAATAATCTAATATATTATGTAAGTATGTGTATAACGTCGCCTAGTACACCCATAACATAAGCCTACTACAGCTTACTTTAGGTCTAGATCGACTTGTGTGTGGTTGTCTAAAAAAATAAATCTAAAGTAAATCTTCTATATTAGCGAACAATCTTACACAAATCACTCGCGTCTTAAACTAACGCTTGTCTTTGTCTGCTCGAAGAATGTTTTTGATATTTAATTAGTATTTTGACAATATTTTTTAAAGCAACTATTATAGTACCTAGGGCGATAAATTCGTGAATGTTCCAGATCGCAAGTGTTGGTGCAAGAGGCCTTATTGCTTTTAAAATGCTGATTGTTTTAGACATTTTTCTCTATGATCAAACATGTTTCTTAACCCTTAACTACCTACGTCCGATTTCTATAGCACAACCACCTACGAGAGGTCATGGAGACCTCTACTTGAAATGGGTCTAAAATATGTTTAAGTATTTATGTTAGAGGTAAATTGGTATAATATTTACCGCTTTAACGGTTTTAGGTATTTATTAACAAATATCGACACAACATAAATCAACAATATGTTCTTTAAACTTAACAAAATAACATTCCCTTACGATTTTACGAAAAACTGTTTTTAAAACATTTGGAACATGAGATCACAAAATATTCTGACACTATATATTATTTTCTTGGTAAATCTTAAAGTACAATAATTAGTCAAGCAAATAAGCTATAAATTTTACACAAAACCTAGTAATTTTTATAAAATTGCAAGCTATTAAAATTGCCATTTCTTTAACTTAGTCGCATTCCCTTAAATGTTTTAACAAACAAAAATTTAAATTTTGGAACACGATATCACAAAATATTCTCAAACCATTTATTTTTTTCTTGATAAATCTTAAAGTACAATAATCAGTCAAGCTAATCAGTTATAATTTTTATGTAAAACGAAATTTTTTATAGCCGTATCTCGCGACAGCCAATTGATACACAGTTCATACGTTTCGAGCATTGAATGCAGATTGCTTTCTTGCATTCAATTCATATGTTCTGCGTCTCACACTGTTTTTTGGGGTCACAAGTTGAGCAAAATTACATTGCCTGGAACTCATCTGTGCTGGTAAGTCTGTATCTTTGTTGAGGATATTGTTGATATTGATTAATAGGTCCCGTAAAGAACTGTTGCCAGCTGTCCAGTGGACTCGATGTAGAGGTCAATACGTCGCGGTAAGCTGGTTTGATACCCTGTGCTTCATTGACTAGGTACATTATGTTGCAAGGTCCTTGATCATAGTGATGCTGGTTCAGATGTCCACCGCAACGTTCTTCTTTTTAGGTCTTGATCGCCATTTTAATAATAGCACTTCGTCGTCTGAAGAAAATTAATGTTCGTGATCTTGCTGCACTACCGGTCTAGGTCTCGATCGTCGCTGTAATAATAGCACTTCGTCATCAGAATATAACAAAAGCAGAATATGACTAAAGCCGAAGCCGAAATGACACTCATCTTAAAACCCTGGTGGTTCTAAGTTTGATTCTAAATCGCTACCTTCATCATCTGGCAAGTCATATTCATTGGAGGGCACTTCTCGTAACCATCTTTCGGTCGTTGCGTCATAGAAGCATTTTTAAACAAAACTAAACATGAAATGCGTTCCAAGTATTGAAAATAACAACGTCATAAAAATAAACGCAACCACCTAGGCAAGGCCTCAGAGACCAGTAAGATGTAATACGTAAGCACCTAGGCAAGGTCGCTGAGACCACTGACGACAGTTTTATACTCACCAAATTCTCAGAAGCACACGTCAGAACGCGTTGAACACATGGCTGGTACTGAGATGGCAGCGAGGAAAGGTACAAGGTCATAGAGGTCCGTGCCATGAACATACGATGAGTTATTCACTAATTTTGTATTTGTCTGGTCCTGAGGACCTTGCCTAGGTGGTTAAGGGTTAACATAATTTGTTAAGAAACATGTTTGATCATATTATTGATGTTACTACCTAGAACAGGGCTATTGGGATTTATTGGTATATATTAGAAACCTATAGTTTGAATTTTTCATTGATAATTTTTGTTTCAAAATCTACTCGAAATTGATAAAATTCACGCGGAAAATTAGATTTTTCTACTTATTTTCGACTGCACGCAATAAAAGCATGAAATAGCTACGTTACTACCTAGAACTCGGGGAAAAGTGTTTTTCACTTCAAAAAATTGGTTAAAATTATCATAATATGAAATATGAAAAAAATAAATTTTAAAAGGAATAAGGCCTCTTAATAATATATGCGATCTAGGGCTTTAAAATTACCGCCCGTGGTTTGTCTAAATATTTACGTCTTACCTCGGTCAGGAGCGTAGCGGTCGGAAAATCCCATTTACTGTGACATAAATACTTACGGTGATATAAATACTTTAGCTTGTTTGTATGTAAAAGATTACCTACTGCGGTCATTTAGAACAGAATACTTAATTTTCGTAGGTATCTTGCTCTTAATGCTCCTCTACACAATCGGCCATCATGGGCCATGATAAGGGACGCAGCTATACGACAGGACAAGACAGCAATATCGCTAGTCTCCTCTAACGTATACTTATCCCTTATCATGGCCCAGCCTTTAGGTTTTCTGGTAGATAGACGGACGAATACACAATGGAAAATTTATGGGTTCTCTGAGTACGAAACCATTGGGAACGAAAATAATGCCATTTAGCATTAAGTCCGCCATTTGTACTAACCTTTGTTTTGTGCAATAAAGTTTAAATAAATAAAGGAGTACTTTTCTTAGTAGCTGTCTGTACTTATATATTCATTTTGTTTCGGAATAACGCTAACTGTTCATTACCGAGTATATTTGCCATATCAAGTTGAGCAATTCATCATTTGAATTATTTCAGAGAGAAGTTATGAGTAATAAAGCATGATTAGAAGCCGTAAAAGTTTCCCGACAAAAATACGAAACGAGATCTTTGTTCGAAATGAGCAACGTACTTTATTTTTCTCTAAATGACATTATGGAAAGCGATGTACCCTTTATACCACAAAGTAAGAACTTTCTTGTGTCTGTGGCGTAGTAGTAGCTGCAAACACGTATACAATTGTTTTTGCTGTTGGCTTATTCTGTGGTTCATTGTGAAAATTCTTTGGTACAGGTTCTTAAACCTTACCTTGTACCTTGGAGCCTCTTGGATTGAGTCGAACTGATGGCAAGAGGCCTGATGGCCTCACATTGCTTCCTTGGCAGAAAGATCGGTGCCTCTTGTGGGACGCAACTTGCGTGAGTACGTTTGCTCCGTCCCACTTGACTCACACCATTAGAACAGCCGGGGCGGCTGTGCGGCAAGAGTGAAACACACTAAATACAATGCCTTGGAGCCAGGGTAAGATTTTGTACCTATTGCAGTGGAGACTGGTGGACCTTGGGGCTCGGAAGCCAAGGATTTTGTTAGGGAATTGGTCCGCCGGCTTAGGGATAGGGGCTGTGACCCGCGCTCCGGATCGTACCTTTTTTTTTTTTTTTTTTTTTTTTTTTAATGTGGCTTTGACCTTCTTGCTGAGCAAGTGGTATTTCGCCAATGACTCGTTTCGAATCGCACACGGCGACAAGATTGAGGATTTATATCACGTTGTACGGTGAGGTGCCTTTTTGTAAATTGATAGCGATTTACAAAAAAACCACGCGGTCTACCGGGCCTTGACCCAAGAAGGGCTATGTACGCTTCAAGTTGAATTCTTCATTAACCATTCACTCATACGTTAGTTCACTGCACAATAGGCTATCAATACTACACATTGAACAACCAAAATGAATAAATAACGAACAACTAAACTTAAAGGCATGCGGCCATCTTAAGTCACAAACCGGAAGTCCCGGATCGTACCTGGTGCAGCAAATTTCGTTGGCCATTCAGAGTGGTAACGCCGCCATTGTAATGGGTACGTTTAGGCCAGCTACGATTTGGGACGTGCCATATTAACGAAATTGATGAAGCCTGTTGTGGATCACATCATGGGTTTGTATTTGACGAAGGCTGTTGCTGATTTGTTGTTGTATCTCACCTGACGAAGCCTGCGTTGTGGATCAGAACTTATTGTAAATTTTCCTTTCGTGTGCGATTGATTGATTGAAACAAGGTTCTTAAATCGACCAATTATGATTGTCGTGTACCTTATTTAGATCCGATCAAATTTAATAATGAAATATTTATTGTGATAAATAATCAAATAAACTCTATTTAAGATAGGGTTGCTCCCGTGACCATCATGAAATCAATTCAATAATTATAATCGATTCTTTAAGTAGTATACCTACGTAAATAATCATGAACGTTAATTGATAAATTAATGACAAAGAAAAATTAAATTCCGCTGTAGATACAAAGATCAACACGCAAAGAAAAAAATAATTGCGCTGATGGTCACCACAACTCGTTGGACCGGTAATCCAAAGATACCGGGTTCGAGTGCCGGTGTGGACTACGTAGATAGATAGATAGATAAAAACTTTATTTCATCACCGACACCAACAGTAACATTAAAATGAGACCTATAAGCTAAACCAATTTATAATTAGCAAATAGAAAAACAAACATTAAATAAAATAGCTCTTAAAACTAAGTACATAGGTCTTAGTCGGACGGATGGAAAGAGGCCAGACGGTGTTACACTGGTTCCTTGGGCCAGAGGGCGAAGCTTGTTGTGGGACGCTACTTGCGTTAGCACTTTTGCCACGTCTCACATCGTGCAGACAATGCGATTTGCGGGTGGTGCGGCGGAATATGCGGCTAAACAGAAGCACGTCAAATATGCCAATTTGAAACCGGTGTACGATTTTTTTCCGCTTGCAGTGGAGACGGCGGGTCCCTGGAGTTCTGAGGCGAAACAGTTTGTGCGAGCTCTGGGAAAGCGTTTGAGAGATCGAGGAGGGGATCCGAAGTCTGGATCATACCTAGTCCAGCGTATTTCTTTAGCTATCCAACGTGGGAATGCGGCAGGTATTCTTGGGACGTTTGAGCCGGGTACATTTCGGATAGGGACGTAATTTTGTGTGGTGCTCATTTTTCTTTCTTTTATTGATATTAATAATGACGAAACGTGTTGTGGATGATTTTCAATGTATTTGGCGAAGATTCTAGCAATATTATTGACGAACCCTGAGGCGGATGCAAATTCTATTTGTGGAACTGTGGACGAAACCTGTGTTGTGGATAGCAAAGTTTGTATTGTATTTTTGGAAGTAAATAAATTATCAGTACATAGGTACATTTGTATTTGTAACATCTAAAATCGAGAATGTGTGTGGTATGAAATAGGCGCTGACTCAGCATAATACTGCGAAGAACGCAGCGCTGATCTTCCGTCAGTAAACTTCCTTAAAAAAAATGAATACCGGTATTAGTGCAATTAAATTTTTCATTGCGTGTTTGAGCATGCATTTATGTTCACAACAGCATCAAAGCAACAAATGTACCAAATATTGTAAATCTCTCTGAGGAAATGCACATAGAGATATCGGCTGTAGAAATAAAACAAAGTTATTTAATTATAATTTGTGTGTATAGACCCCCATCTGGCAATATAGCCAGATTTTTTAAAAAAATGAATGCATTATTGAACTTCACGAGCAAATCTGAAAATAATCTGCTAATTGTTGGGGATATGAATATAGACCTACTAAAGGAATCTGTAAACAGATCCAAGCTGATGGATCTTGTTAAATGTTGCAATTTGAAGAGCCTCATAAAACACCCAACTAGAATACAAAATGATAACGAGGCATGCTTAGACCATGCCTACTGTAACGTTGATAGTAAGGCAATACAGTCGAAGCCATTAAAACTTAATATATCCGATCATGATGGTCAAATTGTAACAATTAACCTTGATACTATACAATATATTAATTCGCATATTGATCCACATGTAATGATGAGACTAATCACACCATACAAGATACACTGCTTTTGCGAATCTCTCACATTATATGACTGGAGTAAGATCATAAATTCTGGGAAACAGTCACATGAGTTGCTAGATTCAATTGTTAATGTATTTGTTCATACGTTTAAGCAAGCTTTCCCTTCTCGCAAATACCCTATCCATAGAAGAGATAGGAAATGGGTAACGCCGGAGATAGAAGCGAAACAAATGCTACTAAAAGAACTAACTGAGTTAGTTCATAAATTTCCTGACAATGAATTGCTTTATGATACAAAAAATGAACTTGAAGTGTCATATCTTATGCTGACAACAAAAAGCCGTAGTAACTTTTTAAAAAATAGAATATCGCATGCTTCCAATAAAGCCAGAACAATATGGAACATTATAAAAAGTGAAACCATAGCAAGTAAGAACGCAAAAGATATGGCCGACAGTTTAGACCCGAGCGAGATTGCGAATGAAATTAATAACTTCTTTATTAAAACCGTCTCAGAGACTAAAAAGGATGTAGACATTCAATTGTCAATGCAGTTTCTTGAAAAATATATACCCCAAGTAATTGACGATGCAAAGATTACACCATTCACAATCGGTGAGATATACAACCTTCTAAAAAACATAAAAATGAAGCCAACGAAGGATGTATATGACATTCCCACCAATATATTACAAAGTCTCCCACCAACATTTATAGATGTACTTTGCTATGCAATAAATAAATGTATTGAAGATGGAAGATACCCTGACTCTCTAAAAAATATAAAAGTGATCCCCGTATTCAAGGGAAAAGGAAAGAAGTCAGAATTGAAAAACTATCGCCCAATATCAATAATACCAGTAATTTCAAAGCTATTTGAGCTGGGTATTGGTAATGAACTAATGAAGCATTTAACAAGCAAAGGTCTACTAGCTAAGGAACAATATGCTTATAAGTGCAATAAATCAACTGTATATGCTACTAGAAAATTAATACAAACTGTAATTGATCAATTAGAATTAAAAGAACATACAGCTATTGTGATGTGTGATTTGTCGAAGGCATTTGACCTAGTTGATCACAAGTTAATAATTAAAAAGCTGAGCCACTATGGGATAAGAGGTAAATTCTTGAGTGTCATCGAAACTTTCTTAAATGATAGGCAACAATTAAGTGAAGTGGATGTAAATGGAGTGAGAGGAAGATCCAGCTTTCAGTCCCAAGGAACAACATCTATTCGTCAGGGGTCAGTTTTGGGTAATTACTTGTTTTTAGCACTCGTCAATGATTTGCCTTCATGCACCACGAATGGCAAACTAATAGCTTATGCTGATGACAGCGCATTTATCGTATCTGGGAAGGATTTTGCTGACCTTCAAGAGAAAGTGAACAATTTATTACTAGACGTAAGGGCGTGGTTCACAAGTAATGGAATGATATTAAATCTTGAGAAAACGAACGTAATTCAAATAAACCTTAAAGGTGCCCCAACTAATAAACTAGAGATACGATTAAATAATCTGATGGTACCATGCGTTGAAAGTGCAAAATATTTAGGATTTGTCATAGATGCTGGGTTAAAGTGGGATCAACACATTGATATTGTATGCGATAAACTAAGTAAGGCCTGTTTCGCCTTATCGCGTCTTGTTAAAATGTTGGACATGTCTTGCGTGAAAGACTCTTACTTTGCTTACTTTCAGTCTATCCTGGCATATGGAATTGATTTGTGGGGTAGAGCTGCCGAGAGACAAAGGGTATTTGTAATTCAAAAGAGAGCGATTAGAATAATGGCTGGTGTGCCCTGGGATGCACCAGCAAAAGAGCTTTTCTGTGAACTGCAAATACTAACGTTACCGTGTCTGTATATATTGGAAGTATGTAAAGTGGTTAAAGGCAATCTTGAATCATTTCAAAGACGTGGTGAGAATTCCCATAACACACGCAGCAATAAAAATGCACTAAGGCTTATACCCCATAAACTAAAAAAAGCAGAACAAAGTGTATGGTACATAGGTCTAAAAATTTACAATCATCTGCCCTTGGACTTAACTAGAGATGACATATCATATGCAGTGTTTGTCAAAAGACTTAAAAATATTTTGATACAAAAAGCATACTATACTGTAGAAGAGTTCCTGGAAGACAAATTAGAAGATAATACAAAATGAGTGCAACAAATCAATGTTCAATTTTAAATTAATTGCTATTGTAATTATTGTGTAAAATATAATGTTGTTTAATATTGAATAATTTATTGTATGTAATTTAGAATAAGTTGACATGTAACACTGTTATCAATAAAAATGAATATGAATATGAATATGAATATGTTAATTTTTGCATGATATATTTTAAAGCAATAAAAAAAATGTGATGTTACTAAGTAACCCATATAAAAAAGAAACATAATTGTGTTTCGTAATAAAATATTAATCATGAATGTATCTAAAACTACATGGTCCACTTCAAATTTAAAACCAATAATTCAGAGCGTACTCCCATTAATCCCATGGCATTGGCGACGGTAATCGCTTTTCATCAGGCGATCCGTTTGCTTGTTACCCCTTATGATATAAAAAAATTAAGTTTTATGATATAAAAAATGAATTTAATTTTCCAAATGAAACTTTCACTATTTTCCCATTTTTGTTGTGAAAAGCAGCTGCAGCTTACTTTTGATTCTGTACTGTTTTTAACACACATGTGGCTTTTTTCGATACACGATAATATTACGTGTGAAGTAAATTCACATATTCTTCACAATAAAACGTACTTATTGCACATTTTTCCTTGTTACAGAAAATGCCGTGAGGATGGGGTTACGAAGAATTTTCAACTCGTCACTTCCCAATGTGAACATTCAAGAGAAATGTGAAACTGGCATAAGTAAACATGTATGTTAAGAAGTTTTATGAGGACATTAGAACTGAGACAGTGAAAAAGAAAAAGAGGGATCTTAAGATGGTGGAGGAATTGAAAAGGATTTTATAAAAGCGAGGTTAACGATGCAAAACAGGAGCTCCGACGCTGTTGTATTGGGAGAAATTTTAGGAGCGAAAATAAAAGGAGCAAAATAAAAGGTAATAAAAAAACTGTTTCGCTTTTATTCGTTACGGTTGGATGTGATATTTCCAGCGTCCGTTTCTGTTTTGTCATTAGATTTTTTAAAACGTTCACGGATACAGGACTATTTTGAAAATGCATGCTGCGGCACAGACAAAGCTCATACACACAAGTTCTAGCCAAAAACAGCACAAGGCAAGGCATTTGCATATCAAAACTATGAGAAATGTTCAGCTGTAGAAGAAGCTTAATGCGAAGATAAAAGTCGCCGTCCTATGACGTAGTACCGTAGCATGAGGGTCCTAATTTAGGTCTCTCGACGTATTATCCGTGAAAGTGTTAAGAGAGTTCACTTGATAATTCACTGCTTTGTGCCCGTGAGTTTTTTTTTATATTTCACACGTATCTCTTTAATTACCTTTTTGAAACGCGGCAGCAAGCATATTTTATGATGTCACAACTGAGATTGTCTTCAAGCAGCCGCTTTAGAGTTCAGGAAACACGCCTAACATTATACAATTTTGTGCTGGCATTTAAAAGCAAATGTTGTCCCGATCTGAATTTATGAGACATATATCTTATTTCCTGGGAATATCATTTTATTTTACACTTTTCCACTGTTTTCAGACGACTGATGGATCCAACTGGAACGTGTTTCCACAACGATAGCGCCAACACAACCGGCGCGGGCGAAGACTGGTCACATGGCGTCTTCTTCAAGCTCCGAGTCGGTGTGCTGCTGCTCATCGTCATCATGGCGGTGCTGGGCAACTTGCTCGTCATCGTCTCTGTCATGAGACACAGGTAATCTATCGTCACCGACTTCATCATCATTATAAACACTGTGAATGAAATGATGAAGTATTACGAAGGCGTTACTTTGTAAAATTATACTTGTGAAATTTCTTTGTAAAATTCTGCTATTCAATATTTAAAAAAGTATGAACTTTTTTACGTTGGTGATAATTGATTGTATTTAATAACATTTGTGAAGAGAGATACGGTATACAAGTTTATAAGCAAATGAAGACAACTAACCAAGACTTTATCCTGGAATAGTGAAGGTAGCGATAGTAATGGCCGCAAATAAATAGTAATCACCTGGCGATGTGTCCGACGTACTGCCTTCTCTATCTGACTCTTAATCCAGCCACGTAATAAGTAACCTTAGATGTTAGTCGAGATACAACTGTATTATTACTAATAAAATTGCAATTTTTGCTACTTTCTGTTATGTCATATAGCTTACATTAGTGTACCTACATGATGTAGGTACCATAGGTAATCCCTCATACCACCACCAAAGCGGATAGACAGTAAAAATAAACTCACACCATATTACCTTTTTCTTTGATCTGATTTTAAAATTCATGTCATTTAAAGTTCCGTTTCTTTACAGAAAACTTCGCGTCATCACAAACTACTTCGTCGTGTCGCTAGCCTTTGCCGACATCTTAGTGGCAATGGTGGTCATGCCATTCAACTTTAGCGTACAGTTCTACGACGAGTGGCGATTCGGACCCGTCATCTGCGACTTGTGGAACTCCTCTGACGTCTACTTTACTTCGACGTCGATATTGCACCTCTGCTGCATATCCGTCGACAGATACTACGCCATTGTGAAGCCACTCAAGTACCCCATCAAGATGACTAAGAAGGTAAATTGTCTGTTCATTTCTATAATCATCGTTATCATTATCATTGGTGTTATTTGGTTTGCTGTAAGGTTGTGTTTGGGTTTTGCTTTTAATATTTATAAATATTAGCATTTTGGTTGTCAAATGCCTTGCTGCAGCATTTTATAGTTACCGCAGTCTTAGAATGTTCATTAAAATTGATTTACCTTATGGAGCTATCCTTTACCCGGGTAATTTAAAAGCGAATATACTTGGCAAGAGTATGACCAAATGAAGAGAATGAGTAGTGACCCAATTTGTTGGAAATTCTATGCTCTAATTTCTAGCGCCGTTACCTAGACGGCAATAGTAATTTGTGCTTGGTTCCGCCGTTTTCTGCCCACAAATTGTAGCCAAGTTTTGATTTACCGAGTCCTTAAATTTATAAGCTAGAATTTTGCTCTCGGCGACCATTCCTTTGGGTGTAAAATTTAATTCTCGTTAGATGACAAATATGTAACGGAATCTGTATTGTTTCGTAAAATAAAGAGCTCTTAAAATATCTTAACAATTTTTTGTTCAATGCCTTTTTAAAATAATGGTATGAATTTATCCAATGCTTTATTATGACTTGTTTTGTTTTAATTTTGGTTGGTTTGATTTGTTTGGTTGGTCTGGTGGATGCGGAATTATTTTAAAGGTGCTTGAAAAAATTCGAGCAAAACGGAAATAACCCATTTGCTTCGCAGTAAAACTAGTGCATGAAACCTTTTTATTTGTGACATCATCAAGTAATGCATGCGGATTGAGAAAAATCACAAGTCAGCTGGATTTTGGATTACGGGTTTTGGACAATGTAAGAGAAAAATTGCAGTAAACGGTTTTTGCTTTCAGATGGCATTCATCATGTTAGCTGCAACATGGCTAAGTCCAGTCACGATATCCTACGCCCCTATCTTTATGGGGTGGTACACAACGAAAAAACATATGGATGAACGCCTACTACCCGTGAACGCATGTAAATGCGACTGGGTTGTCAATAAGCCGTACGCCGTCATATCCAGCTCAATATCATTTTGGATACCTTGCACGATCATGATTTTTACGTATCTTGCAATATTCAAGGAAGCAAACAGACAAGAGAAAGCGTTGCATGCTAGAGCTGGTAACGCTATGCTTATGCATCGACATTCAAGAGAAGTGGGTGATAAAAATGGTGCATTGCACTTAAATGCGAATACTCCAACCAAAGATAGGAACATACTAAAGATGAAGAGAGAACATAAAGCTGCAAGGACATTAGGGATAATTATGGGAGCGTTCATCCTCTGTTGGCTCCCTTTCTTCTTATTCTATATTTCAACGGCTTTATGCACAACATGCCAGTACCCGGAAACGTTGACGGTAATCATGTTCTGGACTGGTTATTTCAATTCAGCATTAAATCCAATCATCTATGCGTATTTCAACAGAGACTTTAGAAATGCTTTCAAGAACACTTTAGCGTGTGCATTCTGCAGTTTTTGTAAACGGAACGCTTCCGATTTGGATGCTATGGAGAGGTTAGACAGACGAGGATCTGCTAACTTGAGGGTGCCTGCGGCATCAAGACGAGCTTCGGACCTAGCATCCCTTTGAACACCCAGGAACTCTAGAGAGGCCAGTGTGAGCCTAGACGTCAACGAACGGCAGTGTACTTAGTATCGTGAGCGAGTGATAGCTCAGTGAAAATGTGTTAAATAGACCATTGAATTTTATTCCAAGGTTTTATAGTAACATTACACATTGTACATTTCCGTGTTAAGTTATTTTTACTTAAAATATCTCAATTACCATGACATTAAGTGCGCTTAAATTTGTCACTAAGCTATGTGGAAAAACTATGAAAATCCAGGACGAACAATGCTGAATAAAAAAGTTACATTTTGTTTGAAACTGGCTAACAAATATACGTTTTTCGAATATAACTAAACCCGCACAAGTTGGTAGTTTTATTGCACTATGTATGTAACTAACACTAATTATCCTGATGTGATTTTTATAACAACTTTTTTTTATGTAACACATTATGTTTTGTAAGAAATGAGTTTACTTGTTTGAATCCAAATATTAAAATAAACTAGATATTAGAGGCCTAAAGAGTTAAAGCCAAAGTAAACTGTAAATACGAAGTAAAGATCAATAGGAATATTTAAATTTTAGTATTAAAGGTGGTGCGGTGTAATGATAGAAGTAAACATATTTCAAATTAATGTCAAAATGTGGCAAGTATTTGTAGTTTTAAGCTATTGGAAAATATATTAAATGTATTATATATTGTATTATTTTACTAACAAGACATTATCGATGAAAAGTATTTTAAATGTCATGACATGAAAATAAGAGGCATATCTTTTGCTAGTGCTAGTTCTAAACTTGTTGCTTTTATAAATATTTTTGCTGGTTAACTATATTTTTTTAGTTTTTAATTCAATCTAGTCAATTTTGATTTGTATTAGCCTATGTAAGATAGATTTTATAATAATGATAAGAAATAATTTTGCAGTTCCATATTTGTTGATAACTTGCGTTTTTTGTACTTATAATAGAGGTTTTCTTTTAAGCTTATTATGTCATTGTAGCCATGATTTACTTTAATTTAATCGAGTAGCTAATTTATAAAAAAGTATGACCTATTTCTAAGGCTATAACTGAAAAAATTACACCTTTTCAACTGTACGTTAATCTTATAAAATGTAAATATTATAATTAAGTAGTAGGTTAAAAAATATACTGTAGATATTACTAATATTAACACATTCGTTAGTTTTAAAAGTTATTTTATTTTAACTTTAATAGGAAGATACGGTAAAAATATGGGGACAAATAACGCTTCAATAGAAAAAAAAACGATTTTTAAAATAATTATCGATGTGCTACAATTAACTTTTTAACATCCTTTAGATTTGGTGTGTCAGTGTTGTGTCAAAATAAATCTGTTTTAAACTTAGTAGGTTTTAACATATAAAATGACTAACTTACTTATATAGCAAATATTCTGTATCTTGGCCTCCCTTCAGATATAATTTTCACTGAGTATGCTTTCCTTTCCGTATTTTATACTATTAAGCAATTCTTTCCTTGATTATTTTATAAAAAAAAAAAACATGATGTGGCAAAATTCTATTAGGTAATTTTAAAACCCATATAAAAAGCATTTTACGAAAACATAAACACAATTTTTGACGACATATTTTTAAGTAATTTAACGCGTTTTAAATATTATAAAGTAAAAAATGACCAAGAATCAGAATAATAAAATAAAATATTGGCTTATGGCTTTAAGCTGTCATATATATATGAAAAAAACTTGTTTTCGTTTGAAATACGAAAAAATAAAGCCTTTATTCATTTTCAATTAAAAATCAACACAGTAATATATATTTGTGTTTTTATGATACATACATATAGATTTAGTAAGTGTGAAATAAAATTAATTTGGATTGTCAGTTCTGCATTTATTTGCCCTCTTCGAACAATCGCTAATGTAAATTCAATGTGTCTTCCTTTTGAATAAGTAATTAAGGCTCAAAACTTATATTATTAATATAAAATTATAGAAATTCAAAAAATAAATTTAGATACATAACGAATTTTTAATAAATAATTATTAATAGCCAAAATTTTAGCATGAAATGTAGCGCTGCGCCCAAATTTAATGCGTATTTTAGAAAGTGTTGTAATATTGGGAGTATTCATAGGTGATTTTATTACCTAAGATATTATTAATTAGGAACTAAACTTAGTATCCGTGTAACTTTTGGTATGTATAATAAGAATATTTCCAAAATGTCACTGGTTCTCGCAAAATATTAATATTGTCGCATATGGGCTGTAAATGTAAAAAAAAGTAATAATAAATGGTTGTGACTTCTTTAGGTGTACTGGTGTTATAACAAACAATCATATCTCTGACAAATTGTATTTTTGTTAACTATGTTAATATATATTTTTTTTATAAATGACTAACAAATTTTAACATTCTCATAAATTTTGTAGCTGAAGTAATTTTTGTTTAGTACTAACTGTTTATAACTTGTGTTTTAAAATAATATTATATGTCAACGTCTAAAAATAACCTTTCGATTATTTAGTTTTCGACTTTTGGTTGACATCCGTCCAGTTTTTTAATTAATTTCAATTATCTTCAACTAAATTCTATCATAGCTTGGTGTACTCAAAGAATATGTAATATGTGTTAGCTTGAAGTATTTTGTAGTCGATGCATAAATGTGAAATTAATATGTAAATATCTGTCAACTCATTATCATAGGTACTTATAATTTTTATAGTAGTAATGGTTTTTCATACGAATTACTTAGCTGAATCCTTTAGCCTGGTAAATAGATAAAATGTAAACGACACAGCAATATTATGTAACTTTAACAATAATAGCATGTATGAGTAATGACATTGAATTAATATTACATGTAATGTTTCACATTGACAATTCATACGGCTACCTACATTATGAAAAATGTTTGTTAGGGTATGTTTCCACTGAGGTAGAGCTGGTCGAAGTGGAGCGACGATTAGGTCAATTACACTGTAGGCACTGATGTGCTCGCTCGAGCTCTAGCAATGTGATTGACCAAACAACGCCGGCTCTGTATCTCTTTGCACCTTGTCAGAAGAAACGCACCCTTAGGATGGTTCCTCGCGCATTCGCCTGTAATTTATCAAAAACAAAAGAGATTTTCATATATTTTTTGTTACTTTACAAGTGCATGCTCGCGGCAGTACCCTTATGCTGTTGTTACTGACATTATTCATAATTTTTTGTGTAAACTGTGGCAAAATAAAATATTCATCTGTCTTAATATGGACAAACGTTCCATAAAATGTTTCATTTTATAGACATAATTCCATCAACAGTAATGTATATTAAACAAAATATTCTGGTTTGTTAAAAAATAATGTATGTAATTTTCGAGAAAAAAATGTCTACTGAAATGAAAATAGGAAGAATAAAAAACATTCGATGAAATGTTTGTCAATAAAATAAGGGGTCCTTAAAATTTTACAATAGTTTACATTGTTTTTAACTGTGTTTAAACTGTAAATGACTGCAGTTTTATGCTTATTTAATAAGTTTTAAACAAATCTAATTTAAGTTCTGTTACATCCTATTTTGGACTGTGATAGCTTAGAATGTTAAAATTATGGTAATTAATTTCTCCGTTTTTTAATTATATACTACTTAAGAGCAATGTTGCATCACTAAAGAATATTAAATTTATTGTATTTGAATTATACTCTCTAATAAATATTATTTATGTTATTTATCATCCAAAGGTGAATTTAGATATATATCGTTTGTAAATAGTCCCTTACTTGCAAATGTTAAATTATTTATTTTAATAATTGTTATTGCTAATCAATAAAAATAGTCATTTCAATGGTTTCAACTGATGCATGGAGTGATTTAGCCATTAGGTATTTTACCTAATAATGTACGTGTAATCAAATGCTTTTTGCAAAATAAACGACGACTTGTTTCGTACATAATATACAAAGTGTGTTGTTTGTTTTGCTCCTTTTCCAAATTTGAGTCGAACGAAATTGGTAAGTATATTAAATTGAATTTGAAAAAAAAGCAAGCAAAAATTAAAGCGGTGGCCTTAGAGAAAAATAAATTCGGCGAATTCTTCGAACGAGAATTCTTTAACTTTCAGACAAGAGTTCAAATTTACGATTAAAATCGTTGGTTAAATTTAAAGTAAAATTTAACTACAGCGATTTGAAACTCAAATTGGAATGCTTGTTAGTATTAGAATGCACGAACATATGTATTATGTAGCGATCTTACATTGAATTGGCAAAAATATATTCTCACCCAGTCCTGACTGCCCAGTGCACCGCTTGGATCAAAAAGCTGTATTTGTATAAAGGTTACGATTTTGATTTAGGAAACATCTAAGAACCGGACTATCGAGCGCGAAGGCATGGGTAAAATGACAACATCAACAACTAACTGTTATATTATAAGCTCCAGGAAAAAATTGCATGTTTACAAAGACTTAAAACACTTCTTCCAACCATATTTTAACTTCATGTTTCATTTTTTCACACTTTTTCAGATGGCTTTCATCATGTTGGCAGCGACGTGGCTCAGTCCCGTGACGATCTCATACGCCCCAATCTTCACCGGCTACTACACAACGATTACGCACGCTGAAAATCGATTAAACGAAACAAATGCGTGCGAGTTTATCGTCAACAAGCCATACGCCGTCATCTCCAGTTCTGTTTCCTTCTGGATACCTTGTACGATCATGATATTCACGTACGTAGCGATCTTTAGAGAAGCCAACAGACAGGAGAAAGCCATCGCGGGGCATACTAGACTAATGCAAAGACACTCAAGAGACATTAAGGATAAGAACATCTTGAATATGAAGAGAGAGTACAAGGCAGCGAGGACATTAGGCATTATCATGGGAGCGTTCATCCTATGCTGGCTCCCATTTTTCTTATTCTACTTATCTACTTCGCTGTGCGATTCTTGCAAGTCTCCGGCAGTGGTATCAGCGATTATGTTCTGGACGGGTTATTTCAATTCGGTACTGAATCCTCTCATTTATGCGTATTTTAATAAAGAATTTAGAAATGCGTTTAAAAATACTTTGGCTTGCGCGTTTTGTAGTTTTTGTAAGAAGGATGCTATGGATCTTGATGCACAAGAACGGTTGGACAGACAAGGCTCTGGACAAACTAGAGTATCGAGTTCTTTGAGAAGACGAGATTCAGATGTGTGACTTGATACATATACCATCATTTTTATAATATAAGTTTAACCTAGTTTTAAAGAAATTATTTTTGCAATATGTCTGTAATTATTTAGTATTTTTAACTTAGTCACACGGCCTTGTCAAGACTTCGCGTCGCCTGCGGAGTGGTAAGCAGCCGACATAAGAGTGAGCGAGACACCAATCTCGAACTTTCTGCTCCCACCTACGACAGCCTCTCGCCGCTCCGCTAGTAGCGCGAAGTTGTGACCAAGTAGATACGTTTTTTCTAAGACCACTTTGGTAATGAGGGTAGTTTTATTTACAAATGTAATTTGATACATTTCTTAAGTAAGGAAGTTCCTACGAGAGCCATTTTAATTTAGAACGAGTTTTCACTGGCGGATATTGTTCCTAAGTACACCCTTGTGCGGTAAGTATTAGGATACCTTAGTTACATTTATTTTCGTATATTTTGCTAAAGTAGGTACACATAAACCTCGTTAAAAGAAATAATTTAAAGTGATAAATTATTATCAATATGAATATAATAGATATATTTATTTTAATAATTAACAGTTATTAATAAATAGTGAAATGCTTGATTGGCGTTTAAAAATGTTGAGTAACTTAGTTTTCCTTATCCATCTCCAATTGCTCGGAATATCATTGAAATAAAGAAGTTAATCTTTTAATCAACCAGGATTGGATGTCCTATTAATCCTATTATTATAAATGACATTTATTTAAATTGGAAGTCTAACTAAACCTAACATACAATAAAACTGTTCTTCTGTTCCCTGGGAGACCATTGCCAAGTTGTTATTTTTAGCTGCCAAGTAAAATCTATCGGTTCATCATATTAGCTGTCGGAAAATAATAAGTCATTATATGTAATCAGTGATCGAAAAACTAAATGTATTCCTTTTTTGGGTTATTTTATTTGCCCTGGTACTTAATCAATAAATAAATTTTAAGGGACAATCTTACATAGGTAAATCGACCTGGTCCCAAACTAAGCAATGCATGGATTATGGGTACTAGACGACGATGTGCATAATAATATAAACACATATAGAAATTAACATTCATGGTCCAGGAAGAGATTTGCCTTGCCGGGATTCAAACCCAGAACCGTCGGCTCAGTAGGCAGGTTCACGACAAACTGCACCAACTGCGTCAGCAATATTAGTTAGTGTGTTGAATACACGTAAAGTTATGTTATTATACGCCATGAATCTGAGAAAACTTGTTAATTCTTTCTTCTTTGTTGATTAATGGAAAATAAATCGAAAATTGTTTCACAACAAAACTTGTTTAATACGCATTTTCATATTTTATTACTTCGTAATTAAGGGTCCAACATTGATGTGAGTTTTTCGTGCACTTAATTGACTCGAACTTTGGTAGAAATAACAGGTTTTTTTTCTAACAAAATATAGTTTTTAAGTAGTTATTTATTGGTATCGTTGGTGAGTAAAATATAGAAACGCAGGGTACAACTTTAAAGGTTCTTTTTTAGTATTAATTTTATAAAAATGGGGACAAATGACGCTTCTGCATAGAACAAATTAAGCGAGTTCGTCGCTTCATAGAAACTGTTTTCTGATTAAATAAGAGTTAACTCTTATTTTTTATTTAACGTTATACCAAAACGTATGATGAAACATTAATTCTTGTTATATTTATATATAAAAAAAATCATAATACAAAAAAAACTAAATGTTCGTGTATACAAAAAACTGTGTTTGCTGCACTTTCAATTCCGAGTATGTAGAGTTTAGTTTTTTTTTCTTTGTATATACTGAGTGTGGCCTGTAATAGGAGCAATAAAATAAATCGTGAATTTCACTACTTAAACTGAACAAGATTTATTTTACCATCTATGAAATACGTTAGTTTTCAAAAGTATTTTCAACGTATGCCGTCCAACATCGACATCGCGCTTACTGACACTAATTGTCACGATAATAATTATCGCCATACACTACTCGCGAAGTAGACCGAGTTAGCCAAGGCGAAGTTGGCCGAAGTAATAATAATAATACTCTTTATTGTGCACCACAAAGTAAAAATAAGAAAACAAAAGAAATAAAAATGCATTACAAACGGTAACAACAGGCGGTCTTATCGCTAGAAAGCGAGCGCTTCCAGACAACCTTCGGGTAGAGAGTAAATTAAAAATAATCATGAAAATGGTAGAGCAAAGTTGTTGAAAACGATTGATTAACACAATACACCTTTACAGATACTTAAACTGAAATCCAAAAATAAACAAATGTATTTTATAAAAGATAATAAAACAGTATACATATACAAAATACATATATACATAAATATATACATACATACGATGACGTACTTAAAAATTAAACAACCACATCGACAACTAGGCCTAGGGAAGTGACAAATAATGAAATCTGGGTTTTCGCTGCGAAGTGTCAGTGTAACGTAGATATTATTTCGCAATACATTGTGTCTTTGAATAAACAATATTTTACAAATTTTTGAAATATTTAATGTCTTTGTTCATAATGTGGGTACACCACAATTTTTATTTAAACCATTAATACAAAGATCAAAGCTTAAAGAAAAATTTAAAATGGAGCTACCTGGTGGGAGAGACAGGTAGCTCCTTTTTTCAATTTTTCTTGGTGGTAATGATTTAAATATTTTACAAGTTATTAAATAATAAATCTAATTTTTCAAGTTGCTTAGCTTAATATTGACTAGTTTAATTAGTAAAATGTATATTTTAATTAATTGCTCTTGTTACTTGCCACACCCTATCTATATCAAAATTTGTCATATTCTAACATATGGTTATTATAATAATTGTAAAGCATTAATCTTTTAATTTTCAGCTATTTTTATATCTGCTATTAAGATAATATTATATAATTTTAGTAATTTTCATGGTATGCAATAAAGACTATGAATATAATGTTTAAGCGATGTTGTTGTTGAGAATAGAAATTAGTAATTGTTAACCTAGGTTACGCTAAACGAAATACTTACTAATATGCCAACTGTAGATATGTTTCAAAATATATTATTATTAAGTAATTTAATTAAAAATAGAAGTAGACCTAATTTCAAACAATTTTAAAATTATGTATCCAATGATATGTTAATATTTTAAATATATAAACTTTTTTTTCAATAATTATTAAAAAATGTGTAATATACGAAATTGCGTTGTAATGTATTTGTTTTTTTTTTCAACTGTTGAGCTATTGATCCGAGATCCCAGCATCTTAAATAAAATGGTAAGTTTGTCCTTTTTTTGTTCAAAATCTCTGCAACGCCTTTATTATTATTATTATAAAACTAAAAAAAAGGGGAGACCAAGGGGTTTGAAACAACGTCAATTTCTCAGATCTACATCCATTAAAACAGCAAGGACGCACACTCAAGAGGCTGCGAGCAGTAGTGTGGATCTAAATAGCGTTGTCGCTGAACGAGATTGACATTGTTTCAACTCACTTGTTTCAAAACGAGGAAATTCAAAACCGATTGTTTTAATAACAAAATAACCGACTTTCCATTCCCTTTTCATAATACCTCGGTCTCCCCTACTTGAAAGATAATTTATCAAAAAAAGTATTGAATAGGCTACAATGTCAATATTTATAAAAAAAAATGTGGTGTTCACGTTAAAATTGACCAGAACGGCTCGACATGTTTCGAACTCGTATGGAGCTCTTCATCAGAGCTACCTTTACAGCGGCTCGGTAACTTCGTCACCAATTTCAGGCCGGAACTGGTCGTGCCGTTTCTGACAATTTGACGTGAGTGTAAACCGCTGAATAGAATAATTGAAATATTTATACCCTTATAGTTATGAAACCACTTCGCAATAAAACGATTCTACTAACTTACACCGGTCACACCGTGACCTTCGGATCATTAACCTTTCCGTCCACCATTACAATTCACCTATAAAAGACCCTTTAAAAGTTCACAGAGACCCCTTTCAGCCGCTCAATCCTTCAAAGATCAACCGTAGGTATTTTCAGCTGGCACTAACCATCGGAGATCTTTTTTTTATTATCTATTAATTAAGGAGCAGAGCTTTGATCATTTTTATGAACATGCCAGCTACTCGGAGATCTTACTACTATTATTTTAAGCGTTGTACGGTCATTATCAAAAGTAGCTGACAATTTACTATTTGGCTTATGTGTCAATATGACGATTTTTTTTGAGGATGTCAATTGATGCTATTTTTTATAGGGATCAAATGTTTATATGGGACTAACTACACCTAGACGGCTCTAAGAGTCTAAAATGACCGTCAAAGTTCAACATTCCTGCGGAGCGCTAAAACGCTCCATACAAATGGCCACCTAATCGTGACGTCATTATGTGTTATGGGTATTTATACCAATATTTGTATGGGTAATAAGTAAAGTTGCCATTTTCACCGTGAATAAGTGCGTTTAACTTTGTGGTTACTGTCCAACAATTGTTGTGTTAAATCATGAGGATTCTATAAAAACAATGGATTAAAAAAATTAAAGTAAAGATAGCGTGCCCTTGAAGTCATCATCATAATTATCATCAGCCTATTCTTGTCCACTGCTGGACATAGGCCTCTCCAACTGCACGCCATTGTAAGCGATCCTCGGCTACTCTCATCCAGCTCTTGCGAGCCTTGCACAGATCATCGCTCCACCTAGCTATATTTGAAGTCATATACTACCAAATATATTTATTTTTTGGATTGTTTTTCTTTGTTTCATGACACAATACAATACTTTATTGCACACCAATAAAAGTTTACAAAAGGAAACAAGACAAAATACAATTTACAAATAACGGTTGACAACATATTGAGCTAAGCCTTAAATACAAAGATAAAAGCTTAAAGAATAATTGAAAAAGGAGCTACCTGGGGGAACAGACCCGGTTTCTTCCCCCAGGTAGCTCCTTTTTCAATTTTTCTTTAAACTTTGATCTTTGTATTTAAGGCTTAAATAAAAATTGTGGTGTACCTACCCACATAAAAAATAAGACATTACATGTTTCATAAATTTATATTGAGCTAAGTTTATACAGTGTGCTGTAGAATTCATCAGTCGTCATTCCTATTTTACCACTGGCTTATCTCAATTTGCGTACAAAAACTTACAGCTAGGTACTTTTGATGCTGATTGTACCATATTCCTAATAACCGTTACGAGGCGTTTTTACATTATTTTTGCATTATGTTCTTTTTAAGCACATTTTTCAAAGTAAAAGTAATGAAAAATGAAAAAAATGTATAAGTAACATAATATTATTATTTTATTCTCTACTTGGCTATGTGCGCTCTATTCAATGTAACAGTTTTGACATTTTTCGGTATTGTGATTTATAAATTTATTATTTTAGTAGCCTACAAAAACATGCTGAGTAATTTTACTTCAACAAAATGACAGGAATATTATATTCCGAATACCTATACCAAATGTTTCTGTTTCCCGAAAAGGGGCATCTAGCTAAATTAGGAGGTTCCCCTCCGTTAGCCCGAAAAACTTTCATCCTAATTTCATTGGCCCTAATTTTGGTAACAATAAAATCACTAACCCGAATTATCATTCATCCTAATTAATGAATAGCCCTAATTTCAGGATTCCGAATTTTCATAATACCTAATTCCTTCATAGCGAATTCTCACTAGCCCTAATTTGCACTTAGCCGATTTTTTTAGACTACTAATATTATAATACCTAATAATGCTAAAACCTAAATTTAATTAAAGCTATTTATCTATAAACCTAAGGCGAGGGCTGCTCTCCCTCCGCGCCTCCGGTTTTGGAATAACACTAGGGTAGGACAGGCAAGACCACGTGGAGTCGGAAAATTCCGACTCCACGTATTGCCATAGACTCAGGATGTACATGGGAATCTTTTGACGCTCCGCTCGCTTCGCTCGCTCCGCTATACATTGTCACAATAGAAACCTAACCTAACCTACAGTTTTCGGGGTTCAGCCAATTCGAAATTTTGTCCAAATCCGTATTTTCTGTTTTAACGTAAAAATAGGTTTAATAATCTTTAGTACTCTTGACATTTAGTGTCAGTAATGATTAGGTTTAATAATCATTAGGTGTGGTAATTATTAGGTTATTTCATATTAGTATTGTTGACAATTAGTACAAATCATTATTAGAGTATTGGATTATTAGGTCTAACAACTAATTAGGGTATACAAATTAGGTGAAATGACATTAGGGCTAATGAAAATTAGAGCTAACGTTGATAGGTGTAAAAATATTAGCACTTGCGTTATTAGGTCAAGTAGGGGAGTACCAAATTAGGAATATCGCGAGACTTCGCCGAATTGGGCCCAGGGTTCACATGCAAATACCCCGATTTATATCCGCAGTTCGCTACATAGAAAGAACCTATCCAGGCTGACGAGTGATAAACGACCAAAAGACGAAGTTACCGCCACACATATTAATATTTCGAAACAAACGACCAACCGAATTTCACTCGTTTAACCTTAGAGTTAAGGTACTGTTCACAGCTCTTATTTTGGTAGGTTTGAAGGATTTATGTATTTCCGAAATATATGTGCGGACTGTCGGTTTAAAAATGTTTCGCTATTTTAGAGTCAGAGTATTTTTGTATTTTAAATTTATGTTATCGTATGCGGTTGTGGAATTCTGTTTTGTACCCCACTGAGTATTAAATGGGTCAGGTATGGCAAAACGAAAATATAGAACCGGCGCGGCGTGTTTTATTACTTTTATTATTGTTTATTTTTTATTTCTTCTTTCTAACATGATGCAAAATAAAAACAATTTTTAGGGTTCCGTACCCAAAGGGTAGAAACGGGACCCTATTACTGAGACTTCGCTGTCCGTCCATCCGTCCGTCTCTTACCAGGCTGTATCTCAAGAACGGTCATAGCTAGAGAGTTGAAATTTTCACAGATGATATATTTCTATTGCCGCTATAACAACAAATACTAAAAATAAAATAAAATAAATATTTAAGGGGGGCTCCCATACAACAAACTTACAGATAATGGTACGGAACCCTTCGTGCGCGAGTCCCACTCGCACTTGGCCGATATTTTTATTTATACCTACTCTAGGGGCGATGCTTCTGCCCAGCACTGGAATACTCTTAAAACATGATCTGACAATACTAGGGTTACAGCAATCGCCACACCAAGGACCGCGGCGTGTTCCCTTTTAGAGGGTATTGAAAGGGTTTTTTTAAGGTTTTCTCACCAACACAATACCCTTTCCCGTCAAACCCTATTCATTTTGCTTGAAAAAACATTGTCGTAAGGGATAGTCAATTAAAAGGTCCCAATACATCCCTTACAAAACCCTTATTATTTGCTCACCAATTCTCCGCGTAGTGGTTAGTGGTAAGTCGATGATACTAAGGGTTACCCTTATGACAATAGGGGTTACCCTTTCAGTAAGTAATAAGTAACCAAATTTGGGAATTACAGTAATACGTGCTTTATCAAGGAGCTATAATTCCCAAATTAAGATACTTATTTTTTACTGAAAGGGTGTCCGGCATCGGCCGCGGCAGGCGCACCACAAACGAGCTGTCCACGAAGCGGCGGGACTGCAGCTGGTGCACCCTCAGCGAGAAGCCAGTTTTCCGGCGGACGTACTCCACCACATCGTTGGACACGGCGGAGTAATGCATTAGCATTATAAAGTAACTAATAATATTAACCAGTTACATCCCTTGGTTATATTTGCAAGCAATATTAAGAGCACCGAGTAATTACTTAGTTTGTATTAATCAGCGAATGGATTTACCGAATCAACCACAGATCAACATCCATTAGCGTATCAGGAATTGAAATTTTGTAGGTAAAGTTTTTACCAAATATACCTACCTAAATAAGCTTTTACCCGTGGTTTTGCTCGCGTAAAATTTCATGCAAATCGAGCTCTTCTTCCATACTTAGTTTTATAGAGCAGATCCATGCAAACTCTCTCTCTATTACCAGGCGGGGCGCACTCCGCGATTAACGTTTCCCGCTACAAGTACATGCCGGTGGCCTCATGCATGGTGCCTATTCAGTGGCTGCCACGCACTGTCTCGGAACGCACGTACACGAAATTCGCGCGCACGCTCTTCCGATTTATGTACGTCGCAAGTGAACGTTCCTCATTCATCTGTTGATACCAGTGTTATATTATAATATAAAGTGTTTAAATGAGTAAAAAGACAGCGAAAAGATATTGTATCGCAGCGGGTTGTAGGAACAATGATCGAAATTGGAATCACGCGTTTTTCGTTCTCCCAACACGTCCGAAGGATGCCGATAGGTAAGAAAATTAACATAATATATAATAAGTAGTTACTGAATAATAATAAAAAACATATTGCAGGTGTATCTACTTCCATATTTAACACTGGTTACTCAGATCAATTTTAATTGTTAAGTACTTATGTAACTTTGAATTGATTATTTGCTGATATTTGTCAATTTAAATTCTAGTAAAATATATAAGTATGTCTACTACTAAATCAACAATCATAGAGGTTTTTATAATAATATTTGATATCAAGTTTGTAAAATTACTTGTAAGTAATGAATAAACGATTGAGTGATAGTTTGATAGGTGAGTATATAAAATATATAAATAAAGAGTTAAAAGAAATGTATTGGAAGAGATCCCTAATAGGGATAAGTTCGCCTTTATACATGTTTTATTTGTAACTAGCGACCCGTCCTGGCTTCGCACGGTGCGTCCGTGCGTATTTTTAAAGATCTAAGCATACCTACATAGGGGCAGACAGACAGACAGCAGGAAACGACTTTGTTTTATACTAGGTGTATAGTGATGAATATATATGAACAAATAAATAAATATCGGACAACTAAGCAAAAACAAAATGAAGCTCAAGAATTTAATTGCATGTTAAGGTAACGCATTCGTTGCATTATTTTATTATATTATACGTATTAAAATGTTTAAAAATAAAGCTAAAATGTTTTGCGGCCTGGTGGTGGATTCAATTCGTCGAAATTCTTGATTGATTATTTTATAGTTAAATAATGAAATAATAAATATGTATAATGTATGAAGAATATAAACATATTACTCTCTATATTGAATGCAAGAAATAAATGGGAAATACATTTTTATTTTTAGTCGTTGACAGCCCTCGCTCTCGGCGACGCGGCAAGCGAGCCAATTCATTTTTACCGTTGGCACGCAGCTTTAACGTTCCGTTTGGCTTGCGCTGGGGACGACGACTTTAGAAGGGCCATAAATCATATTTTTTCGGCTAAAAAAAGCGGCTTTTGTAAAGATCAAAGTAGTGTGCCTTCTGTACTTGTACTATTATCTATTCTGTGCTATTACTATGTGGGTAACTCTCAGCTATCACACTCATACATAACTCGTGGTTTTCGATGCACTCGGCCTAGTGTCAAATCATTCGTACACTGAAAACCCCGAGTATGCTCATAAATTAATACCTTTGCTAACTCGGGGCATGCTCTAGGGATTTGATATCGATAAAAAAGATGTCGATATATAATTAATATAATTATTATTAATACATGTCTCATTGAAAGTTCTCGATTATTATAAAACGGTGCGATATCATGTCTAATGAAGCGGATATTTTCATCTAGACGGCAATCTTTAATACCGACGAATATGAAAAAAATATTGATTGTATACTTAACTACTATGCTTTTTTTTATAAACAAATAAATACACGTTTTAATTTGTTCATTG
The DNA here is from genome assembly GCA_905147355.2 of Apotomis turbidana. NCBI lineage: Eukaryota > Metazoa > Arthropoda > Insecta > Lepidoptera > Tortricidae > Apotomis > Apotomis turbidana. The sequence goes on along the minus strand of LR990301.1, from coordinate 15,898,782 downwards.
TTTTCATTCTGAAATGTCTGAAGAGAAAAAATATATATTTAAGATGATTAACATTAGATTTTGACAGTAACATCGATACATTTATTTGTAGATAAAATATTTTGCTACATTACTTTAGTATCAGTGCCCCAGGTTAACATAGGTTATATGTTCATAATACTTTTTTGACCTCTCTTTTGACTTGGATTAAAATAAAACATAGATTAAAATATCGCACAGACTAAGTGCTATAGTATTCGGTCATGAATCTACTATGATGAAGCAGTTATTTGTACAAACACATAACCCTCTTAATATAACAGTGTCTAATGGATTATAATGGAATTGGACAAAGTCCAATCTTATACAGATTAGCTCGGCTGAAATAATATGAAAACATTGATGAGTAAGGCATATAAATAAACCGTCCGTCTGCTGACCAATCTTTTTAGTAAGGTGCTTTGGGGTAAATTCGACATATTTTTAGGCGAGTGTAGAGTATGTTAGGGTTTGGGCTCGTAAGTCAGAACCTAAGAAGTATTCCTTCCAAGTAATGAGATCTTTACGAAATTGGATATATTCATCTACGCTTTGTGAAAACATAAGAAACAATTTGGAAACAAATAAGAATAAAAAAAAAAATTGAATACTATTTCTTAAGGAGTGGGGTAATTTCGAAAGCAAGTGGGGTAATTTCGAAGCTGGTTTTTATGCAATATGAGTTTAAGAATCATATTTCTTTTTAGTTCTAATTTACCCCCGCAAAGATCCAAAAATCGCACTGCTTTTATTTAATCGACTGCAACACACGTGCCGTGCCCTCACGACTAGCGATGCGAAGTGAACTGAAGCGGGGGAGGAGATAAACATGGCGTTTTGACAAGCGCTAGTAGTTAGTAGAAATGTGTGATTTTCGACTTATCCCCATTTTCGACTTTACCCCAAAGCACCTTAGGCCCTTTATTTAACACGTTCACTGTCCCAGTTTGACATGTGAACCTTATGTCTCTGTAATAGAGGCTTGACGTGACCCCACATATGGGACACGGACAGTGAACGTGGATCTGGCGTTAAGACGTGATTATGACTATGTTTATTATAAACCAACAGAAGAATATCGACACATCTTAGGGTATGGCTAATGCGCATAAGAATTTTAAACACATATGACGCAGAGGGCGCTCCAGTAGCGTAGAATTATGGAATCAAAGATTTGGTGTGATTGACGTAACGATGTGATAGCTCAGTTGGTAGAGCACTACGCCGGAAACGTAGGGTCGCAGCGCAGGTTCGAGTCCTGCTTACATTACAGTGGATCACATTACATTTTTCTTTCATAATTTACCTTTGTGTTAGTATTTATAAATATCTATGCTGTTGTTAGATAAATCAAGAGAAATTTGGTACGCGCTGCGTGCTGCTCTAATAGCCTACACACTGGCACGCACCAGGGCACACGGCTCTGCCTTCCATTTTTTACGTGCAATGAGGGCTACCGTTTTTGTGCTCAACAGTTGGCACCACTGTCGACTGAGGTCACTAAAACAGATGAAAACTGTACAATACAGACATAAATTTACAACAAATAATTGCTGTTTAGAAATTAATTAGTTTCGAATTTTGTAGATCTTTTTTTTCGTATGTTTTATTTTGTATTTATAATTATTAAAAGCCTAGACCCATATCGTTAATCAGGAACAGCAAAATATTTACGATGATCATGATTTAGTGAAAAATCGAGATGGAAATCCAAAAATATCAATAGTTCTAATGATTACAGTCAATGTTTATATAGAAGCGAAAAATTTTATGCTTTGAGCAGGATTTGGACCGGAAAGCCGTGAAGACGTTGGTTCAAATCCTGCTCAAAGTAGTTTTTTTTTTCGCTTCTTTATAAGCATTTTGTTTTCGCTGTATAAAAAAAATCTGTCAACAATAACCTCTGTCGTGTTGCCACGCGCTACGACCAAATACGCATTTTACAGAAACAACAAAAAAAAAATACTATTCCCATGCGCCTATTGCAAAAATCAAGAAAAGAGAACCTTCTATATACTTTTATTCTCTGAAGTAAGCAAAACTCCTAGCACAGAAAACGTATCTCCACTTATGCAAACGACGATAAACTCCAAAACCGTATTTGCAAGTGAACTCACTTCTCCATTCGTTCGTAATCAATCGTATATCGCCACCCCGGCTTCCATATAATTTAATGGATGCAACCCCTCGATACTTGACCTATTTTTATTTCCCCAGCGACCTCCAAGCGCCCACGGCTCCAAAAGCGGCTACATTTCCATACAGTCTGGTGCTCTGGGCGTTTGGTGGGACGTTTCCTATTTCAGGTGAGGATTTTAAACGTGGAATTTGTCATTTTAAGGGAGAATTAACGCATGACCTGGCTAGATTGCGCTTCGATGCCTGAGGGTGAATTCGTGGAGATATTTGGGGTGAAGAGATTAAATAAGGCCATGATTTTAATTGCTAATTAGGTGCTAATCGCTTTGGCTTCACAATATCGCCGATGACTGTCACAGGTGTGTCAATATTTATAAAAATTAAAATGTGGTATTTCGAAATAAAAAAAAAGAATCGATAAATAAATTCTAGAATAACATAAAAAAAAAAGTTATGAAGTGCTACATGAAATTTTCATTTGTCTAAAAGATTTTTTTTCCTGAAACCCTTAATATTATTATTAGGATTTTATGAACATCGTTTTAAAGAATCACCGTTTTAAGGTTAGGTTACGGTTGTGTTATAATTATTTGAAAAGTTAACAGCTATGGAAAAAAACGGCTTTCGGACAAATGTAAATTTGACGAAAAGTTACAGATAACCTGGAGAGAATACAGTCGACAATAAAATCATGTAGATTTTTTTCATTATTTTATTTTTTAAATCCTAATTCATTAATTATCCCACCGTCGGCATGTTTTGGACCTGCATTGTATTTGGAGGATAGCCATATACATTGATTGACTTGGCCATTTCGCAATTTCCCGTGTCCAGTATTGACCAAAAATCTGTAAAAAAGGGATAGACTTTCATATTTTCTTCGGTTTCCGCGATTGTCACACATTTAAATAGAACGACGGATTCTTGTGTTTTTCTCAGTCATCCTTTGACAAAGGCAACTGGAAAATTACCGCAACGTCAGGGAGGCTCAAATTATTAAATACGCGATGTAAGCAAATAGTTTGTTCCCCTTACTTTCCATAATGGTCCTACTTAGTGTAAATTAAAATGCAATTCAGAATACTTATCGAATTAAAAAAGATTCCGAGTTGAAATTTTTACAGGTGATGTATTTTTATTGCCGCTATAACAACAAATACAAAAAAATATATAAAAAAAAATTCAAGGGGGCTTTCATACAGGAAACGTGATCGCTTGCGTTAACTTTGCACCTCATTTGTATCCGGCGCCATGCATACCAGGTGCAAACTTAACTTAACCTGGCCATTCAAGATTGGATGAAGTATTTATACGGAACCCTCGGTGCGAGAGTCAGACTCGCACTTGGCCGGTTTATTTAAGGTTAAGAACAGTTAAAAAAAATGGGCAAGTGCGAGTCCGACTCGTGCATGAAGGGTTCCGTACCATAATCTATAACAAGTTTGTTGTATGGGAGCTCCCCTCAAATATTTATTTTATTTTATTTTTAGTATTTGTTGTTATAGCGGCAATAGAAATACATCATCTGTGGAAGTTTCAACTGTCTAGCTATCACCGTTCTTGAGATAGGTACAGCCTGGTGACAGACGGACGGACGGACGGACGGACAGCGAAGTCTCAGTAATAGGGTCCCGTTTTTACCCTTTGGGTACGGAACCCTAAAAATAGGGTTTAGTTAAGTTCCAAGGTCCTCTTTGTCAAAAGATACCTTTCGATCATCAAACGCCGCATTTCATTTTGATGTCGTGAACACTTTCCAATGAAATTTAAAATATCGCGATAGACCCGTTGTAATTACGTTTTCTTAAACAGGCAATGAAATATCGTCATAGCGTGCGTTAAAACAGACTTCGAAGTATCACGTTTCGGGCGGAACAACTCGAGAGAACTGTAAAGGAACTTCATACAAAATTTAAGGCCTAAGCCGGCAAGTATTTTTTTAAAGCATGGCGTCTGTGTTCATGAGGCTGAATTATAGCGGTGTATATTTTTATTTCATTGCATACGTTTGAGAAAAGCACTGTACACGCCTTAGCCGTGAAAATGGCTTGCCGGCTTTTGTATAACTATCCGTCTATATCCGAAACCCTCCCAGCAAGCCCTTCTTTCTCGGCGTGTGTATAAGCACAATATATGCAATTTCCGGCTCAGCTGAAAACAAAACTTACACATATTTAACTTGCAATTAGAGAGGTATGCGTCACAGAGATTCGCCATTCCGCTCATATTTTGGCCATCGGTACTGACAACGCACACTGGCCTGGCCGCAGATCTGAAATCAGACAACAGAAAATAAATAAATATCAGACAACCTCACACAAATCGATCTAGTCCCAAATTAAGCTCAAGAAGGCTTGCGTTATGGGTACTAGACGACAATATACTTACTTATATAGATAAATATATACTTAAATACATAGAACAACCATGACCCAAGCACAAATATTCGTGTTCATCACACAAATATTTGCCCTGGTCGGGATTCGAACCCGGGACCGCCGGCTCAGTAGGCAGGTGTCTACAAACTGCGTCAACCGCGTCGTCAAACGAACAGCAATAGAATATAGATGAAGTGACTTACAAAATACTTGTTAAACACCTGATGTGGTCAGCTTCGCATCGAAGGGCAGGGTCGTCGTATAACCCTATGTCTTGGTCTTTGACGTATTGGAAGTCCAGAGTTGTGTACTCCCCACCAACATCTAAGTTCACAACCTGTTCCAGATCCTTGCTGGACACGTTTACTACAATTGATCTGTCTAACACTGAAAGACAAGGTTTAAGAGGCCTTATTCCTTTAAAAAAATTTTTTTTCATATTATGATAAATATATTGATCATTTCAACCAACTTTTTCAAATGAATAATACTTTTTCCTTTTCCGCGTGAATTTTTAATTTCAAGTAGTTTTTGAAACAAAAATTAATAATGAAAAATTTAAATTGTCGGTTTCAAATATATACCAATAAATCCCAATAACCCTGTTCTAGGTAGTAAGATCAATAATGTGTTAAGAAACATGTCTGATCATAGAGAAAAATGTCTAAAACAATCAGCATTTTAAAAGGAATGAGGCCTTTTAATCAATAATTATTTTATCCCGAATAAAACCAAAACTGGCTCTGTGAACTTTAGAGTTTGTTTATAATATTACGGGTCAATCTTACACAAATCGACCTAGTCCAAAACTAAGCAGGCTCAGTAGGTAGGTGCACTACAAACCGCGCAAACTACGTCGTCCAATGTCCAAATGGCTAAAGTTTGGCATTTTTTACGTTTTCAACCCCCATATTTCCGCTATTATGTAAAATTTCTAAAAACTGGATCGATAAAAAAAACTTATCGAACCTACCCAAAAATTTCATGAGAGTCGGCTTAAAAGCGGCCTGTAAGCGAGAACAGTCGAAGCCTCGCTCCCTCGGTCAAATACTTGAACGAGAGGAAATCGTATTTTGACAAACGAGTTATATCTTTATCTAGCTTTCACTTGATTAAATCTCGATAAAGGCTGGATTCAACTAAAGTGGAATAACTTTCTCGAAGATTAAGAGAGAAAATGCGTTATAAACTTGACATTAATTCTCAGAAATAAGTACTTATAGTTATCTATTAAAATAAATTTAAGAAAATGGTTGTCGGTAAAGTCAAAATTTAATGCCGGCTGATGGAGTGGCTTGCACGCTCGGCTCAGGCGGAACGTGACAATGAGTCATACTTTGTGCGTGTACCGGATCGATTTATAAGACGCAATCACGTTAAAAATGGTCTGAATACCCGTACCCCCGCGGTAAGGTCCCGAAGACGCTGGCAACATTTCCTCGCCGAATCGCAATTCTAATGCGTTGTGCGAGGAAGCTGCCAGCTCTCGGTCCCCAGTAGTTTATATTAATCTATTGTCTTCTTTATAAAGTTTGTGGGTGCTGGGACCGCACGGACCTAAGGTCTCGGCCCCGAAATGAATAAAATTATATTCGGGGCCGAGACCTCTATACTTATTTAGTTTCAATTTCACGAGTTCATTAAAAAAAATACTCTGACAGCGTCATATCCCTGGCGATGGCGGAGTATTTTTTATTCATTCAGGAGCTCATTTGATTCCTCATGGATCTCGTCATCAGATCTTCTTTAAAGTAGGCGTGTAGACTTTTTTTGAGGATGTCAATCGATTCAATTTTTTATTGGGACCAAATGCATAGATGGGACTAAGTACTCTTAGACTGCTCAAAAAGTAAGAAATAGCCGTCAAAGTTCGACATTCCTACGGAGCGCTAAAAACGCTCCACACAAATGGCCACCTACATGTGACATCATTTTTTGGTTGGGTACCAATATTTGTATGGAGACAATAAGTAATTTGCCATTTCACCGCGAAAAAGTGCATTAAGTCAATTATTGTTTTCGTTTTATGACGGTTCTGAAATTTCTTTTGGATTAGGAATAATCATAAAATTTGCGTGCCTTGAAGTTACATTCTTCAAAAATATTATTACTATTAATCTTTTTTCTTTGTTTCATGACCTTTTAATCTAATTGTGTAACTATTCCATACAATACTTTTTATACGAGCAAAACACAGTTTTTTTTTACTTCAATCGTCATTCTCCACTATGATTTTCTTATTTTTGATGTAACCTTTGTCGTTCAACTAAAACTGAAGTATTAAGAAAAATCATGATCGCGATGATCATGGCGGGGGTGCCTCGTGATTGGTAAAAAGTTTTGACAAGCAATTTCAACCAATCAGTGGACAGTAGCGTGCTTTTTTTTATTATTATTAGAGGTGAGTACAGAGATGTCTTATGAATATTAAAGTTCCGTAGCGGGTACAATAGAGTATAGCATTTTGGTACAGGATTAAAAAGTGCGTTATTGTGGTTTTGTCTGTGAAATTATAATTGACAGATTAAAGTACGCGAGTATAAAAACAAACTTAAAACACTTAAGTATCGTATTAGTTACTCACATGGCTGGGCATCGAATAATATAAATGCGGATCCATCGTAAACGAGACAGTAAAATAAAACGTACCCAATATTCTTAACCAAGAACATGACTCAAATTGTGATGAAATGGAGAAACTAATCGAAGTAGGGTGCTATATAACCTACAATACCTTCATTAAAAACCAAGTCATTATTTCATTAATGAACTGTTAATGACTTTGATGGTCGTTAAGATTGCATCAGTAGAAGAGATTAACCAGCTTAATAACCTAAATAAAAAAATTAAAACACCCCCAATACAAATAGTCCAGTCCTTATATCATGAGACCCTTTCACTTTATATGGTTCCCCTTGTTTACGCATAATTTTTCTTGTCATAATTCTATATAGCATAATCAGTATAGGCATAATTGTATGTATGCCGAAACTGTTCTCGCATAATTCTGTTTCGCAGATTTTTACTACGCATATTCTATCTAAGCCGAATGCTTCTTACGCATAATTAGCGACGCCCGAATACTATTTAGCCAGAAAATTGCTTACGCATAAAATAGTTACGCAGAAACTTACTTTCGTATAAACCAAACTTTTTCTTCTGGCTTATCGCTGGCTTAAGGTGAAATGGGTAATGTTAAGATTTCGACCACTCGTTATCGATCTTGTTTTCTGCTCCAATTGAAGCTAAATATCTTAGAAACTACTGGCCCTATATCCTTCAAACATAACTAAGAACCACCTCGACGGACAAGTCTTTCGATTAAAAAAACCTACACTCAAATTAGTCCATCCGTTCCTAAACGGAGCTATGATGCCACAGACAGACACACAGACAGGTTCACGTGTCAAAGTTATAACGCCCCTCTTCGTTTTTTTCTATGATTATAAAACTCTAAAGTTGTATCGAAAATTTTAGAGGTCATGATTGCAGTGAAAATCATGATAGCCCGTTACATGTTTTCTTTTACTTTGTTGAAGACAACGCCGTCTCTTATGAGTTTTCTCATTTATATTCTTTACAACGGATGTTAACCAATTTTGTTACAGGTTTAGAATAATGATATCCAAAGATGGTGTTGGGTCTCTCTATATCTCCAATAGTGTTAGAAAAGGAGGGATGTAATGAAAGAAAGAGGAGAGGGGTATAGACTGATGTTAAAATTATACAACGTTCTATAATTATATAAATAAAAATAGCTTGATATGTCACGAAATAAACAAAAAAAAAATAGTGTATACGTTTTTAGTCCCATATAGACATTTGATCCCCATAAAAAATTGGATCGATTGGCAGCTTCAAAAAATAGCCCCCCCTGTATTCTATCGACCATAAACGTCTACTGCTCAAATAGGACTCCCCACAAAGTGAGATTCTCCGCAAACCGCATTCATGAACTCCCCCCACCTGCACGAGGCCTACCGTCCTAGGGCTGAAAAAGATATATGACATTTGAACTATCACTACATATCGTCGTTCCAATGCTAAACTAACATAACTACCATTTTGTCAAAATTGAGTTTTTTATGTAAATCTGTACCAAATATAACCCCGCACAATGTCACAAATTTATAGAGCTCTAGCTTTTAAGGTTCCAGAGTTACAATATTGTGAATCTGCACTTTTATTTTTTTCCCCATGGTAAACTTGCAAAATGTAGATAAGGCATTTTTCTTAGCTTGAGGAAGGAAAAACATCTATGGTCAACTAACGAATCTGACATTTTGGTTAACTTTTTATGGTCATAATTATCACTAGACGGTTAAATAACCAATAGCAAATTTGCGAATATGCCAGATTCGTTAGTTTACTAATGTGGCTATTATGACCTGCTCACATAAGTAGCTATAGCGAACATGCGAATCTGCCAGATTCGTTAATTTACTATGGTGGCGATTATGATATACCCACAGCGATAGCCTATAGACATTTACGAATGTAGCACTTTCGCGAGTTTGTCATTGTGACTAATGCATTTGAAGTAGGTGAAACTAGAAGACGAGACCCTGGGCCCGTGGGGTCCAAGCGCTAGAATTCTTTTTAAAGAGCTTGCGAAACGGCTCATCGACACCACTGGTGACCAAAGGGCTGGCAGCTTCCTCGCTCAGCGTCTTAGTATAGCGATACAGCGAGGTAATGCTGCCAGCGTCTTTGGTACAATGCCACGGGGGCCATTTTTAGACTTAGTTTAGATTTAGTTTTAGTTTTAGATAGACTTTTTTTAATTGTTTGTTTATTTTGTTTTGTTATATTTTGAAAGAGCAACTAGAAGTAAATGTGCGAATCAGGCATTTTCGCAAATTAAGTATTGTCAATTTAGTATAAAAAATAAAATTCATGCGATTTGCGTTTGAACAAAGGGATAAACATATCAGAGGGGAAGCATATAAAAGCCTAAATGGTAAAGACGTTGAAGCAAGACCGATGAACGAACCTAAATGTGTGATAAAACTCATCCATTAAAAGGGTAAAATGGGAGGTGAAAGTTTGTATGAAGAACTTGAAATTCTCCGAGTAACATTTCGAGTTCTTCATTAAAAACTAAGAAAACAAGTTTCAGCAATTTTTTTAATACATCCCTGAAATGGATTAAATAGAAGGTGGGCTTGTATAAGAAACGTGGCCTTCTTTGTGTAGTGTCGTGTAGACTTCGTCAAATAAAGATACCTGATACCTACTTCTTTATACTTTAATAAGATTTTAGAATTTTTTGAAAACCCCTGTCGTAAAATGGGGTGAAATTCGAGTTAAAAGTTTGTTAAACAATTTTTAAGAACTATACTGAGCCATGTATACCCGGTATTTCGAACAAATATAGATGCATATTTTCGTATCTCTCACCGATTACACTGGTAAGTAGAAATCGAAATGTTTATTTGCCAGAATACGTTACAACAAATTAGGTCTTACGATACTTATACATAGAATCAGTATTCAGTCGACATGCAAGTCAACATGCAAAATAAATAAATTTTAATACCACATTTAAGGTAAAATCGTCATTATCAAATTAAATCTAAAAAATAACTACACACTAAGACAAATGATAGCAATAACAGTTACCACTATAGTTATGGTATTGCATATTAGTGACATACCTATTATCTAAACTTTGGTAGCAGAAAATATTGTTTCCGAATATTATCACTCTTATTACGAAAGTATCCCCAACTCGGAAGTGTAGTTGGTCCACGTTAACTCTTCCAAGCAAATGAACTGTCAAACACAAAAAATCTAAGTATGGCAATATAAAAAAAAAGAGAACGAACAATCAAAGGGTAACCAACAATCTTAGTACTGGCATATTTTTATTTCGAATTCGCCCATACAATTTTTTATCTTGTTTTAATCCCCTTTGAGCCCTTAGAGTAAGAATATCAATAAACTGCAGTAAAAGAGAAATACAGTATGTAAACTTACTTAATACAACGTAAAAGTCCTCCGAAACATCATTTATAAATATTTTTATAATTACAATATTGATCAAAGCATAACTTACCACGATCTTTTTTTATTTATATTAAATTTGATAGAATCTAACACGAACGTTCTAATACTAAAATCTAAAACTTAAAGATTAAGAGTAATACACAAGTATCAAGACTAATTAGTGGCCAATCTTCAGTGTTGTCATATACCGATTTACAGATAAAAAAACTTAAATTGCTGAGGGAAAGATATTTTAGCCAGACTATACGTAATAGATAGCCTACCAGAGTTTATATTGTAAAGCTAAGCCTAATAAGAAAATAAAAACAATTATTTTCGTTTAATTACTGAACATCGGTATCAATTACCATTAAGTATAAGTTAACGCTTGTAAGTAGTTAATAAAAACATGAAAAGTCACATGTCATTATTAAGTTTACTAAACATAAGTTGAAAGTAAATCGTAATTATATTAATATTTTTTACAATTGTCAGTCAGATACAATTTTACTGCATTTATTGACTGACAGGTACAAAAACAAATATACTTATGTGACGTTTTCAGTTAAAAGAGTCCACTGTGCCGCTTGCCATGAGCGCGAAATTTGTTTGCATGTTTAAACAAATAACTTGTCTACGCGCCCTTATATAAGTGACCAAGTGGTATCTTTTGCTTGAACCGTCACATTTTAGCATTTGAACATTATTTATTGGTCGAATGCGATAAGTTTTAGACTATATGATGATGATTGATGATGATTTGGTGTAGGGACGCCCGGCCGGAAACAGGCGGGCTGTCGATCGCTTGGCTGCGTTCATTCAGCCGAATTCCCAATTGGAGCCAACGGTTACTGTCCCGGCGGCGCTCCCATACAGCCTTCTTCCTCGAATCTTCTTGTTCTCCTGCAGAAGGAAAGGACATCCTTAAGGTTAATGTCCCTCAGCTCTTCCTCTTCTAGTTTATCTTTTCTGAAGATGCTATAGCGTACTATCGCATACATGCCACACTCTGCTATAACATGCTTACTCGTCTCCTCCTGGCCACAGTGCGCGCAGTATGGATCACTTACTACTCCCATAATGTGTAGGTGCCTGTTAAGGCTGTTGTGTCCCGTGATTATGCCTGTTAATAATCTGAGAGTTTTCTTACCTAGTTCCAGTAGATACCTGGTCCTTTTTCTGTTGATTCCTCCTAGGATCATCTTCGATTGTCGACAGTCCGTCGTCTCTTGCCATTGTCTGTTAGCCTCTTCCTCCATTAGCCTAGCTATAACTCCTTTCGTGACTTCTGCCGATATTGGCAGGGCAGGTTCGGGTCCTATGAGTTCCCTTTCTGCTCCTAGCCTTGCCATCTCATCTGCCCTTTCATTTCCTGTCACACCCTGATGTCCCGGTACCCATGCTACCGTAGTCCTTGTGTGTTCTCCAAGTTTGTTCAGGGCTACTCTGCATTCCTTTATCAAGGACGAGCTTACCATCTGTTTGTCTAACGCTTTTAGTGCCGCCTGGCTGTCTGTGTATATAACGACAGATCCCACTTCCTGTGAACATTCATCTATTATTTGTGCACATCTCATTATGCCGCATACCTCTGCCTGAAATACGCTAGCGTACCTCCCCAGAGGTATGTGTACCTTCTTATCCAGCTTTGGTATCACTATGCCGGCTCCTGCTAGTTTCGTGGATTCCCGCCGAGAACCATCCGTAAAGCAGATAGTCACGGGGTGTTCCACCTCTATTTTCCAGTTGTCCCTTTCTCCTATGTGTATCCTATATTTCTTATCGAACATCTCCTGTCTCTTTATGAGGTCGTTGTTTTGGGTAAGCATCCCCATCTTCGAGCCTGCTTCCCTCTGAATAAGTGCGTGTCCCTTGTCCACCAAGCTTCCTCTCCATTCCTTGCATGCTTTCATTCTGTACCATTGTTCCATGGCCTTCTTTTCCGCTTCTATTTTAAGTGACTTGAGACCGAGCATGATCTCCATCGCCTACGTGGGCGTTGTTCTCATTGCCCCCGTGATCATAAGACATGCCAGTCTTTGTACTTTTGATAGTTCTTTATGGTATTCTTTGATGTTGGCCTTATGCCACCATACTATGGCACCGTATAGTACTCTCGGTAGTACCACCGCCTTGTAAATCCAGTGTATCATAGCTGGTTTCAGGCCCCATTTTCTTCCGACCGCCCTCTTACACTGGTAGAGCGTTCTTATGGCCTTTGCCGACTGTTCTCTTATGTGTGTCTTGAATCTGAGAGTACTGTCTAACGTCACTGCCAGATATTTGAGCTCCTTGACTACCTCCAGTTCTTTGCCTTGAATGCTGATAGGCTTCATTTTCTCTATTTTTCTCTTATTGGTAAATAACATCAGTTTTGTTTTATCAGGGTTTAGATCCAGTCCTCTATCCCTACACCATACTAATATTTCCATCACTCCTCTTCTCATTATGTCTCTGACCACATCTAGTGCCACTCCTCGCACCAGTATGACTCCATCGTCCGAGTACGCTTGCACGTATAGGCCTCCTTTATTTGTCCTCTCGATTAGGGAAGTAGAAGTAAGCACCACATCAATGGTGATAAACATCCTCCTTGTGGAAAGCCCCTTTTCGGTCTTATTTGTCTCACTTCTCCTCCGAGTTTCGCCATTACAGACCTTCCTCTTAGCATTTTACTTATCCAGGTCCCGATGGTAGGATTTATGCCATCTCTCTTTAGACTTTCTTCCACCGCTTCAAAGGTTGCCTTGTCAAAAGCTCCCTCCACGTCGAAGAAGCATCCCAGTGCGTAGTGTTTTGCTTCCAGTGATCTCTCGATTCTTACTGTCAGATTGTGTAGAGCCGTTTCCGTGGATTTTCCCGCCATATAGGCGTGTTGGTTTCCATGTAGCGGCTTCCCACTATTTCCTATTTGTGTTCTTACGAAACCGTCTATCACCTTCTCCAGTGTTTTCAGTACGAAGGATGATAGGCTTATACTTCTGAATGACTTCGCCTCTTGGTACGTCTTTTTCCCTGGTTTTGGTAGAAAGACGGCACGAACTTTTCTCCATGCTTTCGGTATATGCCTTAGGGCAATACTGCCTTTGAATATTTCCGTCAGATGCTCTTTTATCAGTTCGTAACCCCTCTGGAGTAGTCCTGGAATTACACCGTCTGGGCCCGCGGCCTTAAAAGGAGCGAAGGATTTGACTTCCCAGGCCAGTCTCTCCTCCACTACTACTTCCTCGGCTGTCCTCCAGTCCGGTTCATCATAGCCTGACGGCTCCTCTTCCTCTTCCCTGGCGTCTTCACAGTCTGGGAAGTGCGCCATCAGCATCACCTCCAAAACCTCTCCCGGGTCCGTGATCAAACCATCGCCTGCCTTCAGACTTCCCAGCTGGCATGCCTTATCGCCTGCTAATAGTTTCACCACCCTTGCCCCCTCCGAGTAGTTATTTATCTCCTCTGTGTATCGTCTCCAGCCTTCCCGGCTACATTTCTCCCTCAGCCTGCCATAAGCATTCCGAGTTGCTCTGTACATGTCCCAGCTCTGAGTGTCATTCCTTTTTATGGCTTGTCTCATCGCCCTGCGTGTTTTCTTCCTTAGCTTTTGGAGCTCCTTGTTCCACCATGGTTGTCCTCTCCCAGTCTGAACTGTTTTCTCAGGGCATGCTGTGTGGAATGCCTCCATAATGCTTCGCTCGAGTCCTAATGCTGCCTCTTCCAACTCCTCGATGTCCTTACATCTCCTTGGTTTTGGCGCGTTGGCTTTCAATTCTTCTTCATATATGGCCCAGTCTGTTTTTCGTGGGTTTCTTATCCTCATCTTCTCCATTTGGTAATCTATACTATAGAGTAGTCTCCGGTGGTCCGACATACTGTCCTCCCTGTCTACTCTCCATCCTTTTATCCTTTCGGTAATTCCTCCCATGGCTATTGTTATATCTAATACCTCCTTCCTTACCCTTGTTACGAACGTGGCGGTGTCCCCCTCGTTCAGTATGTCCAGGTCTTTACTTACTATGAACTCTAGTAGTGATTCTCCCCTGCCATTGGTATCGGTGCTTCCCCACACTTCGTTGTGCGCGTTGGCATCGCAACCTATAAGTAGGGGTACTCTCTTACCTTGATACATCTGTACCGCCTCTTCGAGCTCCTCCGTCGGTGCATTGCCCTCTCCCGGTAGGTAGCAGGACGCCAACGCCACTCTCCTCCTCTCCCCGTCCTGAGCGATGAAGCATGTTTCCACCACTACAAGGTCTCTGTAACATAAGGTCATAACACAACCCATGTTCTCTACATTGTTACTTACAAAAATGCATGCTCTCGGAGGTAGCTCACCATTTCTTTCGTAGTGGAGAGCCCCCCCCCAGATGCCCCAGGCCTGTCACTTTATTTCTCCATGCGTAGGGTTCTTGCAGCAGGGCTATTTCAACTTTATTCCTTACAACATACTGTCCTAACTCGGACATTGCATCTTTGCAGTGCTGTAGGTTTACTTGGCATATGCTTATTTGTGTTTGTGTTTTTGTTGTTTGGGTATTTTGTGTGTTGTGTGTAGTGTTCATTGTAATTGTGTGTCTGTGTTGCAGTCGTCCCCTTACTCGGTGGGTGCATCACTGTCGGCATCCGTACCCTCCTCTACCGTCTGGATGTCGACAGATCCTGCTCCCGCCTTTCCAGGTATTGGCTTTCTTAATGGCGGAGTTATTTCATCCGCCATCTGCTTCTCCTTTCTCTCCTCGTTTCCGGACGATTGGGCCCTTACAATCCTGGCCCGGATCTTGGTGCACTGGAAGTAGAGGCTCCTGGTCCCCTCGTTCCCCCAGGTTTCCTCCACCGCCGTCGGCACCGACAGGCAGACCTGGGTCCCTGCCTGTTGCCTATCCCAGGATATAAGGGTCCACTCGTCCAACTTCAACTCGGGCTTATCCAGGTTCTGCGCCCTCAGGAACCCCACAAACATCTCCACATTTGTGTTCGTGTCCCCGGGGACCCAGACCTGTACCCTCGTCTGCTGCAGTCTCCTGGTCACCATCTTGTGACCACCTACGATGCCAATGTCCCGGGTTAGGAGCCACTCCCTTGACTCCTCCGACACTGGTGTCACAAGGAAGAATCCTTCTGCCACCAGCCCCGAAGTTGCAAACTGAGGGGCTCCTACCCCGGTCTCCCCTGACAGGAATCTCCGCACCTCCGTCTCTATGAGGTCATTGACCCTGTTCCGGATGAGCTTTGCCAGAGCCTCATCCACCAAAACGCCATCCTCTCGGCACACAGCGACGGCGAGATCCCGGTGCGCCCTTGCAACGCTCCGTGGTCCCTCCGCCGCCGCCTTGCCTTGGTTCTGTTGCTTCGCTGGAGGACGCTCTGACTGTCCCTCATCCGTACTCTGCCTTTTGATCTTTAGACCCCGCTTGTTGGGGACCAGGCTGTCGGGGGGGTTTCCCCCGGATCCGCCAGCCTCTCCCCCACCAAACGCGATCTTGGCTCTTCTCCTCTCTAATTTTGCCCTCCTCTTCTCCGCCTTCGACTGGTACTTGTGGAAAGTACCGGGCCCTTCGTCTGCTGGTGCGTGTGCTCCCGTAGTCTCCTTCGATGGCGGCGACGCGAGCAGCTCCTCCTCCCTCAGTGACAGGCCTCCCATTTGCTCGTGGACATCCGGGGTGCCTGTTGCCTCTCTTCCCGCTCCTGACGGGGGTCCTCCTCCACCTGAAGTACTCGGGTTCCCTCCTGGTCCTTGCGCTGCCACTGGCGTTGCGCCCTTGGCCCTTCTTCCTGCTTCATTGTTTACTGACATTGACATTGCATTAGAATTCATATTTATAAACTGTAATGGGAAGAAAACTGTTAGAGTGGCAGCAGTGCTCCCGTACTACCCCCCAGCTACATTTGACGTACGCAGCGAACGCCACCTCCCCTGCGCACAGTCGTTCACGACAGCGATTGTGCCGAGTAAGCCCGCAAGCATGAGATAGCAGCCCCTGAGTTGCCTGATGTGACAAATTCGTTCGACTCGCAGTCCGGTTCCTCTCCGAGACACCTCTATTGTGCTCTGGTCTCCCCTTACTGTCCGCCTCCCTTCATCGTCACTCCGGAGTCCGGGTCTACGCATCGTCCGCTTCACCCCAAGGACAGTCACTAGTGACATCCCGGGGATCCCCGACCTCCACGCTTCTCCATTCACCGGGTACACCTCAGGTCCTACTCCCCCTCCCCTCGTCCGCTTGCGAGCCCAATCCGCACCTACCCCCCGCTGCCCACAGCCGGCTGTGAGGGCCTTCGGCACGTCCTCCCACCTCTGACCCTGGGGGTTTTTGTGGACACATTGCTATACCAGAACTGAAGTCTGATATGTCAATGTGTCCGTTGCACTCCTCTTTTACCCGGGCTTGTGACCGGCTCCATTGCTGGAGGCAGAGTTTTAGACTATATACAATAGTATTATGTTATTGGCAACAAAAATAAGTGCAGATTCGCACTCTGTTATGATAGCAAATGAATGGGAAAGCATTTACATTCACCAAACGAAAACCATGCACAGGACTTCCAAAACTCACTATACGGTGTTGATGGGGGACTTCAACGCAAAGCTGGGTAAACGAAACGGTAATGAGCAGAGAGTAGGGAATTTTGGTATTGGAATACGTAACCCCAGGGGGCAGCAGCTGGTAGACTTTATGGAGAGGGAGGGACTCTACGCGATGAACTCCTTCTTCAAAAAGAAACCCCACAGAAAGTGGACCTGGATCAGTCCCGATGGTTGCGTAAAAAATGAGATAGACTTCATAATTTCGACCAAAAAGCAGATATTCAATGATGTCTCCGTGATCAACAGGGTGAAAACCGGTAGTGATCATAGGATGGTAAGAGGCACATTGAATCTGAATACTGCAGTGGAACGCATGAAATTGATGAGGTCAACGCTCCGTCCAGGCCCTGCCGATATTCAAAACCCCGAAAATTTTCAGCTGCAGCTCGAAAACCGTTTTGAATGCCTAGCAGATAGCGTTATTGTGGACGACATCAATAACGGGCTGGTAGAAACTGTCCGTACCGTTGGAGCTAAGTTTTATAAGCCCCGACGCACAAGTAGGACCAAAAAGATCTCCGATGACACTCTCAAACTCATGGACAGAAGACGTGAATTAATGTTGCAGTCTGCAGCTGATATGTTGGTATACAGGCAGCTAAATAGACAGATCTCCAAATCTCTGAGGCGTGACACGAGGCATTTTAACACAACATGTGTCAAAAATGCCATTGAGCAGAACAAAGGCTCCAAAGTGTTCGCAAAAGATATGTCTATTGGGCAAAGCCAGTTAACTAAGCTGAAGACTGATAGTGGCAATATTGTTTCGTCCAAAACTGAGATTTTGAGAGAGATCGAACGGTTCTATGGACAGTTATACACCTCAGCACAAAAGCCCGTTAACAGTCTTGATGCTGACCCTAGATCGAAACTGACCCGACACTATACCGAAGACATTCCGGACGTTAGCCTTTATGAAATCACGATGGCTCTGAAACAGCTTAAAAACAACAAGGCACCAGGTGATGACGGAATTACGACTGAACTTCTGAGAGCGGGTGGAAAACCAGTACTCATAGTCCTCCAGAAGTTGTTCGGTTCCGTCATACATGAGGGCACAACGCCTGAAGCATGGAAAAGGAGTGTGGTGACATTGTTCTTCAAGAAAGGTGACAAAACCTTATTGAAGAACTACAGGCCCATCTCACTGCTAAGCCATGTTTATAAGCTGTTTTCCAGAGTCATTACAAATCGCCTGGCGCACAGGTTTGACGATTTCCAACCTCCCGAACAAGCCGGATTCCGAAAAGGTTTTAGCACCATAGACCACATTCATACGCTGCGGCAGGTTATACAGAAGACAGAGGAGTATAACCGGCCCCTATGCTTAGCGTTTGTGGACTACGAAAAAGCCTTTGATTCGATCGAGACTTGGGCTGTGCTTCAGTCTCTCCAGCGGTGCCGTATCGACTATCGATACATCGAAGTGCTGAAGTGTTTGTACAGAAACGCCACCATGTCAGTCCGAATCCAAGACCAGAGCTCAGATCCTATCCAACTGCAGCGAGGAGTAAGACAAGGAGACGTAATTTCTCCAAAACTGTTTACTGCTGCACTGGAAGATGCCTTTAAACTACTGGATTGGAACGGACTTGGCATCAATATCAACGGCGAGCACCTCACTCACCTTCGATTTGCAGATGATATCGTGGTCATGGCGGAGTCGTTGGAGAGATTAAGCGCTATGCTCGAAGACCTCGACAGAGTCTCCCAACAGGTAGGTCTGAAAATGAACATGGACAAAACTAAAATCATGTCGAATGACCATGTTGCGCCTTACCCGATAGTGGTTGGGAACTCTGCCCTCGAAGTTGTCGACGAGTATGTGTACCTGGGACAAATTGTCCAGCTAGGTGGGTCCAACTTCGAGAAGGAGGTTAATCGACGAATTCAACTCGGCTGGGCAGCGTTCGGGAAGCTACGTCATATCTTCTCGTCGAAAATTCCCCAGTGCCTGAAGACGAAAGTCTTCGAACAGTGCGTGTTGCCAGTGATGACTTACGGAACTGAGACATGGTCGTTCACAATGGGACTCATGAGGCGGCTAAGAGTCACGCAACGTGCAATGGAAAGGGCAATGCTCGGAGTTTCTTTGCGCGACAGAATCAGAAATGAGGATATCCGCAGAAGAACCAAGGTAACCGACATAGTGCACAGGATTGCCCGGTTGAAGTGGCAATGGGCAGGCCATGTAGCCCGGAGAACGGATGGCCGTTGGGGCAGCAAAGTCCTAGAGTGGCGACCACGTATAGGAAAGCGCAGCGTGGGTCGGCCCCCGACTAGATGGACGGATGACCTCGTGAGGATAGCGGGGAATCATTGGATGCGGTCTGCACAGGATCGCACTTTGTGGCGAGTCATGGGGGAGGCCTATGTTCAGCAGTGGACGTCTGTGGCTGATAGATAGATAGATAGATAGAAACGAAAACGACGAATGTGGCATTTTCGTAACTTTACTTTGGTTTAAAAATAAAAAATGCATTTTGAATTTGCGAAAGTGGCACTTTCGTATATTTAGGTACTATGGTGAATAATCTTACCTTTTTGTTCCTTTCTATGGAGTAGCCAAATTGCGAATGTGCCTTAATTTCTAAACCCAATGAATTAATAGTGTAAGGAATGTCTCGTCGGCCGGGTCCTCACATTGACATCTACGATAGCTCAGTAGAAGAACGAAAGAAACACAAGGGTAAACGAAAAACACTATATATTTAAACACAAAAACAATTAATAAAATAGAGGATCGGAGTACACTAAAATTAACACACAAATTTAACACGCGAATTTACAATTAAATCTTAACTAATGTAGTCCTTTATCTAATCCTACACACTATTGACTAACAAGATGGTAACACACGGAAGTAAGAGACTTGAAACTGAAGTACTGGCGGATCGCTGATCTACGCACTGAGAAATAGAGTGTGGACTCGATGTTTACTGCAGATGTACTTGAGTGGTACTACTACGGAGTCGTAACTCTACGCAGGCAAAAGTTATACTTCCTCGATTGCGGAAACGGGCGTCCTTTTATTTCATCTGTTCAGGGTTTGTTTACATGTCTAGAGGGACGCCCGCTCTGTTACATTTAATCATTTCTTGCTTATAATATAATTCTCATCTTAAATTCAACTTATAGTTAATATCAAGGTTTGTTCCTAGAACACAAATCTGCCGTGCTACGGTAAAAGGCGACCTTTTGACAAAAGTCACTTTCGAGATAATCGCAAAAAACGTTAAATAAAATTCAAAATTCAATTTCTAGAAATTGGTGCAACATATTCGACTATTTTTTTCTGTGTTTCATAGCAGCATGTTGGGACTTATTTATTATGGTATTATCACTTTTTTAAGTGAATTAGTTTTTTTTATAGACCCAAAAAACAAAATCAAATCAAAATCAAAAATATTTATTGTCCAACATAGGTAAAATTTGATGTTACAGGATATATTGTACCACTATGTGGTGCCATTGGGCATACAAATTAAAATATAATGTAGGTACATGCCTGGCGTACATGCAGCGTGCATTATATAAAAAGTTTACATTATCTAGGTCATAATCAATCATTAACTTAATATATAGAAATCATGATAGAAGACAATAAAAATATAATAACAAGAAAAATTGAGTACTTATGTCAAATTAATTATTAGTCCATGATGTCAGTCAAAAATTCCGTTACAGAGTAATACGCTTTGTCTATAAGAAATAATTTCAAATTCCTTTTAAAGTCAATAACATTTTCCTTTTTAGCTACTATCGATTGTGGCAGTTTGTTAAATATCTTATGCGCCATTCCAAGTACACTTTTTTGCAATAGTGCTGTGTTACTCGGTTGCGCCTTGATTTTATTTTGAAGCCGTTGACTTCTAAACTTATTAAATAGAGTATGGTTAGTAATTACAAAAATAGCTATTTCATATATATATAAACTAGGTAGTGTTAGTATTTTTAATTCTATAAAATGTGGTTTGCATGAATCAGTTGGTTTAAGACCACATACTGACCTAACGCACTGCTTTTGGGCTATAAATGCGTTATCTCTTCTTGGTGAATTTCCCCAGAACATGATTCCATACCTTAAGGTGGACGTAACATAGGCATGATATGCAGTTAATACAGTTGACTGATTAACAATCTTTCTTAAATTGTACAGAGCATATGAGAATTTACTTAACTTCTTACATATAAGGTCAATCTGGTTGTTCCATGTCAATTTGTTATCTAAATTAAGCCCTAAAAATTTTGTTTCGTCGGTTTCAGTTATATTATGTCCCTTAAAAGCTAGACTTAAATTAATAGGTTTGAGCCTTTGTCTAAATGTCATAATATTAGTTTTATCTAAATTTATTTTTAAGTTGTTATTCGTTAACCATGCTATTATTGATTCTAATGTGTTGTTAATGTCTGATTCATATGTTTCTTTGTTCCGACAAACATTTTTAGCTTAGCAGTAAAAATATAAAGTAAAATATAAAACTAGCTAAAAGGCGGTATAAACGCACTATACGGTTCTTTAATTTAGTATTTTCTGTTAAAAATATGATAAGCCAAGCTTAAATGCCGAATATGGTGTATACGGTCTTATAACTTTGCGTTAAGGTGTAATGACGTATCAACAGTCAAAGTAATAAGACCACATCGTGCTAATACGGTTTTTAAGTTAGGTAAATTAGTCATCATTATTATTTTGTCAATAAAACTGTTCCGTGTACTAAAATAAAATGACGTATCATTACCAAAAATATGCTGTATACAGTATTATAAATTAGTAACCATGGGAGAAGGGGTAACAAAACGAAGTACTTAGCGTCTCAATAATTGTCACTATTATAATCGCATCTTTGTGTTCAGTTATAGTATATTACTGCAGAGTGCAGAGGCTGGAAAGTCATATTGTGGATGAGTATGAGGTATGGATATAGACATAGTGCTTTTCTCCAAATACGCGACGAAGTAATATTAAATTTAGGTAATTATAAAAATCAATATCATCAAGTTTCACTTCTCGCCTTAATTTTATTTAAAGAGTTGCGATTAGTCGGTCAAATTTAATAATATGTGCCAATGATAATGAAACCATTTATTTAAATTTACTTTGGTTAAATATGAAATTTTTAAACGTACAACCATTGTAGAAATATTTTCTATGTTACAAAATATTCATCAGGTGGAGAAGATGGTAGGGGGAAGTCCCCTAACGCCGGACGGCACCTAACGCCGGACACTCGAACTATCTCGGCAACTGGAAGCTCGGCAACGGCAACTCGGCAAGTGGAAGGGGCGCGGGGGAGTCCCCCGCGCCCCTTCCACTTGTCCTTGAATAGCTCGCGTTGCTAGTTGCCGAGATAGTTCGAGTGTCCGGCGTTAGGTGCCGTCCGGCGTTAGCCCCTAACGCCTCCCCCTACCTATAGTAAAAAAAAGGACACAATATTATAATAGGTATTTTTACATTTGATTATATACTCGTTCATTTTCTCGCTTAAACTAGTCGCAGAGAACAATAAAACTGTTTATTATTTAATCTTATTTTTTGATAACGTGACTATGGACGATTTGCTGTGTGTATAGTGAATTTCTTTTATGAAATAAATAGTAAAACTCGTACAGTAACGTACAGCTAAGTAACTTAAAGGACCCTCATTTGTGTATGTTTTTTAGTCAATCGTGTTTTATGTAGTTTTACTTTCCGGACGCTATGACGTGACGCGGATATAAATTGTAATGTGTTATAACGAAGGATTTTGCCATCTCTTTTTACTACATTAATGGGAACATTTGCAACCAAGATGCAGAAAAGAAGGTAATTTTAATAACAGAAGATAGAAATGATGTTACGTCAAATTAAAACTAAGCGGAACAATATAAATATAATACAAATCATAATGTACCCATTAATTTCATTCGAAATTTAAAAAAAGCTTTAAGTTGTAAGTTATAAAAGCTATGAGTTATAAAATATTTTGCATTGCTGTAAGTACCTAGGAATAAAATAAAGGTATTTATATTAAAAATTGTTGAATGCTAGTCCGGCAGATATAGGGAATAAAAACAGAAGCACAAGACTAACCTAACCCAGCTTAGTCTTTTTAATGTTTAGAAAACCTTTTGTAATTTAAATTAATAAAGAAATATTTGATCTGCACTATTCCGAAATTACGGTTTGTTTTGGGAAAGTGTGTGTTATCTTCGCAAATCTTGTATTAGGCATTGTTATCCATAAAAAAACAATAAAACTATAAAATAGCCTACCTTTACTAACTATTGTGCGTATAAATGACATCAAAAATGGAAGTTACTTCAAGTCAGAAGGTATAGTTAATTATAAACCTTAGGCATTGTTATCCATAAAAAAACAATTAAACTATAAAATAGCCTACCTTTACTAACTATTGTGCGTATAAATGACATTAAAAATGGAAGTTACTTCGAGTTAGAAGGTATAGTTAATTAAAAACGTATGGTAAAAAATCTTGTCCAATACTAAGTTAAAAGTCCGAATCTGTTTTTGTCCAACCTTGTTTGTGGCGGAATTTTACTGCTTTAACTTTACTCTAACTGATAATTTAAGCGTTCTAAGGTAATAACTGTATCATGAATACATGCAAAAAACAAAGAAAACCGACAATCATCTTATTTTTTCTTATTCTACTTGTAATCTGAATGTTGGCGCTCTGGCTGCCGGCGTCGACAACCGTGCCTCCCGCGCACACTTGCCCCCGCGCCGGCGCGCTCGCTGTGGGCTTCGTGTACGAGTTGCGAGTCAAGTACCGTATGTCGGATGTTGGGGCATATACGGGTTTTTACACTAGCACGCAGTACTTACGGCTATTTCAGCAATATTTTTCTATAACCACGGTTGAAATACTACATATAAAGTACGAATATCCTAAACACGCTTTTTTAGATTTATAATATGTTACAATAAAATTGTTCGGTTTTTAATCTTAAAGCACGTAAAAAGGATAGATTCGGTATTTTAGACTAAAAATAAAGGATACGGTGTTATAGGTTTTGATGAGCCGTATCTTTTTCGAATAAGATATTTAATTTAAAGGCAGTAAAATGTGTTATACGTGTTTTTATCTTAGAAATCGTCAAAAAAAGACGACTGTTCGTTTTTTTAGACTGGTATCGATTAATTACCGCCTTTTAAGCTAGTTATATTGTCAAGTTAAGGACATATGCGTTCTTTTAACTTATTAGTAACTTGAAAACGAAGCCTCTTATCGAAAAACGGATAAAATAGGTCGACGCAGCTTTTTTTTCTCATTATGGTGGTATTAATAACTCAATTTTGGCAAAATGTCAAAAGGTCGCCTTTTACCGTAGCACGGCAGAAATATACAAGTAATTTTAATGTGAGAGCTCCGTTTTAATCGTAATTACATATAATTCGTATCATTTCTTTGTCTCGGCTCAGAGGCCGTCTCGCTCACACGGGTCGAGATATACACCTGGCTAGTCCCTCTTATCGCGGCGCGCGTGGCGTGCCGTGTTATTTTCGTGTTTGCCGTGCTCGCAGCAGGTTGCGGCCGGTATAATATTAAGAGATTTTATTTATATTTCTACAAGGAATGATTCTACAGAGTTTCAGAATAATCTAATTTTTATCCTTAATTTTTGCAATGAATGTAAACAAACTTGACTCCTTTGTTCTTAGACTTTGCTCTGTGAATGAAAAATTACCGAATGAGTCATCTTTGTTTACTTTCAGACGCCGTGGTCTTTTAACTAACCTTTATACATGATATGTGGGAGCTCTCTTACAGTAATGTTTTTAGGAAAAATAAGTGTTATACACACATAATATGTGTCAGTGCATCTGGAAAGGTACCGAGTCACGACATCTAGTTACCGAGTTACATGAGTTTTTGTGGAAGCTGGTGAAAAAGTGCCAAAATGGGTTTGTGTTATAATTGGGTTATTTACATCCTAAGGAACACGTGTGTACAAGAATATCAGTAAAATTATGTTTTTTTAGTATATTTCTCCGACTATAAAGTTTAGTAGTCAGGGTACCTTGTCACGCCATGTCTTAAAAGCCTTTAAATTTTGAATAATTTTGTCAATATTTCCATCGCGGGTAGTCAACTACCTCTTTCTAAGATAAGGTATAGGATCGGTCTATAGCAAAATATTTTTTTTAACAAAAAAATACTTCATGTTTTTTTATAAAAAAAAACATTCAGCTTGCATGACTCTTGTATGAAATAACTATTTATTTTAATTTAAAGACTGATAAATCATAAATTAGGTGCAGTTATGTACACAATTGAGTTATTTTTTCTAGTTACTCCATTTATGTAAGATAATGACTTAGCGTGACAAGGTACCCAGTTTAGTAAAATGCTAAACTTGTCTTACACGACTAAAACAGAAGTTTTTATAAATAAGAATACCTACATTGATTTCCGCTATAATTATCCAAAATAACATTTTGTTACAGATATTTCTTGCATTATAGGTACTAAAATAGTGATCTTCGAGTTTAAGTTACTAAAGTTTAGTAAATGTCGTGACAAGGTACCCTAGTTACGTTTCCATACAAAAGTTTCGACCGAGTCACTAAACTTTATTGTTAAAAAAAACTGCTTTAACACCATTTCTATTATACCATTGTGGTACACCACGCTAAATACCATTTGATCTTGTGATATAGCATGAATATACAAATTATTTTGTTGGTTTTTAATATTATAAGTGATCTTTTTTGTAACTGTTAAAAATGCGGTAATTATTAAATTTCTTTATGATTATGGAGTTTTCTTTCATTCAATTGTCCCGAAATGCCATAGAATATGTAACTATGATGAGAAACTAACAGTTTTAATCTCTTTATTTTATGAATTGGGTATAATTAACTTAACACTTTCGTGTTTTTTCCACCCTGGCATGTTCTACCTAAGAAATCAAAATAATTAACATGTATTTTTAGACAATTCACCTTTATTATAATTTTAAAACATTCAAAGATTATGAATATACCCTTCACTATGTAACTTCGAAGTAGAAGTTTGTTTTTTGCCACTATAAACTTTAAATGCAATTTTCTCAACTTGTGCATTTCGGAAGTCGAAAATTCAAAAAATTATATAAAAATATTGGTTCCACCTACAGTCATTATTCTTTTTTGTATTGATAGCAAATTTAATCTACTTTTTGGAACTATGCATAACTCAATACCTGAAACAAGGTACCTTTCCAGATGCACTGACACATATGGCCGCTTTTTAGGGCATTAGGAAAAATAGGAATATATTATTTATTTCGTCCTAATTCTAATTTTAGCTAATCGTTTACAAATATATTATTTATTTATTTATTTTACATTCGCCTAGCTGTCCGTAACAAATACATATCTGACACATTGATAATATAAAACATGCATTTTAAAAACACTGTGTGAAAACAGTTCTACTATAACTACAAAAACAACCGAGAAAAAATATATATAATATTTTTACCAACTTAAAATCGCTCCCCCGTAAAATTAGTTTTTTGCAGTTATGTTAGTTTAGCATTGGAACGACGATCACCCAATTGCATGTTGCAACATTAACTTTTAACCCCCGACGAAAAAAGAGGCCAGTTACTTGTGTCGGGGGTTATTTTTAGGGTTCCGTACCTCAATCGGAAAAAAACGGAACCCATATAGGATCACTTCGTTGTCCGTCCGTCCGTCTGTCTGTCAAGACCCTTATCTCGAGAACGCGTTGAAATTAACACCATATACTCAAGTCTACGGTCCCTAGCTTGAAGGTGTGAAAAAATCAAACTTCTACGTTAACGTGAAAAAAAGATACGGCCGTTTATGTCGCAGAAAACGTACATTTCGACACTCACAAGGGAATCAAAATGATAGGGTACTTCACGAAGACCTAGAACTATGAAATTTGACAAGTGTCGCAAATACCTATCGTCACATACTACAAATACTAATAAAAATCTGAAACTATACATTTGTAATACAATCATAAAAAATATACTTAGTCCTTTTCAAAAATCATATTTGGAGAACTCGGTTACGTTATGTTTGCTCCTCGTTTGTGTGCGGCGCCATACATTTCAGGTGCAAACTTAACTCAACCAGGCCAGGCAGGTTATTGTTATATTATAAGGCCACACACAACACGGTACACTCAGCAGCAGAAGTCACGCATACGCCAAGTGCTCAAAATGGGGGAATGGGTGAAAATATTTAAAAAGCTGTATTTGTAAAAGCTACAAGAGGTCCTGTCACTTTGTATTAAATCAATTTGAAGCGTTTTAATTTTCATCCTTAACCTATATTATATTACCTATAATTATGCCTACGGGCATTATTACTAAAATAATAAGGGCTGTGTTTTGACGACGCGATTGGCGCAGTGGTTAAGCAGCTGCCTACTGAGCCGTCGGTCGCAAAGGCAAATATTTCTGTGATGAACTCGAATATTTGCGCCTGGGTTTTTTTGTATTTATCTATATAAGTATGTTTATCGTCGTCTACTGTTTATTGAGCTTACTGGGAGACTAGATTGTTTTGTGTGAGGTTGTCCGATATTTATGTATTTATTTATGCAGATAATTTGAGTATAGGTACTCGACTACGGTAAAAAATTGGGCAAGTGCGAGTCCGACTCGCGCATGAAGGGATCCGTACCTATATATATATATATATATATATACATATATAATCTATAACAAGTTTGTTGTATGGGAGCCCCCCTTAAATATTTATTTTATTTTATTTTTAGTATTTGTTGTTATAGCGGCAATAGAAATACATCATCTGTGAAAATTTCAACTGTCTAGCTATCACCGTTCTTGAGATACAGCCTGGTGACAGACGGACGGACGGACGGACGGACGGACGGACAGCGAAGTCTCAGTAATAGGGTCCCGTTTTTACCCTTTGGGTACGGAACCCTAAAAACAGGCGAAAGAAGTCGCAAGAACCTTCTTGCTAAGTAAATAAATCATAGGCACCTGCAACGCCAAAGGCCAGTGCGTTGCCGGCCTTTCAGGTGGGAGTACGCTCTTTTCTTAAAGGTTTGAAGGTCTCATATTGCTGTGCCCTATGCAGGGTATCACATGTAAAACTGCCCTATATTGTACCTACCTTTATTGCTTTGTGATATGCAATAAACGATATTATTTATTATTTATTTATTTTTCTTAGGAAGCGGTAGTAGCCTAGTGGTTAGGGCATGCGACTTTCAATCCGGAGGTCGCGGGTTCGAACCCGGCCCGTACCAATGAGTTTTTCGGAACTTATGTACGGAATGTCATTTGATATTTACCATTCACTTTTCGGTGAAGGAAAACATCGCGAGGAAACCACCTAAGCCCAATAAGGCCTAGTTTCCCCTCTGGGTTGGAAGGCCAGATGGCAGTCGCTTGCGTAAAAACTAGTGCCTACGCCACAGCTTGGGATTTAAGTAGCCGACCACGATTGAGAATTCATTCTCAAAAAATGGGACAAAGGCTAGGAGGATGATTTACTTATTTTTCTACTCCAGTACTTTTTTCTGTCATTTCTATAGTTACTAACTCTAATATCGACACCTCCTACGTATACTGATACAACTGACATTTTTACGATTTTAGTTTTTTTGCATATTTGTAATTAATATGTCTATATTTACCTACTACAAAAAAATCATACGGATATTTCTATTAGTTTCGAAAATAAAGTGACGTATATGAATACGAGGGTGAATCAAAAAGTCCTTAGAACTGGCTGTTTATAAAAAGTTTTTAAATTAAGTTTTATTTTGAACTGTCATTATAACGTAATATTTGAGAGGCTTCCGGTTCGTGTCTCAAGATGGCCGCATGCGTTTAAGTTTTGCTGTTCATTATTTATTCATTTTTGTTGTTCAATGTGTAGTATTGATAGCGTATTGTGCAGTGATCTAACGTATGAGTGAATAGCTAATGAAGAATTCAACTTGAAGCGTTCATAGCCCTTCCTGAGTCAAGGCCCGATAGTCCGCGTGGTTTTTTTGTAAATCGCTATCACTTTACAAAAAGCAAGAAAGTGATCGAGTACTTTAATGTGACTTTAATAAATTCTGAGTTTATTTGTGTTCCGGTTTTAGCTGATGGCCAAAGCAGCCAATGCTATAATAAATAATAATAATAATAATAAATAATATTTGACAGTTGGTTTCATTCGAATTGTTCCCGCCGTTACATGGTAAATCAATATTTTGCGAAATAAGTCGACTAAAACGTCCCATTATGGGAAAAAATGAGTTACGTGCCGTGATAAAGTACTTGTGTATGAAAAAAATGACTACCAAGGAAATTTTTTTGGATATTCAGCCAACCGTAGGCACAAGTGCTGTACCCTATTCCACCGTCGCTTTCTGGGTTGCCGAGTTTAAAAAAGGCAGATCTTGCTGCGAAGACGACCCCCGCTCCGGCCGGCCATCTACCTCAGTTAACGCAAAAACCGTTGAAAAAATTGAGAAAATGGTTTTGGACGACCGGCGACTAACAATTAAATACATAGCAGAGACTCTAAAGATTTCGTTTGGTAGCGTACATTCAATACTAACCGATGTTTTGGGTTTTAAAAAAGTGTCAGCAAGATGGGTTCCGCGAATGTTAACGGAGGCTAACAAAGTCTTGCGTTTAGAAGTTTCGAAGCGGAATCTAGAGAAAATCATGCATGACCCGGACACTTTTTACCGTCGTTTCGTAACAATGGACGAAACATGGGTTCACCATTTTGACCCAGAAACAAAAAAGCAAAGCATGTCCTGGAAACGGCCATCTTCCCCTCCAATAAAGAAATTTAGAGTATTTCCGACAGCAGGTAAATTTATGGCCTCAGTTTTCTGGGATGCAGAAGGAATCCTTTTTATTGATTATCTCCCCAAAGGAAAAACCATTACAGGTGCCTATTACAGCGATTTGATACCAAAAGTGCGTCAAGCAATCAAAGAAAAACGCCGAGGAAAATTGAGTGCGGGAGTGCTTTTTCACCAAGATAATGCTCCGGCTCATCGATCAGAAATGGCTCTCACTGCAATCCGCCAAGCTGGTTTTGAGATCTTTGATCATCCGCCCTACTCGCCAGACTTAGCTCCTAGTGATTTCCACTTGTTTCCGAAACTAAAGGAGCACATTCGCGGAACTAAATTTGACGACAACAACGCGGTCATGGGTGCCGTAGAGGAGTTTTTTGAGGCTCAAGAAAATTCGTTTTTTAATGATGGATTAAGAAAACTTGAAAAACGGTATAATAAATGTATAGAACAAGAAGGAAATTATGTTGAAAAGTAAAAAAAAAAAAATTATATTCGTTTGTTTTTGACCCTATTTCTAAGGACTTTTTGATTCACCCTCGTACATCTAACACAGCTTTGCTAATCGGTGCGACGTATAGTGGTGCAACTCACTTGCATCAATATACGCGGCACCGATATTATGGCGGGGCGGTAGAAGTCGAGTGTAACTGGCAGTTGCCTCAGTATACACGCTAGTCGTCGCTGCGTGCGGACAGTTTAAATTGTGAATGACGAGCCATCCGTCTAATACAAATTTTATGTACACAAAAGTTGAATAATTATGTTAAGTTTACGTTACTTAATATGATGTTTAATTGCTAAAAAAATTAAGAATAAGTAATAAAATTGTAAAAAAAGAAGCAGACTCGCGGGAGAAATCTCGTTTCAATGATTTTGAATGAAACACAAAATCGTGATTCGAGCGGTAAGTATTTAAAAAAAGCTTATAATATAATTATAAACACAAATTTATACTGAGATATCATGTTTAAAAACGGTCATATCATGTTTATTTGATTTTTGTTAGTTGTATCAGTATGCGGCTACAAAATTCTTATGGGCAACTTGCTATCGATATAAGTGATGTTAATTTTGCAATTTTTCAGTGTCACCGCTACCTCCTGGAGTAGAATCTTTACGTGATGAAATTGAGTTTCTAGAGAAAATAGATTTAGATTCTATAGAATCGGAACCATTTTCAGAAACTGTTCTTTTCAGTAATGCTTCATTGCAGCAAAGTTGTGATTCACCAAATTCAGCAGAGTATCAAATAACTTCTGTCCTCGCAGATGTACATGAAATGAAATCCAACAGGTCAAATACAAGACAAGTTTTAGAGACCTCGCAAAAAACATGTCTGCAAAAGGAAAACTCACAAGAATACGAGGACATTATTTCGATGATGCCACCTGCGTCATATTGTGATGATAATTCACCTTTACCAATTAATTATACAAACAACCACTCTCTGATCTGAATATGACTCAAGAATCAATTTAATGCGTGACCCCGATGCCATCCAATTTGAGGGATTTTTCTCCAGAAGGCACCGATACATGTTTGGACTTCGGAAGTGATAATTCGCCCTACCCTGGTGATTAAACCGACTCACCATTAAGCACACCAGGTAATCGTAAACGGAAATCTCAAAAAAAAAGATGTAGGTAATTTGCGGGAAACTTATCAAGATATGTGGATTGACGAAAAACGAAAGTACAATGTTAATCGCGGCTTAACACATACGAGTGCATTATGTTAATATTTAAGTAAAGGTGATTCAGTTGTGATTTGTAGGTAATAACTTTCATTTACGTAGTGAATTAAATAGGGGCTGAAGTTAAATGTAACCTATTATGATCATAGATTACATCTATATACATATACATGTTATAATATAGGTAATTATAAAACTCGCCTTAAAATGTAATGATTATTTATTTTTAATTTGCTCAATAATAAGAAACTTGACACAAGACTGATCGAGTGATGATAGACTGTACTTAATTATGATTAAACTACCCTTGTACAAGTTTCTTTCATAATAAAAACATTAATAGCATGTACAAGTGAGTTATTTTTCTAATTTTTTTATACATTTTATATTGTACTTTTAACGCATTACTAGCCGTATATTGAAACAAGTGATATACTAATTTTAGCGTATTCATATTGATGCAAGTGAGAAAAACGTTCATAAATTAATATATGACAGTAAATAAGTGGTAAAAGATCATCTGCTTTATTTTTCATTGCAAGCCATTAGAGTATTTTCATCGGACTATTTATATATACTATACAAATATCGTTAAATCAGTAATCGACGTGTTACGACGTATACTGGTACAAGTGGTAACTAGCTTAGTATACCACACAACGACAACATGTAAAATACACGTATACTAGTGTATTTGCAAATTCCTCAAAAACGATAAGAAATTTCAAAATTTCATGAATACAGATAAAAGTAAAACATTTTCTTTAGAACCAATCCAAAATTTTGAAAACTTATATCATCAAATGAGAAAGTTACAGATGTTGGAACCTTTGAACAGCTCTCCTGTAAAATTATGATTCTGCACTTGTACCAGTATACGTAGGAGGTATCGATATAAAGACATAAATTATGAAAGTCTGTAAAAGTCTATACTATGTTGCCCAAAAAAACACTGCTAAACGATGTAATAATGTCGCCAAAAAAGCATCACTTAGTACCACAGATTACAAGATAAACAGCTGCATTCACACAATTTGCAATTAAAAAAAAGCTTATTGTACTAAGGCATTGCTGCCAACTTAAAAAAAAGTATAATTCAGTGCATGGATGTTTAGTATAGTGAACGTATACCTTTATGTATAAGTTCATATTTTTTTGACAGATGTTTAGTATAGTGAACGTATACCTGTATGTATAAGTTCATATTTTTTTGACAGATGTTTAGTATAGTGAACGTATACCTGTATGTATAAGTTCATATTTTTTTGACAGATGGACGTCCACAAAAAAAAAGTTTATCAGAGACTAATTTTTTTTTAATTTTGTTGATTCCGAGCGGGAAACATGTAATTATTTTTTGTTGTTTATTTGCATTTTATTGATGAAATGTCGAGTCGTAGAAAAAGTATTGTATGCAACGTTGTAGAAGTAGGTCAAAACACGCTCGTGGAATTTTTCTTACGATGTTCGCTACGCTCACATCGTAATCCATGCCACTCGCGTTTTTCGCCCCCTCTTATACAACGGTTGCATAAAATACTATTAAGGTCGTATCGGTCCCGAACTACCGCAAACGATAATGCGTTCCACAATACAGTCGTGCAAGGCAGAAGATTTCTAGAAAAACGCACAGTTGTGGGCTGCCAACTATCTAAGTGGGGAGAACGAAAAAAATGTCGCGTAAAATATAAATGAAGATCATGGGAGTAGAACACCATGTAATATTATACTATTGATAATAAATAAATAAATAAAATAAATAAATATCAGACAACCTCACACAAATCAACCTAGTCCCAAATTAAGCTCATTTGTGTTATGGGTCTAGTACCCAACGATATACATACTTATATAGATAAATAAATACTTAAATACATAGAGCATCCATGACCCAGGCACAAATATTCGTGTTCATCACACAAATATTTGCCC
Source organism: Apotomis turbidana (assembly GCA_905147355.2). Classification (NCBI taxonomy): domain Eukaryota; kingdom Metazoa; phylum Arthropoda; class Insecta; order Lepidoptera; family Tortricidae; genus Apotomis; species Apotomis turbidana. The sequence goes on along the minus strand of LR990301.1, from coordinate 15,865,254 downwards.
TTGCCGGGATTCGAACCCGGGACCGTCGGCTCAGTAGGCAGTTGCTTAACCACTGCGCCAACCTCGTCGTCTAATCTTTGATACAAAGATATCAAAGCGCAAAGAAAAATTGGGTTACCCGAGGGACAAGACCGGGAGTCGAACCCGGTACCTCTGGATTGCCGGTCCAGCGCGTTAACTACTTCGCTACCCGAACTCCAACCAACCCTTTGAATTTTTCCTTATGCTTTGTGTGTCGATATTTGCATTGTTTATTCGAAAGGTTTTTACACCTTAGCGACCTCTATGTGAATACGTTAATATTCACATCTTACCGCACCACTTTACAGCGGTGAACGAGCAAGCGAGAGAGGGCGCTGTTATTTTTTTTTTAAATGAAACATGACCACAAAATTTATATTAAACTACTGATACAACGAAGTATGGGGAGCCCCCAATATTTATTATTATTTTTTTATTTTTGCATCAAAATATTAATGCGGTTTACAGAATACATCTACCTACTAAGTTTCAACAGTATAGCTCTTAAAGTTTCGGAAAAAAATGGCTGTGGCATACGGACGGACAGACGGACAGACAGACGGACAGACGGACAGACAGACATGACGAATCTATAAGGGTTCCGTTTTTTGCCATTTGGCTACGGAACCCTAAAGATGAGCTATACCTAGACTTATTGATGCCTTCTGAATGCTAAGTTCATGAAATTCTTGCCATGTTGTATTGACATACTTGTCTAGTTGTGTCGGAGTCTCATGTATGTAAGATTTTAAATCCTCACATAGATTTTGACCCTCTTCGTGGCCTAACTTATACCAGCGGATCTTGGACACTTGCTGTCTTGACCTCCACTGGTCTCCGTGCAATGTAGTCTGCAACTAGCAAGCGATGTTGCGCTGTCAGAGGTTCACCGGGTATAACTTTACAGTTTTTAAAGGTCTTGAGCTAGTGTCGGTCGGCGAGAATATAGTCAACCTGTGTGCATTTGCCACCGCTTTTGTACGTTATAAGATGTCTTTCGGGCTTTGAAAAGAAAGTGTTGATGATTGCCATATTAAAAGTCGCAGCAAAGTTTAGAATAAATAAATAAATTTGTTGATCATAACATTCTTCTTGCCCTCTTGGAATATCTCAATGTGTCGTCTTCTGCCCTTAGTTGGTTCTCTGCATATCTTCGGGGTCGTCAACAGGCAGTCCGGGTTGACCGGTCATTGTCTGACTGGTGTGACCTTGCCACTGGCGTACCTCAAGGAGGAATTCTCTCTCCTCTCCTGTTTTCCACTTTCATCAATTTTATCACCCCCGACTTACGCTCTTCGTACCATCTCTATGCAGACGACTTACAACTCTACGACCAGTGCAATGTGACTGACCTTAAGACCTGTATTGACAAGCTAAACTTGGACCTTTTACATATCCAGCGATGGTCTGAAAAGTTCGGACTATTTGTTAACCCATCGAAGTGTCAGGCCATTGTCATCGGTAGCTCCCGCCAGCTTGCTAAGATTAATCTAGACACTCTCACGCCTGTACGCTTCAACGGCACCACTATCCCCTTCAGCCCCAGCGTCAAAGATCTAGGGGTTATCTTAGACAGTACTTTGAGTTGGAAGGCGCAGGTTGCCGAAGTTAGTAGAAAAGTTATGGGTTCTTTACATGCTCTGAACAAGCTCAAAAACTTTTTACCCAGTAAAACTAAGATTTTATTAGTTCAGGCGTTAATTTTACCCATAATAGACTACGGTGATGTGTGTTATCCAGACTTAACCGTAGAGCTTATGAATAAATTGGAGAGACTTCTTAACAACTGCATTCGGTTCATCTTCTGTCTTCGTAAGTATGACCATGTGTCTTCTTACCGCTCTCAGCTGGGCTGGTTTCCTATCCGCGAACGACGTGAAATTCGAATGCTGTGCACTCTGTTTTCTGTTCTCAAAAACCCAATATCTCCCGAATATCTCAAAAACTTCTTTCACTATTATGGTGTAACCCGTGACCGTCAATTTCGCTCTTCTGGCAATCTGTCTCTCTCCATCCCTCGTCACCGTACTGGTTTTATGTCTAAATCGTTCACCGTCCAAGTTTCCCGTCTCTGGAACCGCCTTCCCCTCAAGATCAAACAAGCTCCGAACAAATGCGCTTTCAAAAAATGTTTGCGTGACCTCTACGCTAGCAGAGTTGTGAATTCTTAGGTTATCTGATTAGTATGTTTCATCTGTATTTTTTTATATGTGTATATATTATATGTATTTATCTAAATATTATTTATTAAAATTTGTTTAAGTTAGTTGCACCGCCCACAATTTATCTGCTTTGCCCGAAGGTTGACTGGTAGAGAATGCCTCATGGCATTAAGTCCGCCTTTTGTACGATAAGTTTTCTTTTGTGCAATAAAGATTAAATAAATAAATAAATAAATAAATATCAGACAACCTCACACAAATCAACCTAGTCCCAAATCAAGCTCAAGAAGGCTTGTGTAATGGGTACTAGGCGATGATATACATACTTATATAGATAAATAAATACTTAAATACATAGAACATCCTTGACACAGGCACAAATATTCGTGTTCATCACACAAATATTTGCCTTTGCCGGGATTCGAACCCCGGACCGTCGTCGGCTCAGTAGGCAGTTGCTTAACCACTGCGCCAACCGCGTCGTCAAGATGAATAGAGAAGAATATCATCGCCTTGAGAGTTTCTACTTCCGTATAGAGTTTCTACTTCTCCGTATTAATTTACCATGTAATATTGTAATGTAATATTGAAGACAATAGTAAAAGTCATCTATTACACTGATTACGAAACTCTTGCTGCCGACTGTACAACAGAGCCATGGCCGTCGAAACCGCAATAGTAATTAATTTCTGCACCTAATCGGTTTATGCCAAGTTCAATACATCTTGTTAGCAATCTGTGAGCTCAACCGAACTAACTGGAGATTGAATACGTGAACTGGTTAAGTGTGAGTCTGATTTTATCATTTCGTCTTTTTAGGATTCCGTATCCAAAGAGTAAAATGAGACCCTATTCTAAGACTCCCGCTGTCCGTCTGTCTGTCTGTTTGTCTGTCCGTCTGTCACCAGGCCGTATCTCATGAACCGTGATAGCTAGAGAGTAAACATTTTTACATATGATGTATTTCTCCGAAACTAAGAGTGGTGAAACATAGTGTTCGACATCAGGCGGTGACATTGTATAGGTAATAGTTTGCCTAATGAACTGAAGGTGATAAATAATGTTAATATTTTCAAGCGCCGGCTTAGGGACTATTGTAACCGTGTAATTTATATTGACATTTTATATTATGAAATAAATAAATCTTAATCTAAATCTATTTGTTAAAAAAGGCGTATTATGATGTAGGTGAATTTATTAATGATAGTGATTCGAAAATGGCTTGAACTTGAGCAGCTCCACAATTAATCTATTTATTTGTTGTTTGTAAAGTTTTATTTAAATTAAGTATTAGCTATGTAATTAGTGAAGGCTATTGTATGTTTAATTTCTGTAGTTTAATTTCTTATAATTAATGCTGTGAAATTATTGACATTTTTATTTTGATTTTTGTGTGTTAGTTACTTAAGTATTATTTCCAACACGATGTAAATTGTTAAGGAAAATAAATAAATAAATAAATTCTGTTCTTGCTATAACAACAAATACTAAAAACAGAATAAAATCAATATTTTAGTGGGGCTCCCATATCCTCATTTGTATGCAGCGCCATACCAGGGGCAAACTTAACTTAACCCGGCCAGATGGTGCACGAGTCCGACTCGCACTTGGCCGGTTTTCTTTTGTATGCGTCACAGACCACCCCCACTAGACGGAGCATGTAAGGCACATGTAAGGCGACCCGCGCGCACCAACGATATGGTACGGCAGAACATTAAAGTATCAACACGGCGGCCACCGTTTAGTTGCGTTCATGTTTATGAGGTCTCTCTACACCACTTAACACTACAATTTACCATGTTATTTATTTAATTTATTTTTTCGTTGACGTACGCACGGATCATAAACAAGGACGCAACTAAACTGTGGCCGCCGTGTTCATACTTTAATGTTCTGCCGTACCATATCGTTGGTGCGCGCGGGCGCCTTACATGCTCCGTCTAGTGGGGGTTGTCTGTGGTATGCGTATGGAACTATCTATCTATCAGCCACAGACATCCACTGCTGAACATAGGCGTCGCCATAGCTCGAGGTGCGATCCTGTGAAGACCGCATCGACGAAAGACGAGTCTTCGAACAGTTCGTGTTACCAGTGATGATTTACGGAACTGAGACGTGGTCGTTTACAATGGGACTTATAAGGCGGCTAAGAGTCACGCAACGTGCTATGGAAAGGGTTATGCTTGGAGTTTACTTGCGTGATAGAATCCTAGCTCTCTTCCAACACTAGCGCTACTAATTTAACACCTTTACAGCGGACTTTATTGGATATATGAAGATGCTGCTCCTTCCCCCTACACTCCATAACCATTGTGTTTATCTTGTCTTTGTAAACGCACATCCTAGGGTATGGCTAATGCGCTTAAGCATTTAAAAAACATATGACGTTGAGGGCGCTCTAGAGTTAGCGTAGAATTATGGAATCAAACATTTGGTGTGATTGACGTAACGAATGTGATAGCTCAGGTCATGTAGACATAGCAGTCGATCATATTACATTCTTCTTTCATAATTTACCTTTGTATTATTATTTATAGTAATAAAAAGATTATATTTAAACACAAAGTCGGACGTATCAATAACGATTTTTGTCTAGTTAAGTCTGTTGAGTCTCAACTTATATTACATAGGATGACGATAAACTAATATGCATCTTTTTGATTCCCATTGAACTGGCATCTAATTAACGTTAAATTATTTACCTTCTAAATAACCAATTCCAGTTGTAAACTTTGTTTGAAAGGCACCAAAATTTCAAAGATTTACTGAAGTCTAGAACTTGGCTCGTTTTGAAGTTAAAACGTAAATCTGCCGAGATAGGCGGCGTTATGTAAACGTAGGGCTTTATGGCCATTTGTCTTTAAGATACAGATAACGATTCAAAGCCTAGTTTCAAGAAAATTTTACTTTGATGTCAATGGTGCCATTTTCAGAAATAATTATATGAATTTCAGAATTATATAATAGCATTTTCGACTCTTTTTTAGGGTTCCGTACCCAAAGGGTAAAAACGGGACCCTATTACTGAGACTTCGCTGTCCGTCCGTCCATCCGTCCGTCTGTCACCAGGCTTGTATTTCAAGAACGGTGATAGCTAGACAGTTGACATGTTCACAGATGATGTATTTCTATTTCCGCTATAACAACAAATACTAAAAATAAAATAAAATAAATATTTAAGGGGGACTCCCATACAACAAACTCGTTATAGATTATGGTACGAGTCGGACTCGCATTTGCCCAATTTTTTATGTCATGGACAAAGGAGCAAACGGGTCTCCTGATGGAAAGTAACTACCGTCACCCATAGACACGTGCAGCACCAGAGGAGCCACAAGCATATAGGTAATGTATTTCTTTCGAGCATATACAGTATTTCAGAATGATACTACAATATGTCCCTGCTAATTAATCAGAAAATTATTTTAAGATAACTTGACTGATTTAGATAAATTTGGTTTGAAGAGGAAAGACATTAGGGGGCGGAAAGAGAGATGGAATGTGGTGTGGAAGATGCGTCAACTGTGGATTTATTAATTTAATGAGTATTAGCAGACAAAGTCATAGGTAAAATTGGCGAAGCTAATTCTTAATATTCTCAATAACAGTACCTTATTACACTGTTGTGGAGGAAAAAAAGTATATGGCGTAAAAGCTTGTCTCTGAAAACTATATTTGCAAATCACTACAGTTTACAGAACGAACGAAAAAATATTTGCAGTAGGTGCTAGGAAATTAGGCAGTTTCCTAACTAACATTTCCCCTAAATCCCAGGATTGAGAACTAGACCCGAATGATTAAACTGTAGGTAATAGTTTTACAAATGTAAAATACATTCCTGTCACGTAACCGTTACGTAACGGAACGTTATGGGGATAACTGCAACCCTTTATAATTAATTCAGTAAATTTTAAGGTAAGAGGCAGTTTTTCATAATTATTAATTAAACACATAGGACACGAGCGAGTAATTTGACCCTCGAGCCGCTGGGAGGTTAAGGGGAAGCTTAACCTCAATTTTTATGATAATTTTATTTCATTAAAGTAACAATGAATAAGGGGGTGTTATAAAATGAAAAAGGCAGAATCTAATCAGACGCAGAACGCCTGTTGTATTTTATGCAATTGTTGCACAATGAAGGTTTTTAAAGTCGAGCAGTCACCTTTTGCATTCAACTCAAATTGACCAATTAAAAAAAAACATGATCGCGATGGTCTTAAGCTCTTATAAAGCTTGTGTGCTACGTAAGTAATTTGTAGTGGAGTATATAATTAGTATATTACATGCCTAGCACGGTGAATTTGTGAATATCCCAGATAGCAGGTATTTGTTGACCGAACCGAAGGCGAGGGCCATAAATATGCGATCTGGGGCTTTAGGGATAACCGCCCGTGGTTTGACTAAGTACGTCTTGGCCAAGGGTGACGAAAATTAATATTTAACAAAGTTCAAGGTAAGAGGCAGATATTAATAATTATAAATTAAGCACATAGGGCACACGCGAGTAATGAGACCCTTGAGCTGGGAGGTTAAGAGGAAACTTAACTTCAAATTTAGAATCACTTTATTTAATTAATTATGACAAGGGGTGCGGAAAAATCAGCAAAGCAGTTTTATCTCCCTTGCCGGCCTTTGAATTGTACTTGTTCATCTACTGCTTATTTTCCAGCCTCTACAGCAATGTTCTATTTTTCTAACGCTTTTCGCGAATAACGGTTTTTATGATGATTTTGTTTTGTAAATTAGCTAAATTCAAAAGAGTCTTCTGTTAGTAATTTTCACGTGAGTTTAAATCGTTTTTTATAATTATAAGAGTCACTTGTACATTATCTATGATGTGGTTTATTCCTTAGTAATGTTTTATTCAAAACTCCACTACTGATATATGACACATTCAATTTTGTCCTTAATACTTCTGAGAGTAAATTAAGGCAAAGCTCTCACCTCGAGCACTTAAGAGTAATTTTATTACTTATTATTATTAAGCGGCAGACTGAGATTATTAGTTTCCTTCAACTATAAGTCATCTTCTAACCTGTTTTAACAATGACTTAAATATAGAATTACGTGTATCTCCCACTCTGTACGTTTATTTCGCTGCGCCTTTTTAATTTGCTGTTCTTAATATTACGTAGGTATTTATAATAAATATAACCTTTAAAATGAAACAGCGTCTTTTGATTTTCGTAAAAGCAATCTGAAAATTGTATTCTCTTAGGTATTTGTGGAAAATGTGACATAAATAGTCTTGGGACGTAGCGATGTGACCAACCTGTGCTTGCGCGCCGCTACGACTGGCCACGAACAAGTGCTTAGCAAAAGAGAAAGGCTCACTGGTGCGCGCTGGTGCGTGAGCTGCGACTCGTGACGTATATTTATTTATATATTTACAGACAAATGTCCTTACAAGCTAACCTAAAAAGAATGGAAATAAAATAATGGAATGGAATAAATGGAAAAATATTACATTGTTTAACCATTCATACAAAAATCAAAGCTTAAAGAAAAATTTAAAAATGATTGAGAATGATTTTTCTTTAAGCTTTGATCTTTGTATCAATAGTTTCATAAAAATTCCTGTTGAACTAGTAAGTATATTTCAATTTTGGTATGCAAAACAGGTAAATAGTGTTAGGTGGGCTAGTGCATTATCTGTCCCGTACGGGCTGGAGTGCGGGGTAAGACAGGGGGGTTTGTCATCGCCCAAGCCCTTCAATCTATACGTGGACGGACTTATCGAGGAGCTTAGCAACACACATGTCGGATGCCATGTAGACGGGGTATGTGTTAACAACATCAGTTACGCTGACGACATGGTGTTGCTGAGCCCCTCGATCACAGCGCTAAAAAAGCTCATAAATATATGTGAGAATTATGCAGCAAGCCATGGATTAGCATATAATGTAAAAAAGAGTGAATTTATGATTTTCAAAGCCTCTGGTAAACGTCCTGAAAAAATACCTGAAACCATACCCGCAATAACTCTAAAAGGTTCTCCATTACGAAGAGTTTTCGAATTTAAATATCTAGGACATTACTTGACTGATGAGCTCAAAGATAATTTGGATATTGAGAGAGAACGCAGGGCACTGGCGGTAAGAAGTAACATGTTATCCCGCAGGTTTGCTCGTTGTTCGGATCAAGTAAAGATCACATTATTTAGGGCGTATTGTCAAAGCTTTTACACGAGCAGCCTGTGGTTTAACTGTACGCAGAAATCGCTCAGTGCCCTGAAAGTTCAGTACAATAACAGTTTTCGGATGTTGTTGGGGCTGCCCCGCTTTTGCAGCGCATCGCAGATGTTTGCAGAGGCCCGCACGGAAGGCTTCCACGCTATATTGCGAAAAAGAGCAGCATCGCTGATGCTCAGAATGCAAACCAGCTCCAACAGCATCCTTAAGATGTTTGCGGGCAAGCCGGATTCACCCATGCACATACATTTGAATCGGCTAATGATTATGTGAAATGTATAGGTATACTTATGTGTAATTGTGTAGTTATGTTGTGTTAAATATATAATACTAACAATAGATGTGTAAGTTAATGTAATACTAACAATAATGGATCCTGGTCATCTGAATAAAGAGTTTTAATTATTATTATTATATTATTATTATTATGTGTTTCTCATCTTCCCGTCCCGGTCTTTTGGAAGGCTTGCGTGGGGATATGGATCCAACACGTAGAGGCCCCTTGGAGAAATTTATTATTATTATTATTATTCCTGTATGTCGCACCCGCTCACGGGACAATAGTGTCCCGGACCATTGGGAGGCGTGCACGGAGCCGAAGCCAACGCGTAGAGGCCCTTTCGACAATTTCATGAAATGCAAGGGGTACATCGAGCGGATGCTGTCCCTATCCGTGTCATGGGACGCACACAGAGACAGCGTCCGCTAGGTGCAAGAACTATTGATGGAGACATGGGATCTAAATCAAATTGGGCTATGGGGATGAAATGGAGGACTGGCTAATTGGGCTATGGGTTGAGACTATCGGGCGTCTACCAGCAAAAGTGTCTCATAGCAAAAATGGGACTGGTAGACGATGTCTCGCCTCCCGCTAGATGGGCCCCCACAAAATAGCGACACATAAATTGGCCTAAGGGCAACACCGGTGCGGAAGGCTAAGGGCGGAGAGGTGTAATACTGGGCTTTAAACCGAAGCCAACTAACCCCTTACGTTTCCACATCCACCCCCGAGCCGAAACTCTCACGACTCCACTCTGCCCGGCCGGTTAAGGCAAGACAGAGGCGGAGGCCCCGACCCATCACCCCCCGTCAGGATCCCCCAGGAGCGCTCAGGTACGTGGGGTCGCTACCCCCCAACAGCTCGCCATAAGCTGCCCTGCGTGACTGATTGCGCTGGTAAAACCAGCGGGCGATGGGGTCGTCACATCTCTACGCCATTATTATTATTATTATTATTATAAAAAAATTGAGGTGTGTACCCACAGTCAAAAAATGAGACATTACATGTTTCATAAATTTATATGACATTGTATACCTACAGTGTATTCGTATTGGTACTAAAAAAGAAAGTGCATTTATTAGGTTAATTAACAATTTACTGCCTGACCTCTTTTAGGGTTCCTTATACGAAAATAGCCAATTGCGGGAGCCTCATTACTAAGCATAATCAATAAGGTTATCTGTCCGTCTCACACAGGGCTTTATCTTTAAAACTGCAATATAATAGGTACTTAATTTTTTTGCATGAAATGAGAAATGTAAAAAATAAATGAAATCCACACAAAAAACTTATTTTATTTGTTTTATGGTTTAGAACCCAACGTACCCGAGTCCGACTCGCACTTGGCCGATTCATGACACTTATTCATAACCTTAATATCTAAAGAAACATCAACGAAATCAAAATTACGAAACTGACAACTAAATTACACATTTCAACTTTTCGTTTCATAAAATATGATTTAACCGCTACGAAAATTAAAGCACAAACATAATATATTCCTATGAATGTCAGCGAGAATAAAATGACAGCGCTCAAATATTTTCAAATGCGATTAGCGAAAACATAGTGAGTAATATTCTGAGTCAACCTGTCATGTACGAGTAACGTGCATGATAAAAATAATATCACAACTGGGACATCGTTGTTTTAATTATGAATATAATGTGTGCATGTGACAGTTTTTTTCTCCTAATTAGATCGAAGAGGTCGTTATTCTGAGTAGAAAATACCCAAAATATCGAAGATTAAAAAAAAGTACGGTGTACAACTTTAGAAAAAATGAACCAATTATGTTTGATTCCTACCACGCACACATAAAACCAAAACCTTAATCTTTCGCAAATCTGTATGAAGACTCTCGTTCTAGGAGTATTTATTCCAAGTATATACGAATGACTTTTCAAATGGTTTCCGATTTATATAGATCGTAAAAAAAAACATAAAAATATATCCCAATTAGCGCCTAGGGCTAAAATTTGTCGTTCGCGATATGCACTATTGCTATATTACAAACAATAGGCGCGAGCAAGATATCTATTATTTTTTTTTCTTTTTTAAATTCTAACGGGCACAGTTGAAAAAAGGTGCAATTTAGTGCCATTAATGGATACATTTTTTTTTATATTTCCGTTTTATAGCCTCCGGATTACTCCAGAAAAAAGTTCCTAATGTATAGAGCACTAAAAAAAAGTGGCCTAGTATATATTTTTTTTTGTTGTATTTCGTTTTGTGGTGCCCTACTTATTATACTCAGAATAAAAATACATTAAAATATTAGGCCAAATTTAAAATAATAAAACCAGACTTCATAACGCTCATTTAATATGAGCATTTCTATACTAACTTAAAAATAAATCCGGAGGCAAAAGATCGACATCAATTACATTTCACTTTGGTATTTAGTTCATATTATTATGAGTTACATTTTTTTTGCTATGCCTAAAGAAATAAAAGTATTTTTTTTTCCCATACAAAAGTGACCCACCCTAATACCTATCTATTCTTCTATATAGTCCGTAAGCCCGCTCCAAGATTGCCTACGTAATATGACATCACGATAAAATGCATGGCACACGGTCGAAAAAGTTGTGCTGAGCGAGAATCAAACGATTATCGCACAGAAAATTGGCCGGAAGTTTGAGAAAATCCTTTACTTCCGGTCAAAGTTTTAGGGGTGTACTTACGTCATGTGTGACATCATTACGTGACAGATGGCTTTATGTAGCCCTTTAATCGTAGAGAGTGTAAACATAAGTCTGCCAGTTCTAAAATGGCCGGAAGTGCTTGGCAGACGGGGTCAAAGATGGTCATCGGATACGTTTTCCTACGCTTTGTGGTATCTTGACGAAATTGATTATAAATGTTTTGTAATAGTGTCTCTAAAAATAAATAAGTCTGCCAAGACATATCTGGCCGGAAGTCCTTCAAAAGTGGTTTTTTTAGGGTTCCGTAGTCAAACTAGGAACCCTTATAGATTTGCCATGTCCGTCGGTTCGTCTCTCCGTCCGCGGCTTAGCTCCGTGACCATCAGTACTAGAAAGCTAAAATTTGGTATGAGTATGTGTGTGTACATGTATCACGACGACAAAAAGGTAAAATAAAAGCTAAAAAAAATGTTTTTTTGGGTAGGTACCTCTCGTATGTATCTCGTAAACCTAAGCTAAAGTGGGGGTGAATTTATTTTTCTTTCCAACACTAGTGGGTGGGGTGGCGTTGAATAGGTATTTTGAAGATAATAGGGGTCTCTAAACATTATTTTTTGATAAAGTCAGCAGTTTTGTAAATATTCGCATCGAAAATCCAATAAATAGTAGTAGTAATTTCAATGAAAACTATATTTAATAAAATCGGTTGAGTCATTTTTAAGTTATCGCAAAATTTCGTAAGTTTCTTTAAAATGCCGTAAGTACCGCGCGGTGACCTTATACTTCGAACATTACACATATCAGTTAAGTGCCATACTGCATTAAAACATTCCGCTCAATCTGGCGCGTATAATCGATAACTTCCAGAAGGTATTAAGTAATTACAGTTACTATAGCGTTTACGACCTTTTTATAGAACTTGAAATCTTTCTCGTAATTTAAACCTCGGGATTAGGAGCTCGGGATTTAAGCCCGTCTATTGTGAAGGATGGGCAAGTACGGACGCTACACTGAGCGTGGCCCGACAACCTATTCAACGCCACCCCACACACTAGTGTTGAAAGACCAAGCAGAAAAAAAAAATAGTTTTTATTTTACTGTTTTGTCGGCGTGATACATACACATACCAAATTTTAGCTTTCTAGTACTTATTTATTAGTTATTTATCGTATGGCACTTATATTAGTCACTGGATAAAAAACTTAAACTAGAGATTGAGGTTAGCCTTCTTCAGATACCCAATGGCCCCTTCCTGAGGATTGCGAGGTCTTCAGCCTGTCCGTTGAATTTGGTGATCGGGCATTCCAGCACCATGTGTTCCACCGTCTGCTCGGGGGAGCCGCATGCACACGGAGGGGAGTCACACCAGCCCCATTTGTTACCAGTGATGGGCACAGTTACCAACGCCTGTTCTAATGCGGTTTAGTAATTAATTTATTTATTTAGTTTTGCGGCTCTTTCGCGGTTGGTCAAAACCAGGCGGGCGCGTCCTTGGGTTGTGTGAGAAAAATTGATCACTTATGGGTTTTTCGTCATCCCACTCGGTCGACCATGAGTCCAGTATGTTCCACTTGCTGTTAAAATTTAACATACTAAGAGCTGGTGGGTTACGGGACTTCAGGTGTTTTTCTCCGAAATTGGTGAGATCTTCATGTATAGGCAACGTGGGCTGGCACTTGGTTTTGGTTGCTTCTCGGAGTAGGCACTTTTTCCGCCGCAGGTGAGGTGGCTCTATGGCGCTGAGAGCTGGGAGCCAGAATACTGGAGTGGGCTTGAGGCAGCCAGTGATCAGCCGCATGGTTTCCTTCAGCTGCACATCCACGGAAGAAGCATGTGCGCTGTTCATCCAGACTGGAGCACAGTACTCGGCCGTGGAATATACTAGGGCCAATGCCGTTGTACGTAGGCAGGACGCAGTGGCTCCCCAAGTGGTTCCGGTGAGTTTTTAGACTATATTGTTTCTGGTCCTTATTTCACTTTTTAGCTTCTCGGTGTGTACTCTATATGTTAGGCTTATGTCCAGAGTACTAATGTGAGTGAGTACTAATGGGTACCATGAGTACTAATGGTCACGGAGCTAAGCCGCGGACGGAGAGACGAACCAACGGACATGGCAAATCTATAATGGTTCCTAGTTTGACTACGGAACCCTAAAAATCACTTTTGAAGAACTTCCGGCCAGATATGTCTTGGCAGACTTATTTATTTTTAGAGACACTATTACTTTAAAACATTTATAATCAATTTCGTCAAGATACCACAAAACGTAGGAAAACGTATCCGATGACCATCTTTGACCCCGTCTGCCAAGCACTTCCGGCCATTTTAGAACTGGCAGACTTATGTTTACACTCTCTACGATTAAAGGGCTACATAAAGCCATCTGTCACGTAATGATGTCACATGACGTAAGTACACCCCTAAAATTTTGACCGGAAGTGAAGGATTTTCTCAAACTTCCGGCCAATTTTCTGTGCGATAATCGTTTGATTCTCGCTCAGCACAACTTTTTCGACCGTGTGCCATGCATTTTATCGTGATGTCATATTACGTAGGCAATCTTGGAGCGGGCTTACGGACTAATATTTCTTATACCGAGGGATGACGACTGATGTCAAATTCTACAGCAGTTATATGAATAAAATTTGCTCAATATGTCATTAAACCACGAAAGAAAAACCAACAAGAATAATATTCTCTGAAAATGAGACTTCAAAGGTACGCAAATATTATGATTTTCTTTTAATAGAAAATAAATTTTCTCATAATTTAAAAAATCTATAATTATATGACAACCATGAACTTAACAGCAGTTTTTGTTGGAATAAAACCTCTGTGAATGTAGTAGTTACCTACTTAGTTTAGAAGAATAAACAGATTGATGTCATTCGGGAAAAGGTTGCATCAGGTTATGAGCCCAGCAAGCTTCTAATCCCATTCACGGTGGAAATGTGAAATTACTTCTTTCCTCTGTACAAATATTGGTACCTACCCATAACATCAGTTCTTATCTCACCACCTACTATTTTCTGTTTAATTTTGTTTTCTCCGCTACCTGTTTCTTGTTGTCTGGAAGAGATCGCTCTTTAGCGATAAGACCGCCTATTGTCTACCATTGTTTAATTTAAGATTTCTCATGTAATATTTTTCTTGTTGGTGTGCAATAAAGTGTTGTTGAATTGAATTGAACATCACATGTAGGTGGGCATTTGTATGGAGCGTTTTTAGCGCTCCGTAGGAATGTTGAACTTTGACGGTCATTTCTGGCTTTTGAAAAATTATATTATTATTAAATATTTGTTTTCATTATAAAAAAAAATAAAAAATTATTTATTGCCACAGAACAACAAAACACATGACATAATTATAAGTACTACATTGTCGAAGACACTGATTTATTATTTGTATATAATATATATTATATATGTATAGTCTGTAAATGTAGGTATGTATTTTTGTATAAACAGTAATATAAATGAAATGAAATGAAATGAAAGGCTATTGAGTCGTATTCTATACAAATCACAAATATCAAAAGAGATAAATATCCAGAAGAATTCAGGTTTTTTGTTTTGCGGTTGTAGCAACAGAAAAGTATTTATAGGAAAATCACGCAAAATCAACGAATGACATCCTAATTTAATGCCATATTATATAATGTGTTTCATTAAGAGTTAGGATAAGGAAATGACGTACTGTTGAGTATCTTTCGGACTTCTTCTCAAGAGCGGTCTCCTCTTGGCAAATTTAGGTAGATTCACGATCTGACTATGCCTACTTACTGAATAATTTTATTCATACTACCTATTATTTCATTTAAAAAAAAAAATGACCCATTTACACCCGAGGAATATACAATAAATTAAGCAACATAACAGCGCCGGTAAATTAAAGCCTAAGCATCCCTTAAGGAGCGACTAAGCATGCTCAAACTCCTGTTACGGCTCGAGTCGCTGAGGGCGTGTCAATTAAGCACAAACGACTATAAAGGTGCCTTTCCCGCACGAGGGGCGAATGTGACGTTTAGTGTTACATTTTATGGTGATAAGGAAAGCGTCACAGGAAGGTGTTTCAGTACAGATAATGGCCTAATAAGCATGTTGAAAAATTTTTTTTGGGGCATCAATCGATTTTATTTGTCCGTCAAATGTCTAAATGGGCCTAACTACACTTAGACTGCTCTAAGAGTTTGTTATTGTATCGTTAAATTATGAGCATTCTGTAAACAATTTCATAATTTGTTTCGTATTTTATTTTATTTTATATTTTTCTTTATTGGCCACACTAAACAGATGATGATGATGATTTGGTGTAGGGACGCCCGGCCGGATACAGGCGGGCTGTCGATCGCTTGGGTGCGTTCATTCAGCCCAGTTCCCAGTTGGAGCCAACGGTTACTGTCCCGGCAGCGCTCCCATACAGCCTTCTTCCTCGAATCTTCTTGTTCTCCTGCTGAAGGAAAGGACATCTTTAAGGTTAATGTCCCTCAGCTCCTCCTCTTCCAGTTTATCTTTCCCGAAGATGCTATAGCGTACTATCGCATACATGCCACACTCTGCTATAACATGCTTACTAGTCTCCTCATGGCCACAATATGAGCAGCTTGGGTCACTCACTACACCCATGACGTTTAGGTGCCTGTTAAGGCTGTTGTGGCCCGAGATTATACCTGTTAATAATCTGAGATTTTTCTTACCTAGTTCCAGGAGATACCTGGTCCTTTTCCTGTTTATGCCTCCTAAGATCATCTTCGATTGTCGACAGTCCATTGTCTCACGCCATTGTTCATCATCGCTCCATTAGTCTGGCTATAACTCCTTTCGTGACCTCTGCCGATATTGGCAGTGCAGGTTCAGGTCCTATGAGTTCCCTTTCTGCCCCCAGTCTTGCCATCTCGTCTGCCCTTTCATTCCCTATCACACCCTGATGTCCAGGTACCCATGCTACCGTAATCCTTGTGTGCTCTCCAAGTTTGTTTAGGGCTTCCCTACATTCCATTACCAAGGATGAGCTTACCATCGGCTTGTCTAACGCTTTTAGCGCAGCCTGGCTATCTGTGTATATGACGACAGATCCCTCTCTCTGCGAGCATTCATCTATTATTTGCACACATCTCATTATGCCACATACCTCTGCCTGAAATACGCTGGCATACCTCCCCAGAGGTATGTGTACCTTCTTCCCCAGCTTCGGTATCACTACACCGGCTCCTGCCAGTTTCGTCGATTCCCGCCGAGAACCGTCCGTAAAGCAGACAGTCACGGGGTGTTCTACCTCTATTTTCCAGTGGTCCCTGTCTCCTATATGTATCCTATATTTCTTATCGAACATTTCTCGTCTCTTTATAAGGTCGTTGTTTTGGGTGATCATCCCCATCTTCGAACATGCTTCCCTCTGAATGAGTGCATGTCCCTTATCCACACAACTTCCTCTCCATTCCTTACATGCTTTCATTCTGTACCATTGCTCCATGGCCCTCTTCCCCGCTTCTATTTTAAGTGACTTGAGACCGAGCATGATTTCCATTGCTTGCGTGGGCGTTGTCCTCATTGCCCCCGTGATCATAAGACATGCCAGTCTTTGTACTTTGGATAATTCTTTGTGGTATTCTTTGATGTTGGCCTTATGCCACCATACCAGGGCCCCGTATAGTATCCTGGGTAGTATCACTGCCTTGTAAATCCAGTGTACCATGTGTGGTTTCAGGCCCCATTTCCTTCCTACCGCCCTTTTACACTGGTAGAGCGTTCTTATGGCCTTGGCCGATTGCTCTCTTATATGTGTTTTGTATCTGAGAGAACTATCTAGCGTTACTCCCAGGTATTTTAGCTCCTTGACTACTTCGAGTTCTTTACCTAGAATGCTGATGGGCTTCATTTTCTCTGTTTTCCTCTTATTGGTAAATAATATTAGTTTAGTTTTATCGGGGTTCAGGTCCAATCCTCTGCCCCTACACCATGCTAATATTTCCATCACCCCTTTCCTCATTATGTCTCTGACTACATTTAGGGCCACTCCGCGTACAAGTATGACTCCGTCATCGGAGTATGCTTGTACGTATAGGCCTCCTTTATTTGTTTTCTCAATTAAGGAGTCTAGAAGTATACACCACATTAGTGGCGATAGACATCCTCCTTGTGGAAAGCCTCTTCTCGGTCTTATCCGTCTTACTTCTCCTCCGAGTTTCGCCGTTACCGCCCTTCCCCTGAGCATTTTGCTTATCCAGGACCCAATAGTAGGATTTATCCCGTCTCTCCTTAGACTTTCTTCCACCACTTCAAAGGTCGCCTTGTCAAAGGCCCCTTCCACGTCGAAGAAACATCCTAGTGCGTAGTGTTTTGCTTCCAGAGATCTCTCGATCCTTATTGTCAGATTGTGTAGAGCCGTTTCCGTGAATTTTCCCACCATATAGGCGTGTTGGTTTCCATGTAGTGGCTTTCCACTCTCTCCTATTTTTGTTCTTACGAATGCGTCTATCACTTTCTCCAGTGTTTTCAATACGAATGATGATAGGCTTATGCTTCTGAATGACTTTGCATCCTGGTATGTCTTTTTCCCTGGCTTTGGTAGAAAGACTGCCCGTACTTCTCTCCAAGCTTTCGGGATGTGCCCCAGGGCAATACTGCTTTTGAATATTTCCTTCAGATTCTCTTTTATCAGGTCGTAGCCCTTTTGGAGTAAACCCGGGATTACGCCGTCCGGCCCTGCTGCTTTAAAAGGAGCGAAGGATTTGACTGCCCAGGCCAGTCTCTCATCCGCTACTACCTCCTTAGCCGTCTTCCAGTCCGGTTCAGAGCATCCTGACGAATCCTCTTCATCTAACCTGGCTGCTTCACAGTCCGGGAAGTGCGTCTTCAGCATCACTTCCAAAACTTCTCCCGGGTCCGTGATCAAGCTATCGCCTGCCTTCAGGCTTCCCAGCTGGCATGCCATATCGCCTGCTAATAGTTTCACCACCCTTGCCCCCTCCGAGTAGTTATTTATCTCTTCAGTATATTGTCTCCAGCCTTCCCGGCTGCATTTCTCCCTCAGCCTGCTGTAGGCGTTCCGAGTTGCTTTGTACATGTCCCAGCTCTGAGTATCATTCCTTTTTACGGCTTGTCTCATCGCCCTGCGTGTTTTCTTCCTTTGCTTTTGGAGTTCTTTGTTCCACCATGGCTGTCCTCTGCCAGTCTGAACTGTTTTCTCAGGGCATGCGGTGTGGAATGCCTCTATGATGCTTCGCTCGAGTCCTAATGCAGCCTCTTCCAACTCCTTGATGTCCTTGCATTTCCTTGGTTTTGGCGCATTGGTTTTCAGTTCATCTTCGTATTTTGCCCAGTCTGTTTTCCGTGGGTTTCTTATCCTCATCTTATCCAAATGGTAATCTAAGTTATAGAGTAGCCTCCTGTGGTCCGACATACTGTCCTCCCTGTCGACTCTCCATCCTTTTATCCTTTCGGTTATTCCTCCCATGGCTATTGTTATATCCAGTACCTCTTTCCTTACCCTTGTTACGAACGTGGCGGTGTCCCCCTCGTTCAGTATGTCTAGGTCTTTACTTACTATGAACTCTAGTAGTGACTCTCCCCTGCCATTGGTGTCGGTGCTTCCCCACACTTCGTTGTGCGCGTTGGCATCGCAGCCTATAATTAGGGGTATTCTCTTACCTTGATACATTTGTACCGCCTCCTCTAGCTCCTCTGTCGGTGCACCGCCCTCGCCCGGTAGGTAGCAGGACGCCAGCGCCACTCTCCTCCTCTCCCCGCCCTGAGCGATGAGGCATACTTCCACGACTACAAGGTCTCTGTAACATAAGGTCATAACACAACCCATGTTCTCTACATTGTTGCTTACAAGAATGCATGCTCTTGGAGGTAGCTCACCATTCCTTTCGTAGTGGAGAGCCCCCCCCAGATGTCCCAGGCCTGTCACTTTGTTTCTCCATGCATAAGGTTCTTGGAGCAAGGCTATTTCAACTTTATTCCTAACAACATATTGTCCTAGCTCGGACATTGCATCTTTGCAGTGTTGCAGGTTTACTTGGCATATGCTTATTTGTGTTTGTGTTTTTGTTGTTTGTGTGTTTTGTGTGTTTCGTGTAGTGTTCATTATTGTTGTGTGTCTATGTTTCTCAGTCAGCCTCCTAAGCAGTGGGTGCATCACTGTCGGCATCCATTCCCTCCTCGACCGTTTGGATGCCTACAGTTCCTGCAACCGCCTGCTCAGGTGCTGGCGTCTCTTTTGGCGGTGCTATGTCGTCTTCATTCCTCTCATTATCGCCGAGGTGTCTGGACGATTGGGCCCTAATTATCCTGGCCCGGATCTTCGTACACGCATAGTAGAGGATCCTGGTCCCCTCATTCCCCAGGTTTCCTCCACCTCCTGCGGCACCGACAGGCAGACGCGGGTCCCTGCCTGTTGCCTCTCACTCGATATCAGGGTCCAATCGTCCATCCTCAGCTCTGGCTTGTCCCGGTTCTGGAGCCTCAGGAACCACACGAACTTCTTCACGTCCGTATGTAAGTCCCCGGGGACCCAGACCTGCACCCTCGTCTTCTGCAGCTTCTTGACCACCAATTTGTGGCCTCCTACCACCCCGAAGTCCCGGGTCAGAAGCCACTCCCTCGACTCCGTCGTGACCGGCGTCACCAGGAAAAACCCCTCTGCCACCAATCCCGACGTCGCGAATTGAGGGGCTTCCAACTCGGTCTCCCCTGCCATGAGCTTCATCACCTCCACCTCTATTAGCTCCGTTATCCTCACACGGATGAGCAGCGCCAGAGCCTCGTCCACCAAAGCTCCGTCCTCTCGGCACACAGCGACAGCGAGATCACGGTGCGCTCTGGCCTCCCCCCGTGGTCCCTCTGCCGCTGCCCTGCCCTGATTCTGGCGCTTTGCTGGGGGACGCTCCGACTGCCCCTCATCCGTGCTCTGCCGCTTGATTTTCAGACCCCGTTTGTTGGGGGCCGGGTCAGCGGGGGGGTTTCCCCCTGATCCACTAGCCTCTCCCCCACCAAACGTGATCTTGGCGAGTTTCCTCCTCTCCTTCCTCGCCTTCTTCTTCTCCGCCTTTGACTGGTATTTCTGGAACCCATGTGTTGTGTTGTGTTCCTGTGTTGCTATGCTACCCCTATCCCTGCCTTCGACGGCGACTCCAGTAGCCTCTCCTCATCACAAAGTGACAGACCCCCCATTTGTTGTTGGACATCCGGGGTGCCTGCCGCCTCCACTCCTGCTCCAGACGGGGGTCCTCCTTGCATCACGTTAGAGGAGCCTGGGTTCCCTCCCGATCCTGGGTCTGCTAACGGTGTAGTCGGTGGTCCACCCGCCGGCTTCCCGTTCTCCATGCGCTCAGCGTCGCCACCGGCGCACTTCGCTGCTTTCGCAGATTTTAGTAAGATATTACTGAGATAATTCTCCATATTAGTACTGTAATGGGAAGAAAAATATTAGAGTGGCAGCAGTGCTCCCTTACTACCCCCCAGCTACATTTGACGTACACAGTGAACGCCACCTCCTCTGCGCACAGTCGTTCGCGACAGCGATTGTGCCGAGTAAGCCCGCAAGCATGAGACAGCAGCTCCTGAGATGTTTTAGTGTGACGCGTCTGTTCGATTCACCAGTCTGGTTCCTCGCCGAGACGACACTAACGCGGCCCGGTTTCACCTTCCTGTCCATCTCCCTTCCACGCCACTCCCGATTCCGGATCTGCACGTTACCCGCTTCACCCAAGGACAGTCACTAATGACATCCCGGGGTTCCCCGCGCTCCGCACTTCCCCATCCTCCGAATACATCTCAGGCCCTACTCCCCCTCCCCTCGTCCGCTTGCGAGCCCAATCCGCACCTACCCCCCGCTGCCCACAGCCGGCTGTGAGGGCCTTCGGCACGTCCTCCCACCTCTGACCCTGGGGGTTTTTAGACACATTGCTATATCAAATCTGAAGTCTGATATGTCAATGTGTCCGTTGCACTCCTCTTTTACCCGGGCTTGTGACACTAAACAGATAACATTAAGTTAAAAAATAAAGATACAAAGGACACGTACTACAGATACATGTCATCCAAAATAAGCATGCACATCATGATTTTAACAATGATATTATGTACCTACATTAAAAAACATTTTGAACGTAATACTAAGACTATTTGATTTAACATTCTATTTAAATAGTTTAACATACATATTAAGCATTTTTAAATTGAATATATTCAATTAATTGAAAGATGTGTAAACAGAGATGGCGTTTTTAACGCCAAAGCTATTCTACAATCTGCCTCCTGAATACCAAAAATCATGGATTGAAAATGTCGATTGATTAAAAAAAATGTGATTGTATTAAAAAAACATAGAATTTGTGTACTTTTAAAGTCACATAGTTTATGAAATATATATTTTTTTTGGATCTTCTGTCGTCTTCTCATGATATATTGAGCAATTTTTTTTCTCATATAATTACAACTCATCATATTCTCCATTTTATATTTTGTTTCTAGGACAGATAGTTACGGAGATAGATATGCACATTTAAAAAAACGTAATAAATCGCAATTTCCAACACAAAAACAAACTTCTGGATTATATCTTCGTTTAGGAGCATTTTAGCTAAATTTTGTTTGTAGGACAGATAATTACGGAGATAATTATGTAAAAAATAAAGTCACATTTTCCGAAAATGTATGTCAAAATGGATATGAATTTTATGAGCAATTATATTTTCTACATGTTTTAATTTGTTCTAAACAAGTCCGTAACAGAATGACAGCGTTCTAAACCAAGAATTTTGTCAAATTTCCGGAAAATGCAACTTTTCAAGTTTTTTAAATGTGCATATTATCTCCGTAACCAACCGTCCTTGTGACAAAATTTTAAATGTAAATTATAGTAAATTTAATTCTCTACAATATTGCCCAAGCTTTGTTTTAGCTAAAATGCTCCTAAACGAAGACGGCTGCCCTATATCAAAACCTAGTAAGGGACAAATTTTTGGATTTTTGTTTTTTAACTTATTTGTACCAACCTAGTAAGTCCTCAGCTGGTGACAGAGACACCAGCTCAAAAATCGTTATAATAACCAGAGTTTTCAATGCGTCGAAACCTAGTAAGTAACATGTCTAGTAACTGTTTACCGTTGTCAAACCCAGTAAGTCACATATCCCATATCAAAACATAGTAAGGGCGTGAGACATACTAGGTTTTGGGCTGGTCAAAGGGCCTTACTAGGTTTCTGATCTGGGAATCAATGCGCCGGCAGGGGCGCGCGTGGCACCTAGTATCACTGTGTTCGGCCAGTCCACGGCAAGGCGCCGGCGCAGCCACATCGCGTGCTGTTTAAATTAACTGTCGTCTGGATGGTTTTGAAGTAATGCGTGCAATATGAAGCGCCATTTACAATTTCATAGATCGAAGCAGTTGTTAGAGTCAGCTATTAATAAAAATAAGAGTCAAATCTCCGAATATGTCGGGTATATAATGTATTTATATACCAACTTTAATTTCCAACACTTTAATTTATTATTTTTTGTTACGTAGGAACCCCTACATCATCCCTTTAATACATAATTATAAAACTTCGCTACTACAAATATATGCGAAGAGTGTCTGAGTCTTCGCTATTAACGTATAATACCTACTTAAGTACAACTAGATCATTGTTGTGTTTACAGAGTTAATGTTCAAAATAGTGAGTTACCAACGTTTTTTGCACACATTCAAAAAGACACAGAAAGATTTCCAACTGGGTGAGTTGTTTAATAAAATAAATGGGCTTGTAAAGAACTTATATTTTTCTCTTTTCTTATTAAATACCTACACAGTAACAAACACGTCTATATAAAATAAAGGTTTCAGTGTTTTAGCTGGTTAAAAATACGAGTAACAAGCATGATAATTTATAATAACTATACCTACCCACTCATGTAATAAATTATTTTACTTGCATATACATATATAACATTGAAAATGTTCACACGTACATTCGGATAAGTTCAATCGGAATTTCAGCTGGAGTTTAATGGTTGATTTGTTGTGTATTCCTAACACTTGTATACTAGGTTTACATTTGAATAAAACATTTTAAATGAATTATATCGCGTATATTAATTATTTGAGCCTCCCTGACGTTTGGGTACCTTTACAGATACCGTTGTCAAAGGTAGACTGAGAATAACACAATTTTTCTCTGTCAAAGTTACATTTGTGCAAACTACCAATTTAATAAATATTAATTTAAAATAAAGGTATTCCATACCTACATGCTAGATGGGCCTAATGTGCAAAGGCAGTTAGGTACCTACACATGTGCCAGAAGGGCATTTACTATTTTATTTAAAAGGTTTTGTTTTAAATATCTCGGATGTCGACGACAGCAATACCAGTTAAGACCTAGTAAGGGCTCCCTTACTAGGTATTGAAGCTAACTAACACGGGTAAAAAATACATTTTCAAAGTTAGTAAGGGGTATAAAACGTGCATATATAGTATATATTATAAAATGAAGTTATTGATACATACACTTGTTAGTACTCTACTTATTCATGTACTTTTTTTTTATTATTAATTAAGAGTTCTTTTGAGGCTGCCGCATTTTATGTTTTTAGGCTCTCCTGTAAAATTTGGTCTGGAGCCCTTACTAGGTTTTGATATAGGGCATCCGAAGATATAATCCAGAAGTTTGTTTTTGTGTTGGAAATTGCGATTTTTCCTTTTTTTTTTAATGTGCATATGTATCTCTGTAACTATTTGTCCTAGAAACAAAATATAAAATGAAAAATATAGTAAATTTAACTTTCTATAACATTGTTTAAGCTTTCTTCTAGCTAAAATGCTCCTAAAGGAAGGTATGAGCAAAAATATGAAAGTGCAGGTTTTTTCATATGGCGGCGGGTGCGGAGGGGGAGGAATTGTGCATTTTGCATTTTAAACACTGACTAACCATCCTAGACATGTAACGATCAAGGCAGTATTATTAAATTAAAATTAAAAAGATACCTCTACTTCATGAATTTCAGTACTATGCTTTAAGCTTTTCAGTCTACGGCTCGGGTAACACTCAACTCGAAAGGTTTCTTCATGACACACTGGAAAGGGAAATGATACAGAAAATTAAAATATTTGCAAGGAAATATTCATAAGAAAAGTCAGGGAAAATTCTAAATATATTATGGACATTATTTTCAGGTCAAAGAAAACCTATAGGAGTTAGGTATTCTTATAGGGAAATCTATGAGTTATCCAGATAATAATAAATTATAACTAGCTAGCTAAACTAAATAAGGGAACTTATATGTATAATAATGAACTGTATGAAAGCATAGGAAATTGCATATTAAAAACATAATAGGAATTCTTCTAGATAAAATGCATGAGCCTTGAGATTGTGAATCATTTTTTTAGAAATAGTACTTTCTAGGAGGCCTAGTAGATAATGTAGTGCAGGTACAGCTTGGGGTAGTGTCCTGGGTTCGAATCCCAGCTAGAACTGGAGTTGGGGAATGGATATGGATAATTGATTCTAGGTCATGGCTATTAATTAAGTATTATAATGTATATATTGTAATTATTGCCATTAGGAGCCATGGAGCTGTTTTTGCTTAGTATGGGACTAAGCCAGTTACAAACGCATGAACCATATATTAAGATTAAACTTTAGATTAGAACTGGACCATAATAGGTAGAACTAAATATGTATTTTTAATTGTTATATATATAACAATTACCCACATGCCTCAAAGAGTACAATTTAAACCAAATTTTGAGTAAATAAGTATATAAGTAAAAATAATTGTTTAAAAGTTAACTTACATTATATGGTGGGATATTTATGCCAGTAAGAATCTTCAGAGGGGATTGCATGACCACTTGGTTCATCATTCTTGACAATTCACAGAGAACAGGGGCCTGAAAGTCATGGGAAACACTAGTTTAATAAGAGAAACTTATTAAAGAGGTTCGGTGGAATGGTTTTAGTTAAACTTAGTTTGTTGAGAGACTTGCTGATTGATTTAATATTAAGTAACATCTACAATACACAGGAAGGAAAGATTAGACATCACTAGAATACAAGAATGCTATTGTAAATAGAATTTATTGGGATAATTATAAAAGATAATCAGTAGCAAATTGAATTTTGTTCTAGAACAAAGAAAAATTTCCAAGGATTGGAGTTAAAGGGCAATATTAGTACTTACAGGTCTTAAATACATCCGTTCCATTTAGTTTTGGATATTGAAATACTAAAGTTAGGCTGGAAAAAAGGATTTTTTGTTTCCATTCCTCCAAAGGACACGTGGTTTTAACACATTTGTGAACACATAGAATAACATATTTTGGACCGAGTCGTTGGATTATTTGTATTGCTTTAGTCTTGGAGACTAACAATTTGGATGTTTTGGAAGCTGAAAAGGTCTAGATTTTGAGATTTTGGGATCAAAATACGGATGATCGACCAATCAGACCTGACTTTGAAGCTTCAAAAACTAGAGAAAGGTTTGAAAATCTTAATTGGAACTGGTTCAAATTTAAAAAGCATATAATGAAGTTTTTAATTTTAGTACTGAGCGATTTGGGCATTATGGATTTACGCCAAATTTGACCTTGAAAGTTGTCAAAAAAATCTTAAAAAATCATAAAAATCGTAGAGGCGGATACATTCGAGACTCGATAAAAAAACTTAGCAAACGCCGAATTTCTAGCTTATTGGTTTAACGTTTTTAAACCTTTCTTAAACGAGATTGGGACGATTTTTCAATTTTCCCCAATTATGGGGTAATTATTTGGTGAAATATTTACAAATTAGGAGAGGATAATTAAATATAAAAATATATTGCTGAGAGATTTTAAAAGGAAATTATGTCAGTTATGAAATAAATTATAATGGAAGGGGATTTGGTAGTTTTGTGGAAATTGAGCGGGGAGAACGGATTTAACCAGGGAACATTGGGGTATTAAAATAATTAGAAGGTAGTTTGATATTTAGGGGGCTATTTAAGGCGTAGCGCGACCAGTATTCGACACTTGACTTCGAGCAGCCAACCACCGAGGAAGAAGGGGAACCAGCCAGAGCCAGACTTCGGGACCAGCTAAGCAGGAGCTGAAGACATCAATCGGTGAGTGCTTTAAATAATCACTGGGGTTTTATATATAGCTAGGATACTGTTGAGGGTTTTGGGGCAGTTGATGGATTGGAGCTCAGGGGTTTATGCCTACCAGTCTAGACTTGGGGATTTAGAAGTGAATTTTTTAAACCTACGGTGACAATGACCAAAATTCGCTTTTAAAAGGCAACTTAACCTCGGTTGGCTGGTGGTGTGACCTCAGGGTTTGTATCTATCAGACTGAACCTAAAATCTTTACAGTTGTATAGGCATTATTCCCAGAAGGCGAAGCGGTGGGGGATTATTGAGGGATTTAGAACAGTTAATAGGGGTTCTACGTGTGTAGCTGTATTCCCTGGGACTATTGGGGGATTTAGAACAGTTAATAGGGGTTCTACGTGTGTAGCTGTATTCTTTGGGGTAGAATTAGGATGTGGGTGTGTATTATATTGTTGCATGATGTATTCCTTTGGGTATCACGTCGTGGATCTATATTGTGTGTCGGCGTCTTCATGTAAACTATATTTTAATATTAGAACCTGATGTTAGCTGCAAGATGGTGTCAACGTTTTCATGAAAACTAAAGTAGATTCCTAGGTCACTGGCCGCGTCTTCATGGAAGTCTTAACTTAATATCAGAAGCTCATGATAGATATTTACCTTCCTTTTTGGGATCTTTAGGTACTACACGCCGGATGAATGACTCGCGTATTTGAATTATTACTGATAATATCTTATGGCTAATGTGGTGTGCATGTGTGTATTAATCCGTTTAAATCCAACAGATTAAATCGGGTGAGTGCTAGTTGATAATTCCGTTGCTTTTATACTGCTTTACTATGCTCATATGCTATTCTATTTGATATGTGCCCTTTGTGCTGTGACATTTATTTATTGTGTGTGATTCGTGTTTTAAAATATGTGTTTCGTGATTTTGTTTCGCGGTACGGTTTATATGATAAACGTTTGCGTATGGGAATTTTATATTCCATGGTTAATATTACCGGACTTGTAGATTATTTGGGTAATAGGGAAATATGAGGAGAATCTGGCAACACCTGACATTTCCTTTTTTTTAATAAACTTCTTCTTTTTTTTAATCCGTTTATATCAGTTTATGGTAAACGATGACAAATTATGTCAAAAGTTCATTCAACGCTAATAATCGCGCTTGAATAGCTGTAAGGGACTCCTTGAGGCCCTATCTGCGACTTGTACGGATGTGATCGCTCTATTATCCGAAAAATATCACTACGGATGCTTGCACTTAAACATTGACTACTCATTATATCACTACGTCTACCTCTTACTGGAACGACACTCTTTCTATAGTTATCAGTTTTCGACTGCTATACTTCTCTTCAACTATACTCTAATAGAAATACCTGATTGATCACAGATCTAATATTTGTTTGTATATTCGACTACTATACTTCTCATCAGTTATACTCCAATAGAAATACTTGGTTCATCACAGTTCTAATAAATGTTTGCATATTATTCAGCTATTTAATCAACATTTGATACTCACCGGGAATACTACAGCTTCTAACTGGGTTACTAGTAGTAATAAAACTACATACTTATATTTACCTGCATATTTAAAGATAACATTGCCCTGGGAATTTATTATATCTACCAGTTGATCAATAAATGGATCCTTCAATAAACAAATTAATTCAAGGTAAAGTAGCCTTGGGTTGTACTGTCTTCTCGGGATTTCTAGGCCGTCGAAGCTTTGATTCCGCCTGCTTGTGCTGTTGGTTGTAACGAGTCTAACACTTAGAGTGCTCACGGGCTTAAAGGTGTTAGCCATCAAATAAACGGTGCATCCTTTTGCTCTGGTGTTCAGATATCAAAGAACTTTACAGTACTATTCAGTCAAGAGTTGAAGTTAAGACCAAGTAAGGTTGTTGGGGGTTAGTTAATACAACAGAAGCTGTAGTTAATTCACTAGAAGGGTACTAGTTAGGAATGGGTAGGTTTCTAGACTTGTAACAATTATAATTATAATTTCATCACTCGGATATGTCATAATCTCTTCAACTTTTTCATATATTTAGCAAGTTGTAGGTTTAGGCAGGTAGTTTAACCTAGCGTAGGCCTTGTGTAGTTAACTTAAGAAGTCTGCGCCAAAAGGCTTCCCCCAAAAGATGGATCCTTGACACTTTGCCTTAGAATAGGACGTCATGCATAGATGTAAAGAGATCCCACAGTGGTTTGTTCAGCTTAGATTAGGTGCGGAGTTCCCCATCCTCTCGCTGTTCGCTTTAATTCGATTTGCTTCTTAGGAATAGATAGGTAAAGCGTTCAGTGACATTCTCCGTGCACTCAGGTTGGTAGGGGATTATTACCAAATAAAAAAAAATATTTTTTTATACACCTTAAGGTTACCATCATCATTTCACTATAACCTAGCCTGTGCTAGTTCTTGACTGTATTGACTATAGCATATTCAAAGATTCCTAGTATTTTAGATTCTAGTAATCCTAATTATTCATGTAGGCAACTAAATGAAACTTATTTCACCTATCCTATAGGAGGAACTTTAGCTGTTTGATTTAGATTTCTAATTTAAAGTTTACATACCATAAAGTTTAACATGAATTAAATATTAGACTTATTAGTACGGCTTAAGCTTCATAGGGTGACTGGGAGATAATCCTATAAAAAAAACCCTGCATCATACTATAGAGGCTTTATTGAGTTTATCCTTTATTCTAGATTAAAAATAGTTTCATAGATATATTTTCTGCATTTACTTTAGGCTTTAATATTTCATGTTTAGTACAGACATTATGTAGGGTTCTCAAGTTCGCATCATATTATAGAGGTTCCATTAGGTCTATTCCTAGTTTAAAATAGATTAATAGTTATGCTCTCATACCTACATTAGGATATAGTTGTTTTATGTTTAGTACTGGTAGCTTGTAGGTTCCTTATTTAATAACAAGACTCTATAAGACTCCAAAGCAGCATAAAAAGGATTTGGGTTCTACGGACACAACGAGTAAATGGGTTCCTATATACCACTAACGATCACGACCATGGCCAATTTAATTCTCAATATATATAGTTTAAGTCTTAGAATGTTTTCCATTTATTTTAGGTAATATTTCAGAAGTAAATAGTTCAATATGGTAGGAGAGGGAAAATCTTATCTACTTAGAAAATTACTAGTATAGTTATGGTATGAGTTTCTTGGGGATTTCATTTCATTACAGTAGAGTTTTCATTACATATTAGCTTCAGCTAGACAGGTTTCAGTAGGTTAGTTTCAGCTAGGAGTTTCAGTTAGCTTTTCTTTAGCCTTTCAAGGTACCCTATAGAGCTTTAGTGCCTTAGATAGCTTTAGGTTTATGTAGTTAAAGGGGCGAACGTTTCAACAACATATATTATCAAAAATTCAAAACTACCGGACCGTTTGTAAGCTCACCCATTTACTTACTCCACCATGTACTTTAGTCTATATTCACCGAACTATACAGTATGCTGCAGAATTTAACATCAGTTGTCATCCCTATCATATTTTTTATTTGACTTATAATATATCCCTTTGTTTCCTTTATATAAAATCCTCCTCATTTCCAATGTAAACCCGCAGCAAGTATACATATAGTACATACTTGTTATCCGTATCGGTGACAAGTATCACGTCTCCTCCAGGAATACTGAACTCATAAAAATGTAAATCTCTTGATAGAACCTGCGAAGAGATGGAACGGAGACAAGCCTATTGAATACTCGGGGCCACGGAACCGGAGGGCATAGGAGCGGTGGCGGAAAGCGATTTTCTATTGGAGATCTTATAACACAGATAGACGAAGTCAGCTTATGTTAATCGTAAATTTGAGACTTTAACTTGTTGGCGTAGCTGATTAGATGTGTAGCTGTCTCTATCTAATCTCTATCACCTTGTCATTACGTATATCTTTATTTTTTGGATCATTGTCAGCTCAAAGAAAAAAGTCGTCCCTACGATGGTCAAAAGTTGTGAGCTGGCATTAATATGCTGCTATTACATCGGATTATAGAAGTGGGGAGTATAATATATACTCGTACGACTTTTATCAGAAAATTAGGCCCTGGAGTCCTTAATTTCGCATATGTCCACGGGAAAGACTCGAACCTAAATCTGGCAATGACCCTTTTATTTGTTTTATGTAACTTATTCTTGTTCTTCTACATCTTTAGACGTCCTAGTAAAAAACAGTGATGTCACCAATTCATTTCGTCAAATGGGCGGCAAGAAGTTGTTTTGCCGAAATTAGCCCTTGTAAAAAAGCGTAACCTATCTCTCTCTCGGTAGCAGCTCCCTCATGACTGAGAACTATGGTCATCGGTAGATGTAGATTCTCTTCACCTAGTTGTTATGATCTGCCTCCACCGGTGCCTATTCATCGCGTCTTTGATGATGATAACCGAGCAAAACTTGGTTGAGGAAGGGACCTTCAGTCGATCGCTTCATCTGGCTAGGGATTGTCCCCGGGCTCGTTAGTCCTCTGTATTTCCGACAGTGTGATCACTGTAAAGGAGATCCTTACTTCCTCATTATTGGTAAACTCTATAATATAAGAGATAATTATGATTTTACCACGAATTGCAAAGTACTGTTTTTTATCGCCCCTCCTCATTATGAGGAGTAACCTACAACAGAAGAGATAAAATATGGGGTTAAAGTTGATTTTACCTCAAATCGCAAAGTAGTGTCTTTCATTTTCCCTCCTTATTATGAGTAAAATCTATAACAGTAGAGATAATTATGGAGTAAAAGTTAATTTTACCAAGAATGGCAGTCAGCACAGCACATAACAGTTGAGGTTTTAAGGGATTTTAAGGCTCCTTATCCGTTCAAAAATACTGATTGTTTTAGTAATTTTCTCTATGATCAAACATGTTAATAATTATCAATGTTACTACTTAGAACAGGGCTATTCCGATTTATTGGTATATAATATATTAATTTTGACAACTTCGAAGTAGGTTTCTACTTCGAAGTTGTCAAAATTCACGCCGTAAACTGTTTTTATTTTCAACTTATTTTCGACTGCACGCAATGAAAGCATAAAATAGCTATGTTACTATATAGAACTAGGGAAAATTATTATTCACTTCAAAAATTTGGTTGAAATTATGAATATATTTGTCAGAATATGAAAAAAACATTTTAAAAGGAATAAAATCACACTTTTTTCATAGCCCCAAGCCACCGTCACTGCTTAGTAACAGGAAAAGTTACTAAATTTGAAATAAACTTTCTAAGGTAGGCGGCCATGATCAGAGTTTCGCTCGCCAGGTGGCGTAATTGAAAAGATAAAAACTCGCTTGAAACTTAAACTTACTTGTTACTTTTTGTACGCGAGTCTACATTGGCTTTTTTGCCAAGGAAAGACAAAACACCATGGAGGCTCTTTTGAAATTCGAGATTCGAAGTTTGTGTCGCTCTGTCCCGTTCGTTCAAATACATTTTAGCGGGAGAGCATGAGAAATCGCACGATACGAACATCGAATTTCCTACTACAGAGTTACTTCAAACCTTCAAAAAAAGAGCGTACTCCCACCTGAAAGGCCGGCAACGCACTTGCACGCACTTGTGACTCCTATGGTGTTGCAGGTGTCTATGGGCGACGGTAATAGCTTTCCATCAGGCGATCCGTTTGCTCGTTTGCCCCCTATGACTTTAAGAAAAACTAAATGTTGTTAATTTTTCTGTCTTCGTCGTATCCTGATAGTATAACATAGGAGATACCCTGCAGAGTGTAACATAGCATTGATTTGTAAGGCTGTAAACGTAACAATACAAAGCGAAAAAGGTTTTTTTGGCTTGTGTGGATTGCAATCAGCGTTTAAATTTAACCGAATTCGGTAGGTCTGATTTAATTGTACCCGTTTAGGTGAACTAGAGTCCACCGAATATAATACTCCACGGTCAAACAGTATTCTGTAAAATAACAAATTTAGAAATTTCATGTAAATTATAACTTGGGTCTCTTCAAGACAAGAGCGAATAGGCTGTTGCTGAATCAGTAAACTTCATCTTCGACCTCGTAACTTACCTTCAAGTGATACTGAGATCAATCACTAGTTAGTTTATAAATGATAAAAAAAAGAAACTATTTACTTTTGCGAGAGGCTTCAACATTTTGTGGTTTCCAGTCTATTAAACATCAGGAAAGGCTGAAAAATCAGGGAGAAGCACTACTTATTGAGAAGCTGCAAGTTAACCGACTATCACGGTACGGGCACGTGATGTGAGGAGAGGAAAACTACGTAACCAGAAAAGCGTTAAGCATGAATGTGAACGGATATAGAAGAAGATGAAGACCAAAGAAAAGATGAATTGTGTGAAAGATGATATGATTTAGGAAGTAACCGACGAGATAATAGGGAAGAATGCAGGAGGAAAACATGCTGCGCCGATCCCAAATAAATGAGATAAGGGCGAGCGTATGAAAGGCTGAATAATCTGATAAGAAATCTACATACCTGAAAGTAAAACAAATTTAAAATAAACGCAATATAACCCGCCCTCTTCAATTTACACGAATAATAATTGGGAAAACCAAAATATAATTAAGAAAGTTTTAACGAGTCATCAATACCGGTAATCTCGACCGACGTAAGCGGCGCTTTAATCTGTTGCGACAAATTGCAATCAAGGAGTGTAAACGTAACGAACTTATTTGATCAAGTTAACTTAATGAGCTTGCTTAGCAACTTATGTTAGGTCTGACGCAGATGATGAGCGGTTGGAAGCCGACCGATACAATAAAATCCCCGACACCGACGACATTAAGAAATTATACGTCGCACGTAGCCGAACTAACGTCTATGTTAATTTTAAATTATTAGTGTTAAGGTATTTATCTATGGGCCACAGATGTTTAAAAATAAATGATACTTATTTTATTGATTGATTGATAAGGGCTACATCGCAAATTACATTTCAATTTAACTTGGTTATAAAATTTATAGTCTCTACATATCTTGGCAAATTCGTTCATGACGCTTCCATGGTCTACTGGTGACGGGGATTATAATAGAAACTGTTAAATTATCGTTACATTCTTTTACAATCCGTAAAAAATATTTGTTAACAGATTTGCTAACTAAAAATTGTATTAAACTTATTAAATATTATGATTTTGTTGAATTTTAAATCGTCACTAAATGAATAATTCAGATTCTTAAATATACAAAGGTTGTCTGGAACAGAGCTCTTAAGCGATATGACCTTGCCTACCGTTATAAAATTATTGTATCTGTGTTTAATTTGTAAACTTTTTTTGGTGTGCAATAAAGCATTTTGCATTGTATTGTATTGTATATACCATTAAGTCGGATGTATGCGGCACACCTTAATCCTACCTCCCAATTGTTTGTTACTCAACTTAGTTAAGACGTTCTGTGTTGTTAAAGGTAATTCTGTTTACCTGTAAGAGTTTTTACCTTAATTTACACTCATATTTTGTGCTAAAACCTTAACATTAATTTACTCATACAATTACGCAGAACCTCGAAACGTACGTCAATAACAAAAACCGTTAAATTCGTCTAAAGCTACAACTTCCATTTAAAACTCACCAAAATAAAGCCAAACAACTCTCTAAAGTATAATCCCAGCTTAAAACTATAAAGAAGCAAGTTTAACAGAAATCAACTCAATTCAGACTTTATTAGAAGTGACGAGAATCTCAATTCAGCAAGCGACGAATCCAATTGACTCCATTGTTTTAAAAGTACTTTGAATAAAATGCAAATATTACATGCGAGTGAAGTAGAAAATATTACTCTGGAGTAAGTTGAAATGGCACAAGACATGCAATCAGACATGCAAATGGTTTAAATTTTAGCATAAATTTATGGAGTTTCTCCAAAAATGCTGTCAATTCTCGTTGCGGTCTGCATCAATTAAAACGTTGAGGTTGAATAGTGGGATTTATTTGGTTACACAAAGAAACACGAAGCAATACTCAGATGAGAATTAGTATTTTAAAAAGTGTTTAAACTATGTTCATTTGGGGAAGTCAACTTGTTTTTATTATTACAGAATCTCAATTACGGATACCACAATTTGTAGACTCTATTGTCGCTTGAAACATTTAATGTATAAAGTTTATTTACATTTCTAAAGACTGGGTTGTGGTAGTGTCATCTGAGCGATCTACAATCGACCTCTTATAATTGTAAAGCTGGATTTAAGAGTAAAAAAAAAAGTTATCAATATAAAATATTTTAATATCAGTGACAACCCTACTAATATAAAGGTTTTATTTACATTTTAAATGACATCTGCCTTTAACTTAAGCGATGTTCAAAAGATGCTAGGGTTGATATGTGCAGATTTTTACACTAATGTTTAACAAACTGTATCTCAAAAATAGATAGAAATATTTACATAGTTCATTGGTGAAAAATTAAGTAGGTACTCAGTCTGAACAATTTCCTGTTAGCTTCAAAGTCCATCGATCTGTTCCACCCAGTATACTCCCATGTCGAATTATTATAATAATCTGTTCTGTTATGTTCTAATAGTATAGTTATGGACCGGCGGGCGGTATGGAATGACCAAAATAATCAGCTAAATATTAAGGGTGCATACATGCAACCGTATATAGTTAAGCCTTAAAAACACTCGTGTGATCCTATCATAAAACTCGCCTTCGGCTCGTTCCATAAAACTTTCACACTCGTGTTTTAAGGCGTCTCATAATTTAACAGTTGCATAAACATCAAAAAATTAATGAGTTATAATTCGGGGCACAATGTACCCAATTCAAAATCCTTTATCATATCAGCTGGAAGCTTCATCCTCCAAGGCTCTCTACATAAACCGATCATACACGGCCCTCATCCAACAGTTTCACGCCATCACAGGCAGATCGTTGGTCCACCATGTTGGGGATGTCACCTGGTGTACGATTCTATTAAGCTAATGCCTATTGTAGTCTATAAAATAATTTGACCTTTACAAAAAAATGGGAAATATGAAGCACTGCATTTAACCGGGCAGTTAAAAAATAAAAAACTCTACTTACAAAATAAGAAATTGGCAGCTAAATTAATATTGGAATTTATTCTCTCGGCATAGATGCCAAGTGAATTATTTTATAATTAGATACCTGCTGACAAGTTTATTATTTTAGCTGCCTGCCAAAAACCGAAATATTGCAAAAACCTCACGATTAAATCATAATCCGCTGCATTACGTCATAATATTGATAAATTATAATTAAAAATAACATTCGCATGATTACATTCCAATATTATATTCGTGGACTCAAATAAACGGTAACCTTTCTGCGAGGATCATTACTCGAAAGCGATTTCCTCATACCAACATGAAAGCAAAAATAATATCCGAAGATTAAAAGGCAAAAATCGAATCACCCCATCATTATAGATGGCACGCGCGCTTAAAACAAAATACGCGATTATTAATTTTATCCCACAGTCATAAGATCCAAAATGGATACTTCTTTTGGATCTGAGTGTACCGCCCTTTATATTAGCGAATCCTATCGAGAAATGATGAATGATTGACATACATTGGCGTTTTTCCAGCGAATCTATAAAACCAATATCAAATTTTAATGCTACCAAATGTAGAGAAAAAACGTCCTTATTAACAACGTTATAAGGTAGCAGTAGAAAGCATTAATAAGTAGGCGAATAGCCTGAATAGGTTATGTAGATGTATAACTACGAGAAAACGTTTTAGTAAAGACGAAATGTTGGTATTTCGGGTAGTGTCACAATCGGTGATTCTTAACCCTTAAATGCATACAATTACACTAAATTTATTTCTGAAATGACGTACCTAACTAGCAATGAAATCCACGTCAGTTTGAGATTTCGGGACAATCTTGACAAAGTCATTATTGACAATATTCAGATTTTGACTTGCGTCATTTCAGTAACGTGTATATACATACATCATCATGCATTTAAGGTTTAACACGTTCGCTGCGGGACCGAAACTGACGTTTTTTCGTATGGTGCGTTAAAAGGCCGATTGGCCTGTTACTTAAACTATCCAGCAGTGCGTTGTAGGGCTCATACACCTAGTAAGGTATTGACGGAAATAAAAGACTGTAACTATGCGAAAACTTAAAATGTTCGATAACTACCTATCAATATCATTAGTAGACGAGTTGGTTATCTTAGTGTTTGCCTCGCCCCGGGTTCCTGCTATTTACTTAAGAGGAATAAATATGTAAAGGTGTAAGGTCTTACAACCCGAAACCGCACTGAATAACAGGAAAAAATAGAGAGTTATTAGTGATGGGCAACAACTTATCGACATATTATTTATAATATCGTTTAATAAGAAATAGATATGGGCCTTATAGAAATATAACAAGCATTAATCGTTTCTTACATTCCACACAGAAAGGTTATTTTTTACACTTTTATTTGTTTCTCGGCTGGTGAGTGCTCCACGCAGCTTTAACATCGCTTACATCATTTATTTGGTCGAGACATTATTAACGGCTATAAGCCACATCAAAACGTACACATACACTAGGAGATATTGAATTATGTGCTATCGTAATATACGTCCATTCACGATAATTACGTCACCGTCACAACACTAATCGGAAGTAAAGAATGCAATCATCTACAACAGTGCGGGAGGGGGCGGAAAGACCTTGTAAACTATGATGGGCCTTTCGACCCGGTACCCGCAAGGAATCGAAAAATATATCAGCCAGTGCGTTATCGGGCCGAAAAACCTTAGCACAATCTTAATGCTTTATTGAATTGTCCTTAAGGTCCTAAACTCAAACCTATACTTGTCTCTTTTGTACGAGTACATGCAGAAATACTCATAGTACAGCCGCCGCACCAGAGGAAATTCACCGTTTCTCACCTCCGCACAGAGTGGGAGCACATGCATCGGGTCTTTTAACCTTATATCGCAGCGAACGTGTTAAAAGTTAATGTATCAAGAAATTTGGTCGGCTACAACAATATAATCGATTAATTTAATTTATTTAATTTACTAATTTCATTTAGGTAAGCATTTTTTGGCCCAAGCAGAGATCAGTGTTTATTTTGTTCCTTTTAATCATCACTGAAAACCAGCGATGTATGTGTTAATTATTATACACTAAATATTTCGGTAATACTTGGGTTAGTTTTGTTGTTTATTGTGAGTTTATTTTATTTTTAACAGCTAATCCCTTCTTCCGTACTTTCTTTAGCCTATTATAATGAAATTGTACAACGCAGGTGCTGCCAACTGGTGTCGCTGGTGCCGCCAATCTAAATCTTTCACCTTATTACTATATACAGACATTTGTTTCGCTGCCCCCTATAGTTCGTGCTTTATTTTTATTACTTGACGTAATGTCGTATGTCCCCTGGATGGGGCAGAGGGCGTTCACAGTACGTCGCCATCCCGAACGGTATTGGCCTTCGCATTTTACTTCGCTCCAAGTCATTCCTATCACTTTCGTTTCTGCAGCGATCATCCACCGCCAGGATTGTTTAGAGCGGCCACGTCTCTACGAACCGTGTGGCAGATCCAGTTCCACTTGCGGCGTTTGATCTGCTGGTCGATCGGAGTCTCACCACAGCGTTCCCACAGATCTACGTTGGAGATTTTTTTTGGGCCAGTTTACACCAAAAATACGGCGAAGGCAGTATCTAACGATGTAGGTCGTGCAAATTCCCATTAAAATGTAAAAGGCAATTGTTTTTTGAGACAAACTCTCGTCGGTGTAGCTGATGACGTATGTAATTTTCTCCATCTAACTCTATCTCCTATACGACAATGACGAAATCTGTGAAACTAGACAGTTTATAAAACGTCGTATTTCCTAACCTGTCAGCGGCTTTTACATCTTACTCGCCTTTATTTCCGTTATATCCGTCGAATATATGTGGCGGGAGATTAGAAATTCTGCTGTTTCATTACTTTTCGCTCCGTCGCGCGGAAAAAGGTATGTTAGCAAAGATTAATCTGTAATCTTTGCATTCGAACCGGCTTTCAGATTTACTTTTTTTTATATTTTAGTCTGAGTCATTCAGATGACAAAATTAAAAGTCGCTTTCTTGATTGTATGTACAACTAGAATGTGACGCGTTTGTTCGCGTAAATCTTTCATTATTGTAGTCGGGTTAAACGTATCTTTGGATGTTCAGCTATCACTGTACCAAAATTGGTTAAAATTAGACGGATTTCGGACTCGATTCAGTGTGGCGAGGACGGTAAAAATGTTTCTTGACGCAACTAAGGGTGAAAACATGAGACAAAGTAATATAATTCAATTTTGGATTAAGTTAAATCTTATTTTGAGCAACAGAAACGAAAGCTGTTGATATCGATTCGTTAAAAAAGTCGATACAGTCCTTTAAATATCTTGTTATTAAAAATCGAAAATAGGTCATATATCCTCGACATACAGTTTAAATAAATAAATATCACACACAAATCAACCTAATATTAAATTAAGCTTAAGAGTGTTCTGCGGGCGCCTGATGGTTGCGTTTATCACGAGATAAAGAAGTGATAAAATATCTGTCACTCACATTCTCATTTTATTAAAACGTGAAGAATGCTTTGTCACTTATTTATCACGTAATAAACGCAACAACCATAGCCCTGGTTGCTAGCCGACCATAAGCAACTAACGCAGCTAAATAAATACTTAAATACATAGAACACCCATGACCCAGCAGGCACAAATATTCGAGAGTTCATCACACAAATATTTGCCCTTGCCGGGATTCGAACCCAGGACCGCCGGCTCAGTAGGCGCTTTACCACTGCGCAAACCGCGTTTATGTATACTTTTCACTCGACGTCCATAGGTTAAGTATTCAGTGAGAAGCGTATATTGCTAAATGAGAAATTTAGTGGTAAGATTTCGAATAGTCATGTCATGTCAATGTCACCTCGAATTGAGGCCCTGTCTGAGTAGACTTACTTATGACTTACGGAATTGAGACATGTTCGTTCACAATAGGACTCATAAGGCGGCTAAGAGTCACGCAATGTGCAATGGAAAGGGCTATTCTCGGAATTTCTTTACGCGATAGAGTCAGAAATGAGGATATTCGCAGAAGAACCAAGGTAACCGACATAGCTCACAGGATTGCACATTTGAAGTGGCAATGGGCAGGCCATGTAGCCCGGAGATGGACGGTCGTTGGGGCAGCAAAGTCCTAGGGTGGCGAGGAGAGGAATGCGCAGCGTGGGTCGGCCCCTGACTAGATGGACGGATGACCTCGCGAGGGTAGCGGGGAATCAATGGATGCAGTCTGCACAGGATCGCACTTTGTGGCGAGTCAATGGGCAGGCGTATGTTTAGCAGCGGACGTCTGGCTGATAGATAGATAGGTAGATAAACTGAGTAAAGTTCCGCACACGTCCGTACATCTGTGCACGTATCGAGAGTGCCAGCTGGCTGCAATATCGATTGAGTGGCCCACTTTACACATTCTATTTCATTTTGATATATTGGTCAGAAGCTATTGAGATGTTTTGTAGCAAGAAAATAAAACTTATGCTATGCAAGTCTAAAATACTTTTAATAAAAGCTATTATTTGTTAAACTATTAAAATACTTGGTAGTTTTGTTTAGTAGCATCCTTCAAAGCGTTGGTGCGGCGTTCCTATCAAGGCGCTTACGATTTCAATTTGTAGTAATCTTAATATTAGGTGTGGAGTACCCAATTATAATCATCTGCCAGCAAAAATTCAAACTTATTACGTTCCGTTTTTTTTCCGTTTTTTGTCAAGCTACAGAGCTTTTAAACAATAACGTGGTATATATTATTTGGACTCAGCTCACAAAATTCTTTTATTTGATGCGTTATGTAACACATGAAATAAAAGGACTTATGTTTACAATGAAGCCAAACATTTAAAAATGTATCGGTTCGGATTCGAACCTGTGTCTCCAACGGCTTTCCGGGCCAACACGGGCGTCCTACGAACTGGACCACCGAACCATTATTTTTTTAAATTTTTCGCTTCATTGTAAACATTTGGTTTACGTTAGCAGACGTTACTGCTTTAATAAAAATAAAAAGACTTATAAATAAAGGATAGGTTTCAGAACAAAAAAAGCCATAAATATATGACTCCCTTCTCCATAACCCTACGAAGTGACTAATGCACTTTTATTTATATAAATAAATAAATAAAAGTGCAGTAGTTAGTTAAACTTTATTACATAAAAAAGTCAGTACAAATGACGGCAAGCTTTTCTAATGCCAGCTGGTATGACTTTCTTTTTCCCAGATTATTTATTTATTCGTATGGCAGGGTTGTAGGTCGAATACAGCTTAGCTTATATATTTTTCCCAGATAAGTCCCAGGGTCATATTATGCCCATTGGCTATGTACCGTACTAGTACATTGTTTCCTACTTCTAAATTATGTAAAATCTGCCCCGAATATGTTTCAAAGTGGTACAACATTTTCCTTAAAGCGACTAATATATTTTCCTGAACACACGTACAATGTCATGTTTAAAAAAAAACCAGGCGTCTTTAATATCATCAAACATTTACCAACAAAATCTCCTAATTCCCTGTTAAGTTCAAACAATACTTCATCTATCACAACATCACACAGCTCACCTCCATTTCATTTAACATTATGCTTTGTATTTGTATTTTTAGGGTAGCTTTTTAGGTAACCAGTTGGGATCTTATAGGAGTTTTGTAAGGTAATTTTGTAGATAAAGTAAACAAGACAGTACGGGTCCTGTAACTTTGATGTCGGGACGTCCTTTCTCGTGTTTTCGTCGTAAGCGCCGGTTATAAGCGGCCATTTTGTCAGAGCAGTGCAGTTGAAAAAGGATTTATGCGCAGCTGAAATTGCTTTTTGGTTAAGCTTGATTAAAACTTTAATTGTTAACAGGATGAATTTGAACCGCTGTGCTCCGAGGTATAAAACTGTGGTTACAATTATCTGCACCCGTTTAAAAATAGTACATTACTACAGATGCCAGGAAAGAAGGGCTTGCCGGGTGAGTAGGTATAGACTGGATAGTGATAAGAAGCTGGCAAGCCCTTTTCATGGCTAAGGCATGTAAGTATAGTACACACATATGCAATGAATTAAAAAATACACCACTCAAAAAGCTTTGCCTGCTCATGAGCACAGACGCCATGTTTAAAAAAAATTGCTTCCCGGCCTAGGCCTTCAATTTTATATGAAACTCCTTTACAGTTCTCTCGAGCTGTTCCTCCCGTAGCGTGATACTTCGAAGGCTGTTATTACGTACGTTATGACAATATTTCATTGCATGTTTGAGAAAAATGCTTTCTCAATTATTGGCAGTATAGGTATACTGCCTGTTGTAAATTCTATCCCACCAAAAACATTTCTTGTAATATCGGCGGCCACGACCTACATACTTATAACGTTTTCGCTGTAAAAAAGTTATCAGGTCCCAGGAAAAGCTAAGCCCCTAAGCCCTGACTTTTACTAACCCTACACCTTGGATTCAAAAGTATGGCATTTCCGTTTCATAGATAGGAATTAAGAATAATATAATACGATTAACCTCACATCCACCACGGTGGATCTGCGTGAGCTTCAAGCCGAAAACTGCGCAGGATCGGGACAAGTGGCGTGCTCTCGTTTCGGAGGCTAAAGATCCTGTTTGGGTCATTGCGCCAAAATAGTTAGTTTTAGTTAGTTAATAAGATTAACTCATCATACAGCTAGGGCTAAGCTCTTGTCGGTGGAGTAATTGCCAGCAACTTTTCTTTGACTTATAATATGTCCTTTAGATTCTAACTACTGAACTAATTTAAATCCGAAAATCTCAATTATAATGTAAAAAAAAAACACTAGCAACGCTAGAACACAATAAAGCAACTTCATACACTGCCATACACTCTTGAATAACGGTAAACTTAGACAAAATTATACAGATACCGTACCAACATTGTGAAAGTTTCAAGTTTCCAAGTTTATATTCTTCCTCAAATATTACTCAGCTATTTTAGTAAAAGTTGGCCGTTCGGTGTATGTGATACTGATATGATATCTATAGAGCAAGATTGTTCCGCGGATCGGTTGTTGTTTAATAATAGGATCACACGAGTAGAGATGTGCTGTTCGAGAATGTTTCCCGATTTTTACTGCTCTCGAGAACGTTCTTTTCCCATCATCATATCAGCCGATAGATGTCCACTGCTGGACAGAGGCCTCCCCCAAAGTTCTCCTCAACGATCGATCTCGCGCCGCCCTCATCCAATTTCTATCCGCGATCTTAACCAGGTCGTCGGTCCACCTTGTTGGAGGCCACTCAAGAACATTTCTGCCCCAACGACTTTCTGTCATATCTCCACACACGCACACGCACACGCACACTCACACGCACACACACACACACACACACACACACACACACACACACACACACACACACACACACACACACACACACACACACACACACACACACACACACACACACACACACACACACACACACACACACACACACACACACACACACACACACACACACACACACACACACACACACACACACACACACACACACACACACACACACACACACACACACACACATACACACACACACACACACACACACAATCCAAATTAAACACACAATCCATATTATTATTGTAAGTTTTCTACTAAAGCTTTTTAAAGTACTTCATTTATCTACCTCATAAGTTTCCATAAGTGCAAAACGGGTATTTACTTGATTTACTAAATTGTGTCGCTTTCCAGGGTGAGGGCCTGGAGATCTGTATTACAGGTTTTTCAATACCTAGTTCAGACTCCAGTCCCTCACAAAGGATACTTTGTACCACTTTCATGTTTACCAACTAGTTGTCAAACTGTTTTGTATGTATTTTGTGAGGTGAAAATAAATGATATTTTATTATTATTTGTTTTTTACATTTTTATTTCTCAGCCTGAGCTGGCGATTTATGTTATCTACGGGACAGTGCCAAGTAGATAACAAGATATTTTCGTAGCTTAATTTTCGTCGATTATTATTATTATCTCCTTTATTCATCTTTTGTCTTAGGCTAGGTTTTTAACAATAAATAAAATTACTATTATTATTTTTTCTACACACAAGTGTTTAAGGTCTAATTATGTAGTTGCATCTATCTATCAGCCACAGGCGTCCACTGATGAACATAGGCCTCTGCGACTCTAACGAGCCCATTTAGTCTGGGGCTGACCCACGCTGTGTTTTCCTATACCTTGGCAGTCTCCCAGCAGGCAGGTCTAAAAATAAACGTGGAAAAGACTAAAATTGTGTCAATGATCATGTTGCAGTTTACCCGATAGTTGTTGCCGGGAAGTGCCACCGAAGTTGTTGGACGAGTATGATTGTCCAGCTAGGTAAATGCCCAACATCGAGAAGGATTCAACTCGGCTGGACAGTATTCGGGAAGTTGCGTCATGTATGCGTTGCATTCACTACTTTATCTACACACATATCATTACTTACTTATTATCATTGATTTTCCTTAATTTAGATATGAAGTATTCAGTACTGCCAGTAACTCCCGCGGAGTGGAGGAATGAAGGAGGCGGCCACGGCGACGCCAGCGGAGTGGCCATAACATCATCATATATACCATAATGTTATGAAGTAAAATCTCTGATTTTGATAATTCATGCCCCACCGCCTTCGCTGCTAAGTAACGTAAGTTTTTACCTAAGATAGTAATTGTCAATGTAATTAATGCATGTAAATTTATCAATGTATTTTGTTTCGACATTTGCATCGCCTGCAC
Organism: Apotomis turbidana; assembly: GCA_905147355.2. Lineage (NCBI taxonomy): Eukaryota > Metazoa > Arthropoda > Insecta > Lepidoptera > Tortricidae > Apotomis > Apotomis turbidana. The sequence goes on along the minus strand of LR990301.1, from coordinate 15,821,115 downwards.
ACGTTTTTGTTGTACACCCATTCCGCATCATAAATGTATCTGTTTGGCCTTGTGGTTGACTTGTAGGGAATGCCTCATGGCATTAAGTCCGCCGTTGGTACTTATTCGTAATGTGCAAAAAAGTTTCAATAAATAAATAATTTAACAATAGGGGTATGTATGGGGTTTAGGTATACAAAGTTTAAATTGCTAATAAATTCCAATTTCCCTAACAGCGAGCAAACGGAAACTCCAGCGAGTGTATGCAGATAGTTGGAACAATGTTGTTAGTTGATTAAACGCTTGATTATAAGCGTGCGGAGAGGGTGGTAGAATTACTCCAGAGTACAGTCACTCGCAATTATATTACAGTCCACTATCCATAGTTCACGTACATTCAGCTATCTTCCACCAATATGAGCTCAAAAAACGACGCAATCCACGCTAGTAGCTTGCAACTGATGCACACTATGGTGCTCCGCCCTTCGCTTTAGTTCGACGCGTGCTCCTAACCAGTCGTAGCGGCGCACTTGCGTCGATCAAATATGCTAATAGATTCCACGATCAATACAGTGAATACTAGTTTCTCTGGCGGCTTATGTGATGTGTCAAAAGAAATAATGTTCTGTAGTGTTTTATTATGTGGTTAAATTAAGCATAAATTGACAACATAATTTTTTTTCAACTGAAACTTTTGGGGTCAAAGATTTGGTGTGATTGACGTAAAAAAGTGATAGTTCTGTTGGGAGAGCACTACGCCAGAAACGTAAGGTCGCAGACCTACTTACTTGCGATTGATTGATTTCCATTCATCATGTCAATATTGGGTGCCCGACGTTTCATATAACTTCACTTAATCTATTTTGGTTTGATATACCATTACTTTGTATAATGTAACGAATGGTATAATATTGTTTTAGATAATTTTCAAATGATCTAATGTAACAATTGATATAATGGATTATAGGTATAATTACTTTTAGTATAATGTACATTTATTATATTTATTACTTGGCATAAAACATATTTATCATAATGACTTACTTGATATAATTCGTCAATGCTATAAACTACAGAAGATATAAGTTGATTTTACTATAACCAAAAAAGGTGGTTCCCACTAGATATATTAGGCTGTCACCCCCTATATCACCTAAAGGCAGGTCCAACTTGGCTTAGGTTAGGTACGACGACGAGCGAAGCGAGGAGGAGTGTTAGGTTGAACTGCGACCCTAACGAGCGAGCGAAGCGAGCGAGCCGCGCAGGTCCGACTTGGCTTATGATTCCTAACATTACCTATTACACCATAAGGCAGGTCCGACTTGGCTTAGGTTAGGTACGACGACGAGCGAAGCGAGGAGGAGTGTTAGGTTGAACTGCGACCCTAACGAGCGAGCGAAGCGAGCGAGCCGCGCAGGTCCGACTCTGCTTACGATTCCTAACATTACCTATTTCACCTTAAGGCAGTATTTATATGAAAACGCTATTATTCTAAATAGTATGTATGTTAAACAAATTTATGTGATAAATATGTTATACGAAAGTATAATTATGCATATCGTCAATTATGTCATTTAGCCTATTATATCAATCGATAATTAGAGAAATGCAAAATATAGGAAAAAACCATTATATGAAACGTTACATTATATGAAACAACTTTATACCAATCGATTGTATATCAAGTGTATGTTAGTTTATCTGACATTATATGAAACATTACGGACCCGTCAATATTAGAAACATTTACCGAATACTGATGTGACTTCGATTTACGTAAGGAATAAGTAATAAGCTAAATTCAAAATTTAAAAAACCCTCGATACTAAGTAGCTGGTCGTCATACGCCCGTCATTTAATGAGTGGGATAAAAATGCTACTAAAGCTGAATATAACAACATTTTGAAATTCTTAGCTTCAATATTGGCTGAGATCCTGTCACTTGTTCCAATAAATCAAAGCTGAATATCTTGAAAACGATTGCAGGTATTTTTACCAAACATAGCTAAGAAACATTTCGACAGACGCTTTTGAATCTGTTTGGGAGCTACGTTGCCACAGACAGACAAGCAGATACAAAATGTTTAACTTATAACAACTCTCTTTTTTCGTCGGGCATTAAAAATAATAATAGCGGCGAAACCTTTTTCAGGTTTAGAACACATGAAAGTGGAAGGGTGGAATAAAAACGCCCTGACAAAAAGGTGACTCCACACCAAATTTTACATTTGCTGATGTTTGATTAACACCATTAAAACACTAAATAACGCTCCGTGCAAAATAAATTTCACTCAACAAACTCCAGCTTCAGCGTTTCTACACAAAAGAGGCCATATCTAAACCAAGCTCTAATAAATGGGTCATTAAAAATATAAATGCGGATCAAGACTCAAAACCCGCCGACTTATCACGCTGTAAATTTCGCCCAAATCTCTGGACTAAATTCGGCGAGATCTCGGGGCAATATTTGGCGAGATTTTCGGCTATTTTTAGGCTATTGTGGGATCTGAAGGATATTGTGTTAATTAAAATTAAAATATCCCATAAATTATTTCGTAAGCGGCTGTTTAGGAAGGCGCCTGGGGCGTATTGTCGCGCATCCATGAGGATTGTTGCTCGTTTCAGGCGCTTCTTTTTTTCTTTTATTGACGGAAAAAATTGTAAGCTAATCAATACTGTTATACTAGTACATACATTACATTCCTAAGGCGGCGATTTAGTGAACTTTCCAGATAGCAGGTATTTGTAAGTCATAAATATGTGATCTGGGGATTTAATAGTTAACGCCCGTGGTTTGTCTAAAATTTAATATCTTGCATTGGCCAGAAAGTGAGATTTCGTCGGGGATAGTGCAAAACCGCGTAAGTAAGAAGTGTAGATACGAATCAATATTCAAAGAAATGCTGTTATTTACGCGGTATTGCACTATCCCCGACGATTTTCTCCCCACGCAGCGTGCAGTAAATCCCACTTACGGCCTAGGAAGACGTAGAAAAAAAAGATATATGCTTTATCATATATTTTTTATGACGAAGCATAATTAATAAATATTTCTACCGAAAAGTGTTTTACTAAATTTATTTAGATTTTATGAAATCTCGAACTAAAGGTAAACTACGCAATATGTAGCGATCGGCGTTTACAGCTAAACCTCAACCGTGGATACTTGTACAGGTATATGCAACCACAAATTTTAAAGAAATCGAACTTTAAAGAATCGAATTTGTTAAAATGATATCTTATGATAAGACATATAAATGCACCCTACGAAAACTATACATTTCAGCCAGATGCAGCTTCAATATAGGATTGCAGGTAAACCCTTTCGCAGGAACGTTGAGGCAGTGTGACAACATCTCCATATTCTCTGGTATATAAGTATTCTGTCTCGGTGGCTGCGCGACTACAGAGGACCCTCAAGCCAGAAACGTCTTCGGAATTAATTTTCTGTGTCGCCGCCTACCTTAATTGCTCGCTTTACACTCGCTCGTCTCTGCCACGGTTTTAAATTACACGTGTGACAGCTCCAATGTTTACTTAGTAACTAGTTAAGTGTCTCGTCTTGTATCCATACCCCGAGGTTTTCGGCAGGGCCGGACTCTAGGCACTTGGCATTTGGCGCCCCTTCCCCTATAAGGAGAACATTATTATGGTGCAAATCCTGCGTCTGGTACTGGGCCCCTAGACTGGCTGGGCCCCTAGGCTTGGGCCTTGTGGGCCTAGGGGGAAATATGGCCCTGGTTTTCGGTGCACAAATGATTTGACGCCTATCGGTCCAGTGTACGGTCACCTTATACGACATGACGCTTTTGTAAGCAACATCATCGAACGAAAAAAAGGAAAGCTAGGCAGGGGAAGACCAAAGATAAGCTACATAAAAAAAGAAGGTAAACGTCATGTCGTATAGGAAAATCGAGGAGTAGGCTATGGATAGGGATAGATGGAGACTGCTACATATTACATCAGATACCACCGACAAGAGTTTGACTCTTAAATTTATGAGTGGGATAAGCCCCTTTCGACCCAAAATCCTAGAATTGTTTATGCGTGTAATAGAATTCCTTCTCCACCTAGTCAGAAGCGCATCCCTATCCTTGCATTGGTTGCCCCATTGTTGAGGGTTGTGGTCGTTTTCTCGGAACCATCTCTCCCGGATGATGCGCCGTCATCTGCTATCGTGTACTATTTATAGTGCCAAAGGTTGTGCGAATCTGGACTATCCAGCGTCGGGCTCCTGCCTCAATAAGTTCTTTTTGTTTTTTTTTCTTTCTTTTCATCCTGTACTCGATTGAAGTTATTCTATGTTGATTTTTACTTTTTGAACTCTTAGATACTGTATACATCTCTAAGAAACAGCTTAGTGTAGTATGACACTCAGAGATTTTATACATCTCTGAAGAAATTTAATAATTTTAAAATATTTTATTGCATGTTATGACGCCTAGAGACCATATACATCTCTAAGAAATTTAGGTGTAATAATTATTTTCTATTGTAAATTATTCACGTTGACGCCTAGAGACCTTATACATCTCTGTGGAGTTAATTAATTAAGTAATTTTATTTTATTGCATGTTGAGACACCCAGAGACTTTATACATCACTGGGTATATTTAATATTTTTTTATCGTTAGAATTTTATTTTAATGGTCCTACTTAACATTGATTTGGAGTATCTTACATCTCCTTTACGTGTACCAGTGTAATCACTACAACATAGTATAAAACAAAGTCGCTTTCTCTGTCCCTATGTCCCTTTGTATGCTTAAATTATTTCATTTCATCGTATTGGAAATTTTAACCATAAGAACCATAAAGGAACATAAGAATAAAATTTATTAATTATACGTTTATATTTTTTAATAAATAATAAATATCAGACAACCTCACACAAATCAACCTAGTCCCAAATTAAGCTCAAGAAGGCTTGTGTTATGGGTACCAGGCGACGATATACATACTTATATAGATAAATAAATACTTAAATACATAGAACATCCATGACCCAGGCACAAATATTCGTGTTCATCACACAAATATTTGCCCTGGCCGGGATTAGAACCCGGGACCGTCGGCTCAGTAGGCAGTTGCTTAACCACTGCGCCAACCGCGTCGTCATATTATACACTTGAATGTTAAAATCGGCTCCATAGCTCTCTTCCGCACCATGTGCCATGCTTTGGCCAGCCCTGCCCTACCCATCTAATATTCTGAACAGCGTACTTTTACTAAAATAGCCACGTATTATAGGAAGTATTTATGAACTTGGAAACTTAAAACTTTGGCAATGTTGGCTCAGTATCTGCATAACTTTATCGAAGTTTACTGTTGGTCGAGAGTGTACTAGTTTATGTAGGTACTTAGTTGCTTTATTATGTACTGTAAGGCGCCACAACTTGGTCCACGTATTCTTTTCTTTACCGTCGACGGTTAAAATATATTCTATAACCAAATGGTAAATATAACAAAACATGGTTTAAATATTGTTCCTCATAAAATTTACAAAATTGTCATTATTTTAATCTATCTTGTAACTATAGGTTCATAAATCAAATATAATCAAAAATACGCAAAATTGAAAAATTGGTTTGTATGCTATGTATGTAAGATTCATTGAGTTTTAAGTAAAACTACACGTAAATAATTGTTGAGCCAATTTAAAGAGAGTTTATAATGCTGATTGATTTCTCATTTTCGCACCGTCATCGTTGCCAACCCTATCCTATCCTAACAGATGAAACATGCGAATATTCCCATCCCACAAAATAAGGTGTACAAATATTGTATTATAAGAAAAGTAATAAATTATGGCCTGTTTGCTAATCCGCGGGAACATTTCCAGCACAATGAAGGCTCCAAGGATTATGGGACTGTGTAAACTGGTTTAGGGTGCCGTTTCACTGACACGACTTAAGTCTTAAAAAATAATAACAATGCGAAGATATACATAATTATATCATCGCATTGTTATTATTTTTTAGCTAATCACTAGAGGTGTCCTACTGCTGCCGTTGGCGAAGGCCTCTCCCTTTGATTTCCACAGGTCCACGCATTTATTTATTATTTATTTAAACTTTATTGCACAAAAGAAAAATTTAACGTACAAAGGCGGACTTAATGCCATGAGGCATTCTCTACCAGGCATTCGCATTATTTATATTTAAAATATATATTTCAGACAATATCATATATAAATGATTGATCACCGATCTTGTAAATGTTCAAATAAAGACCATTACAAGTATTCTTTATTGCCTCACAAAACAAACAGGAGATACAATCCAAGAATAGGCTAGTTCCCCTCCCTTCAGTTTTCTTTACGGGATCGGTGAATATTATAAAGGCGAAAGTGTGTGCGTATGTTTATGTGTATGTTTGTTACTTCTTCACGCTTAAATGGCTCGATCAATTTTGATGAATTTTGGTATGAAGATAGCTGACACCCTGGATTAACACACAGCTACTATTTATCACGAAAAAATTAGTATTCTCGTGCAACACCGCGCGGCGCAGCCAGTTATTTATAATTATAAAAGTAGTAGTAGTAACTAATCGCAAATATTTACGATGCGATTATTAGTCGACCCGTTGAAAACCCTCCGTCTAAGAGCATGAAGGGGAAACAAAAGGTCGTACATTACGGCCAAGAAGGTGAACACCATGATTTATACCGGAGCAAATGCTTGTCCGGACATTTTTGTTGGCACCCATTTTTTCCTGGAAATGGATGGCGGTGTTATATTGTATTTGTCTAAATACAATACCTACATACAAATGTAGTAGACATTTATTAGACAAGACAAGTTAGTAGACAGTTGCTAGAGGTATCTCGAAATATTGACGTTAGGCTTATTGCGAGGTGGCTTAATCATAGATAGACGTCTACTGCTGGACATAGGCCTCTCCCAAAGTTCTCCACAACGATCGGTCGTGCGCCACCCTTAATCCAACTTCTGTCCGCGATCCTAACCAAGTCGTCGGTCCACCTTGTTCAGTTTTGGGTTCTGTGATAATAAAGCAATGAATCGTTTAAAGTTAACACTAATTGAAAATTTGAAATGTTTCACTTGATTCTATAATAAAAGATTTGGTGTGATTGGTGTAACGGTGTGGTAGCTCAGTTGGTAGAGCATTCCGCCGAAACGTACCCTAAGTTCGAGTCCTGCTTTCATAGCAGTTGATCACATTACTTTTTAGGGTTCCGTACCCAAAGCGGTAAAAACGGGACCCTATTACTGAGACTTCGCTGTCCGTCCGTCCGTCCGTCCGTCCGTCTGTCACCAGGCTGTATCTCAAAAACGGTGATAGCTAGACATTTGAAATTTTTACAGGTGATATATTTCTATTGCCGCTATAACGACAAATACTAAAAATAAAATATAATAAATATTTAAGGGGGCTCCCATACAACAAACTTGTTATAGATTATGGTACGGAACCCTTCATGCGCGAGTTGGACTCGCACTTGCCCAATTTTTTTCTTTTTTAGTTGACATTTATGTCACTATTTATACCGAAATGTGTAAGAGAATGTGGTATCAACGCGTAAGTCACTAATTAAGATGAATATGTCAGTATTTTTAGATAGTTAACCCTCAAAGGTGCGAAATTGTGATTCGAATTCTGTAAAAACACAAACAGAAACAACAAAACACATGTTTATTAATAGAAAGACGTAAGTCTATATTTATTAGTGACCAAAATTCAATCTTACGTTTATGGATGCAGGGTTGGAAATAAGGGAACGTGTAGTATTAAACCAATCTTTGTTTAAGCGGGCGATGGGACAGAAAATGCTTTTTTGTATTGTACGAGGAATTTAGGGCTGAAAAGGAAAAGGAACTAAAAAATTTCAAGTGTGACTTATTATTATAATTTCAAAATGACCCCCTGGTTATCGCGGGTAATAATTGGATAAGGGTGGCGCAATAGCAGCAGTTTGTCCAGCAGTCTCTCGGCTGATATGATGATGACTGTTTATCAGATATTATAGAATTAGGCTAGATCGATGTATTTATTATGTACTACCTTTTCCACGAGCACCGTAAAATATTCGATAGCCGACGCGAGCACACGCGACGCGACAAAATCGTGACGTCTCTCACGTCGCCGCCGACGAAATTGGCCCTGGAAATGCTGGAAATGTCCAATAAAACGCGACACGTTGAGACGGGTTGACTTTTAAAATTAAATATCAAATGTTACCTCAAGTTTGGCAATGTGTAACGGCTCAGGGTCGACGTTTCAAGTGACAGGCGACAGAGATGCCATTATAATCTATCTCTACCACTTATTCTTTTTACTACTCCAGTACTTTTTTCTGTCATTTATATAGGTACTAACTCTAATATAAAGACATAAATTATGAAAGTCTGTAAAAGTCTATACTCTACTGCCCAAAAAGACACTGCTAAACGATGTTATAATGTCGCCAAAAAAGCACCACTTAGTACCACAGATTACAAGACAAAAAGATGCATTCACACAATTTTCAATTAAAAAAAAACTTTATATACTTAGGCATTGCTGCCAACTTAAAAAAAAAAGTTTTATCTTCAGTGCATGGATGTTTAGTGTAGTGAACGTGGGTCAATCAACTATTTTCTGCCACTCTTTGCCATGGTGATGCCCCTGGGTCACTTTTTAAAACTAGGATTTTCCGTAGTTATATTTAGCAAAAGCTTTGTAATTTAAGCAGTTATAAGCCCATTCTTATGTAGACTAAGTATCTCCTGACAATGCCAGTAATGTAAATTATCAACACTTTTCTTAGAAATGTAATCACTATTATCCCCTGGGTCCGGACAGAATAACAGCAAGCAAAAGTTGATCCACCCACGTATACCTTTATGTATAAGTTCATTTTTTTGACAGATGTTTAGTATAGTGAACGTATACCTTTATGTATAAGTTCATATTTTTTTGACAGATGGACGTCAATAAAAAAAAAGTTTATCAGAGACTATTTTTTTTATTGATTCTGTGCGGTAACATGTAATTATTTTCTTTGTTGTTTATTTGCATTTTATTTATGAAATGTTGAGTCGTAGAAAAAGTATTATAATATGCAACGTTGTATAAGTAGGCCAATAAACGCTCGTAACGCATGCCACTCGCGTTTTTTGCCCCCTCTTATACAACGGTTGCATAAAATACTATAGTAATCTGCTTTATTTAGTTTTTAATGACAGCTTGTCAATGTCAGTGATAGTTATTTTATGCAATCGTTGCACAATGATGGTTCTTAAAGTCTCGTACCTTACTTAGGCCACTCAGCTATCCTCGTGGCCTAATCGCGGTACTCGACTTTAAGACCTAATTGTGTAACTATCGCAATTAACACTTTTTATACTGTCTGTTAGTAAAAAAATATTTGTGCGCTTATCACGCCGAAACAGCTGAACAGATTTTAACCAATTTTGGTACCGGGACAGATGGACATTCAAATATATTAAAAAGATACCTATACCCGAAAAAACGAAAAAAAAATCGCTTAGGACGATAATTTCTTTTAGGAAACTTTCTGCAGGACATCTGTTTCGTTTTATCGTTTCTGTTAAGCACCTGCCGCTCCTCGTCCCTTAATATTTTCTAGAAAACAGCGTATAAATAGCAGAGCGTTTACTTGAAATGAGAGGTTTCATCTCATATTTCCCAATCAATCAGCAATCTATTGTCTAGTTCAGCGATGTGCTTTATGTAGGAAGCTGAACTTATAAATATACTAGGAGTCCGCAAATTCGCCCGCGTAAAACTTTTAACTTTTTGGGGAGAGGTTGGGGGTTTCTACAAACGTCATTGAATATCCAGCTCCTATACCAAAATTAATAAAAAAATACTTGGATTTCAACAGACCTAATGTTTTAAATATTAAGTCTCTTAATAGCCAACCATAACATTGACGCATTCTGAAAATATACATAATGTTATTAGGTGGTATGTTGTGCAAACGCCTTCACGAGATAGGAAGTCGCTATTCAAGAATCAGCGGTTTTAGGAGCAATGTGCCCGGCCCGGCCCACTGCCACTTAAGTAGCGAATTTCTGAACTAAATCAGTTACTTTGGTCTTATTTACCAAAGATTCCACAGTTTCTGATCGTTTCTGCAGGGAAACTCCGAGCGTAGCTCTATCTTTACTCATAAAATATCAAAAAACCCAAAAAACAAGCTTCTGATATTGCTTTAAATAAGTGGCGCACAGTTGGCTCAACTTAGAGATCACCACTTTAATCTGCCTAAATTATCGATCCACTTCATCAGGAACCTTTCCATGTTACGTCTTCTAGTACACGGTTGCCACTCAAGATCCTTATCTGTCACAAAGGCTGTTTTGCCACACACTGCCGTTCCTCTAGCTCTAACACCTTCCACTCTCCCTTGAACAACGAGGTGTTCTATGGACTTTCCGTCTCACCGATACACATGTCCAAAGAAGTTGAGGATGCGAGTTTATGACAGAGAGCAGACGCTCTTTAATTCCAAGCTCCTCAAGAATTGAGACGTTGGTCCGGAACTCAGTCCACGCTACACCAAGCATCCGTCTTTAGCACCACATCTCCAGTGCATTTAATTTCTGCTCTTCGGCCACCCTTAATGTCCATGTCTCAGCAGCATACAGTAATATGGGAAATATGAGGGTTCTAACAAGGCTGGTTTTAGTGGTCCTTGTGATATTACGGTTCCTCTGAACCTTTTTCATCTTGTGCGTGGTAGACCTAGCAATTGTCATACGTCGTTTGATCTCCTGTCATGCTGGGTTCTGCGTTAACAGGTATAATATAAAACCATACAACTTTTTTTTAATAAGGTTTATTTTACTCTCTTGTGGCGTTTGGTGTGTGAGTGACACTTCTGTTTTTGACGTAAAGCATCCAAACGCTTAATCACGCAAGGAAATACTATTTCAAATGGAACCTCTGTTGTGATATATTCTGTGATCAGTCTAGATGAGCGCACAGGTGACTCAGCTGAGAGCACTTTGTATTAACAGTGCGTCAACTTTATTTATTGCGCAGTAAAACTGACGGTGGACGACCATTTTCCTATTATAAAATTTTTGAAGTTAAGTAGGATGAACTTTTTAATACAAGTACTTTATAGTGGCTAACGTTCGCATTGCTTTACGTTTTTTGGTGATTAAGTTAGGGTTCCGTACCTCAATCGGCCAAATCGGAACTTATAGGTATGTCCGTTGAACCCCATTTCTCAGCAACGCGTGGAGGTATCAAGCTTAAATTAATACTGAATACTCTGTGCTTTGGAGCCATAAAAAAACCAAAGGTTTTAGTCACCGTTATCAAAAGATACATGCGTTTATGCTGTATTTGTTGACACTGGCAAGGGAATCAAAACCTAATACGGTAGGTACGTCCCGTTGACCCAGAAACGTGAAATTTGGCAAGAAGAAACCATTATAAAAGAAGTAAATAACCTGAATCAAAATTTTAAAACACCCCGACACAAGTCATAGAAAATGCTACTAAAACTGAACATAACTGCAACATTTTGAATTCTTATCTTCAATATTGGCTTAGATCTTTTAATTTGCACCAATTAAAGCGAAATATCTTGGAAACTTTTGGTCCTATTACCACCAAACATAGCTAAGACCCATCTGGACGGAAATGTCATTCGATATAAAAAACGCACTCAAATTTGTCCATCTCTTTGGGAGCTACGATGCCAAAGACAGACACACAGATGCACAAATACATGGATGCACAGATGTTTATCTTATAACACCCTCTTTTTTTGTCGGGGGTAAATAAAAAGGGCCAAACACCGTAATTTTATAGTTACGTTGTTGTAAGATGGTGTTAATACCGGGTGTTGCCTGTTGGAGCAATAAACTAAAACATAGATTCTTCTCTTGAAACTGAACAACATTTATGAACATAAATTTATGAACAACATTTGTTAAGCAATTTCTCAAAATAATGTTTAGACAAAGAAGCAACGTATTGCGTAATGTGCGGTATTATTAGAGTGATAGCTATATGCTCAGGGAATATAAATGTTGGACGACGTCTATTCAATACTATTTAATTTGTTTGAAATATAATGAAATTAAGAAAATGTATTTTTTAGAAAGTTGCTGAACAAAATGTTGTTCAGTTTCAAGAGTAGAATCTATATTTTAATTTATTGCTCCTGTTACCCGGTAAAAACATGTGTACTTTTACTTTTGTATACTGTACTGTGCACTACAAACTGCGCCAACAGAACTCGGGTCTCTTCAAGACAAGAGTGAATAGACTGTTACTGAACCAGCGAGCTACATCTTAGATCCCGTTGTCACTTACCAGGTGTTACTGAGGTCAATCGCTGGTCAGTTTATGAATAAAAAAACCATTCTATTGTCAAAGTGCCTACGAAGTATGAGCGTGCCACAATGTTCATAAAGAGACTGCATTACTAGATTCCAAATTCCCTGCCAGGCTATATTTAATACGTTGCATTCTGCGCATGAACGCGGCTCGCTCTGACCTGCGAGGTGCTTGGGTGAATATTATTCATCGCTGGATGAAAGCCGAGGCTGGAATGGGTGTATGCTCTACTTATTCGCGTTGCATTTCACACAAATAACTAATAGAATACCCCCGCCGAAGGTTCTCACTTGTTCCTCTTTCCACTCGTTCTTAGTCACTCTCACCGGTCGGTCACATCACTACTCCCCACGATCAATCAGCATCGTATTTTACACAAAGATCTAATAAAATCTAGTTTATGTTAAATGAGAAAACCCTCTCTAATGTCTTATTATGTGGCTTAAACGATTACTCATGCACATACTACGCTACTAGATTCTCAAATCCGCACCCTGTAGCGCCAGCGAGAGCATTTAATGCATTTCATACTGTACATATGCACGCGGCTCGCTCTGACCTGCGAGGTGCTTGGGTGAATATATTCATCGCTGGATTTAAGCCGAGGCAAGCCGGTTGGAATGGATGTATGCTCCACCACGTAATATCAAATGCGAGCAAATGGCTAGGAACGTGTGCAAGATACTAGACATCTGGACTCACTAGTCCATATGCATTATTCTCAAACCTTCTCAAATTCCGGCTTATATTCATCCTAAATACTTTATTCAACTGCAGTTTGTGAGACTCCCATAACATCAGACAAGCACAAAACGAAACACCACAGAAGGTTCACTTTCCATAAATAAATATAAATAAATATCGGACAACCTCACACAAATCGATCCAGTCCCAAATTAAGCTCAAGAGGGCTTGTGTTATAGGTACTAGACAACGATATACGTACTTATATAGATAAATATATACTTAAATACATAGAACAACCATGACCCAGGCACAAATATTCGAGTAGTTAGTTGACAAAATTACCTGAAAAGTGTTATTTTATTGAAATTACCAATAATTCAGCAACGAATCAACCATTATTCATTGGGCTAACAAAGACATTCAATGGTCTTGTAAAAAATAACCCAAAAAGGAAATGTTTAAATATGTAAAGCAAAAAATTAGGCTACAGAAGTAGAGCAACGCATTTACCGCGAAAGCTATCACCTGAACACCGAAGGCACCGCATACATGGACATAGAATATACGTTCATACATGACTTAAGACCCGGGGTTAATATCTGGTGGCTTGGATCGTCGCCTTTCGTGCACATTTGGTGCATATGTGTGGATATCAATGTATTTAACCGACTGCGGCGAAGCAAATAGGCGGGTTATTATTCTGTGATGTTGATCGTAGGAACAGAGATGGCAAACGAGCTCATGGCTGATCGCCAATCATGGATCGATCAAGTAAAGGATACGTCTTCCTCTAAGTTTTGCTCGGTTGTAAGGAAAGAAATGGAGAGGAGGATGAAAGAAAGTAATTCACTCCAAGTGTAGGCTATCCAATTATGATTTAAGAATGATAGAGGGAAAGAGATTATATGGACCAAAGTCTCTATCCGTGAAGAACTCCGCATCAAGCAGCGTCTGTCCGCTTTGGTCCAGTCTCGTATTCTCAATTTTTTCGGCCACGTTTCAAGACGAAAAATAACTCCATAGAACGTCTCGTCGTTCAGTGTAAAGTAGAACCAGATCACGTGGAAGATCACCCATGCGATGGACCGACCAGATCAAATCGGTTGTGTTTTGTCTTTACTACGTTTGCATGAGTGCACCAGAATGTCTGTGAATCGCGAGAAATGGCGTAATATCATACAACGAACAACATCTGCCTCTAATAGTATAAGCAGTTGATCACGACCACTCTGCAAAGAGTGAAACGACCAAGAAGAAGAATACAGTCTCTTTATGAATTATCACTTACTTCTCTGGCATACATTAATTTTCATTTTTTATTTCACATCAATGTGAAAACCTGTGTGTGATTTTAATGATTCAATTCAATTGTCCAAAAATTGTATATAAAAAAAAAAAAAAAATGTTTTTTAAATCTGCAAAAATCATTTTCAGGGTTTTTTCTTAGTCAACAATAAACCCTTAGGGTTTCACCATATCTGCAAGTGAGTTAAAATATAAACCTCCCAACGTCTGTCCTCTATTTGTCTACACCGTTTTGTGACTTATTTTGGCCATTGTGCATGCAGAGATGCCAGCAACCTGGAAAAAATTATAGTGACGGGAAAGTTCGAAGGCAAAGGACCTAGACCAGACGACGGACCGGATCAGTAGGAGACAGACCACTGAATAGACTTAAAAATTGGGCAAGTGCGAGTCTGACTCGCGCATGAAGGGTAATATATAATGTATGTATATAATCTATAACAAGTTTGTTGTATGGGAGCCCCCCTTAAATATTTATTTTAGTTAATTTTTAATATTTTTTGTTATAGCGGCAATAGAAATACATCATCTGTGAAAATTTCAACTGTCTAGCTATCACCGTTCTTGAGATACAGCCTGGTGACTGACGGACGGACGGACAGCGAAGTCTCAGTAATAGGGTCCCGTTTTTACCCTTTGGGTACGGAACTCTAAAAGGGAGTCACGACGAAGAGAGATTTGTCTGCAGCCTTAACTCAGAGACTGTTAGTACTAGAAGGATGCAATTTCGAAATGATAGAATAGAATATTTATAGATATATTTTTACTTTTATTGGCATTGCCATCCAGCGAGGTAACATGGCCAGCCTTATGGGCACCCTACCCAATGGTAGCGACCTAGGGGATATATGAACATAAATAGTTTAGGTCGCAATAGTTTAAGTTAGGTTTAATTAGTTAGATGAACTTCTGATCTAAAGTTTCTTAAGGTTCAGTTGAAGGTTATCCAAAGCTTACATTAAAGCGGAATAGACTTTCATAGGTACGAAAAACTAACCAAGCTAACTTGAAAACAAGCTAACTTGAAAAACATTTTATAAATAAATGAGTATGAGTATATGAACCTGTAATACGAGTGGGCGTAGGCAACGCCTGTGAAAACGTTAAATTACCGTGTTAGTTTGACATTTATATATCAAAGATTACCTACCCGGAATAAAATGTTAGTCATGCATGTCCAGCCTAAAGAGAATACGAATTACTCCACCCACAGGGGATATTCAATATGTGCGGGTAATACTAGCTTGTAATGGTGTAATTATAAACTATTCCGTTTTAGCCGAAAATTCAGAGGGAATGTGAAATTTCAGTTTACAGTGTTTGAAATACGATATTATAGGATACGTGCGGCGGACAATCCATACTAAGTGTTACTGTGTGTCGTCTTCACACTTAAACCACTGAACCGATTTAGGTGAAATTTGGTATGGATACAGTGTTGGGGAAGGACATAGTGTAAAGGTATGGGTTATGCCCGATTACACCTTAGAGGTGTTTCCACATATCTTTAAAAAAAATAAGAAGTCTTAGGTAAAAGAAAGTTTTGAGGTAAGATGAGCTAGAACTCCCACTACGACACTACTAATCCAACTTACCCCAACGCTCTCAAGACATTAGCTAGCTACAGAAATGTTATTAAAACGAGAAAGAAATTACTCAGGGTCGAAGTACGGCCAGGCCAGAGCAGAAATAAAGCAATAAATTTATAGGTTAATTAAAAAAGTCATTAAATTTGAAACTAAGTGAGTTTAAAAACCGTGAGCGCCAATTGCTTTATCACCGTCAAACGTAATGGAGGATACTTGAATTAAACAAGGAAATTAAATACAATAATATTTAATGTAACGCATAACGCATTTCTTTTTAAGCTTAGATATTAGGTACAACCTTTAGATTTATTGTTATAGACAATCTTGTGTTTCAACAGTAACACGTTTTAAAGTTAAATACACCGTTTCAAGATGGAGGTTCTATTAATTATAATGGGAACTATTATGGGTGATCCACCGAGGACGGATGGACACCTTCACGCAGTAAAGTATGAAAATAGAAAGAAAATGTAAGGTACCTTGTAACAGATTGCCTTATAGAGGCATGGACCTTATTACACCGAGCTAGTAGACGCCAGTGCTCCAAACTATCGACGCTCCAGTGAGTCGACTAGGCGTTGACCACAGGTTTCCAGAGAACGGGGCGATGTAAGGTAGCGCAGCGATCTAGCCGGCAACCGAGACAGGACAGAGTGCTGCCACGTAGACAAACGAGACTAGCAGAGCTAACCAAGCTAGCGAAGCTCGCGAAGGTAGCGAAGCTCGCGAAGCTAGCGAAGCTCGCGACCCTATGATCAGAGAAAAAAATCATGGTAAATTACATGAACAAAATTATCAAGATGAATTCCCTACCATTAAGAAAGAATATGTTCACTTACCAACATTGTTGGGTCAAATAGAGGAACAGAATAGGACAGTGGTGTAGGCAGACATCACGTGGTTCAGACAATGGTGTGGCTGAAACGTACCGAAAATTCCAGTTAATATTTGGAAGAATATTACACTGATTCTAACAAAACAATAGAAGATTATACGCCGATGATTACAACTCACCTTATGCTTTATTTAAGGATATTTTATATTATGGCGTCAGCCGCCATAGGTTTTAGAGCGAAGCATCGTGTCTATAACAAAACGAAAAACACTATTTAGCATGTTGAAGAAAAACAACACTAATATAACCACTTGAAGATTACTTACGGATACCCGAGAGGCACCAACGAAACTCCATGGCTTTTTATCCTTACGAGATGACTTTCAATGTACGAAACAATACAGTGCAATCTGTAGAATGATCCAGCATTAATCGAAGAGAAAATTCCTAACGGGACACGAACTG
The DNA here is from genome assembly GCA_905147355.2 of Apotomis turbidana. Classification (NCBI taxonomy): domain Eukaryota; kingdom Metazoa; phylum Arthropoda; class Insecta; order Lepidoptera; family Tortricidae; genus Apotomis; species Apotomis turbidana. The sequence continues at coordinate 15,803,928 of LR990301.1, read as the reverse complement.
ACACGTTCCGAAGTCATCAAAACAACCAACGATTTGAGACTTGACATTCGAAATAATGATAAACTAAACCGAACCAATTTAATTCAAAAAATATCCAGAATTTAGCAAACCAACTGAGACCTTGTTTACACCATGAAGATGTATATTAAATAATTTTCTGAATTAAAAACATCGACAAAACTACAAATATGTTAAGAGCTGTGACGAACAAAACGTCAAATTATACTTCCGAACATTCCTGAGACTACCGTGTCTGGTTAATGCATGGTTACAAAAATGTAACATTATTTAAGTCGTTTTGTATTAAGGTATTTTATGAATAACAGTGTATTAAAATTAGAGGTTCCTTAAAAACATTGAACATCAATTATTGGGATTAAAATAATATAGAAAAGAAATTATTTGTGACGGACATGAACGCTTCGCGTGCAATGTCGGAACAGTTTAAAGCGGTAACTAAACGTCGCGCAGAACGAGTTGTCAAAGTTGTTTACAACTGAGCTAAAATTTATATTAACAAGTTTTACCTGGTTTAATTAAAAACTACAATAGTTTAGGGTTTAAAGTGTTAGTATTCTAGTATAGGCTAATATTATCTATCCGTAAAAGTGTCAGAATTGCCTAAAGTGAAGGACAAATAGGCAAAAACAAAGACTGACAATGGACGTTTACCAATTGTGTTTTGAATAAGTATTTGAATGAAAATAGACTATTTAGAGGCCGTTGCTAGTGGAAAATAAAGACTACTGGATGTGTTCTACCTAGTACAAGGACTGGAATCATAAAAGTATGTGGGAATTATACTTATAATCACCTACGAAGGCGACTCATAATCAAGGTAAGGAATTTCGTTTCAGACGAGCTAAAATGCTTATTTTAAGGTTCATGTACACTCTAAAGTGTTACAGTTCATCCTTAGTTGGGTTAAAAAAAAAATTAAAAATTTTAATTTTTAATTTTTTTTTTTTTTGATACCAAAAAAAACGTTTAAAGTAAAGTTAAAGTTTTATAGAGAACTGTTGATGTATCCAAAGTGTGTACCTAATTAAACTATCGTTTGGTAATAAACCAGACGTATCTAATTAAACTACCTGGGTATTTTACAATACCACCTATCTAACCTATGTACTATGTCAACTTACTTTATGCACGGGCCCTGTGCGATATAACTAACCAAAGCTTATCTAAACTTATTCAGGATAAAAAAAAATCCTTACTAAAAATTAAGTCTAAGATTATAATTAGCTATTTCTTACCTAACAAACTATCTAACGTATTCTAACCGCTTCTAGGGTATTACCGGAAAAGTACAATTAGAAAGTACTTCCCAAAGCAATAGCGTTCAAAGAGGGACTTAAGATAAGTTCTTAGACTAAGGTATACAGAGGTTTTCCTCATTATTTCAGAGAAAGACACCTATACTAATCTTACGCTAAGGACTAAAGGTAAGCTTTATAAATACTTCCTTCAGTAAAGGGTTCCGGGTTAACGTTTGACTTTGACCATAGGTTGAAAGACAACATCCTTAGGATTTGAATAGAGACTATCAGTGACAAGACTGGAAAGTTATAGAATTACTGTTGAGTAGGCGTGACACACAGCCAATACTAGTCAGTAATGGTAATGCGCTTTAGACAAGACGCAAATTACCTATAGAATTGTCATGTGGCAGTACCAACATGAACTAGCGATTTTTAAAGTAGGATAACCGTAAACCTTTTGACGCGAGGCGGAACACACAACGTACGCTAAGAGAGTTTTAGTAGAATTTATATCGAGTGAATCACAGTACTTTATTAGGTCCAGGATCAGCAACGATAGAGTTATAGACAAAGAAAAGTTGAGGTTAGTCTGCGCACAACATAACCTTTATTTAGAGAAGTTTACGGATTTCCAGAAAGTGAGTTCGATCAACTGAGCAAAACCATTGCATGTCGTTTATTCATGGGCTTCGCCAGGACGGACTATATCCTTGATGTGGAAATTACCCAGAAGTTTTCCCGCTAAGGATTTTAAAGAGTAAACTAAAGGACTTAGTTTTTTAAGAATAAAGCATTTTTCATAGCGAGGAGCTAATTTAGAGGAAAAATGTTTCGCTGCATTAGATAAAGTAAAACATTTCTTGTACACGATTTGCCCTTCTTCAAGTTGAATCGGCCGTTTTCTCATATTGTAATATCTAGCATTACGAGAGTGAGAAGACAACAAAGATTGACGCACCTTTTGAAAAATAGTTTGTAACTCTTTGAGACTATCTGAAAAAGCAAAACTGTTATCTAGAGTGAGGGCGTTACGGTCGATAGGGACATCGGCATTATAATAGGAACCATCGATAATCATCTCGCGACCATGAGTTAAAAAGTAGGGAGTAAATTTAGTTACATCGTGAACCACGGTATTCAAAGCGCATTGAATCTCAGCTACATTCTTATCCCAATTTCGATGATCAGAACGCACATATGAAGCAATGGTTCTCACCAATTCACGATTTACTCTTTCAGTTTGGTTAACTTGAGGATGATACCTAGGGTTATAGAAAAGATGAGGTACATGGTATTTAGAACACAGATCTCGGAATTCCTTGGAAGTAAACTGAGGTCCGTTATCTACACAGAGATATTTAGGTACACCATGAACTAAAAAGATTCCTTTCTCTACACATTTAGTAATGGCCTTGGCGGTTACATTTCGCAAGGGAAATAGGGTGACATATTTACTAAAATAGTCTGAAACTACAAAAAGATATTGGTTTCTTAGATAAGAGGGAGGAAAAGGTCCTAGGATATCGCAGGATATACCCTCACCAGGAGAAGATATCTGCTTCGGATTCCCCATAAGACCCGGACGAGCTAAATTAACTGGTTTATAAGTTTTGCAAATTTCACACTGATCTACGTAATCTTTAACATCTTGGAAAAGAGTAGGCCAAAAGTATAAGTGAGCAATTCTCAGATGAGTCTTACTTACGCCAAAATGACCAGCGGTAACATCATCATGATATTTCTGCAATATTTGTTTTCTATCCTCATATGGAACTACCAGTTTCCAGTCGAATTGAGCTGTCAGGTGATATTTATTTTTAGAGAAACGGAAAAGTTTATTATTTTCAATTTTGAAATTTGGAAAAAGAGAAGGTTTATCAGAGACCTTCTGGAATAAATCTTTATACCAAGGATCTTGAGTAGAGAGTACATCAATAACATTAACCTGAATGCGAGAGAGGCAATCTGGAATTATATGTTCTTTACCTTTACGGTGTATCAGTTCAAAATTAAATTGACTAAGTCGACAGGCCCATCGGTTCAGACGACCGGTCGGGTTTTTAAGATTAGAGAACCACCTAAGTGATGCATGGTCACTTATGATAAAACACTTTCTACCTTCGACATAGGCACGGTATTGTTCTAACGCGTAGATTACAGCTAACAATTCGCGTTCGGTTGCTGAATAATGTGTTTCAGTGGTACTAAGTGTACGACTACAGTAGGCTATCGGGTGATCACAGTTGTCAATCCGTTGAGTTAATACGGCACCTATAGCAAACGAAGAAGCGTCAGTATGTATAAAGAAAGGTTGATTGAAGTCAGGGCACCTCAGTATAGGAGCCGAGACAAGAGCAGCTTTAAGCATAGTAAAAGATTCGTTGGCTTCGTCAGACCAAACAAAAGTAGCTTTTTTGCTAGTTAAGCGCGTTAAAGGACGTGCAAGTTTCGAGAAATTTTTAATAAAGCGGCGGTACCATCCCGCCATGCCTAGAAAGCGTTTGATACCTTTGGCATCTTGAGGTATAGGAAAATTGAGAATTACATCAACTTTAGAAGGATCTGTACGTAAACCGAAACGGTCAACTACATAACCTAAATATTTTAATTCAGTTCTACAGAATAGACATTTTTCATGTTAATAGTAAGGTTAGCAGCTTTGAGCTTTTCAAATACAGCATTAAGTAGTCGCACATGCTCATCAAAATCCGATGTACAAATGATAATATCATCTATATAGCAAAATACTTTATTATCGAATTCGGCGGTGAAAAGTTGGTCCATCAAGCGTTGCATTGATGCACTTGCTCCAACCAAGCCAAAACACATCCGATTATAGTGAAACAAGCCGCGACCAGGCACGGTAAATGCAGTTTTTTCTTTTGAGTCTTTACTTAGAGGAATTTGATGATATGCTGCGCTTAAATCAAGGGAAGTCAGATATTTAGCATCTCGTAAATTATCTAAGATATAATTTACATACGGCAAAGGATAGGCATCGGATTTAGAAACTGAATTCACTTTTCTACTATCTAAGCAAAGCCGTAAATCACCGTTCGGTTTTTCAACCATCACTACCGGAGAATTCCACGGAGAATGAGAAGGTTCTACAATTCCTGCTTCTAACATGCGATCAACTTCTTTTTCCAAAGCTTCCTGTTTACTAGGACTAAGTCGGTAATACTTTTGTTTAATAGGAGGAGAGTCCCCCGTATTAATGACATGTTCAAGCAGATGAGTTTTACCGAGACCTACTTTATCAGTGTCTATTTGATTATATAAAAGTTTAATATTTTCTATCTGAGCTTGTTGATCAACAGTCAAAGAGTTAAAATCTTTTAATCCAGTTTCACTAGGCATAGAAGATACACTATAGTGACATTTTCTATTGTATCTAAAGAAGAAATAAGTTCAGGAGCTAACTGAAAAGCTTTCCAGAAATTCAAACCAAATATTAAAGGAGTAGTTATCTTTGGTTGAATATTAAAGTTTACTATTTGAACATTATCCTTATAACTTATGGGCAAGGCCATATATTCAGTGCATATTAGTTCTTGACCATTTGCTACTCGCAAAGTCAGTGGTTCAGAATGAGGAAGAGTGGGTATTCCTACAGAAGCAAAGAGTAGGTGACTGTCATTTCCTAAGACGGAGCAAGAAGCACCACAGTCTAATAAACCCTTAACATTAAGTCCTAAAATGCCCACACCTAAGTACAGTCTAGTGTCTCCCTTTAAAGGTTCGAATAATATTGTCTTTTCGGGAAGAGAGGGAGTCGTGTGTGATCTAGATATTTTATCAGAAAAGACAAAACCATTTAGTTTTTTGAAGGATTGCAAGTAGGACAGTCGGGAGTACGAACACCTTTTTTCCCACATTTAAAGCATACAATATCTCTGGATTTCTTACAAAGATTTGTAGGATGATTAGTTAGACCACATCTAAAACATGGCTGTTTAGAATCTACAGCAGCAATTTAATTTACTTGTTTCTGATACGAACCAGAGGGTTTAGTATAATTAGGCTTAAAGGTTTGCTTTGAGTCAAAAGAAGAAGTAGAAGGCTCACGAAATTGATCTGCTTTAACTTTAGCTAATTCAATCCGTTTGCACAAAGTTTTTAACTGTTGAATGGAAGTTATATCATGTAAAGCAAGTTCTTTGCTGTATTCAGGACGTATATTACGCATAAGGATGTCAAGTTTATCCTCATCAGAAACTTTACGGTGTAAACGTTCAAACATACCGAGAATAGTGGAAACGAATACAACAATAGTTTCTTTCTTAGATTGGGTTCTATCCCTAATTTTATTTAAAAGTATATGGTCTAAGTCCGGGATATCAAAATCCTCTTGGAGAGCATCTAAGACCTCCTTGTACGAAGACAAGTGACCACGATTGGAGCGAAACCACGACAATGCAGGTCCGTCGAGAATTTCCGGAAATCCGTGATAAATGCGATCCTCGGGAATCTTCCTAGCACAGCGAAGTTCTTCCAAACGAGTAATAAAAGAGCGAATGCAAGAGTCCCCTCTATATTTCAAATTCAAGGAATTTATGTTAAAAGACTTGTCAAGTTTATATACCACTTCCCTAACAATGTTAGGAGAAACATCTGAATGAACTGATTCTGAATCTGATCCAGAAGAAGAAGCAGATGGGTCACATCTGATACGATCAAGTTTTGAAGTAAGATCCGCCTTGAGAAGATTAACAGCTTCCTGTTCCGTAGACAACCTAGAGAGGCGACATATTAAATAACGACAACGAGAATTCAACCGGTCTACAGCTGCACGCGATAAATCTTCAGACAATTCACGTTCAATATCCGCAGCTTTCCGTTGACACGTGTCTAGTTCTGTTGACGAATCGGTTTCCATCAAAGTACCGAGCTTTAGGCTGCCTCTACGAGCTAAATCGGCGGTCTGCTTCAGCACTTTACATAAACTGGTACGACGAGAGAGCGGATTTACCGAAAGTTTACGAATTATTAATTCGTGAGTAATTTCGTCTTTTAATAAATGGGTAATCTTACATCCCGCTTTAAGAAAGTCCATCTTGAATGTAAATCAGGTAAGGATGAAAGTAATTAGTTATTACTTACAATATTTTCCTTAGTAGGTATTATTCGTATAAGTACAGTACGAAAAAGTTATCTAAAATAAACTTTTTTATCGAATTACTTAGGTAGTAAAACTTTAGAAGGCTGAGTTCCAAAGCTCAGTACAGTTTAATAAGTCAGAAAGATACGAAGATAGTCGTATCTCAGTCAGTAACAAGTTTGAATAAAGTTGAGTACCTTGTATAGGGTACTTATGAATAAGAGTAGTATAAGTACAAACAGTTAATAAATCTCATACGTAACGTTTGAGAAACAAATATAAGGTATTTATAACCTCAGCAGGTCAATTTAGTTGACCACTTAAGTATTAACACAACGTCAAAAAGATCTAAGTTTATAAGCTCAGAGTAAGAGAGTAAATGAAGTGACATTTACATATATAAACAACACAAAACATATCCTTAAATAAAAGCGAAACCACACTAAAACAAATACCACTGCCTAAGATTATTTGTTTCTTACAAATAATTAATTAAAAAATTATAAAGTTTTTTAATTCAAGTATCGCCCAAAACTCTGGCCCCACGTTGGGCGCCAATTGTAAAGGTATGGGTTATGCCCGATTACACCTTAGAGGTGTTTCCACATATCTTTAAAAAAAATAAGAAGTCTTAGGTAAAAGAAAGTTTTGAGGTAAGATGAGCTAGAACTCCCACTACGACACTACTAATCCAACTTACCCCAACGCTCTCAAGACATTAGCTAGCTACAGAAATGTTATTAAAACGAGAAAGAAATTACTCAGGGTCGAAGTACGGCCAGGCCAGAGCAGAAATAAAGCAATAAATTTATAGGTTAATTAAAAAAGTCATTAAATTTGAAACTAAGTGAGTTTAAAAACCGTGAGCGCCAATTGCTTTATCACCGTCAAACGTAATGGAGGATACTTGAATTAAACAAGGAAATTAAATACAATAATATTTAATGTAACGCATAACGCATTTCTTTTTAAGCTTAGATATTAGGTACAACCTTTAGATTTATTGTTATAGACAATCTTGTGTTTCAACAGTAACACGTTTTAAAGTTAAATACACCGTTTCAAGATGGAGGTTCTATTAATTATAATGGGAACTATTATGGGTGATCCACCGAGGACGGATGGACACCTTCACGCAGTAAAGTATGAAAATAGAAAGAAAATGTAAGGTACCTTGTAACAGATTGCCTTATAGAGGCATGGACCTTATTACACCGAGCTAGTAGACGCCAGTGCTCCAAACTATCGACGCTCCAGTGAGTCGACTAGGCGTTGACCACAGGTTTCCAGAGAACGGGGCGATGTAAGGTAGCGCAGCGATCTAGCCGGCAACCGAGACAGGACAGAGTGCTGCCACGTAGACAAACGAGACTAGCAGAGCTAACCAAGCTAGCGAAGCTCGCGAAGGTAGCGAAGCTCGCGAAGCTAGCGAAGCTCGCGACCCTATGATCAGAGAAAAAAATCATAGTAAATTACATGAACAAAATTATCAAGATGAATTCCCTACCATTAAGAAAGAATATGTTCACTTACCAACATTGTTGGGTCAAATAGAGGAACAGAATAGGACAGTGGTGTAGGCAGACATCACGTGGTTCAGACAATGGTGTGGCTGAAACGTACCGAAAATTCCAGTTAATATTTGGAAGAATATTACACTGATTCTAACAAAACAATAGAAGATTATACGCCGATGATTACAACTCACCTTATGCTTTATTTAAGGATATTTTATATTATGGCGTCAGCCGCCATAGGTTTTAGAGCGAAGCATCGTGTCTATAACAAAACGAAAAACACTATTTAGCATGTTGAAGAAAAACAACACTAATATAACCACTTGAAGATTACTTACGGATACCCGAGAGGCACCAACGAAACTCCATGGCTTTTTATCCTTACGAGATGACTTTCAATGTACGAAACAATACAGTGCAATCTGTAGAATGATCCAGCATTAATCGAAGAGAAAATTCCTAACGGGACACGAACTGACACGTTCCGAAGTCATCAAAACAACCAACGATTTGAGACTTGACATTCGAAATAATGATAAACTAAACCGAACCAATTTAATTCAAAAAATATCCAGAATTTAGCAAACCAACTGAGACCTTGTTTACACCATGAAGATGTATATTAAATAATTTTCTGAATTAAAAACATCGACAAAACTACAAATATGTTAAGAGCTGTGACGAACAAAACGTCAAATTATACTTCCGAACATTCCTGAGACTACCGTGTCTGGTTAATGCATGGTTACAAAAATGTAACATTATTTAAGTCGTTTTGTATTAAGGTATTTTATGAATAACAGTGTATTAAAATTAGAGGTTCCTTAAAAACATTGAACATCAATTATTGGGATTAAAATAATATAGAAAAGAAATTATTTGTGACGGACATGAACGCTTCGCGTGCAATGTCGGAACAGTTTAAAGCGGTAACTAAACGTCGCGCAGAACGAGTTGTCAAAGTTGTTTACAACTGAGCTAAAATTTATATTAACAAGTTTTACCTGGTTTAATTAAAAACTACAATAGTTTAGGGTTTAAAGTGTTAGTATTCTAGTATAGGCTAATATTATCTATCCGTAAAAGTGTCAGAATTGCCTAAAGTGAAGGACAAATAGGCAAAAACAAAGACTGACAATGGACGTTTACCAATTGTGTTTTGAATAAGTATTTGAATGAAAATAGACTATTTAGAGGCCGTTGCTAGTGGAAAATAAAGACTACTGGATGTGTTCTACCTAGTACAAGGACTGGAATCATAAAAGTATGTGGGAAATATACTTATAATCACCTACGAAGGCGACTCATAATCAAGGTAAGGAATTTCGTTTCAGACGAGCTAAAATGCTTATTTTAAGGTTCATGTACACTCTAAAGTGTTACAGTTCATCCTTAGTTGGGTTAAAAAAAAAATTAAAAATTTTAATTTTTAATTTTTTTTTTTTTTTGATACCAAAAAAAACGTTTAAAGTAAAGTTAAAGTTTTATAGAGAACTGTTGATGTATCCAAAGTGTGTACCTAATTAAACTATCGTTTGGTAATAAACCAGACGTATCTAATTAAACTACCTGGGTATTTTACAATACCACCTATCTAACCTATGTACTATGTCAACTTACTTTATGCACGGGCCCTGTGCGATATAACTAACCAAAGCTTATCTAAACTTATTCAGGATAAAAAAAATTCCTTACTAAAAATTAAGTCTAAGATTATAATTAGCTATTTCTTACCTAACAAACTATCTAACGTATTCTAACCGCTTCTAGGGTATTACCGGAAAAGTACAATTAGAAAGTACTTCCCAAAGCAATAGCGTTCAAAGAGGGACTTAAGATAAGTTCTTAGACTAAGGTATACAGAGGTTTTCCTCATTATTTCAGAGAAAGACACCTATACTAATCTTACGCTAAGGACTAAAGGTAAGCTTTATAAATACTTCCTTCAGTAAAGGGTTCCGGGTTAACGTTTGACTTTGACCATAGGTTGAAAGACAACATCCTTAGGATTTGAATAGAGACTATCAGTGACAAGACTGGAAAGTTATAGAATTACTGTTGAGTAGGCGTGACACACAGCCAATACTAGTCAGTAATGGTAATGCGCTTTAGACAAGACGCAAATTACCTATAGAATTGTCATGTGGCAGTACCAACATGAACTAGCGATTTTTAAAGTAGGATAACCGTAAACCTTTTGACGCGAGGCGGAACACACAACGTACGCTAAGAGAGTTTTAGTAGAATTTATATCGAGTGAATCACAGTACTTTATTAGGTCCAGGATCAGCAACGATAGAGTTATAGACAAAGAAAAGTTGAGGTTAGTCTGCGCACAACATAACCTTTATTTAGAGAAGTTTACGGATTTCCAGAAAGTGAGTTCGATCAACTGAGCAAAACCATTGCATGTCGTTTATTCATGGGCTTCGCCAGGACGGACTATATCCTTGATGTGGAAATTACCCAGAAGTTTTCCCGCTAAGGATTTTAAAGAGTAAACTAAAGGACTTAGTTTTTTAAGAATAAAGCATTTTTCATAGCGAGGAGCTAATTTAGAGGAAAAATGTTTCGCTGCATTAGATAAAGTAAAACATTTCTTGTACACGATTTGCCCTTCTTCAAGTTGAATCGGCCGTTTTCTCATATTGTAATATCTAGCATTACGAGAGTGAGAAGACAACAAAGATTGACGCACCTTTTGAAAAATAGTTTGTAACTCTTTGAGACTATCTGAAAAAGCAAAACTGTTATCTAGAGTGAGGGCGTTACGGTCGATAGGGACATCGGCATTATAATAGGAACCATCGATAATCATCTCGCGACCATGAGTTAAAAAGTAGGGAGTAAATTTAGTTACATCGTGAACCACGGTATTCAAAGCGCATTGAATCTCAGCTACATTCTTATCCCAATTTCGATGATCAGAACGCACATATGAAGCAATGGTTCTCACCAATTCACGATTTACTCTTTCAGTTTGGTTAACTTGAGGATGATACCTAGGGTTATAGAAAAGATGAGGTACATGGTATTTAGAACACAGATCTCGGAATTCCTTGGAAGTAAACTGAGGTCCGTTATCTACACAGAGATATTTAGGTACACCATGAACTAAAAAGATTCCTTTCTCTACACATTTAGTAATGGCCTTGGCGGTTACATTTCGCAAGGGAAATAGGGTGACATATTTACTAAAATAGTCTGAAACTACAAAAAGATATTGGTTTCTTAGATAAGAGGGAGGAAAAGGTCCTAGGATATCGCAGGATATACCCTCACCAGGAGAAGATATCTGCTTCGGATTCCCCATAAGACCCGGACGAGCTAAATTAACTGGTTTATAAGTTTTGCAAATTTCACACTGATCTACGTAATCTTTAACATCTTGGAAAAGAGTAGGCCAAAAGTATAAGTGAGCAATTCTCAGATGAGTCTTACTTACGCCAAAATGACCAGCGGTAACATCATCATGATATTTCTGCAATATTTGTTTTCTATCCTCATATGGAACTACCAGTTTCCAGTCGAATTGAGCTGTCAGGTGATATTTATTTTTAGAGAAACGGAAAAGTTTATTATTTTCAATTTTGAAATTTGGAAAAAGAGAAGGTTTATCAGAGACCTTCTGGAATAAATCTTTATACCAAGGATCTTGAGTAGAGAGTACATCAATAACATTAACCTGAATGCGAGAGAGGCAATCTGGAATTATATGTTCTTTACCTTTACGGTGTATCAGTTCAAAATTAAATTGACTAAGTCGACAGGCCCATCGGTTCAGACGACCGGTCGGGTTTTTAAGATTAGAGAACCACCTAAGTGATGCATGGTCACTTATGATAAAACACTTTCTACCTTCGACATAGGCACGGTATTGTTCTAACGCGTAGATTACAGCTAACAATTCGCGTTCGGTTGCTGAATAATGTGTTTCAGTGGTACTAAGTGTACGACTACAGTAGGCTATCGGGTGATCACAGTTGTCAATCCGTTGAGTTAATACGGCACCTATAGCAAACGAAGAAGCGTCAGTATGTATAAAGAAAGGTTGATTGAAGTCAGGGCACCTCAGTATAGGAGCCGAGACAAGAGCAGCTTTAAGCATAGTAAAAGATTCGTTGGCTTCGTCAGACCAAACAAAAGTAGCTTTTTTGCTAGTTAAGCGCGTTAAAGGACGTGCAAGTTTCGAGAAATTTTTAATAAAGCGGCGGTACCATCCCGCCATGCCTAGAAAGCGTTTGATACCTTTGGCATCTTGAGGTATAGGAAAATTGAGAATTACATCAACTTTAGAAGGATCTGTACGTAAAGCGAAACGGTCAACTACATAACCTAAATATTTTAATTCAGTTCTACAGAATAGACATTTTTCATGTTAATAGTAAGGTTAGCAGCTTTGAGCTTTTCAAATACAGCATTAAGTAGTCGCACATGCTCATCAAAATCCGATGTACAAATGATAATATCATCTATATAGCAAAATACTTTATTATCGAATTCGGCGGTGAAAAGTTGGTCCATCAAGCGTTGCATTGATGCACTTGCTCCAACCAAGCCAAAACACATCCGATTATAGTGAAACAAGCCGCGACCAGGCACGGTAAATGCAGTTTTTTCTTTTGAGTCTTTACTTAGAGGAATTTGATGATATGCTGCGCTTAAATCAAGGGAAGTCAGATATTTAGCATCTCGTAAATTATCTAAGATATAATTTACATACGGCAAAGGATAGGCATCGGATTTAGAAACTGAATTCACTTTTCTACTATCTAAGCAAAGCCGTAAATCACCGTTCGGTTTTTCAACCATCACTACCGGAGAATTCCACGGAGAATGAGAAGGTTCTACAATTCCTGCTTCTAACATGCGATCAACTTCTTTTTCCAAAGCTTCCTGTTTACTAGGACTAAGTCGGTAATACTTTTGTTTAATAGGAGGAGAGTCCCCCGTATTAATGACATGTTCAAGCAGATGAGTTTTACCGAGACCTACTTTATCAGTGTCTATTTGATTATATAAAAGTTTAATATTTTCTATCTGAGCTTGTTGATCAACAGTCAAAGAGTTAAAATCTTTTAATCCAGTTTCACTAGGCATAGAAGATACACTAGTGACATTTTCTATTGTATCTAAAGAAGAAATAAGTTCAGGAGCTAACTGAAAAGCTTTCCAGAAATTCAAACCAAATATTAAAGGAGTAGTTATCTTTGGTTGAATATTAAAGTTTACTATTTGAACATTATCCTTATAACTTATGGGCAAGGCCATATATTCAGTGCATATTAGTTCTTGACCATTTGCTACTCGCAAAGTCAGTGGTTCAGAATGAGGAAGAGTGGGTATTCCTACAGAAGCAAAGAGTAGGTGACTGTCATTTCCTAAGACGGAGCAAGAAGCACCACAGTCTAATAAACCCTTAACATTAAGTCCTAAAATGCCCACACCTAAGTACAGTCTAGTGTCTCCCTTTAAAGGTTCGAATAATATTGTCTTTTCGGGAAGAGAGGGAGTCGTGTGTGATCTAGATATTTTATCAGAAAAGACAAAACCATTTAGTTTTTTGAAGGATTGCAAGTAGGACAGTCGGGAGTACGAACACCTTTTTTCCCACATTTAAAGCATACAATATCTCTGGATTTCTTACAAAGATTTGTAGGATGATTAGTTAGACCACATCTAAAACATGGCTGTTTAGAATCTACAGCAGCAATTTGATTTACTTGTTTCTGATACGAACCAGAGGGTTTAGTATAATTAGGCTTAAAGGTTTGCTTTGAGTCAAAAGAAGAAGTAGAAGGCTCACGAAATTGATCTGCTTTAACTTTAGCTAATTCAATCCGTTTGCACAAAGTTTTTAACTGTTGAATGGAAGTTATATCATGTAAAGCAAGTTCTTTGCTGTATTCAGGACGTATATTACGCATAAGGATGTCAAGTTTATCCTCATCAGAAACTTTACGGTGTAAACGTTCAAACATACCGAGAATAGTGGAAACGAATACAACAATAGTTTCTTTCTTAGATTGGGTTCTATCCCTAATTTTATTTAAAAGTATATGGTCTAAGTCCGGGATATCAAAATCCTCTTGGAGAGCATCTAAGACCTCCTTGTACGAAGACAAGTGACCACGATTGGAGCGAAACCACGACAATGCAGGTCCGTCGAGAATTTCCGGAAATCCGTGATAAATGCGATCCTCGGGAATCTTCCTAGCACAGCGAAGTTCTTCCAAACGAGTAATAAAAGAGCGAATGCAAGAGTCCCCTCTATATTTCAAATTCAAGGAATTTATGTTAAAAGACTTGTCAAGTTTATATACCACTTCCCTAACAATGTTAGGAGAAACATCTGAATGAACTGATTCTGAATCTGATCCAGAAGAAGAAGCAGATGGGTCACATCTGATACGATCAAGTTTTGAAGTAAGATCCGCCTTGAGAAGATTAACAGCTTCCTGTTCCGTAGACAACCTAGAGAGGCGACATATTAAATAACGACAACGAGAATTCAACCGGTCTACAGCTGCACGCGATAAATCTTCAGACAATTCACGTTCAATATCCGCAGCTTTCCGTTGACACGTGTCTAGTTCTGTTGACGAATCGGTTTCCATCAAAGTACCGAGCTTTAGGCTGCCTCTACGAGCTAAATCGGCGGTCTGCTTCAGCACTTTACATAAACTGGTACGACGAGAGAGCGGATTTACCGAAAGTTTACGAATTATTAATTCGTGAGTAATTTCGTCTTTTAATAAATGGGTAATCTTACATCCCGCTTTAAGAAAGTCCATCTTGAATGTAAATCAGGTAAGGATGAAAGTAATTAGTTATTACTTACAATATTTTCCTTAGTAGGTATTATTCGTATAAGTACAGTACGAAAAAGTTATCTAAAATAAACTTTTTTATCGAATTACTTAGGTAGTAAAACTTTAGAAGGCTGAGTTCCAAAGCTCAGTACAGTTTAATAAGTCAGAAAGATACGAAGATAGTCGTATCTCAGTCAGTAACAAGTTTGAATAAAGTTGAGTACCTTGTATAGGGTACTTATGAATAAGAGTAGTATAAGTACAAACAGTTAATAAATCTCATACGTAACGTTTGAGAAACAAATATAAGGTATTTATAACCTCAGCAGGTCAATTTAGTTGACCACTTAAGTATTAACACAACGTCAAAAAGATCTAAGTTTATAAGCTCAGAGTAAGAGAGTAAATGAAGTGACATTTACATATATAAACAACACAAAACATATCCTTAAATAAAAGCGAAACCACACTAAAACAAATACCACTGCCTAAGATTATTTGTTTCTTACAAATAATTAATTAAAAAATTATAAAGTTTTTTAATTCAAGTATCGCCCAAAACTCTGGCCCCACGTTGGGCGCCAATTGTAAAGGTATGGGTTATGCCCGATTACACCTTAGAGGTGTTTCCACATATCTTTAAAAAAAATAAGAAGTCTTAGGTAAAAGAAAGTTTTGAGGTAAGATGAGCTAGAACTCCCACTACGACACTACTAATCCAACTTACCCCAACGCTCTCAAGACATTAGCTAGCTACAGAAATGTTATTAAAACGAGAAAGAAATTACTCAGGGTCGAAGTACGGCCAGGCCAGAGCAGAAATAAAGCAATAAATTTATAGGTTAATTAAAAAAGTCATTAAATTTGAAACTAAGTGAGTTTAAAAACCGTGAGCGCCAATTGCTTTATCACCGTCAAACGTAATGGAGGATACTTGAATTAAACAAGGAAATTAAATACAATAATATTTAATGTAACGCATAACGCATTTCTTTTTAAGCTTAGATATTAGGTACAACCTTTAGATTTATTGTTATAGACAATCTTGTGTTTCAACAGTAACACGTTTTAAAGTTAAATACACCGTTTCAAGATGGAGGTTCTATTAATTATAATGGGAACTATTATGGGTGATCCACCGAGGACGGATGGACACCTTCACGCAGTAAAGTATGAAAATAGAAAGAAAATGTAAGGTACCTTGTAACAGATTGCCTTATAGAGGCATGGACCTTATTACACCGAGCTAGTAGACGCCAGTGCTCCAAACTATCGACGCTCCAGTGAGTCGACTAGGCGTTGACCACAGGTTTCCAGAGAACGGGGCGATGTAAGGTAGCGCAGCGATCTAGCCGGCAACCGAGACAGGACAGAGTGCTGCCACGTAGACAAACGAGACTAGCAGAGCTAACCAAGCTAGCGAAGCTCGCGAAGGTAGCGAAGCTCGCGAAGCTAGCGAAGCTCGCGACCCTATGATCAGAGAAAAAAATCATAGTAAATTACATGAACAAAATTATCAAGATGAATTCCCTACCATTAAGAAAGAATATGTTCACTTACCAACATTGTTGGGTCAAATAGAGGAACAGAATAGGACAGTGGTGTAGGCAGACATCACGTGGTTCAGACAATGGTGTGGCTGAAACGTACCGAAAATTCCAGTTAATATTTGGAAGAATATTACACTGATTCTAACAAAACAATAGAAGATTATACGCCGATGATTACAACTCACCTTATGCTTTATTTAAGGATATTTTATATTATGGCGTCAGCCGCCATAGGTTTTAGAGCGAAGCATCGTGTCTATAACAAAACGAAAAACACTATTTAGCATGTTGAAGAAAAACAACACTAATATAACCACTTGAAGATTACTTACGGATACCCGAGAGGCACCAACGAAACTCCATGGCTTTTTATCCTTACGAGATGACTTTCAATGTACGAAACAATACAGTGCAATCTGTAGAATGATCCAGCATTAATCGAAGAGAAAATTCCTAACGGGACACGAACTGACACGTTCCGAAGTCATCAAAACAACCAACGATTTGAGACTTGACATTCGAAATAATGATAAACTAAACCGAACCAATTTAATTCAAAAAATATCCAGAATTTAGCAAACCAACTGAGACCTTGTTTACACCATGAAGATGTATATTAAATAATTTTCTGAATTAAAAACATCGACAAAACTACAAATATGTTAAGAGCTGTGACGAACAAAACGTCAAATTATACTTCCGAACATTCCTGAGACTACCGTGTCTGGTTAATGCATGGTTACAAAAATGTAACATTATTTAAGTCGTTTTGTATTAAGGTATTTTATGAATAACAGTGTATTAAAATTAGAGGTTCCTTAAAAACATTGAACATCAATTATTGGGATTAAAATAATATAGAAAAGAAATTATTTGTGACGGACATGAACGCTTCGCGTGCAATGTCGGAACAGTTTAAAGCGGTAACTAAACGTCGCGCAGAACGAGTTGTCAAAGTTGTTTACAACTGAGCTAAAATTTATATTAACAAGTTTTACCTGGTTTAATTAAAAACTACAATAGTTTAGGGTTTAAAGTGTTAGTATTCTAGTATAGGCTAATATTATCTATCCGTAAAAGTGTCAGAATTGCCTAAAGTGAAGGACAAATAGGCAAAAACAAAGACTGACAATGGACGTTTACCAATTGTGTTTTGAATAAGTATTTGAATGAAAATAGACTATTTAGAGGCCGTTGCTAGTGGAAAATAAAGACTACTGGATGTGTTCTACCTAGTACAAGGACTGGAATCATAAAAGTATGTGGGAATTATACTTATAATCACCTACGAAGGCGACTCATAATCAAGGTAAGGAATTTCGTTTCAGACGAGCTAAAATGCTTATTTTAAGGTTCATGTACACTCTAAAGTGTTACAATAGGATACTTTTTATCCCGAATACATTAAGTGTTTCCGTGGGATGAGTGGGTGAAACCGCGGGGAAACAGCTAGTGATACCTACTTACTATATGACACACCTTTTCCAAAGAGTGCTCACTAACTCTAGAGATGTGCCGTTCTCGAGAATCAGGAAACCTTCTTGAGAACGGCGCATTTCTATCCATTTCTATCACTAACAAACCATGACTTTACCTACTATATCCACTCAAATGCTTCGAATTTTGAGTAGCCGTAGTTACCAAAAGCAATCTAGTGGATAAAGCCTAAGCACTGACGCGCCCCATGGTCCTTAGCTCCTCCTTCCGTTATTGATCACACCATTCGGATTCGAGTTTATAGTGCTAGTTAGATAGTTTACACTAGCTTCTTGCAGAAACGTACACGCGTCGTTCGGTTGCGTCACCAAGTCCTACCAATCAAATTTACCGAAACAACCAACAAAATACAATTCTTATTCTCGATTCTTGCAAAGATCGAAAGGGACTAGCTCTCTCTAAAATTTCCTGAACTTCGCCGTAAATGCCGACGTCGTAAAGATTTGCACGTAACCCTGATTTCAATCAAAGACTGCAAAGTTAAAAATTAAAGGGGGGTTCCATACACAAACATGTTTTTAAAAGATAAAAAAGAACATGATAGATACGGTCAGGGAAATGGAAACACGTTACTTTTTTGCAATGATAAGAAGGGTCATAATAATACCTAAGTATGTGCTGTACCTATGTATGTATGTAACACTCTATTGCACATTAAACAATATTGACAAAAACTCAAACACAATACATGTATATAATGTATGAAGAGATCCGTAGAAGAATCAGGGTAACCGACATAGCCCGAAGCATAGCAAAACTTAAGTGGCAGAGTGCACATCGCTCGTAGAACCGACGGCCGCTGGGGCCATCGAGTTCTTGAGTGGCGACCACGCACCGGACGACCCTGCGTGGGTAGGCCCCCACAAGGTGGACTAATGACCTGGTGAAGGTCGCTGGAGTCCGCTGGATGCGGGTGGCGCAGGACCGGTCGCTTTCTCTGGGGGAGCCTATGTCCAGCAGTTCACGCCTTTTGGCTGCTGATAATGATGATGATGATGATGTACAAGGGCGAACTTATATCTATAAGAAATTTCGTCCAGTTAACCTTATAGTACAGACTCTGTGGTTCACGAGGCTTTTCTCCACAAAGGAATGGAAAACTCCATTTTCAGTTGATAAATAAAATAAAAGTGTATTAGAAAATGTGTCGTTACGGAGCTAACATAACATTATGCAGTTCAGCCTATCCACTTGCGGTATAAAAATGTAAATACCAAATGTACGGCGCCGCAAATGTCCCTTATGAATTATTTAAACGTGAATAGAACAGCTTAATAAGAAGCGAGGAGACACTTGAGGTTCACACGCAGGGTGATTATTCGAGCGTTTTAACCGTCTCTGAAGTCAGAACTAGAAATCCTCACGGTACCGATTTTGTACATTCTTGGTGTTCTCACTGATTTTGTTAAACATTTTATGAGAGTCAAGAGGAAAGGACACTCAGACTTGCTACAAGAAGAAAAGACGTTGAAGGAAATATAGTTCCTAGGTTAAATATAGTAAAGCATGCTACATGTTACCAGGCAGTACGTTTATTCAACATTTTGCCAGCCTTAAGACTGAGCTAAAAAAGTATATTTTAAGTAAATGCTATTCAGTATCTAAGATGTCGGAAATTGTATTGTAGCTATGCATGTTTTTGTTATAAATGCTATTGTATTAATATTTGATGTCAACTGTACAACTAGACGTTGGTTTTTACTGTATTTATCTAGTTAGCCAGTTCTCAAAGGACACTTTTAATTTATTATTTTATGGAATTTAAATTATGTTCTGGCCTGCCTTTGCTTCTTGATAATATTTTAAATCGTTTTTTTTATACCGTATACGCGTACTCGATTATCGAGGCTCGACGCCAATAGTCCAAACAACAACTTACTTCAAGTTCTTTTTCGAGATAAAAAGTAGCCTATGTGTTATTTCAGGATGTCAGCCACCTTCATACCAAAATTTATCAAAATTGGTCCAACCGTTTGAACATGAACCAAACAGAGTAACAAACATACACATAAATCCAGACACAAACTTTCGCCTTTATAATATTAGTGTGATAGAGAAGATTTGTAGCGCCATCAGATTCTTATACTTCGAGCGGTTATTTGTATCAGTGCTCTCGCTGTTTCTAATACTTCTGCGGCACAGGTGGCCTCAGCTCGAGATAGCAACCATTTCCCCTGTTACATCTAAGTCCTAAAAATTTATCTTTATTTGACTCATCTTCATTACAATTTGGGTTATCTTCGTGTGTGAATGTGGGATGCTTTGGGATGCTTATTCCTGTTTTAATTTGTTGTCATTCTTGTAACACAAATGTGGTTCCTGGATTTTGAATGTAGCCTTTGATCAAAACGCCCAAATTTTATTTGTGTTATTTAAGATGCATTTTCTGATTAGAGATGAGACTAGACCTTGCCATCTTGTTTAGAAATAGCTGGAATATGATAATTATTTACGATTTTTGACCTCTATACATCTCCGCCATATTGAAAAACCGAGTAAGTCAACCAAAAAAAAAATATAAGGGTCAAGCATACAAATCTTGCTTCTGGACTTCACTTGTCGCGCGACAGCGCACAATTATGCTAGACGTGTTGCTCACAAATTTCACGAGAATCGGCTGATAAATGCGACTTGTAACAGTGGAAAAACTGTGCAATTGGACATACGGTCACATGAAAACATTTTTGCCCAAGCTGAAATGAAGAATTTTTACTCGCGCGGTTAAATCAACTCGAACGTTGACTATACAGCCAATATATAGAAATAAAAAACGGGCAAGTGCGAGCCCGACTCGCGCATGAAGGGTTCCGTACCTATATATATAGGGATAGGGGTCGGATGGCCGGTGCAGTGTGTGGCACATTTGTTAAGCTATTCGATATAGTTGTGGACGAGGAGGTAGTTCGAGCGAGATGAAACACTTCAGATACAATTAACTCGATTTATTCCTTATACAATGAAGCACAAAATAACAGTTCCTGATACAGAGGTCTTTAAGCTAGGTTATCGAAGTCACGAACAGAATAGTCTTTATTAAATTAACACTAGGCACATTGCAGAGTTATAACTGACTCTATATTCAACTTGGTATAGCACAACGAAACGGGACAGTTCCAAGGCAGTAGTGCACTCGATGGTGACCCAAAGTGAAGTGAAGTGTGGTCGTTTGCTGAGTGAACCACCAAGACTCTGTCTAGCGCGCCAAAACAGGTTCAAGGGGGCGCTACTGTCGCATTCCAATGGCGCGCTGATTTCGTTGAGCTTCCATACTCATGACCGTCTCCGACACGGCCATCCTGCGATGACACACGTCCTCGTGTGTTGCTCTGAAACAATCAACAACCAAAACAGTATCCTCTCGGTCACTCCTGACAAATACGTCAAAATGGTAAGACAAAACAAAAACTTCATCTTTCCTTTCACATCAAATTGTTACTGACACCAAAACGAAAGATATCTCAAAAATCATTTTGACAACTAAGTGAAAGTTTTTGTTTTTATAACCGCAATGTTCCAAAAGATACAAATCGAATTATGGTATGTAGGATACCAATTACCAAATTGTAACATTTCTTATTCTTTCAATAGTGCAATACGTTTTAAATGCGATTGTACTACAATGTTACTTGTTGTGACGCAAACTAGCTATTTACCACTTCTACCTTAGAAAACACATTAGAAACCATGTACCACCATTTAACTTCTTTATGTCTCGCCTTATTGACAATATCAAAACATTTAAATCAACAAAAATCCATTCGATAAAACAGGTATCTCGATCGCCGAGTCAACCCTATGACTCTACCGTCTCTGCGAGAGACCCGACCACCGCCAACACTTACCGCGCACCGTGAATCCACGGACTGCTCAGAGCAGATACCGACTTCTACCGGACTACGGATACGGTGAAGTGACTGGTACGGTCGACCAACCGAACTGAGAACCTCCCTATCAGTCTCACTATCTTGTTTGACTACTTCAAATGGTACATAGCTTCCGGACATTTCTCTCAACCTATCGTGCAAGTACGCGCATGTTCGAAAGTCAAATTTATCGCAAAACTACATGTCAACATTTCTAATATGCTCGCTTCAGTAACTCGATTTACTGCACAGTACTAACAATTTTAGCTAGACTGATACAAGTCATACATAGTCACTGAATTATAAAACCGTTTGCCACGGAACTTATTGGAAATCTCTTCCATAAGCGATCACTTGGCAACCGAATCACAATAAAATGAGAACTCCTCACCAGATTGCCTCATATGGTGAGTTGACGACACACGTTAACCCTCTTCGCGGAGGATGAAGGCGCCCTGTCGCTCGCCTTCGTGCAGTTCTTTCCGTTACGACTCGTACCGTGGCAGTTGAAGCATACGACTCATGGATTCGCTGATAAATACTGAGATCGATTATCTTTTCCTGGAACAAAAACACCAAGCACAGTATCCCAAGCAACAAATAAAATGTTACATCATATGTAAAGAAGATACAAATCAATAGTTCGAGAACAAGCACCCATTAATACAAATCACTCCTTTTTTATAATAATTAAAAATATTGGATACAGTGCCTCCTTTGTCCGGCTATCCCTGTAGCCTATACAACCATCCCTGTGGTCACTCGACATATAACCATCCCTGTGGTTTTATGTGAGACATGAAACCATCCCTTTGATTTCATAGATGCGACTCTAGAGGACACCTTACCAACATGGTAAAGTTACCAATCTGACTCCGCTAATTCAGAATTCTCAGAATCTAGAAAGTTAATAGGTACTTGCCCCACGGGCATCTTTTTAAGTCGGTCATTCTAACTTTAAATCCAATAAAAAAGGAAATTCAAATCAATCTAGCTAAGTTACACTTTATTTATAATACGTTAATGTCAACATCTAATCCACGACGTAGATACAAGAAAAGATTTAAATCAAATCATTATTTGCACTTTAATAACAAGCTTTACTTTGTATGATAACTTTTAAATTTTTATTTTTATAAATAATGACACAAAGGTAAATTAAGAAAGAAAAATTGAATGCGATCTACTGCAATCGAAGCGGGATTTGAACCCGCGACCTCTGCGTTTCCGGCGCATTGCTCTTCCAACTGAGCTATCCGACCGCTACGTCAATCGCACGAAATCTTTCATCCCTTATAATTCTTTACGCTACTGGAGCGCCCTCTGTGTCATATATGTTTTTGAAATGCTTATGCGCATTAGCCATACCCTAGGATGTGCGTTTTTACACGCACGATCCCCGATCCCAATTGCTTTACAGCAAGTGCGAAGACTGCGAGAGAGATGGCGCTGTTCTAAATATTTGTATAGAATCTTTTTATCGATTCATATTTTTTATGTGGTAATACCACATTTTTATTTTTATAAATAATGACACAAAGGTAAATTAAGAAAGAAAAATTGAATGCGATCTACTGCAATCGAAGCGGGATTTGAACCCGCGACCTCTGCGTTTCCGGCGCATTGCTCTTCCAACTGAGCTATCCGACCGCTACGTCAATCGCACGAAATCTTTCATCCCTTATAATTCTTTACGCTACTGGAGCGCCCTCTGTGTCATATATGTTTTTGAAATGCTTATGCGCATTAGCCATACCCTAGGATGTGCGTTTTTACACGCACGATCCCCAATCCCAATTGCTTTACAGCAAGTGCGAAGACTGCGAGAGAGATGGCGCTGTTCTAAATATTTGTATAGAATCTTTTTATCGATTCATATTTTTTATGTGGTAATACCACATTTTTATTTTTATAAATAATGACACAAAGGTAAATTAAGAAAGAAAAATTGAATGCGATCTACTGCAATCGAAGCGGGATTTGAACCCGCGACCTCTGCGTTTCCGGCGCATTGCTCTTCCAACTGAGCTATCCGACCGCTACGTCAATCGCACGAAATCTTTCATCCCTTATAATTCTTTACGCTACTGGAGCGCCCTCTGTGTCATATATGTTTTTGAAATGCTTATGCGCATTAGCCATACCCTAGGATGTGCGTTTTTACACGCACGATCCCCAATCCCAATTGCTTTACAGCAAGTGCGAAGACTGCGAGAGAGATGGCGCTGTTCTAAATATTTGTTTAGAATCTTTTTATCGATTCATATTTTTTATGTGGTAATACCACATTTTTATTTTTATAAATAATGACACAAAGGTAAATTAAGAAAGAAAAATTGAATGCGATCTACTGCAATCGAAGCGGGATTTGAACCCGCGACCTCTGCGTTTCCGGCGCATTGCTCTTCCAACTGAGCTATCCGACCGCTACGTCAATCGCACGAAATCTTTCATCCCTTATAATTCTTTACGCTACTGGAGCGCCCTCTGTGTCATATATGTTTTTGAAATGCTTATGCGCATTAGCCATACCCTAGGATGTGCGTTTTTACACGCACGATCCCCAATCCCAATTGCTTTACAGCAAGTGCGAAGACTGCGAGAGAGATGGCGCTGTTCTAAATATTTGTATAGAATCTTTTTATCGATTCATATTTTTTATGTGGTAATACCACATTTTTATTTTTATAAATAATGACACAAAGGTAAATTAAGAAAGAAAAATTGAATGCGATCTACTGCAATCGAAGCGGGATTTGAACCCGCGACCTCTGCGTTTCCGGCGCATTGCTCTTCCAACTGAGCTATCCGACCGCTACGTCAATCGCACGAAATCTTTCATCCCTTATAATTCTTTACGCTACTGGAGCGCCCTCTGTGTCATATATGTTTTTGAAATGCTTATGCGCATTAGCCATACCCTAGGATGTGCGTTTTTACACGCACGATCCCCAATCCCAATTGCTTTACAGCAAGTGCGAAGACTGCGAGAGAGATGGCGCTGTTCTAAATATTTGTATAGAATCTTTTTATCGATTCATATTTTTTATGTGGTAATACCACATTTTTATTTTTATAAATAATGACACAAAGGTAAATTAAGAAAGAAAAATTGAATGCGATCTACTGCAATCGAAGCGGGATTTGAACCCGCGACCTCTGCGTTTCCGGCGCATTGATCTTCCAACTGAGCTATCCGACCGCTACGTCAATCGCACGAAATCTTTCATCCCTTATAATTCTTTACGCTACGGGAGCGCCCTCTGTGTCATATATGTTTTTGAAATGCTTATGCGCATTAGCCATACCCTAGGATGTGCGTTTTTACACGCACGATCCCCAATCCCAATTGCTTTACAGCAAGTGCGAAGACTGCGAGAGAGATGGCGCTGTTCTAAATATTTGTATAGAATCTTTTTATCGATTCATATTTTTTATGTGGTAATACCACATTTTTATTTTTATAAATAATGACACAAAGGTGAATTAAGAAAGAAAAATTGAATGCGATCTACTGCAATCGAAGCGGGATTTGAACCCGCGACCTCTGCGTTTCCGGCGCATTGCTCTTCCAACTGAGCTATCCGACCGCTACGTCAATCGCACGAAATCTTTCATCCCTTATAATTCTTTACGCTACTGGAGCGCCCTCTGTGTCATATATGTTTTTGAAATGCTTATGCGCATTAGCCATACCCTAGGATGTGCGTTTTTACACGCACGATCCCCAATCCCAATTGCTTTACAGCAAGTGCGAAGACTGCGAGAGAGATGGCGCTGTTCTAAATATTTGTATAGAATCTTTTTATCGATTCATATTTTTTATGTGGTAATACCACATTTTTATTTTTATAAATAATGACACAAAGGTAAATTAAGAAAGAAAAATTGAATGCTATCTACTGCAATCGAAGCGGGATTTGAACCCGCGACCTCTGCGTTTCCGGCGCATTGCTCTTCCAACTGAGCTATCCGACCGCTACGTCAATCGCACGAAATCTTTCATCCCTTATAATTCTTTACGCTACTGGAGCGCCCTCTGTGTCATATATGTTTTTGAAATGCTTATGCGCATTAGCCATACCCTAGGATGTGCGTTTTTACACGCACGATCCCCAATCCCAATTGCTTTACAGCAAGTGCGAAGACTGCGAGAGAGATGGCGCTGTTCTAAATATTTGTATAGAATCTTTTTATCGATTCATATTTTTTATGTGGTAATACCACATTTTTATTTTTATAAATAATGACACAAAGGTAAATTAAGAAAGAAAAATTGAATGCGATCTACTGCAATCGAAGCGGGATTTGAACCCGCGACCTCTGCGTTTCCGGCGCATTGCTCTTCCAACTGAGCTATCCGACCGCTACGTCAATCGCACGAAATCTTTCATCCCTTATAATTCTTTACGCTACTGGAGCGCCCTCTGTGTCATATATGTTTTTGAAATGCTTATGCGCATTAGCCATACCCTAGGATGTGCGTTTTTACACGCACGATCCCCAATCCCAATTGCTTTACAGCAAGTGCGAAGACTGCGAGAGAGATGGCGCTGTTCTAAATATTTGTAGGTCGCGGGTTCAAATCCCGCTTCGATTGCAGTAGATCGCATTCAATTTTTCTTTCTTAATTTACCTTTGTGTCATTATTTATAAAAATAAAAATGTGGTATTACCACATAAAAAATATGAATCGATAAAAAGATTCTATACAAATATTTAGAACAGCGCCATCTCTCTCGCAGTCTTCGCACTTGC
Source organism: Apotomis turbidana (assembly GCA_905147355.2). Classification (NCBI taxonomy): domain Eukaryota; kingdom Metazoa; phylum Arthropoda; class Insecta; order Lepidoptera; family Tortricidae; genus Apotomis; species Apotomis turbidana. The sequence goes on along the minus strand of LR990301.1, from coordinate 15,777,568 downwards.
TGTAAAGCAATTGGGATTGGGGATCGTGCGTGTAAAAACGCACATCCTAGGGTATGGCTAATGCGCATAAGCATTTCAAAAACATATATGACACAGAGGGCGCTCCAGTAGCGTAAAGAATTATAAGGGATGAAAGATTTCGTGCGATTGACGTAGCGGTCGGATAGCTCAGTTGGAAGAGCAATGCGCCGGAAACGCAGAGGTCGCGGGTTCAAATCCCGCTTCGATTGCAGTAGATCGCATTCAATTTTTCTTTCTTAATTTACCTTTGTGTCATTATTTATAAAAATAAAAATGTGGTATTACCACATAAAAAATATGAATCGATAAAAAGATTCTATACAAATATTTAGAACAGCGCCATCTCTCTCGCAGTCTTCGCACTTGCTGTAAAGCAATTGGGATTGGGGATCGTGCGTGTAAAAACGCACATCCTAGGGTATGGCTAATGCGCATAAGCATTTCAAAAACATATATGACACAGAGGGCGCTCCAGTAGCGTAAAGAATTATAAGGGATGAAAGATTTCGTGCGATTGACGTAGCGGTCGGATAGCTCAGTTGGAAGAGCAATGCGCCGGAAACGCAGAGGTCGCGGGTTCAAATCCCGCTTCGATTGCAGTAGATCGCATTCAATTTTTCTTTCTTAATTTACCTTTGTGTCATTATTTATAAAAATAAAAATGTGGTATTACCACATAAAAAATATGAATCGATAAAAAGATTCTATACAAATATTTAGAACAGCGCCATCTCTCTCGCAGTCTTCGCACTTGCTGTAAAGCAATTGGGATTGGGGATCGTGCGTGTAAAAACGCACATCCTAGGGTATGGCTAATGCGCATAAGCATTTCAAAAACATATATGACACAGAGGGCGCTCCAGTAGCGTAAAGAATTATAAGGGATGAAAGATTTCGTGCGATTGACGTAGCGGTCGGATAGCTCAGTTGGAAGAGCAATGCGCCGGAAACGCAGAGGTCGCGGGTTCAAATCCCGCTTCGATTGCAGTAGATCGCATTCAATTTTTCTTTCTTAATTTACCTTTGTGTCATTATTTATAAAAATAAAAATGTGGTATTACCACATAAAAAATATGAATCGATAAAAAGATTCTATACAAATATTTAGAACAGCGCCATCTCTCTCGCAGTCTTCGCACTTGCTGTAAAGCAATTGGGATTGGGGATCGTGCGTGTAAAAACGCACATCCTAGGGTATGGCTAATGCGCATAAGCATTTCAAAAACATATATGACACAGAGGGCGCTCCAGTAGCGTAAAGAATTATAAGGGATGAAAGATTTCGTGCGATTGACGTAGCGGTCGGATAGCTCAGTTGGAAGAGCAATGCGCCGGAAACGCAGAGGTCGCGGGTTCAAATCCCGCTTCGATTGCAGTAGATCGCATTCAATTTTTCTTTCTTAATTTACCTTTGTGTCATTATTTATAAAAATAAAAATGTGGTATTACCACATAAAAAATATGAATCGATAAAAAGATTCTATACAAATATTTAGAACAGCGCCATCTCTCTCGCAGTCTTCGCACTTGCTGTAAAGCAATTGGGATTGGGGATCGTGCGTGTAAAAACGCACATCCTAGGGTATGGCTAATGCGCATAAGCATTTCAAAAACATATATGACACAGAGGGCGCTCCAGTAGCGTAAAGAATTATAAGGGATGAAAGATTTCGTGCGATTGACGTAGCGGTCGGATAGCTCAGTTGGAAGAGCAATGCGCCGGAAACGCAGAGGTCGCGGGTTCAAATCCCGCTTCGATTGCAGTAGATCGCATTCAATTTTTCTTTCTTAATTTACCTTTGTGTCATTATTTATAAAAATAAAAATGTGGTATTACCACATAAAAAATATGAATCGATAAAAAGATTCTATACAAACTTTTAAATTACCAAGGGATTATGAAACATTAATGACAAAAATCAAACTTCAAATTCAAACTCTTGTGTCCTAATATTTTCCTAATCCTATTAGTGTCTCCAGTTTAAATATTTGAGCACAACAATTAAAAGTAATATTGGGATCATTTAACGAATCTCAAGCTTACCAGTTCTTACGGAAGTTATAGGCTTTAAACTATACACCAGCTAAAATACACCGTGTAAGAAACTATTCGGGATGTAAACAAATTCAATTCTACAGAACGATTGGAAAATCATGAAAAGAGGGTAGATTATTAAAGCAGCCGATTATTAGTAGGGGCCTTCTACTAAGTACTGTGTATTGATACACCCTCATAGCGCAATTTTTAAATCCTAAACTTTAATAAGAAAAACCGGCCAAGAGCATGTCGGGCCACGCTCAGTGTAGGGTTCCGTAGTTGCTCATCCTTCACAATAAACTGCTGTTTTAAGCCCGAGGTTTAAGTTAAGACAGATTTTAAGCTCTATAAAAAGGTCGTAAACGCCCTAGAAACTGTAATCACTTATTACCTTCTGGAAGTCAACTTACGACCTTTTAAAGAAAAAATATGAAATTTGGCGATAACTCAAAAACGGCTTGACCGATTTTGTTCAATATAGTTTTCATTGAAAGTACTTATAAGGCCGCATTAACATGAATTTTTCCATATTTTTTTGGCTTGTGGTTCAAAAGTTAGAGGGGGGGGGACACAATTTTTTTTATTTTCGGAGCGAATATTTACAAAACTACTGACTTTATCAAAAAGTAATGTTTGAAAACCCCTATTATTTTCAAGAGACCTATTCAACGACACCCCACACACTAGGGTTGAAACGAAAAAAAAAAATCACCCCCACTTTAGGTGTTCGAGAGGTAACCGAAAAAAATTTTTTTTTTTAGTTTTTATTTTACCGTTTTGTCGGCGTGATACATACACATACTCATACCAAATTTCAGCTTTCTAGTACTAATGATCACGGAGCTAAGCCGCGGACGGACGGACAGACGGACAGACGGACAGACGGACATGGCGAAACTATAAGGGTTCCTAGTTGACTACGGAACCCTAAAAACGTGCAATAGACCTTGTTTCAAATGATTATCAATTTCTATCACGCAATATTCAACTTTTACTTGGAGGGTTGCTTTTACCAGTACCCGATAATATTTTTTTTTTTTAACAAATACCCACTTAACCGAATAAGTGTGACTCAAGTCTACCCTAGCATCTAGCTACACTTTTATTAGTGAACACTATATCGGAATCGTAGTGACAACTTAACGACTGACCTAATGTGTTTTTAAAATGTGTCGGTGAAGCCATAGTGCCTACGTTCACGCGTCGCTTGTAAGTTGTAGTTGACTGTCGCTTCTGGGTCACTTCTACTGGTGCAACAACTGACGATGTGTCCCGCTGTTCTTGAAGTAAACAATGAACTTCGATGTATGTAGTTTGTATTGTAACTGCTGGCTTTTGTCGCTGAGGTGGTAAGTTGTAGTTTTCTTTTATACGAAGTAAGCAATCGAATTTTTCATGTCCGTTTCTCTCGCAATGAAAACAATTTAAACAGTGCAATCTTCATTTGTTTTCATACGGTTTTGTAGGTCTCCGTGATGGTATTAGCTTGAGTTTCAATAACGGAAACGCTTGTAGCTCCTGTTCCTTGATTTTGTGATGTCAGGTTCGTTGTATTTCAAAGAGTAACCACAAACTTTTTTTCTTCCGTTTTATTCGCTTCGTGTTCCATCTGCATTCTTCGTGTTCGCTCATGGGCCGTAGATACCATCCCACTTCTGATGTCGGGATAGGGGTCGGATGGCAGATGGACGGTGCAGTGTATGGCACATTTGTTAAGCTATTCGATATAGTTGTGGACGAGGAGGTAGTTCGAGCGAGATGAAACACTTCAGATACAATTAACTCGATTTATTCCTTATACAATGAAGCACAAAATAACAGTTCCTGATACAGAGGTCTGTAAGCTAGGTTATCGAAGTCACGAACAGAATAGTCTTTATTAAATTAACACTAGGCACATTGCAGAGTTATAACTGACTCTATATTCAACTTGGTATAGCACAACGAAACGGGACAGTTCTAAGGCAGTAGTGCACTCGATGGTGACCCAAAGTGAAGTGAAGTGTGGTCGTTTGCTGAGTGAACCACCAAGACTCTGTCTAGCGCGCCAAAACAGGTTCAAGGGGGCGCTACTGTCGCATTCCAATGGCGCGCTGATTTCGTTGAGCTTCCATACTCATGACCGTCTCCGACATATATATAATCTATAACAAGTTTGTTGTATGGGAGCCCCACTTAAATATTTATTTTATTTTATTTTTAGTATTTGTTGTTATAGCGGCAATAGAAATACATCATCTGTGAAAATTTCAACTGTCTAGCTATCACCGTTGTTGAGATACAGCCTGGTGACAGACGGACGGACGGACGGCAAAGTCTCAGTAATAGGGTCCCGTTTTTACCCTTTGGGTACGGAACCCTAAAAAAGCTAGCGGAGCCGAATCTGTATTAAGCGGTTTACATTCACATGAAATTATCAGGAACGGTCCGACATCTTTCGAACTGGTACGGAGCCCTTCGTCAGAGACTGCTACCCGTCCAACAATGTCGCGGAAAATTTGTCACTGTATGTATAAACCGCTTATACAATAATTAAATTTTTCATACCAAAGTTTTAACAAGATTATTAAAGTATGTATTTATCTATACCAGTAGGTATGTAGTAATATCATCTTCTAGTATCCATAGCATAAGCTTGTTAGAGCTTACTTAGCAGTAGAGTAACTTTTCCGAGGTTGTTTAAATATAAATATAAATATAAATAAATAAATATCGGACTACATCACTAGTAGAGTTGTTAGTCCGCTGTTTTCTAACATAATTGTGCGCATCGGGTTACAAGCATGAAATTTCTACCACAGATAGAGTGTTCCTTGGTGATTATTTTCAGATGTAGAGGGAAGTCAGATTCGTCCCCTGTGAGGCGGGAGAGCGGAGTGAATACGGCCAAGTATCCCTCTTTTCTTTCTTTATTGCTGGTCAGTTAAGTCTACCAGGACGTGTTCGGTATCGTTTCCGTGTAAAAAAAATATCAGAAATTATTTTTTTATGTTATTTTTGTATAGTTCTATATAAAAATGGGTGTATGGCCGAAAAGGTAAAAATCACAACAAGTTTTTTTATTCAGTGAGGTAAATTAGTTCAATTTCGTGAACATTTTCAAATTATTATTATTATTTCAAAAAGCTCATTTAATCTTGTTTCTAAAAATATTTGCATGTTGGGCACTTCTCATACAAACAGTAGCTTAAAATATATCTTTACGTCGGCGTAACCAACGTATCTAATCTCCGAACGCATCCTATTTCGCTTCATTAAATACATTAAATAATGATTATTACCATGCTTTTACATATAATATTTACTATATACGTCCTAGAAAAACAAATTAATGTAATTGAAACAAAATATTTTTTTGCTAATGTATCACGAGCACACGGGCTAATCTCAACATCAACAATTTATTTAAGTTACTGTTTGTATGAAGAGTGCCCAATATGTATATATTTTTAGAAACTAGATTAAATTTTTTATTTTGAAATATTTTTGTTAGTTGTAAATATTCAGGAAATATAACTTATTTAACTCCCTGAATAAAAAAAACTTGTTGTGATTTAACAATTTCGGAAATACAACCATATTTTTATATCGTACTATGAATAAATAACATGAAAAATAAATTGTTGATATCTGTTTTACACGAAAACGACATCACACAAGTCCTAGTACCGTTATCTGATCAGTAATATAAAAAGAAAAAGAGGACTCCTTTGTCCTATTCACCCCGCTTTCCCGCCGCACAGGGGACGAATCTGACTTCCCTCCACATCTGAATATAATCACCGCAGAATACTCTATCTGTGGTAGAAATTTCGTGGTTGTATCCCGATGTACACAATTTCGCGACTTAGCAAAATGTACACGCAGGCTAAGCTTAACATCAACATTTCATCAGCACGAGGCTGTGGCGGGAGGCACCGCTGACGCGAGCGCTTCGCACATTGAATCTCATTGCCACCGATTTAGACATATCTTATTGTCATATAAATGAATTTACTAAGTTAGCCTTGTATAAAATATGTTACTTTAGTTAAGTTATCTTTTGCTACATTGTCGCATTGGGTTTATCCTGTCATGACTATTGTAGATGTGGAAATAAAAATAAATAAATAAAAAAAATTTCAAGGTACTTTTTGTATCAGATGTGCCAAATATGTATACATTTTTAAAAATAAGATTAAATTTGCTGTTTAGTCATATTTTTTTAAATTGTAAATATTCAGGATAGATAACTAATTTATCGTTCTGAATAAAAAAAACTTGTTGTGATTTTTACCTTTTCGGCAATAAACCCAAATTTTAATAAGAAACTATTCTTAAATAACATAAAAAATTAATAGCTGATATCTATTTTACACGAAAACGATGTCGCATAAGCCCTAATAGCCTTTGCTGATAAGTAATAAAAAAAAGAAAAAGAGCAGTACTTGGTCCTCTTCACCCCGCACTCCCACCACACAGGGGACGAATCTGACTTCCCTCCACATCTGAAAATAATCACCGTGGAACGCTTTATGTGTGGTAGAAATTTCATGCTTGTAACCCGATGCGCACAATTTCGCGGCTTAGCAACTCTACTACACACAAATCCATCTATAATCCCAAATTAAGCTCAAGAAGGCTTGTGTTATGGGTACTAGACAACGATAGATATTACTTATATAGATAAATATATACTTAAATACATAAAGTGTGGACACGAAAAAATTTGGTCGTTCACATTTTTATATAATTTATTAAAAAAAGACGAAACTTAAATATCATTTTGATTTACTAATAATACACATTATAGTCAATTATAATACATTAGAAACGTTATTCAAATTTATTTGTATGTATAACATTCCGTACTTTAGAGAGACACTTCTTTACTAGCTTTTTGCCACTTCGCCTTAAAGGTTTTTACATCTATGCAGTCTGTTCTATATTTTTTTAGGTTTTTTTTCACTATTGCCCAATATTTCTCAATGGGTCTTAGTTCTGGGCAGTTAGGAGGATTTGCCTGTTTTGGTACTACAGTCACGTTATTAAGTTTATACCACTCCTTGACAGTCTCACTGTAATGGCACGTCGCCAAATCCGGCCAAAACAGTACAGAGCCCGTGTGTTGTTGAATAAAAGGCAGCAATCTCTTTTGCAAACACTCCTTCTTGTAAACTTTTCCAATGATTGTCCCCGAAGCGACAAAAGCTTTGCTCCTCTTACCACAGGAGCATATAGCTTGCCAAACCATGTGACGTTTTGGAAACTTTGATAATTTTATTTTTTTATATTTGTCAGGAATAGTCTCCTTATTTTTTGCCACATAAAACTGTTGCCCAGGTAGCTGATTAACCCTTAACTACCTACGTCCGATTTCCTTAGCACAACCACCTACGAGAGGTCATGGAGACCTCTACTTGAAATGGGTCTAAAATATGTTTAAGTATTTAGGTTAGAGGTACATTGATATAATATTTACCGCTTTAACGGTTTTAGGTATTTATTACCAAATATCGATACAACATTAATTAACAATATGTTCTTTAAACTTGACATAATCACATTCCCTTACGTTTTTACGAAAAATTTTTTTTAAAACATTTGGAACATGAGATCACAAAATATTCTGACACAAAATATTATTTTCTTGGTAAATCTTAAAGTACAATAATTAGTCAAGCAAATCAGCTATAAATTTTATATAAAAACTAGTTTTTTTTATAAAATTGCAAGCTATTAAAATAGCCATTTCTTTAACTTAGTCACATTCCCTCAAATGTTTTAACAAACATAAATTTAAATTTTGGAACACGAGATCACAAAATATTCTTAAACTATACATTTTTTTCTTGATAAATCTTAAAGTACAATAATCAGTCAAGCTAATCAGTTATAATTTTTATGTAAAACCAATATTTTTTATAGCCGTATCTCGCGACAGCCAATTGATACACATTTCATACGTTTCGAGCATTGAATGCAGATTGGTTTCTTGCATTCAATTCATACGTACTGCGTCTTCCGCTGCTTTTTGGGGTCACAAGTTGAGCAACATTTTCGAAGTTGCAATATTATATTGTTGATATTGATTATATAGATCCCGTAAAGAACTGTTGCCAGATGTCCAGTGGGCTCGATGTAGAGGTCAATACATCGCGGTAAGCTTGTTTGATACCCTGTGCTTCATTGACTAGGTACATTATGTTGCAAGGTCCTTGATCATAGTGATGGTGGTTCAGATGCCCACCGAAAGCGATTCTTGCAGAAATAGTTCTTCTTTTTAGGTCTTGATCGCAGTTGTAATAATGGCACTTCGTCGTCTGAAGCAAATTAATGTTCGTAATCTTGCTGCATTACCGGTCTAGGTTTCGATCGTCGCTGTAATAATAGCACTTCGTCATCAGAACATGACTATAGCAGAACATGAATAAAGCCGAAGCCGAAATGACATCCATCTAAAGACCCTGGTGGTTCTTTGTTTGATTCTAAATCGCTACCTTCATCATCTGGCAAGTCATCTTCATTGGAGGGCACTTCTCGTAACCATCTTTCAACCGTTACGTCATTAAGAAGCATTTTTAAATAAAACTAAACATGAAATGCGTTCAAGTATTGAAAATTACAACGTCGTAAAAATAATCGCAACCACCTAGGCAAGGTCTCAGAGACCAGCAAGAAATAATACGAAACCACCTAGGCAAGGTCGCTGAGACCACTGACGACAGTTTTATACTCACCAAATTCACAGAGGCACACATCCAAATGCGTTGAACACATGGCTGGCACTGAGACGGCAGCGAGGAAAGGTACAAGGTCACGGAGGTCCGTGCCATGAACATGCGATGAGTTATTCACAAATTTTGTATTTGTCTGGTCCTGAGGACCTTGCCTAGGTGGTTAAGGGTTAAAATCAGCTTTGACGTATGTTTCGTCATCCATGATTAGGCAATCATATTTTGTCAGAAACTGGTCGTACAATTTTCTACAGCGTGATTTGGCAGCATTTTCTTGTTTTTCTGATCTGTTAGGTCTGATTACAGCTTTGTATGTCTTTAAGCCTTCGCAACTTTTAATTTTTTGGACGTATGATTTGGACACTTTTAACTTTTTTGCAACGTCTCTGATAGATATGCTCGGATTTCTTGTAAAACACTCGATTACCTTTTTCGCCTTTTTTTTGTCCACAGGTCCACTTTTCCTACCACTTCCTTGCTTCCGTTCGACAGTCAGGTCCCTTTTGTACTTGGAAAGTACAGATTGCACCGTCGATTTATTGATTTTAAGGCACTTAGCAATGTCGTTTTGTGAAATACCCGGATTTTCTAGAAAAATGTTCACGATTTTTCTTCGTATTTGAAGTTCTTTGGACGACATTTTTTTTAATATATCGAATATCATGAAAATTCTGATACGTCTTGTTAAAATAGATTTTTGGCAGCATTGTTTGACATAAAATTATTAATTTTAAAAACAAAAGAACGCAAAGAGATCGAATTCAAACCGACCAGATTTTTTCATGTCCACACTTTAGAACAACCATGACCCAAGCACAAAATATTCGAGTTCATCACACAAATATTTGCCCCAGCCGGGATTCGAACCCGGGACCGCCGGCTCAGTAGGCAGGCCTACAAACTGAGCCGAGCGTCGTCAAAGTGTTTGATATCTTCTTTATTTAATATTTGGCTATTTTGACTAAGCTAAGCTAACTGTATTTAACTTGCTCGAGTCTTGCATCGACATGTGTGATGTAATGTATTCCAGCAACCGATTCACTAATTCAGCGACAGATTACCGGCCTGCAATGGCCCGATAATGGTGATTTGACCATAATGGTGGATCGTCTCTAGATGTATTACGTTATACGTGTAGGGTAGGTGCTCGTTTTCCTGTCCTATGTTTTAGGGTTTCCTAGTCAACTAGGAACCCATATAGTTTCGCCATGTCCGTCTGTCCGTCCGCGGCTTAGCTCCGTGATCATTATTACTAGAAAGCTGAAATTTGGTGTGAGTATATGTATGTATGACGCCGATAAAACGGTAAAATAAAAACTAAAAAGAAAACTTTTTTTGGGTACCTACCTCTCTTACACCTAGTAGGAGTGATTTTTGTTTTAGTTCCAACACTAGTGTGTGGGGTGTCGTTGAATAGGTCTTTTAAAAATAATAGGGATTTCCAAATACTATTTAATGATAGTCAGCATTGTTGTAAATATTAGCTCCGGGAACCCAAAACATAGCGTACTCTCTTTAAAATGACGTAAGTGTCGCGCGGTTTCCTTATACTTTGAACGTTATACATATTAGTTAAGTGCCATACTGCATTAAAACATTCCGATCAATCTGGCGCGTATTATCGATAACTTCCAGAAGGTAGTAAGTAATTACAGTTAATTTGGCGTTTACGACCTTTTTATAGAGCTTGAAATCTTTCTCGTAATTTAAACCTCGGGCTTAAAACCACTGTTTTAAGCCCGTCTATTGTGAAGGATGGGCAACTACGGAAATCTACACTTACTAAGCGTGGCCCGATATGCTCTTGGCCGATTTTTTACTTTAGATATTGTTGTTAGGTTGAGGTAATCGTGATTAAATGAAGGATACACGGAAAGAATACGTCTAACCCTTAAAGTGGTCAAAATTTTAAAGTTTTGAATTATGAAACTAACCATAATATTTTCGATTTGACACTGTGCTTACTTTCTCCTTCACAGGATAAAAATGCGATAAAAATATAATAAATAAGGTGATCTTATCCCTAGGCCCAAGGGATTTCTTCCAGTTACCCTTTGAGCAAATGAGAGATGTAAACATTACCGAAGCTATAACTAATTAATTTAGTGTTCAATATACATATGCTTTCTTCTACCTATAAACTATTCTCAAAAATATTGTGCAATTATCTAGTCAATCACCAAATTCTAACCAGAGCAAGTTCGGGATCAATAATTTATTCCGTTAGCTTCGGATCGACAGCCTGCAGCGGCCCGATAATGGTGATTTCACCCTAATGGCCGCTCGGGCTCGGATTTCCTACATTACTGCCTAGGGTCAGTGTGCCAGGTTTAGGCAGATTTGTATAATAGCGAAATATATGATCGCGAATGGCATTAGCGGAATAATATTTGACAGTTTTTCTAAGCCATTATGAAGGGCAAATTCCAATTTGCAAATTACTACTACATTACTGCCTAGGGTCAGTGTGCTAGGCTGATATGAAACCGAATAGCGACATGTATAAATAGTAGATCTAGCATCTATCTAGCAGACCATATTTCTAAGCCATTACGAAGAGGTAATTCCAATTTGAAAATTACAATAAAAAAATGCCATAGAAAAACAACACTGTAAGTAGGTTTTCTTTCTTCTGATCTTATTAAAAATCGCCTGAGAACCATATTTTATTGGTTGTTCAGGTAAAATGCTACGCAATCAGTTGTGGCGCGAAGAACCGACCGACACTGACGACGAGGAAAATAGCCGGTCATCCTGAATTCGGATATAAGGATGTTCGGGTATACAAAAGCATTTTGCCCAAGCTAGAACGGAGGCGCTTCGCTCGGTCAGTCAATAAAGGCTGATCTCATTTGCGTCAAATGCACAAACCTGATCAAACGTTATGACTTGTTCCACGAAACACAATTGTTTCGGTAAGTACAGTCAGCTAAGTAAGCAACATGCTCCGTATTCATTTAAGGGGATACCCGGCAAAATTTCACTAAATACGTTTCACGAATACGTCTAACCCTTAAAGTGGTCAAAATTTTAAAGTTTTGAATTATGAAATTAACCATAATATTTTCGTGTAGGTGTTTGTTTTAAGTGGTAAAACAAGGATAAGACTATATTTAAAGATATATTTTTGATAGTGTTTCGTACAACTGAATAAATATCACTCATTAAATAGCAGGAAAAGAGATTAATTATTTGTTATCCTGCTGATTTGACACTGTGCTTACTTTCTCCTTCACAGGATAAAAATGCGATAAAAATATAATAAATAAGGTGATCTTATCCCTAGGCCCAAGGGATGTCTTCCAGTTACCCTTTGAGCAAATGAGAGATGTAAACATTACCGAAGCTATAACTAATTAATTTAGTGTTCAATATACATCTGCTTTCTTCTACCTATAAACTATTCTCAAAAATATTGTGCAATTATCTAGTCAATCACCAAATTCTAACCAGAGCAAGTTCGGGATCAATAATTTATTCCGTTAGCTTCGGATCGACAGCCTGCAGCGGCCCGATAGTGGTGATTTCACCCTAATGGCCGCTCGGGCTCGGATTTCCTACATTACTGCCTAGGGTCAGTGTGCCAGGTTTAGGCAGATTTGTATAATAGCGAAATATATGATCGCGAATGGCATTAGCGGAATAATATTTGACAGTTTTTCTAAGCCATTATGAAGGGCCAATTCCAATTTGCAAATTACTACTACATTACTGCCTAGGGTCAGTGTGCTAGGCTGATATGAAACCGAATAGCGACATGTATAAATAGTAGATCTAGCATCTATCTAGCAGACCATATTTCTAAGCCATTACGAAGAGGTAATTCCAATTTGCAAATTACAATAAAAAATGCCATAGAAAAACAACACTGTAAGTAGAAGGTTTTCTTTCTTCTGATCTTATTAAAAATCGCCTGAGAACCATATTTTATTGGTTGTTCAGGTAAAATGCTACGCAATCAGTTGTGGCGCGAAGAACCGACCGACACTGACGACGAGGAAAATAGCCGGTCATCCTGAATTCGGATATAAGGATGTTCGGGTATACGAAAGCATTTTGCCCAAGCTAGAACGGAGGCGCTTCGCTCGGTCAGTCAATAAAGGCTGATCTCATTTGCGTCTAATCTATTTTTTGTTCGAAATTCAAACTCTGAGCCTAGTAGGGGCTCTGGTTCCATACTATGTAATAATTGCAGTATGAGCTCCTGTTAGTGTAAAATATCAATATCTCGTAAACTGCTGCGTAAATTAGAAAATGCTGTACCTTTTTGAAAACTACAATAAATTTACTATATTTTTATGTTGTGTGCCATGTTAGTTTACAATACTTTTTATAAAGGAAACTCGATCAAAACCGCTGGCTAAATTTAATAAATTGCTAAAATTCGTTTTTTTTTATTATTTTTACCGACAAAGCATCATGATATGTAATAAATTGAAATTACATTCGATAGGATATGTTTTAAGTAACATCCTGCAAAAAATACATTTAAAAAATACCTAAATTTGCAGTGGTGGCAATCGACATACTGACGCAGGGCATCAAAAGTCACGAGTTTTTTTTAAATGCAAATATCTCGAAAACCATGAACTTTTTATTAAGGTCAAATTAACTTAATATGGTTGCTAATGAGCTGTTCTATCACCCCTCTTCATTTTGGCGTTGGTTTTAGGGACACCCTGTATATGAAAATCGATTCTTAAGGAGTAAACTCCAATAAATAAGGCGATCTTATCCCTAGGCCCAAGGGATTTCTACCAGTTACCCTTTGAGGAAATGAGAGAAGTAAACATGACCGAAGCTACAATAATATAGCGTTCAATATACATTTGCTTTCCTCTACCTATAAACTATTCTCAAAAATATTGTGCAATTATCTAGTCAATCACCGAAATACTAACAGAGCAAGTTCGGGATCAATAATTTATTCCGTTAGCTTCGGATCGACAGCCTGCAGCGGCCCGATAATGGTGATTTCACCCTAATGGCCGCTCGGGCTCGGATTTCCTACATTACTGCCTAGGGTCAGTGTGCCAGGTTTAGGCAGATATGTATAATAGCGAAATATATGATCGCGAATGGCATTAGCTGAATAATATTTGACAGTTTTTCTGAGCCATTATGAAGGGCCAATTCCAATTTGCAAATTACTACTACATTACTGCCTAGGGTCAGTGTGCTAGGCTGATATGAAACCGAATAGCGACATGTATAAATAGTAGATCTAGCATCTATCTAGCAGACCATGTTTCGAAGCCAGTACGAAGAGGTAATTCCAATTTGCAAATTACAATAAAAAAATGCCATAGAAAAACAACACTGTAAGTAGAAGGTTTTCTTTCTTGTGATCTTATTAAAAATCGCCTGAGAACCATATTTTATTGGTTGTTCAGGTAAAATGCTACGCAATCAGTTGTGGCGCGAAGAACCGACCGACACTGACGACGAGGAAAATAGCCGGTCATCCTGAATTCGGATATAAGGATGTTCGGGTATACGAAAGCATTTTGCCCAAGCTAGAACGGAGGCGCTTCGCTCGGTCAGTCAATAAAGGCTGATCTCATTTGCGTCAAATGCACAAACCTGATCAAACGTTATGACTTGTTCCACGAAACACAATTGTTTCGGTAAGTACAGTCAGCTAAGTAAGCAACATGCTCCGTATTCATTTAAGGGGATACCCGGCAAAATTTCACTAATGGCCGCTTGGCCCCGGATTTACTACTACATTTATACATTACTGCCTAGGGTCCTAGGGTCAGTGTACCAGTTCTAGGCTAATATAAAACCGAATAGCGACGCGAGAATGAAGTCTCGTATGGAAAAATGAGTAGTGAATGAGTCCTCTTAACGTGTAACTTAACTTTACTTTTAACGGCTGACGTAAGTCTAACAAAGGACTTGAAATACTAATCCACATCAAATGTTGACTAAATAAATACGAGTTTAGTCTAACTCAAATAAGTACAGAGAGACAGACAAACAGCGCGCGGAAACAATTAGTTAATGCATAGTTAAGTAGCTCCAGTGTGCATGGCTGGCAGATGTTCGAAATTACTGCGAATCGTGCCGTCCCGCTCATTCAAATATAGTTTGACAGGAGATCGAGAGGGATGGCAGTGTACTAACTTTTTCGAAGGGGCGACTCCGACAGCACCATAGATATGCCTGTAATATTTCAGTTATTTCGATTCCTCATGGATCTCATCAGATTTTCACCAAAATTTTGAGATGCCTTGACCACACCCACCTGGAGATGTCTCGTTTCAAACAATAACCTAAATTCAAAATTTTAAATAACCCCCAATACAAGTAGCTGGTCATCATGAGCAGTAGGTACCTAAAGTTGACGACATCCTATTGCTATCTCACTCAAACGTCAAACAACGTCATACCTACGACCGAATAACAAAGCCGCCGCCAAAGTTTAGGTAAATATCGATCCGAATTTCCGAACCCTGATCATGAGGCCCTCATAAATTAAGTGCACTGAAAACTAACTGAAATTTCAGTAGGATTCACCGAGTAGGAATCGTTTGCAGTTATTTTACCAAACATACCTAGCAAAAAACCATCTCGGCAGACAAATTTCGATAAAAAAACGCTTCCGAATCGGTCCTTCAGTTTCGGAGCTACGATGCCACAGACAGATTCACATGTTAAACTTATAGCACCCTTCTTTTTTCGTCGGGAGTTAAAAAAAATCAAACCGGTTTATAAAGTGATGGATATCGAAGCTAAAAAAAAATTTTTTTGCTTCAAAATCCATCACTTTAAGTAGTATTAGTATTTTAATTTAATGAAATTAAAATAGGTACTTCTCTTTGGAAGTTGGTTGAAAATAAATATTTCCACTCGCCATTAAAACCACTACGTTTCCATGAAAAACCACAATACAAAGTAAAAACTCGAAAGCCCAGATAGTTGTATTCAATTTGGTCGTTTAAAAATTCATTACGTCTGATGAAGTTGGTAAGCTCCGTGGACTGAGCTTTATTTGGTTTTTAAGCCTCATTTACGCACTTGCCCAAAAAAACGACTTTCAGAAGTTGCTTGTTAGCTTTAAAGTAGTGTTTTTCGGGCGTTCAGTTGGTTTTGGTTTTATTTTATAGTTGTTTACGGGTTATATAGATAAAAAGAGTATTGAAATTATACAGGGTGTCCCTAAAACCAACGCCAAAATGAAGAGGGGTGATAGAACAGCTCATAAGCAACCATATTAAGTCAATTTGACCTTAATAAAAAGTTCATGGTTTTCGAGATATTTGCATTTTTTTTAAACTCGTGACTTTTGATGCCCTGCGTCAGTATGTCGATTGCCACCACTGCAAATTTAGGTATTTTGTAAATCTGTTTTTTGCAGGATGTTACTAAAAACATATCCTATCGAATGTAATTTAAATTTATTACATATCATGATGCTTTGTCGGTAAAAATAATAAAAAAAAACGAATTATAGCAATTTATAAAATTTAGCCTGCGGTTTTGATCGAGTTTCATTTAAAAAAAGTATTGTAAACTAACATGGCACACAACATAAAAAGATAGTAAATTTATTGTAGTTTTCAAAAAGGTACAGTATTTTCTAATTTACACAGCAGTTTACGAGATATTGATATTTTACACCAAAAGGAGCTCATACTGCAGTTATTCCATAATATGGTACCAGAGCCCCTACTAGGCTCAGAGTTTGAATTTCGAACTAAAAATAGAATCAAAGAATACATAATTTCAAATTGGAACACAATTCGAAATTCGAATTCAAGTCGGCTTTCTGATTAAAGAGTACCTATTTTAGTAATTTTAGTACACTTCGTCAATTCGTTTGATGTGCTTTATTTAGTTTGGGTTCTTATTTTCTTTAATAGACTTGCTTTACCAATAGAACTCGTGTTGGCCTTGTGATTTGGATTTTTGGTACAATTTAACTTTGCTTTGTGCATCTTGGACTCGAGTTCTGCCTATTGATTTTAACTTCGATTTACTTTGGCTCTGTTAAGATTAATTGTAGTGCGTTTGTTACAAATATGCCAGAGAATTATACTCCTCAAGAATATGCCAACATGCATTTTGTCTATGGGGAATGTCAAGGTAACTCTTGTGCTGCAGCTAGACTCTATCGAGAAAGATATCCAAATGTAAGGCATCCGGACCATCGAGTATTTCGAAATGTTCATCTCGCATACTCACAAGGCGTTTTGCCTGGCAATCGTGGTGGATTGGGAAGACCTAGAGGAGATTACGATGAAGATGTTTTACAAGAGATTCAAAACGATCCATCGACTTCGACACGGAACATTGAACGTAATTTAGGGATATCAAAATCTGTTGCCAATAGAATATTACGTCGTTATGGATTTCATCCATACCACATACAACGTGTTCAAGCGTTGCTGCCCCGTGATTACCCACTTCGTGTTCAGTTTTGCCAGAAAATGCTGCAAAAACACAGAGAGGATCCCAATTTCATAAATATGGTTTTATGGTCTGATGAAAGCACTTTTAAGAGAGATGGATTTATGAACATGCACAATTTACACAGTTATGCATTAGAAAATCCTCATTTAATGAGGGAAGATCGGTCGCAGTACCAATTTAAAGTGAACCTCTGGACTGGAATATTAGATGGGAAAATAATTGGCCCATTTGAATTACCAGAAACGCTGAATGGTCCAAGTTATCTGCATTTCTTAGAGAATGAGTTGCCAAATCTTCTCGACGACGTACCTCTAGCTACGCGGAGGTCAATGTGGCTGCATAATGATGGCTGTCCAGCACATTATGCACGCGAAGTGCGACTACATTTAAACCAAACTTATCCACAGAGATGGATCGGCCGTCTGGGTCCCATTTTGTGGCCTCCTCGATCTCCAGACCTAAATCCTCTGGATTTATATTACTGGGGTTATATTAAAGAAAAAGTTTACAATGAACCGATTAACAGTATAGCGGAGCTGAGACAACGCATTTACGCAGAGGCCCAAAACGACGTAACAAGAAGTGCACGTCACATCAGTCGAGCATTTTTAAGGAGATGCCGGGCTTGTACTCGTATTCAAGTCAATGGCGGACAATTTGAACATTTAATTTAGTTACATAAAACAGGTTTCGTTTTTTTTAATGTTTTTAGTTTTTTATTCACTTAACAGATAAAAATGGCAACCAGTATCATTTTTGCATTATCTCATAAACCGCTAAATAATTAAGTCACTTCAATACCATCTTAAAAACAACTCTAAATTTGCTATCTTTTTACGTTATTTGCCAGGTTCGCTATGAACATTTCAATTTTTTTTATTCTAAAATTGAATTGTGTTCCTATTCTAAATAAAGTATTCTTTAAATCGATTTTTTGTTCAAAATTCAAACTCTGAGTCTAGTAGGGGCTCTGGTACCATATTATGGAATAACTGCAGTATGAGCTCCTTTTGGTGTAAAATATCAATATCTCGTAAACTGCTGTGTAAATTAGAAAATACTGTACCTTTTTGAAAACTACAATAAATTTACTATCTTTTTATGTTGTGTGCCATGTTAGTTTACAATACTTTTTTTAAATGAAACTCGATCAAAACCGCAGGCTAAATTTTATAAATTGCTATAATTCGTTTTTTTTTATTATTTTTACCGACAAAGCATCATGATATGTAATAAATTTAAATTACATTCGATAGGATATGTTTTTAGTAACATCCTGCAAAAAACAGATTTACAAAATACCTAAATTTGCAGTGGTGGCAATCGACATACTGACGCAGGGCATCAAAAGTCACGAGTTTAAAAAAAATGCAAATATCTCGAAAACCATGAACTTTTTATTAAGGTCAAATTGACTTAATATGGTTGCTTATGAGCTGTTCTATCACCCCTCTTCATTTTGGCGTTGGTTTTAGGGACACCCTGTATATAGGTACCTTTTGTATGTCTCTGATACTGGCATTTAGAACTTTATCTAAGTAATAATCTAGAACATGTTGTTATTTTTGAATTTGTACTATCAACATTTTCTGTTTGTGTTGACTACAATGTCAGCTGTAAAAATACTTATGAACAGTAAATTTTGTAAAAAAAAGGATTAACAATAACCTCTTGATAAATTAGTGCCCTGAGTATTTTTACGCAAACCACGCTATGTATGAAATTATGAATGAAATTAATAAAAAATAATAATGCAGTTCATAAGTGTGTGTGTTCGGTTGGCCGCCGCCGCGACTGATCGTCTCTCCTGATGATGAATCGCGTACCGATTCGAAACATGTCGAGCGTTCTTCGACTTCTACGACGTGAGTAAACCCGTTTATTTATTTTAATAATTTGAAAACTATTGAACAAAATAAAAATCCGTATAATTAAACCTGCTCACTAAATCCCACAAGTCCTTTACATGCAAATTGCCGGACATCCTAAATAAGGATGCTCTGGCATACGAAAGCATTTTTGCCCAAGTTAGAACGGAAACGCTTCCCTCGGTCGGTCAATAAAGGCTGATCTCATTTGCGTCAAATGCACAAACCCGATCAAACGTTATGACTTGTTCCATCAAACACAATTGTTTCGGTAAGTACAGTCAGCTAAGTAAGCAACATGCTCTGTATTGACGACGCAGTTGGCTCAGATTGTAAGCACTTGCCTACTGAGCCGGCGGTCCTGGGTTCGAATCCCGGCCAGGGCAAATATTTGTGTGAGGAACTCGAATATTTGTGCTTGGGTCATAGATGTTCTATGTATTTAAGTATATATTTATCATATATAAGTAATATCTATCGTTGTCTAGTACCCATAACACAAGCCTTCTTTAGCTTAATTTGGGATTAGATGGATTTGTGTGAGGTAGTCCGATATTTATTTATTTATATTTATCGTCGTCTAGTACCCATAGTACAAGCTTTGCTTAGTTTGGGACTAGGTCGATTTGTGTAAGATTGTCCCTTCATATTTATTTATATTTTGTATTTATTTAAGGGGGTGCCCGGCAAATTTCACTATTTTCAAAGTGTTTTCAAGTGGCCCCACTTCGCGCAATCGCCGTAAAAATTCAACGCAATGTAGCATGGTATTTTGGTCTTTATTTCTGTCTAATAGAATTTCTAAATACCTCATACAATAGGATAAATCGGAACACTCGTAAAGTCCTTTTTCTAGGTTATATCAGTAAAGTCTTGTTACGCGACGCTTAGACACGAACCTTATACCAATAAGTGAGTAATGATGTTTACTTTAATCATGTCTTTAATGAGCACCACATGGAAAAGAATGCAACAAAGACATTATAATAAAATAAAAAGGGTAACAACGGTCTTACTGCTAAGACAACTTTTGGGTAACAAAGGTCGAAGGATATATTTTAAAAAGGATTTTTTTGTTAGTCTGTTTGAGTGTCCCACTGATGGGCAAAGTCCTCTCGGTTAGACCTCCATAACTCCTCCCTATTGGCCGCTGCTTCCGGCCATCGCCATCTCCGTCTCTGTCTGCATATTATTTTAGAAACTGTTCCGATGTATTTGGGTACTTTGGCCGCTACTATTTCATGCTGACAATACCGCACGTTGTTTCCTTGTTAACTAGTATATTGGAGCATGATTTTACTTCAGCATAAGTGTAGGTCTAGTCGACTGTACCGGGCCTACCAAGACAGGCTAACTAAGTTCCGTGCACCGGGCCGATCGACCTGTCCGACGCAACGTTCGAAATTCAAACTTCTGTTTCTGTCGTCTTGCTCATTCAAATATTGTTTGACAGTAGACCGAAAGGGATGTTACTTACTTCGAATTTCAAACTTTAGAGTAGCCCTTCGGGTTTAACCTACCTTGCGAATATGTCTCGGTAGTAATATGGGTATGGGCATAAGTCATCTGCAGATCTTTTCTGGTATACGCATCTGATTGGAAATGTCTTATGGTATCTATTTAACCGTTTACCTACAGAATAGATCAACGTTTTCCTGGTGTTGTTCTGTCCCGTGAACCAGGGGAAAATAGTGATTCATTCATTCATTCATTCATTTATTTTGATAAAACATAGTTTTACATGTCAACATAATAATAATTATAAGTACTAAGTTTATGTATAAATTAATTATTTATCTTGGGTAGCGAACCGGTTAAGGGTGTGCACTCAGTTACTTGAAAAAAATTCGTCAATAGAGTAGATCGCGTTCAAGTTCTTGGAAAAGTGCTGTGATAATTCCCATTCTTAGGGCTTATAACTGTTACAATTTATTACAATATTTTTGGTGAATCATCATCATTAGCCTTTTACATCTGTAACAGATGAGTTTAACAGCGTCTAGTAAACTGCGGCACTTTCGAAGATGGCTGGACAGCCCGATACGAGAGCGATAGCCACGGCCGCATAAATAAATGTTGCGCCTATCGATGAAGGGGAAAAGCTGCACGCTGGTGTCTCATGTCGCGCTTTTGAGAAAGAGAAGCAAACCATACTTCATCATGCGCCACACCATCGCACAAAGTCTTCCTCCAAAGGTCACGATCTTCAGACATAACCTCCCAGTGTTGGGTGTCAATTTCGAAGGATAACATGTCACGCTTTACGCTCTCCTTAGAGCGTAACATAGCTTTTTGGTGAATATGACCACCGAAAATCGTAGTTTTAAAAAGAAAAACATCAGCGAGCAACAAAAAAAAGTTGATTGACCCAAAGAAAGGCATAAACGATAAATATTTATTATATTTTGTTTTTATAGCGGCAACAGAAGTACATCATTTTGTGAAAATTTCAACGCCTAGCTATCGCGGTTCATGAGATACAGCTCGGTGACAGTGGTGACAAACAGACATACGGACAGACAGAGGAGTCTTAGTAATAGGGTTCCGTTTTTACCCTTCCGGTAGAAATTAATAATTTTCCATATCATTTTAGAATTTTGTTATAGTATAAATAATTATGTACACAGTATTTCATATTGATTTCATTTTCAACGTCAAATTTATCCCAAGATGTATCCTAAACATTTTGTTCTCTAGATTTTGAAGCTGCGTTTAAAACACCAAGTGCGTATTTAAACAAGTCGAAAAGTATCCGGCGTTTTGGAGATGTATTCGTAGGGAATAAAAATGGAAATTCCCTCCGTGTCTTTTGTGGGTGTGGCGGCTTATGATAAGTCTTTTGAAGCTGAATATTATTGTATGGATATAGTATAGAGAAACTTTACTGTAAGACTGACGATGAATATTAAGATGGAGGAAGACACATGGAATGAAGTTCAAGTTGTCAACGTTGAAAATAAGTACCTAGGGTTAGAGTTAGAGGTACATAGGTACCTAATAGAGGTATCTGAGTTGAAGTCACGCACACGACTATATTTCATTAGTTGTCAGAGGGATTTTAAAATTAGGGCCAAAGCACAAAATATAATGTTCACAAATACTGTTACTTTTAGGTAATGAAATAATGAACTTTATTCTGCAAGTAGGCCACAAGGGCACTTTTACATGTCTGAGTCTACCGGCATTTCACAAGAGGAGACCACTGTTGAGAAGAAACGCCGAAAGAAACTCAACAGTCAGTCATTTTTTCATAAAGGATAAGTACTTAACTATTACAGTAATATGAACTTAACTATACGTAGTTCTCGAAGAAAACATATTAAAAGTGTATTCTAAGATATAAATGAGGACTAGTGTAAGAATAAAATATAGAAACTACAAGAAAGTATGACGGTTTAACACAATTTATGTACGTTTGATATGCTTTCTTATTAGAACTGTGTCCCTTAAACTAGTCAGGTACACTCTAAGGAGTCAGTTACTCGGTTTCTGGTTCAGGCCATGCATTTTTGTCTGTCAGATAGTCCTCTACTTGTATAATATGCTTTTGACATTTGAGATTTTTTTAAATAATTTTTGAGATGGAAAGGCTAATTTTAAAATATGATCAGGTAACTTGTTATAAAAATGAAAACATTGGCCTAAAAATGATTTATATATTTTACGAACACGAAACTTTCTAATAGCAATTTTATTTTTATTTCTGGTGTTAAAATTGTGGACATCGGAATTTTTTGTAAATGAATCTATGTTCTTAATAACATACATAATACTCTCATAAATATATTGGGACGCTACAGTTAAGATGTTTATATCTTTGAAAATGTCTTTTAAGGAGTCACGAGAATTCAGGTTATATATAGAACGAATCGCTCTTTTTTGTAGCACAAATATAGTCTGAATGTCAGCTGCTTTGCCCCAAACCAGAATACCATATGACATGACACTATGAAAATAACTATGATAAACTAAGCGAGCTGTATCAACATCACTCAATTGTCTAATTTTCCTAACAGCGTACGCCGCTGAACTTAATTAACCTGCAAGCACCGCTATATGTGGACTCCATTGCCAATGACTGTCCAATGTTATACCTAAGAATAATGCATTATTCACCATTTCTTAACATTCACCATTTAGTAATATAGTAGAATCTACCGCCGTAACATTTTGTAAAGCAAATCTAACACATTTAGTTTTCTCTTAGTATCAATACATGCCGCCCAAAATATGCTTGATTCTCACGATAGCTATCTACTAAGATCCTTCCAACCCCAACCAATAGGTGCGAGTGTAACTAGAAGCTTACTGAAGAACAAGTAAAGTTTTCAGTTTGGGTTGTCAACCGTCCCGTTCTGAAAATTTTTAAGTGGGGCTCAAATACAGCAAACGTGATCGATTGCGTTAGCTTTGCACCTTATTTGTATGCAGTGCCATACATACCCGTTGGAAACTTAACTCAACCCGGCCAGTTAAGATGAGATAAGTGTTTGTACGGAACCCTCGGTATGCGAGTCTGACTCGCACTTGGCGGGTTTTATTTATGCTTTTCAATATGCGTAGTGTGAAGGACTCCCGCGTTTTAAAGCCAAGTCCCGCAATTTGATCTCAAATTTGTGCACTTGAGGTTGGCAACCCTACTCCAGTATCTTCAACTTACACTTGAATGATCAATAAAACTTCAGCCAAAGTTTTTTCTTCACAGACGTGGATTAAGTATCAAAGGGAAAGTTTCGATTACCTTTTTGGCCCTACAAAGGGTTTGGACGTGATGCAATTTGATCGAAATGGTAAACTTATAGCTCACTAGCTGCGTCGCGCGGTGTGACCCGCTCATCCCACGGGAACACTACATTTTTGTGGGATAAAAAGTAGCCTATGTATTAACCCAACTTCACCCAATTTCACTGCCCAAAGGTTGTCTGGAAGAGATCGCTCTTTAGCGATAAGACC
The DNA here is from genome assembly GCA_905147355.2 of Apotomis turbidana. NCBI lineage: Eukaryota > Metazoa > Arthropoda > Insecta > Lepidoptera > Tortricidae > Apotomis > Apotomis turbidana. The sequence goes on along the minus strand of LR990301.1, from coordinate 15,753,554 downwards.
GCCTGTTGTCTACCGTTATTTATAAATTGTATTTATCTTGTTTCCTTTTGTAAACTTTTTTGGTGTGCAATAAAGTATTGTTGTATTGTATTGTATTGTTGTAACCCAGGGTGTCAGCTACCTTCATATCAAAATTTGTACAGCCGTTTGAGCGTGAAGAAGTAACAAATATACACATAAACTCACAACAACAACAAACTTTCGCCTTTATAATATTAGTGAATTGACTATAGATATATCAGATGTCAGTTTTTAATAAAAAGAAGAAAAATAGATTTCAGTCTAGGTAAGCCCTAAAGTTTTGTGAATTCTTATTATTTTAAAAGAAAAGCTTATCTGTTTGATTTAAAAGTTCAACATTTCATGGTATGAGAAGGTATGGTAATGTGATGATTGTAAAATAATGATTAAATTCATGAAAATTACTTGCGTTTATTGCGACTTGTTTTTATTCATTTTTTCTTTTTTGGAATATTCTTACGTTAATTGTATTAATAAATAAACAAAAATCATTTCAATAAAACAAATAAAAATTATAAAAAATACCTAATTTACACTAATATATATACCAAATAAATTTTGACTAGAAATTCTATTCCAAAAGTATACAAGCATTGTACAGTACAGACTAACCAGACTTATTTTTTTTAGGTTTAGATTCTCCGCTACTTATCTCGTTAACACATTCCCAGTTTGTTCAAATTCTGAGTCGTTGAAACTATAGGGATCATCATCATCATTCCCTTTGCCTTATCCCATTTATTCGGGGTCGGTACAGCATGTTTTCTTCCTTCATTCTTCCCTATTACTCGTTACTTCCTTCTCCCTTCTTGTTTACTTCTTTCTTATTCATATCATCTTTCACGAACAATACATCCATCTTTGCTTTGGTCTTCCTCTTCTATTAACGGTTTTCTGGTTACATGGCTTTCCTCTTTTCGCATCACGTGCCGATTTGCAAATGATTTAGGGATGTTATCTTTAAAAATCCAATTCAATTATCGCTGTGTTATTATGTTTCATCGCTGTATATATTTATGTATATATTTATTTATATTATATATGTTTATATTATATTAGATGTATGTATATATTTACATGTATAGCAAAATTATGTATAAGTATTATAATTATGTTTTGTTACTTATGTGTAAGTTAGTTGCACCGCCTACAATTTTTCCGCTTTGCCCTAAGGTTGACTGGTAGAGAATGCCTCATGGCATTAAGTCCGCCTTTTGTACGATAAGTTTTCTTTTGTGCAATAAAGATTAAATAAATAAATAAATAAATACATCTATATAACTATCACGGATCGAAAAATGTGAGCAAAATCGATTGTCATGACGTATGATTCAATGAATTTTACTGGCATTTACAACGCTGAATATTATAAAATTCTGAAATTGGATAGGGATGCTTATTATGTATCAGTCAATCGATTGCATAATGATGTGGACGATTTGGCAATGTGGGCAAACTGGGAATATAGGCGGGAAATGGGCCATTTGGGTATGTGAACGAGGTGGAACATTTGACTAATTGGGAATATTGACTTATATTTTACTTATTTATTAGAATCCCATTTCATATTTTTATATAGGTACTTCGAATATACACTTATTTCTGTCAACATCTTTTTTTTTACTACAATCCTATACATTTATATACTCTTCATAACTCTTTACCCCGCGTATTGCAACATGAGCTTAACATACGTAGTTGAAAGTTGAACTACACCAACAAAATGAAACACAAACGAATATTATGTCTTTATCTGTGTAAATAGAGTTAAGTACACAATGCCAACCGCAGTGTTTGTCGTACAGTCGACAAGTGTTCCATTTAATTAAGTTTGAAGCTTTTGAGCTCAGTCAAGAATAAATTCAGCAGTGTAACGAAGGCAACTGTCAGCACTATAGCATGGTAATTATCTACTGCAAGATGGCGCCCACAATTTCGTTTACGAGAAGAAACAAAATTTTTTACCTTATTTTTTGATTTATCGTCGTGAGAGTATTTCTCCTTAAATAATGACTCATATGTTTGAACATTGTATTGAACGATACAAATACATAATGATACAAATGTGTCTTATTTTACTTAAAGGATAAATTAAAAAATGTGTTTGTTTGGTTTGTTAATACGATAGAAAAACGGTTAGAAATTGATGATTCCTAAATGTAAATTGGTATGGTCGTCTATAGAGACGAAAACTTGTTCTTGTTTCTGTTGCTTGATTGATTAAACACATTTCTCGAAATTAACACTTGTCTCGTGAAAAAGTTTCCATTTAATCAAGATAATACGAGCTCACATAACTTAAAAGATACACGAGAATTTACATTCCGTTCCCGTATGTTCAGAACTTTTTATGACTTTATCCACGATCCGAGTCTCTATTAGATAAGTGCAAAATCTCATTGATTTAAAACTCCGTTAAAAAACACTAATATGTAGAATTGTTTTATATTAAACCGAGTCGACCGATACTCAACTTTACCGACCAATGTTCAACCATATAAAGCTTTATTAATCCCATTTACTATCGGAAAAATTGCGAAGCACGACCCCACATTCTTCGAACTCGTATAGAGCTCTTTATCACTGTTTGACTGGTAGAAAACATAGGGCACTATGGCGTTAAGTCTGCCTTTTTGTACGGTAAATAAATAGATATTAAGGCGCAATCTTACACAAATCGACATAGTCCCAAACTAAAGCAAAGCTTGTACTATGGGAACTGTACGACGATATACGTATACAGATATAACATCCATGACCCAAGAACAAATATTCGAGTTCATTGCACAAATATTTGCCCTGGCCGGGATTCGAAACGAGTACAGCCAGCTCAGTAGGTAGGTGCTCTACAAACTGCGCCAAACGCGTCGTCTAATGATGAACTAAAAAATTGGGCAAGTGCGAGTTCGACTCGCGCATGAAGGGTTCCGTACCATAATCTATAACAAGTTTGTTGTATGGGAGCCTCCCTTAAATATTTATTTTATTTTATTTTTAGTATTTTTTGTTATAGCGGCAATAGAAATACATCATCTGTGAAAATTTTAACTGTCTAGCTATCACCGTTCTTGAGATACTGCCTGGTGACAGACGGACGGACGGACGGACGGACAGCGAAGTCTCAGTAATAGGGTCCCGTTTTTATCCTTTGGGTACGGAACCCTAAAAATAATTTTGTAACCTAGCAACAGTGTCCGCAAAGTGCTGTGCTGAAAATGGTCCTCCGATTCGGATCGCTTGCTATCAAGGAACTGTGCTCCTCAAAATGGTTAGGCATTTAATTACAATGACTTACAAAGAATTACTACTTTTCAAATGCTATTTATTGCTTTGTAGCGTTTCGAATAGAGGCCCGGCCTCCAAAATGCATGCTTCACTAAAGTGTCTAACAACAAAACTCGGAGTAAAACTTTTTCCAACTTTTTCTTGCCGACTGTACTTTAGTTTCGTTGCGGTGTTTTGCTTTGTGGTGCTTTTTTGTGACATGTGAAGAATTCTTAATGTACTTTTTCAGGGTTCCGTACTTACCTGAAAAAGTTAAAACGTTATAGTGTTTCGGAAGATCCTGGGACCTACTAAGAGGAATGGTGGTACGTGGCGGATCCGTACTAACGCCGAGATTGAGGAGCTGGTGACCGAGCCGAGATACGAAGTCCCATAGACTTCGTTGGCTCGGTCACGTACAAAGAATGGAAGAAAATCGCGCGGAAAAAGAGCATACTTGGGGCGACCAACCGGTCGACGACCAGTCAGTCGTCCCAGGTACCGCTGGAGAGACGTGGTGGAGGTGGATCTGCGTGAGCTTCAAACCGAAAACTGGTGAGAAACTGCGCAGGAATGGGACAAGTGGCGTACTCTTGTTTTGGAGGCTAAGATCCTGTTTGGGTCACTGAGGCAAAATAGTTAGTTAGTTATTTCATATGTGAGTACCAATACAGGTATCCACTAAGAAAATACTAACTCAAAAGACTATATTTGCAACACAGGACTGATAATTTTGTACGCACTGAAACTAACTGACAACATCCCACATAGGTGTCCTAGTTGCAAACTGAGTAAGTATGCCTTTCATCTGTCGAGCGATTCTTATTGAAATATTTTCTGAACATTAAAATATAAATAAAGTATTTTAACTCTTCCGTCAAACGAATTTCCGATTAATTCCACTACATTTTAAATTTCTCCTGAACAGCATAACTTAACGGATGGACCAATCAACAACTATGAAATCAAATGAAATAAAAAATATTTTTCATTTGCTTTAAAATGTATGGTACAATTAGGTGGTAGGTTAACCGGTACATGAACATATTATATTACCCACGTATGTACTCCACTTTATATGTTCTGCGAATGGTTAATTATACTTATACTGCACTCGAGAGCAGGAGAAACATATTTCTTGTAAACTACTTCTTCTTACGATGTTTTTGAAACCCTGAAAATATTATGGGTTTCAGGAAAAAAATGCTTTCGAACAAATGAAAATTTTGCGAAACGTTACAGATAGGAAACAATGTTTCAGAGTTGTAATAGAATACATCATATTTGGTTATGACATTTGTATCCTGACCAAAATACACCTCGTTTACTAGGGTAACGAATCCCTTTGTATTGGTTTTAGCAAAGTTTCGCTTCGTCTATCAAATCACTTCAATATTCACTTTATTTTATACACTACAAGGTCGATTTTAAAGTATGAATTTGAACTATCCAGTTTCGGAAGTAAACAGACGGTATTTTAATTGGACACGGTCAAAGGAGTTTCGTCTTTTGGTCACTTTTAGTAAAGTACATATTAGGTAACTATTGTATGTAGATAGATACTTATTGACCAGGCATCATACCTATACTTAGTAAAGTACTTGGATTCTATTTAATACATTAACATTTTTATATTCAAAGCCTTTCAAATAAACAATGCAAAGATCGACAAAGCATAAGGAAAAATTCGAAAGGTGGTTGAGCGTTAGGGTGGCGGAAAGGTTAACCGGGAATGATTCCCGGTCTCCTCCACCAGGTTAGGCATTTCAATTTTTCTTTGAGCTTTGATTTTCATAAATTTATATATATATTTCTTTGTCGTACAATTTATGTACCTATCCATTTTTTATTGTACATTTATTTTTAATTTGCCACGGCTTATTTATGACACGAGTGGGGAATTAAGTGTATGAAGTAACAACTTTGTCCATACTCTTTTACCATATATATGTGTGCTCCTAGCAACTACAAAGTGTTTACTATCCTCCAGTCTTTTCAGTCTGGTAATTACCCTCTCCATCTATCTATCAGCCACAGACGGCTACTGCTGAACATAGGCCTCCCGCATGACTCGCCACAAAGTGCGATCCTGTACAGACCACATTCATTGATTCCAAGCTATCCTCACGAAGTCATCCGTCCATCTAGTCGGGGGCGACCCACGCTGCGCTTTCCTATACGTGGTCGCCACTATTCCCTCTCCATAGAAAACTAAAATCAAATACAATTTTACGTATGATCTACATATGTGTCGACACAGCAGTGTAGTCGGCCCTTTATATCGTGAAGATATAGCAAAGCTGTATTGAATTAGCACCAAGATTAATTATTATTAATACTAGTTATCTCATACGGTTCTACCTTTGCATTCAAAGTTCTGCACCAAAACTACCAAATGCACGAGCTCGAGACCAATGCCATTCGAATATATTGGAACTAAGAGCTTCTAGCATTAGGTACTTCATTAAATACTATAAATTACACACCCTGAGCGACCAGTTTAAAAACAACTCCAATTGAACTCCGTTCCTTTCAATTAAACGATCAAGATATATTGGTTATTCGCTTCTCTGAAACTTGCATGGAGAATCAGAAGCAGAAAGTCTTAAGTAAATGCGAATTTCAAAATGCATTTGTCTTTTAAAAGTTGGACAGAGGACTGTCTTCAATTGTTTGAGATATCGTTACTTTCAAAGGTTGTATGACTTGGTCCATGTGTTATAATTAGTAGGTCTCTACCTTAAAAGCAAAAACAGAACCCCCTTATAGGATCACGTGTAGCTGTCTGTCAGTCCGTCTGTTACAACCGATTTTCTGCAAAACTACTGGACCGATTAAATTGCAATTTGGCACAAACGCTTTCAAGAATTTTCATGACCACAAATAAAATTTCAAAATCGGTGGCATTTTCGTAATTAACGTCCCAACAAACCATAAAAATTACACCCATACTTAGACATTTCAACCCCATTTCACCCCAACAGGGACGATGTTAATTCACGTCCGCCACGTTGGATTTTCAGATTTTGTCACCACATTTCTCCCTTTTAGGGGTTAAATTACAAAAAACCTGAAACACTTGTTTACTCATTTATTGTTAGAAATACTCCTGTGAAGTTTCGAATAAAATAGCCTAACTAATCTTGTTTCCCCATACAAACTCTGGAACCCCATTTCACCCCTTTAGGGGGTGAGTTTTGAAAAATCCTTTCTTAGCGGATTCCTACGTCATGACATCTACCTGCATGCCAAATTTCAGCCCGATCCGTCCAGTGGTTTGGGCTGTGCGTTGATAGATCACTATGTCAGTCAGTCAGTCACCTTTGAGTTTTATATATATAGATGATAGATGATTATATTCCAGTTTCCAATGTGGATTTTCAGTTGTTCGACGCAACGCATAGCTTTTCGAAATGAGAAAGAAATGGAATGTTAAAAAATGTTGAAGATTAAATATCATTGGGTTTTACAATACGATACAATAAAAAATGCTTTATTGCACACCAAAATACATTACAAATTAAACACAGAAACAATAATTTTAATACCGGTAGACAACAGGCGGTCTTATCGCTAAAGAGCGATCTCTTCCAGACAACCTTTGGGTAGAGGAGTTGATCAGTATAAGCCTATGAGTAGGTAGGTGGTGCAGAAGGGGATGGGAGAACAAAATATATATACAGATAAGCAAGTAAACAAATCGATAGATGTACACATGCATAAATAGTTATAATAATAAACCTACTTAAACATACATAAATATAAACATATACAACACAGGTAAGGAACACATACACAGTCAGAAGCAAACGAACATAAACAGTTTCAAAAAATTATCCTATTTATTATTAAAAAACTAACTAACTAAGTGAGCGCAACGGCCCAAAGTGGATCTTGGCCTCCGACACCAGATCACGCCATACTCCACGACCCTGAGCCAGCTCTCGCCAGTTAAGAATGCCTAGGTCCCTGAGATCTTTTATTTATTATTGGGTCTTATTTTTTATTGGGGTTAAAAATGTTTCAATGAGACCCTACTCGTACTTACACTTAGTCTGCTCTAAAAATCAGAAATTATTATTTAAGTTTGATATTCCTACAGTCTGTACCGTTGCGCTACAATATTATACAACTAGAAGGCACCTCCGACTTCGTACGCGTAATTATTTTTATACCGTAGTTCTGTACCACTGTTGGAGCGGTGGTAGCCTAGTGGTTAGGGCATGCGACTTTCAATCCGGAGGTCGCGGGTTCGAACCCGGCCCGTACCAATGAGTTTTTCGGAACTTACCTATGTACGGAATGTCATTTGATATTTCCCACTCGCTTTTCGGTAAAGGAAAACATCGTGAGGAAACCGCCTAAGCCCAATAAGGCCTAGTTTCCCCTCTGGGTTGGAAGGTCAGATGGCAGTCGCTTGCGTAAAAACTAGTGCCTACGCCAAATCTTGGGATTTAGGTAGCCGACCCCGATTGAGAATTCATTCTCTACAAAAAAAAGGGACAAAGGCTAGGAGGATGAAGACCGTAGTTCTGTACCAATTTCGTTTAAAATTTGTCCAGCCGTTTCGGCGTGATGCGAGGACAAAGGAAATTATGAAAACAGATGGCGCCAGACCAGCATAGCCCCGCGCGCCCATACAAAACAAACGACGATCCTGCAACACGCTATTAAGATTTTTCCTGAAATCGTGACCCCTCCATAGAAAACTGACTTTGAATACAAATCTAGAATATTCTATAATTAGTATAGAGTGGTATAGGTACAGTCGCCATTAGATATATCGCAGCATATAAGGCGTTCATAAATATCTGAACATGTACTGTACCGCCCAGTCAATTAGAGTCGTGTGCCGATATTTATGAACGCCTTACATGCTGCGATATGTCTGATGGCGACTGTATGTAATTTATGTACTTAATGTGTTAAACAAACAAACATTCTGACGAACCGAGAACCTCCTCTATCTTAGGTATGAGTCGGTAAAAAAACCGGTCAAGTGCGAGTCGGACTCGCGCACCGAGGGTTCCGTACAAACACTTTCCATCCTTAGGTGGTTAAGTTAAGTTTGCACCTGGTATGTATAGCGCCCCAAGCAATTGAGGTGCAAAGTTAACGCAACCAATCCCGTTTGTTGTTAGGGAACCCCCCTTAAATATTTATTTTATTTTATTTTTAGTATTTATTGTTATAGCGGCAATAGAAATACATCATCTGTGAAAATTTCAACTGTCTAGCTATCACCGTTCTTGAGATACAGCCTGGTGACAGACGGACGGACGGACGGACGGACGGACAGCGAAGTCTCAGTAATAGGGTCCCGTTTTTACCCTTTGGGTACGGAACCCTAAAAAACGTGAATATTTATATTCAAATTTCACCCATTCGATTTGCAGTTTACATGACATTGAAGAATTTTAATTAAATATCAAAACAATCCGTTGATTGGCGCGGATGTTTCATTTTCTGCGAATCAATTCATCGATTCGATTGAACAGAGCAGTTATTTAAACAGGGTTATTGTTTACTCAATTGATTGTCAATTTTTTAGTGACGTGTTATCTGGCAATTTTAAAATTAATAAATATTAAGAGGGACACTTACACTAATCGACTCAGTCCAAAAAAGCAATGCTTGTACTATGGGTACTAGATAGTCAGCAGTTCGGGTAGTAAGAGGCATTATACATTTTGATTTTTTTAATAATCATGATAAATATATTGATTATTTCAACCAACTTTTTAAAGTGAATAATAGTTTTCCCTGATTTCTAGATAGTAACATAGCTATTTCATGCTTCCATTGCGTTCAGTTCAGTCGAGAGTAAGTTGAAAAAAGCAGTTTTCTGCGTGAATTTTGACAATTTCTAGTAGTTGATAAACAAAAATTATCAATGAAAAATTCAAACTGTAGGTTTCAAACATATACCTACTTACCAATAAATTGCAATAGCCCTGTTCTAAGTAGTAAAATTGATAATGTTAAGAAACATGTTTCATTTGATGATAGAGAAAAATATCTAAAAAGAAGGAGTCGTAATGGCTTATATTTTAGACCCTTGTCAAAAATCTACTATTACTTAGTTCAATTTTAGAATTGTATATCAGAATATATGTCACAAGTCTCGTTGAATTGTGGTTTTGTCCAATAAAGGCACTTTTAGCTTCAAAATTGAAGGCTAACTCTCTAAATTGTCGGCCCAAAGTTTGCGATGGCCTGCAAACAATGTTATAGTTTCCTCACTGCAAACCATGCTGGGATTTCTATGCTTCCATACTATTATACATTTTTAAAAGTACAGTACTACAGTAGGATAACAAGGACTGACGACCTGATGAGAATTGCGGGAAGCAATCGGGTGGGGACGGTACAAGACCGATCGTTGTGGAGAACTTTGGGGAGGCCTTTGTCCGGCAGTGGACGTAATAATAATAATATTTACCCTGGCCGGGATTCGAACCCAGGACCACCGGCTCAGTAGGCAAGTGCACGAACTGCGCCAACCGCGTCAAGTTAGTAGTGTGAAGAAAGCTCCAGTTGGCCATTATTGTGTACGCTTTTAGTTTTTCAATGCTTTCACCCTTTTCCCTTTATTTTCTGTCGCTATAAATCCTGATTTTAAGTGGCATGTCGATTTGTCCCCAGCATCGGACAAACATGTTTTCTCTAACGGTGACAAATGGGGCGATCACTTACCGTCGACGGATGACGATAAAATTGAACCTTCGTTCCTAACGTTTTAGTTGTTAGTAACAAAAATTAGTTAGGCTTGTTTCTTGGATGACAGGATTTAATTTTTGGATGACAGGATATTGTTTTTCAATAGCGTTTGCTGTAGAGTTGAAATATTTAGTTCCATATAGACATTTGATCCTTGTAAAAAAATGAATCTTGTCCATTATGCCAAGGCCAGGCAAGGCTAAATGGCCAGTCGCTAGTCTATAGCGCTCTAAATCCAATCGTTGACCACACTGCCCTTGTTACCGAATCTCGCTCAAACTCGATTCTACCGCCGTAAGCCGGTTTATACTGGCTCAAGCTTAGTGCGCGAGGGTACAAAACGTTGGAGAACTCAAGGTATAAGAAAATAAAGATATATTCCGGCTAGTGAGACTTTCCCACGTCACTGATTAGTTTTCGCTTTATAGTAACATCACGATTTTATGAGATTCATACCGTTAACAAGGGAATCGGGGAGTATTATGATACACTAGTGGAAACACAGGAACGGATTGACAGATTTTTCATGGGAGAACTTTAGGGTGATGCCGGACGAGCATAATTTCTTGAGTTGTGATTGTGGGTCTTGTAAATTCGGTCGCGCCGTACTTCGTGAGAACTGTCCGTGTCCGTGCTGCGACTCTTGGCGTGACGTGGTGTCATCCGTCACTCTCTTATAGTACAGCACAGAAAGAGTAACGTAGTAGATAACGAGTCGCGCGTCACGGTTGTGGTGGAGGTGCTGAGATGCGGTCATACGAGTGAGCGAGTTATTGCACCCGTTCGATCAACCCTATAGGCACCGCTCACCGCTGCCGCTTGCCGCCGATGTCGTGGCCGGGGCATAAGGCTGCGATTGCACCAGAGGCGTGCAGCGAGGGATGTGTTTCTGTTAACCAATAGAATCAGCTGCGCTGAGCGAGGATGCGTGAACGAAGTTACTCCATTAGTTAACAAAAACACATCCCTCGCTACATCTCTGGTGGAAACGCAGCCTAAGACTGCAGTGACAGGACCTTTATGGCTTCTCCAATGTATTCTTTACTCTGTTCATCTGTAGGAAACTTAGTTGAAAGGAACCAAGGAACGCCGTATAAAAACTGAAACTTTACTTAAAGTGCTGCTAAGTTCAGGGCAGTTTGATTACTTTTATTTTTTAAGGTAAGGAAGGGTAACGGACAAAATTGAAAAAAAAGAACCAACCTAGTTGAAGGAAAACTTTCAGGACTTTGTTTTACAGTTTCCTTTTAGATTTTAATTTAGTTTTTACTCGTTAGGTAAAAAAAGTGCTATAAAATGTGTAAGGATTGAAAATCCGTGCTTTTACCAACAAATGCCTTTAGCGATATCGAATTTGGCTCCCAGAATATCTAGCTAAAAGTAGAAATATCGAGTGGGTACCATTTTATCGAAAGCGGATTGAGCGATGGCTCCATTTATCCCCGTTGCGAGGAAGACATGTTTGTGCGGACAGACGGCGGGAACAAATCGATATGCCACTAGCAAGGGGCAAAGATAACCTCAGCTTTATCACGACGTAAAGCTGCCCACACTACTTCTCATACGTCCTAAGTAACTTACGTAAGGATGTCGTGTTGTTCTGTGTCTGTGTCGTTCACAATGGGACTCATAAGGCTGAGAGTCACGCAACGTGCAATGGAAAGGGCTATGCTCGGAGTTTCTTTGAGCGATAGAATCAGAAATGAGGCTATCCGCAGAAGAACCAAGGTAGCCGACATAGCTCACAGGATTGCACGGTTGAAGTGGCAATGGGCAGTCCATGTAGCCTAGAGAGTAGTAGAGTTGTTAATCCGCTGTTCTAACATAATTGTGCGCATCGGGTTACAAGCATGAACTTTCTACCACAGATAGAGTGTTCCGCGGTGATTATTTCCAGATGTGGAGGAAAGTCAGATTCGTCCCTGTGTGGCGGGAGAGCGGGGTGAATAGGAACAAGTATACCTCTTTTTCTTTCTTTATTGCGGGTCAGTTAAGTCTACTATAGCTTGTCTAGTTATCGGTTTCGTGTAAAATAAATATCAGAAATTATTTTTTCATTTTGTTTAAGTATTAGTTTTGTATAAAAATATTGATGTATTGCCGAAAAGGTAAAAATCACAACAAGTTTGTTTTATTATACCTAATTAATAAAGATGTCTCACGATAGTTTTGATAATAGGTAACTTTGCGTAGTTCGAATCGCAAACATTGCGTTCTAATTACAGACGAAGGCGACCTGAGACTTATTTGCCGATATTTCAAAGTACACTAGAATCAGCATCAAGTCACCGGACACGCAGCGTAACCTCCAATAAGGTGGACTGATACGGTGATGAAGGTAGTTGGTTTCCGCTGGATGCCGGTGGTGTAAGATCGGTCATGGTGTTCTTTTGGGGAGGCCTATTATCAAGTCGATGTTGAGAGGTGATAAATTCATAATTCATTCCACGGGGTTTTCGGTGCACGTATGAATATGATTTAACGCCTACTATCAGCCTAATGTCAAATCGATTGAAATGTCTAGACCGATTTGTGTGAGGTTGTCCAAAAAAATATATTGGTGCACCGAAAACCCCGGAATATATTAAGAGTTATAATTGATAAATAAATCTCTCTTACAAATTTCCAATACCTATGTAATGATCGCTTCACGAGAAGCTCCAACAAAATTGGTGCTATTGTCTGAATATATTGTTGACGGTGATCCTTGACGAGCAATAAAATGTCTCAGACTCATGATCGCAGCATCAGATGAAAGTGAGGTCACTAATTCCAAGTGAATGGCTCTCGTTACTAGGCAGGTGTACAGTGCAACGTAGCGATCCTCATGGCGTCGAAATTTAATATTGGTATAGTAATCGGACCGAAATTATCTAGGCCCACGTGCGTGAATGGCCTTTTGTGATGGTCGAGTCGATCAAGACTCTTATCACCTAACAAACCAGCATAAAATATTAGTTATATTACAATTACTTATATGGAAGAACTGATAGATCATCCTACATTGTAATTTAAGTACTGTAGCTAGAAAGAGGGGGATAGACTAAATCACTTAGAGAGAGGATTTATTAAATAAAGTTATTATGGTACACGTCGGTCTATATTTTTTCGCCAGTAAAAGCCGATAAAGCTGTGTTTACGATGAGTTTTCGCTTTTAAGATTAGGATCTTAGCGAAAATGTGGATTTGAAAATGAAACGCGAAAAGTCATTGAAAATAAAAGGAACCTTTAATAGATAACTCACATAAAATAGATGAAAGTTATCATATCAACTATCGGCCTAGTTTAGGCTACTATGTTTATTTGATTATTTCTGAGTTACCTTATAATTTTCTTTTTCCATGTCTGTCTAGACGTGTCCGTCTGTCGGTAGGTCTGCCACGACTTAGCTTAGGAACAGTCCTAAATAATTGTATTACTAGAAAGCTGTTATGTTGTCGGCCCAGATTTTTTTCCGGATTCCGAATGTTCAGATGTCCGGCCGTTCTCGCCTAGAGGCACATTTCTCAACCGATTCTCGTGAAATTTTGCAAGCAGTAGTAGTTTGTGTATTTAGAATTTCAGTAGCGATTCAGGTTTTCGAAATTATACAAAATGGCGGAGATACGGGGTTTAAAAACGTACAAAACTTTTCGCTAGGTCAACTGCTTCCTGTCACATGTATTACATACTTACTACCATTTATTTGTATCTCTAATTAGTGAAATAAATACTTTTTATTTTCATGTATTTTTCTCTCTTTAAACCGCTAGTATTAGAAGTTCTGCTTTTTTGGAAGCCTATTCAAATATTTCACAACTAACAAAGGTTGTTACAATTTACAAAACCTCCTCCAAATCCCAAGTGTGGATCATGAAGTGATAAGGGTCAGTAAAAAGAATAACAAAAACTGATACCGGATTCACGGTCTTCTTAACTTCCAAAAAGGCTTGTAAATCTTAATGCAAAAGATATGATATGCCGTTTCAGTTCTGCAGTTGATACTCGCTGACAAAAAGTTTATTTGCAACCCTGATTGACACAGGCTAATACAGCCCTCTCCCCGTTGTTAAAAATAAATCCAGAATTTCTACCATGTCGCATGTATTCTCTATATTGGGGTAAATTGGTGTCACTTTACGTTTTTTTGTAGAGTTGGAGTGATGTTTTGAAATATTTCTGGGACTATTCGAGTTTTTAGACAGCTGTTATAGCCTAACAAGTGGCGCTACAAACAGCTTTCATATGGCAATAATGTTCATACGTTATCAAACGTCAGTAGCGATTTTTCAAGGATTTGGCATCACCCAAATTCAAAACATTGTTTACCGGAACGCTGCTTAATCCTTCGTTATGATTGCGAAATATATACTGAATCCTAATGAAAAAAAAATGCTTTAATCACTGGATAGTTTTGGCTTTATTATGCAAAAAATACTAAATTAGAGGAATATTTAGTCCTGTTTTCTCTTTGTTTACATCAGTGACATTCAACGTCAGTTACGGAAAATTTGTCGTTACCAGTAAAATAAATTAATACAAAAAAGAAACCGTAATATGGCGTGGGTTGAAAAATACCCTGTTGGGCTATATACGTTTAGTCTGTCGTCAGTTCAGTCCATCAGTTTCGTCGATTGACGAAAAAATAATAGTGTAACGCTCTCGGATAATTGCATATTTAAATTTTTCCAAATTTCATTCGATGTGCGTAACGTCACAATATAGCTAAGAAGCCAAGCACTACTTCGAATAAGTAGATCGTTTAGATCAATTTTGTATTTATATTTTAACTTCTGTCATCGTGATTATTTCCTTGCCCTTATCCCATTTATTCGGGGTCGTCGCTGCATATTTTCTTCCTCCATTATTTCCTATTACTCGTCATCTTGTCGTTTACTTCCTTCTTACTCATACTATCATCTTTCACACAATCCATTCGTTTTTTTTTTGGTCTTCCTCTTCTTCTGTATCCTTCCACATTCATGCTTAGCGCTTATCTGGTTACTTGGCTTTACTCTCTTCGCATCACGTGCCCATACCATGATAGTCGGTTAGCTTGCAGTTTCTCCCTAATTGGCGCTACTTTCAGACTTCCTCTTACATATTCATATACTTCTGTCCTTTCTTGTCACCCCATTACATTATCATCTCTGCCACATGTGATCTCATTTTATCCGTACCTTTAACTGCTCAACACTGATCATATGGACATATACTACTGAATACAGAGTTTAATAGGACTATTAAACTCTGTATTCATAAAAAGAAGAAAAATCTGCCTAGGAATTTTGAGCAACAGACTATAAAACTTTACCAACATGTTTGAATTACGGAAGCTACGTGCACACGGCCTTAGGCTGCCGAGATAGGATCGCGCGAGGAAATATCACCAAACCGGCGGAACCTCGTATATTGTGGACACATACGACTCCTATATGATATAGGCCTGATATACGGAACTTGGAGTAGGTATCTTAGTAACACTGAAGCTTCTATGTTTGTAATTGTATGTATGTATGTATGTAAACACTTTATTGTACACAAAAACAAAAATACATTAAAACAAATAAAAACATGTACAAAGGCGAACTTATCCCTTTAAGGGATCTCTTCCAGTTAATCTTTGAGTAAATGACGAATTGTTTGTTTTTGGAGTTTACTCCTTAAGAATCGATTTTCATATATAAGCCCGGGGTATGAAAAATATGGGGTGTAAAATCGAACGTATCTGCCGTGCTAATTTAAAAAGTCGTATCTCAGTATACGATCGGGGTAAAAATACGACTTCTTAATTTAGCAGGTTATGCGTTACGTTAAGCGTTATAGACTAAGATCCCGATATAAAATGACCATCACCGAGATGTTTATTTGATGAAATGTATTTTAAATGTACTTAGCAACAGGAAAACATGGCTTCCGTTAGAGAAAATTAATATTAATTGTTCTCTGCCATTTATTTATTTTTAATTACCACAAGAGGCTTAACAAATAACATAGACAAGAAACATATTCATAATTTCTCCGCGGAGACTGCGGCGGCGGCCGGCGGCCTACACGGCGCGTTGCTGCGCAAGTGCGCATCGGGCAGCTTGACTGACAGTTGTCAATCTACAACAGCTGAGAAATGAGTTTTTGTTTTCAAGTTTTTGCTAATATTTTGCGTGAATCTCTATCATGTTACGAGTTTGATTGCTATCAGTGCATGAGTACTATCTAGTTATATGTGCAATTATAAACCACCGCTTCCCCCAGGAACTTTATGGGGCAATTTGTATGCCGAAACTTGGAGCGGTTTTTTTAAATACTTTATTTGTTATCGTAGCCGTAAGTTTTTATCTATTGCGTTTTTTAATAGTTTACTTGATGAATCCTAATAGCACGGGCTCCTCTCAGAATGTCGCTTCCAGGTCTGTGTCGCTGTCGCTGGAGAATTCCGTACAGTGCCCACATTGCTCCCAGATTCGTTTCTTTAAAGGTCAGAAAGGACTTAATATACACATCAGAAGAACCCATGGCATTCGTGCTGGCGCAATTACGTCGCCACCTGCCTCTTTACAGGCAAACAATTCACAACCAAGTCAGATCAGGCCTTTTTCTGAAAAAATCAGTGAGCTTAAACATTCAATTCCAGTGGTCAAACGAATTCCTCGCAGCGCTCGAATTCAGGTTGCACAAAAAGTGTGCCTACCTATGTACCCTGTTGGGCGCTGCAAACAAGAACGAGACTTGTTTGCAGCGCCCAACAGGGTACATAATGTGATACTTAAATTATTTACTTTCACCTGTATAATCATTATGTGCAATAAACGTATTGAGTATTGAGTATATATTTTATTATATATTTTATTTGACGACGCGTTTGGATCGGTTGGTAGACACCTGCCTACTGAGTCGGCGGTCCCGGGTTCGAATCCCGGCCGGGCAAATATTTGTGCAAAATATTTGTTCTTGGGTCATGGATGTTATCTATATATGTATTTATATATTATGAATATCGTCGTCTAGTACCCATAGTACAAGCTTTGCTTAGTTTGGGACTAGGTCGATTTGTGTATGATTGTCCCTTAAACGTTCTTAAGGCCAGGCGCGCAACAAGATTTTAGTCGCACGATAATTTTGTCGCATAAATGCAAGATATGGGTTTATATGAGAGTGCGCGCACCACGATATTCATAAACCCATAAGTACGCTTATTTCTGCGACAAAAAAGTGGTGCGCGGCTGGCCTGAAAAGTAAACTCCAGTCGTGCGTCGGAGCTGACACACACACTTTTTTTTTTTTAATAGCTTGTATGTATGTTATTATGTTACTGTCTATTAGAAAGAAAGAAAAAGTTAGAACCATTAATTTGTTCATCCTATGCATGTATACCGCTTAGCCTTCGCTAACACACTGGATCCATAAAATCTTCATCTAGAGAGTCCGTGAAATTTGTAGAGGAATTTAACATTGACATGATTGGTAGTAAGAAGTATTAAGAAAGTATGCAAAATTAATACTAATGACGTAGCTATTGGAAACATGTGACGAAATTCAATTTAATCGACAAGTTAAATTATTTGACGTCAATAATTACTTTTAAGTATAACTACATACATACGTGTGTGTATACAAATAAGCAAACTCCAAACCGTACGGGGCCCACGGCACGTCCCCGAGGGCCTCGTATTTTCACTTAGCCCAAAGCTCGGCCTCCATCCGACTTTACGATCTCTGATAAAACCCGCCGCAAACACTGGCAAACAGAAATATTTCACTTCTTGTAAATATTGGTGCGTTTAAAGGAAGGAAAACAGTTGGATACGTTTGAAAAGGATTCTACGATTGTGGAGGAGGAAAATAAAAATGTCTTGAATTGCATCGTTGTCATTGAAAGGCATGCGACTGATTGAAAATACACTTCAATTATTAACTTTGACTTTTAGTGAAGTAAAATTGGATTATCTGACCCTTCAACTATCTTATAGGTCCAAATTAACAAAACTTTTAAAATCCTAAGGCTTATTACCAGTACTGGTAGCCGAAAAACTGGCAGCTTCCTCGCTCAACGCACCAGTATTGCCATTCAGCGAGAAAATACAGCCAGCGTCTTCGGGACCATGCCATGGGGGCACAGTTTTGTAGATTTATTTTAGGTGTATTTTAATTTAATTTATTTCAGTTTTTTAGGTGCATACTCAAGTTATTTTCATTATGTAGGCATTGTAATTGTAATGTTTTTTTAATTAAAGATATTCCCAAACTCATATTACATTTCAAGCATGAGAAGCAAAGGGGACTCTTCAGGATATAACATTCACATCATTATCGCATTTGCTTGTTACTGTTTAGAAGCTGATTGGAAACCAGATTCTCTTTGGGAGCGTAGTTTGCGATCCTACCTGCTGCACCATATTAAGAAGCTCCTACAGTAAACACAATGCTCTAATAAAGACGAATCATGTTTATTCAGCACACTGACACAACAAATCAATTTAAAATTTCCATTATCATTATTTACAGTTACCATTACTTCATGGCTTCGCAGACCGGTGGGATTCTCCACTCCTGCGGAGATGGATCCAGGTTCACACTTTGTGATTTGTTTTATTTTATTTTATTTTTGTCCGATAATACCAACACTGGGTTTTCCAAGTGATTGTTAAACCATTTATACACATATCAAAGCATAAAGAACAATTGCAAATGCGTCACCTGGCGGAAGAGACTGTGGGAATCGAATTCGGTACCTCTGGATTGTACTCTACACCTTAAGTTATTGTTACTAAAATCATAATGGATTTTAAATCTTAAATAAAAAAATAAAAATTAAATTACGCATGCCATGTGATTACGCAAATCTCCAATTACGATATACACCCCAGGCCAAAAGTATGGAAACAAAGTTTATTCTTTGAATATTTCAAGTTTCCAATAATTATTCCTTGTGTAAATGTTAGTAACCGTTAAAAAAATAGAACATCCACTATTAAAACATTTGCATATTGTAAAGTAGGTTAGTAGGTATGTGTATATTATAATACTTACCTAACTCCGGGACAAAGTGGATGACGTCGTTTTTTTATTGCCTTTCTACAAAATGTTGCACTGGCAATTTTCATTAGCAGAATTTGCGTTATTGACTTAAAATGTTTATAATCATTTTTATATTGTGATTTTGTAAGTTATTCCGTAAGGAAATCACAGGTTTGTTTAGTAATAAATATAAGCTTGTTTCCATACTTTTGGCCTGGGGTGTATATGCTTACAAAGTTACACATACCTATAATGTACCCATTTCAGATAGGAGCCGTCGATTGGACGCTTAATTGAGTCTACAGTTAATGTATGGAAATTAAAGCGTTGCTGAATTCGAGCCTCGAATGTCGTTGACGAAATTGCCAAGCTCGTTAAAGGTATTTTCAATAAAGGAATACTTCAACGATCTAGGTTGTTCATAGGTTGTGGTTACTCTTTATGAGGTGTTTGATATATGCTTTGAAACAATGTAAAATTGTTTACTGGCCGTGCAGCCATCCAGGTCAGCTAAAATTGGGAGAATGTATTTGAAGGACGAGGCATAAAGCAAAACTGTATATCACTCGTAGGTACATTATAAATTACAATACAATACAAGTACTCTTTATTGCACACCTCATAAAACATACAGGAGAAATACAATGCAAGAAATTACAATTAGAGGTTAACAATAGGCGGTCTTATCGCTAAAGAGCGATCTCTTAAATTACTTGTATCTTTTCTGAAAAAATGACTGTCTGTTCAGTTTCTTTTGGCGTTTCACCTCAAGTTGTCTCCTCTTGCCACTTTATTATTGATTTTTTTCATTATTTTATTATTTAACTATTTCATTATTTAATTATTTCATTATTTCATTATTGCATTATTTCATTAATTCATTATTTCATTATTTCATTATTTCATTATTTCATTATTTCATTATTTCATTATTTCATTATTTCATTGTTTCATTAATTCATAATTTCATTATTTCATTAATTCGTTATTTTATTATATCATTATGTCATTATACCATTATTTTATTACAGCCTTCACAACTTTCGCCCCTTTCATTGGCAGAGGTCACTATTACATGTCACTCATGCACCCTCCTTTTTTTTTGTAATCCTACTATTCTTGGTATATGGGTCCAGTCGTGACCTGATGGGCTACTCCGATGTTTGACAATCGACTGTCGCATAGAGAGCCGTCCCACTCACCCAAATAATTAGTTCGAGAGGAGCTCGGGATCCGCACAATACAACAATCGAATGTCGAACATCGGAGCTCTTCCGTCTTTTACTGATGTAAGAGGCCACCGATGACTGGCCTAGTAATTATACCCACAGTGTTCATCCCATGGACACGAATTAAAACATATCATCTAAAAATTCTTTAACAGGGTAATAAGTTTTTTCCTGCTTATTTATACATCTTTTACATCTGTAATATTTTTGGCAATATATTAAAAATCTTAGGAGCAGCCCTTCTGGCTTTTATTGATGCAAGAGGCCAAATGATCACCTAAGTAACTTATACCCACTGATTTCGCTGTACAAGTAAACTGTGCGTTACTTGAAGTGTAGTACGCTGCGTACCATTTGCACGTACACCGAGCCCGGCTGCGTTTTAGTGCCGCAGTACGGTATAAACCCTGATTACATTCTTGCCGTTAACTTTATTGTTGTAAACTGGCGCGATCTGATAAAGACTTTGTATTACATTCTTGCGCAATACTTAAAAGAAAAGTATTTTTTATAGCCGAAATATTTATATTTTTTAATGTCCTTTCAGTAAAAATACACCAAAGATAGCCAATTGCGAGTCACATACTAAGTCATCAATGAAACCAAACGTCTCGATCGCGTTAGCGTTTTCTGTGTGATTTTGTTCCCCTTGGTCTCTATTAATCAATTTCTCATCACTAAACTGTTTTTAGGGTTCCGTACCCAAAGGGTAAAAACGGGACCCTATTACTGAGACTTCGCTGTCCGTCCGTCCGTCCGTCCGTCCGTCCGTCTGTCACCAGGCTGTGTCTCAAGAACGGTGATAGCTAGACAGTTGAAATTTTCACAGATGATGTATTTTTATTGCCACTATAACAACAAGTACTAAAAATAAAATAAAATAAATATTTAAGGGGGGCTCCCATACAACAAACTTACAGATAATGGTACGGAACCCTTCGTGCGCGAGTCCCACTCGCACTTGGTGTATTTTTTCTAGAGTAAATACTTACACAAGTTACTGAGATAAAATAGCTAACCTTAACCCCGATTATAGTGTCTATAATAATAGTCGTATTTAGTTATTGTATTTATTAAGCCCTTCGTCCGCATACAGTAACTAAGTTTTGTAAATAGCAAAGAACTAGGATTTTTTTTTCTTGGTTTGTTACCAGGTTACAAATGAAGAATTCAATTTTGGTGGGTTTGTTTGCCTCCGTAACTAGACTTCTACGTAGCTGGGTTACAAACGAATAATTATTTTACCTTATGTCGTTGTACCGCTTAATAAATAGTCAACCCTATGATGATGGCATAATTTAAACCATCGTGTCATAAAAAAACTCCTAGTTCGCA
Organism: Apotomis turbidana; assembly: GCA_905147355.2. Classification (NCBI taxonomy): domain Eukaryota; kingdom Metazoa; phylum Arthropoda; class Insecta; order Lepidoptera; family Tortricidae; genus Apotomis; species Apotomis turbidana. The sequence continues at coordinate 15,731,990 of LR990301.1, read as the reverse complement.
GCTAGTTACAAAACTTAGCTACGTACGCAGACGAAGGGGTATTAAGCGGTTTACACTCACGTGAAATTGTCAGGAACGGCCCGACATGTTTCGAACTCGTATGGAGCTCTTCATTAGGTACCGCCGCATGGCAACTTTGCCGCTTAGTTATAGAATAACTGAATATGTCTCACGAAAGTTATAAGTAATAAGATTAATAGTAGTATTTTAAGAGATTCCATGATTTCTCCAGGGTCTTATTACCTAATGACAATGCAGAGACGGACTAAATAGTATTATACCCTTTATACACAATTAAAGAGATTTTAGAATGGCTACAGCCGTTTTCGAGTTATTGGGCTACATGGGCCATTTTGCAAAGTTGTACACCCCAAGTTTAATTAGTATTTTGGGTATTTTCTACACAGAATCACGAGCTCTTTCTATTTATTAGGAGAAAAAAACTGTCCCAAAATATTAATACATTTTCTGTTTTTCCATTCCGTTACCGCTGTAGTAGGTTATATGGAAATGGTAATGGAATGGAACGAAAAAACATTAGGACAGTTTTTTTCTCCTAATTATGTATACAAAATTAAAGAGATTTTAGAATGGGTCCAGCCGTTTTCGAGTTATTGGGCTACATAAATAAATAATAAGCGACAATCTTAATCTTTAACTACTTAAGCAAAGCTTACTATGGATTACTACCTATACGACGATTATACACAATATATTTATTTATTTATTTATTTGATTATTTATTTGCTTATTTATTCTTTACATTAGCACTAACAGATGAACCTTACATGCTAATTCTTAATTAATTCAATTCATATTACATTCATTATAATTATTATTACTACAGTAGACATTATTATTTACAAAATAAAGAATAAAATAAAGATTAGATCCATAATGATTAATTGATTAATAAAATTGATTTAATGAAATTAATTTATTAGATGGTGCTAGTCATCACTATTGTTTCTAAGTAGCGGATTGATGGTGTCAAAAACTTAGACTCCGAGCTAAAAAATATGTCAAGTTCGCTGTCGCTGTTCAGTATGTCATTCAGAAGCCGTAACGCTTGGTGCAGAGGAGAAGATGCGAGCGCGCGCGTCCTGGCCGCTGGGATGGCGAACAGGCCGCGGCGGCGAGTGCGGAACAGTTTAGCGGAGACATTGGGAATCCGAAAGGGTATCTGAGCTAGCAGTTGGGGATTGGTTGATCTCCCACGTATTAGGGTGTAAAAGTATTTTATTAAGTAAATATTTCTCCTAGCTTCAAGGGATGTGTAGCTTACCATTCCCAATATGAAAAGAGTACGATAAAGTAGGGGATAGCTACCGTATAGTTTTTTATATAGAAAACGAACAAACGACTTCTGTACTCTCTCCACGAGAAGGGTATATTGTTGTTCGTGGGGATTCCATACGACGGCATTCGATTCCAATTTACTGCGTACATAGGCGTTGTACAGGATGCTAATGGCGTGGTGGTTGGTGAATATTTTCGCCTGTCGGATAACAAACCCCAACGACTTTCTGGCCTCATTACAGATCTTAGTTATGTGTGGATTAAATGTGAGCCCTGAGTCAAACCATGTGCCAAGATCTTTAATTTCATGGACCCGTTTTAGTGGTTTGTTATCCATCATGTACATTTCATGAATGGGGCGTCTTGCACACGTGAATACGTCATGACCGAGCATTTTTCCTCATTGAGGGTCAGACTATTGCCTTGAGCCAAGGTGTGTACGGCGTCTATATCCTATTGGAGCAAGGATGTATCAATTGGACTTTTAATTGGCAATGCTAATTTTAAGTCATCGGCAAATAACAAGCACGTAGAAAAGTTTAGTGCGGCCGGCAAGTCATTGATAAGAATAAGGAATAGTAGTGGTCCAAGATTACTTCCCTGCCCGATCCCAGAGGTTACCGGAAATGGGGGGGGACTTGGAACCTTCGTATTGGACGAACTGAAGTCTATCAGAGAGGTAGTTGGCCAAAAATTCAAGTGAATCCGCGGAAAACCCAGCCGCAAAGAGTTTTTTAAGTAGGATGTCACAATCAACTCTGTCAAATGCTTTGCGAAAATCAAAGTAGGCGACATCTACTTGCTTTTTCTGGTCTAGATTATCAGCTATTAGAGTGACTATGTTAAGTAGATTTGACGTTGTTGACCGCTTTGGCAGAAATCCGTGTTGTTCATCGCAAAACCAACCATTCAACTGTTTATATACCTGTGAATATATAATCGACTCAAAAACTTTTCCAAATATGGAGAGTACAGCAATTGGCCTATAATTAAAGACATCTGATTTTGACCCGGATTTGTGTATTGGTAACACTTTAGTAGTTTTCCACACTGATGGGTATTTCTTATTTTTTAGTGCTAGATTAAATATATATTTTAGTGGTTCTACAAATGCTTCGCAACAGTCCCTCACTATATATTGCGGTACTCCATCGGGTCCCTGAGTATGCTTAGGTCGTAGGCGTTTGATAGCCATGCGAACCTCCGTATCACTGACGTAATCGATGGTGATGCGTCGTTCACTTAAATTCAATTCAGACGCAGCCGCGGCACAGGCCGCCGTCACGTCAAGGGTGGGTGCATTATGAAGGAAAACGCTTTTAAAAAAATTCGCAAAGGAGTCTGCAACTTCTTGAGAGGACATATTGTTGAACGTAGCAGGTTGTTTGGACTGGCGATTACGTTTGACGTATGACCAAAAGGCGGAAGGGTCCTGTAGTATATCATTTTGAAGTTGATTGACAAAAGACTGCATGGCTGTTTCAGAAGTAATATTTACCTGTCTGCGATAGTATGAGAAAAATGCATAGAATAGTTGGTTACCCGTCTGTTTATATAATTTATGATACATGTTTTTTACTTTGTTTAAGTGTATTAGATCTGCTGTGAACCATTCAGGATATCGCTCCATTCGGCTAGAAGGTACTTTTAACGGAACACTTTCTGTTAATATGTCGTTTAAGTTTGAGTAAAATAGACTAGTGCAATCATCTACCTCATTGATATCATATAATTGCGACCAGGCGCTATCTGCCAGTCTATGGTAAAGAAGAGGGAAGTTAGCTCTACGATAATTTCTTACTGGGGACACTGTGCCATTTTGGTGGGGCGAGCACTCTGTAAATAGTGTTGGACAGGACATTACGATGTCGAGGGGGTTATGATGTTTTTCAAATGACACCAGGCCAGCGACAGCTTCCGTGACGGTAATCTGAGAAACCACCTCATTTGACAGCACCAAATCCAACAGGCGATTGAGACTATTCAGTATGGTGTTATTCTGAGTTAAGTTACAGTGGTTAAGAACGTTTAAAAATGCATTTTGTACACTTAATGAGGCTGAATATAAGTTAAAATCACCTACAATTAATACAGGGTGGGAATAAGTGTTAATAATTCTTTGTATACATTGGAAAGCGGAGTGATAACGGACGTCCGGTATCCGTGGGGCCAAGTACACTACGCACAAAATAAATCGTACATGTCCTTTAGTAACGAGTCCGCATACAATCTCATCTTGAGAATCAGCACCGCAGTCTACTTCGCGAAGGGAGAGGGGCGAGCGCGCCGCCAGCAACACACCACCACCTCCGCGGCCGGCGCGGTCGCCGCGCACTACGCTGAAGTCGTCCGGGAACAGTTCGGAGTCGTGCACTGTCTCGTCGAGCCGGGTTTCGGTTAGGGCAATTAGATCAGTTTCAAATGTGGTTAACATATTCTTTGTCGAAGATAATTTTCCCTTTAAGCCTCTAACGTTTTGATAAAATATGTTCATTTTACGGATTTTTTGGGATTTCTGAATTTTCTGATCGAAAAAAAGTACGTCTCGTATTGGTTTTATTTTGCCTGGGGTTTTTGTTTCTATTTACGAACCACTCTTGTAATGATGTATTTTTAGGCCAGTTCTCAGGTGCCATAAAAAAGTCAGTGTTGTTTAGGTACACCCAAGATAAAACAAGTATGGGCGTCATGAGCTGGGTCAGGTTTTTTAACTGTATATGAGTTACACGCAATCTTCCTGTTAAGATATGCCTTTATATTGTCCTCAGTCGTATCCGAGTGGAAGTTCCACGTTCCAGTTATATGAATACATATATAGATAACAGGGGCTTTACAAATTGATTTACATTGAAGAAATTACAGATAACATCCATGATTGTCCCTTAATATTTACTTAATATTTATTCGAACCCAGGATCCCCGGCTCAATAGGCAGGTGCACTACAAACTGCGCCAACCGAGTCGCCAAAACAATCCCAATGAAACCAAGACCTCATTTTTCTGAAGGCTTTAAAAAGGAAGAATTCATTTCTAACCTAGGGCTTTAAGCATACATTCCTAAGCCCATTGTTACCTCTCACGTCGTTAACGTGAATGAACTATTTATTTTCACTGGCTTTCGTCTCACATGGCCACATTTACATTTAGAAGCCGATGGCAGGACCGTTCTGGACATTACCGTTACCGTACGCGGTTAGATGGTATCCATTGTAGATGCGAATTGTTTTATTTTAATTTTATTTATTTATTAGACACACCAATCAAAAAATTAAAATTACAATATACACAGGTCAGCACGTCTTGCTTGTGCCTCAATTACAGGCGTGCAACAGAATTCTCAAGTACAGAACTACGTATACAGTGGTTTTCAATATTAAAAAATAAAAATTAAAATACAAAATTAAAAACACGATGATAAATACATAAAAGTTAGACTATGGTTTACAATACAATTAAGAAACTTGCCTTGTCTTGTGGGACTTATGCCGTAAGTCCGCTATTTGTACTAGTTTCCCCTGTGACACACTGGCGCTACAGCGCAGCCAAGGTTTAATGCTCAAGAAGTTCGCCGGCAACTATAGGAGCACTGTCAATGTCAAAGTGAGTGATGATGTCAGCAACAGCGGGCACCAACTTCGTCTTGTACGTTCCCTATCTACACCTACACCTACTCGTATATTGAACAGCTTATGTTAATACTTCTTATCCGTCCAAGAATGCTGATTGCTTTAGACATTTTTCACTATGATCAAACATGATTCTTAACATTTTCTCAATGTTACTACTTGGAAAATGGCTATTGCAAATTATTGGTTTAATTAAAAACCTACAGTTTGAATTTTGCATTGATAATTTTTGTTTCAAAAGCTACTCGAAATTTCCAAAATTCACGCAGAAAACAGTTTTTTTTTTCTACTTACTTTCGATTGCACGCAATTAAATAGCTATGTAGAACTAGCTAGAACTCAGGGAAAAGTATTATTCACTTTAAACAGTTGGTTGAAATGATTTAATTATTTGACAGAAAATTAAACAAATACATTTTAAAATGTATAAGTCCTCTAAAATTACAATGGTGAATATCATTTCCCTCCTGCTAATCTAAACATATCCCAATACCTCGTCGAACTTGGACCAACGAGAAAACGTCCTCTAGAAACGAGAGATTAATGTCCCCCATCTATTTCCTCAATTCATCTAACCGCTTTTCGGTGGCACTCGAGTTAAAAGCCCTAAACCAGGTGCTTTAAGTTCGAATAAGCCCAGGCTTGGCCTCAAACGACTAAGAAAGCTTCTCAGAGGGCTCAAGGAGCCTCTCAACGAAATTGGATGTCCTTAATCAGTTTTTAAGACGTAAATAGGATGGATAAAAGGTATTAAATCTGTTCATGATACTAAGGTAGTTAAGACGTTTTTAAGTGTGGTGGTGGTATAGTCCGGTCAAAGGATGATGTGGGTTGATGAATGCGGGGATACGTCGATTGGTTACGTGAGGTTGACGTTTAATTTAGGATTGAAATATGTTTTGGTCATAAAACGCTTCTTTTATCGCTCCAATGGTTTAATAAACTAGTTGACTTATCTTTAATTGTATATATGTTTATTTCGTATAGTATTTGACATTAGAAACCTAAGTATATATATTTTCAGTTCATAAAAGTAGAGGATGGCTGAACAAATTGAAATTGAAAACATGGTTTTAATTCTGTATTTTGAAATGCTTAAAACGTTATCCGCCATTTTGACCTTCGATCGTAATCCCGTAAAAAAAATTAAAACTAAAAACGTCATTCGCATCATAGATAAGAGAGTATGGTCTTTGTTTATATGATTTGTGTACCGAAGGTTCCATACAAATAATGAAAGCACTGCATATTACTTTAACGAAAATTATAGACTGTACCGAGCGACAAAATTTACTTTGCCGTTGCTAAACTTTTAGATTTCCATACCACTGTCACCAGCGTCAACAAATGCACCATAAACGCTTAAATATTTTGATTGCTGTAGTTAAGAATTTGTTTTTTTTTTTCACACAGCTCAGCTCCGAGGGGTAGCAGATCTTATTTAGGTACTATTTTGATACCTCCTTGCGTTCTGGACAAAAGGGGGTTGAGAGACCGACAACAAAGAGATCCTATAAGGGTTCCGTCCTTGCCGATTGACATACAGGGGAATCCTAAAAAAAAACAACATTTGAGAATCAAAATGCAACTCACGTCTTTCTTGTTAAAGTGTCCTGACTTCGTAGCAATAACTGAAAATTCTTGATTTCATGAGAAATCAAATGAAATGATTTCTTCAGATTTCTAATTTACCTTTAGCTTTATAAAACCCGCCTTAGTACACTGTGTTAAAACTGAGTGCCTCTATCTCGAAAAGGCGTAAATTCTTTTATTCCCATCGTTCTTTTCAATGGCTGCTGCTACAAAAATGCTCGCACTCGTAAATGTACCTGTGCAATTACATACTTATCTTTGACCTATTTTATCAGTATAATGATTTTTACAAAACATATTTTTTTTAAGAAAATAGAAAATAAGAAAATGTTTATTCCATAAAAGCACACACGGACAGGACTTTACTGGCATAATAGCGTTCTTTTAAGTATCGTATGCTGAGTAAGGATGTTTCTTATGAGTCCAGAGCAATTTTTGCGTCAAAGAAAAGCCTGACTAAGCTTAGTGCTGCAATTCGCAAACAAAGCAAACTACAACGCTGTTATTCTGTCCAAGCCTATGCGGGCCCCGATTTAAACAAGGCATAATAGATAGCCATACATATGATTTCGCTCTTGCCATAGTTGAATAAAAAAAGCTGGCCAAGTGCGCCGCATACAAATGAGGTGCAAATTTAACGCAACCGATCACGTTTCTTGTATGGGAGCCCCATTTAAATATTTCAACTAACTATCACGGTTACAGTCTGGTGACAGACAGACGGACAATGAAATCTTAGTAATAGGCTCCCGTTTTTTTACCCATTGGGTACAGAACCCTAAAAAGAGCGTCTCCCAGTGTACATGATTTACTTGGATAAAGCCTTTCAAAGGTTTCTCAAGTTTATTGAGCTTAGATTAATTAGTCAGGAATGCAATAAAACTTTGATGAAGTAATCCGACTTTATGTTAATGTGGAGATAGATATTTCAAAGTATGTTTGATTTTGCTCTTGAATGTTTTGTGTAATGAAGGCTTTTCAATCGAAGTTAGGACGGATTGAATTATTTCGGGCAGGAATTTACTGAAGACGCAGCGTAGGACAGTCAACGAGGTGGACCGACTTTTATTAGAAGTAGATTTACTAATGTACTACAGAAAGTTACCAAAGGTCTTGCAAGAATAAGCTAAGTAAATCTGCCCCCAGCGAGTTTTGGCTTGTATTCTTTTATGATGTGACTTTCTATTATGCAAAATTTCAGCCCCCCAACGATTTTTGTAAAAAAAAGTGCGAAATATGATCTTTCTCCAATATTTTTTTTTAGCTGGCTGATTTTGACGAGCGTCACGTATATTGTGCATAATTATAGTAAAGATCATTTTTGATCAAACATATTTCTTAACAAATTATCTATTAAATTATAATTATTCATGGTTTAAATTATCTATGTTACTATTTAGAACAGGGCTATTGCGATTTATTGGTAAGTATACACATATTTGTAACGTACCTACACTTTGAATTTTTGATTAATATTTTTTTTCAAATTCAAATTCGAATTTGACAAAATTAGCGCAGTAAAACTGTTTTTTTTTTACTTATTTTCGACTGCACGTATTAGTTTCGCAGTGTTAGTTTCTAGAACTCAGGGAAAAATATTAATCACTTCAAAAAGTTGTTTCAAATTACCTATCAATATATTTAAAAAATACATTTTAAAACGTATCAGTCCTCTTAAATGCCAGTACCTGTTTGACTGCATCTTTTACTTTTATCATTTTCCTGATATCCGCTTTTGATCTGGTCCTTCAGTTTATATTCATGAAAATCCTTTACATGTTCTTATTTTATTTGCTATCCACTCTTCGTGCAATTTAAATTTATTTACGTATCTTTGTATCTGTATTAGAATACATTAAACCTAATTGTGTTTATTACAACGTAGGTAAAGCTTTTTTGTAACAACAACCTTACGTGTACCATGCTAACCTATAGGATGATAAATCCAAATGGGTCAGTAGGGAGAAAAGTAAAACTATAAGAGATAGGGAAATCTGTTCCTAGGAACCATGGCGTTGATTTTAGATTCAATAAAAACTGCATTTGTGTTATAAATCTTGTACACAACCGGGAAATAAACTTGGTTAAAATTCTGTAAGTAATCGCATGTCGTGACATGCTTTACAGCGGGTTGGACCGGGCTATGTAGAAGCTTTATATATAAAAAAATTAAAAATTTAAAAAACCCCCGACATAACCTGTAAAAAGAAAGAAATAAAATGTACGAAATGTGCCTTTACAATGAACAGCAGAAAAAGAATCCAAGCTTCGTTGCGTTCGGGGGACCGCTAAGTACCTAACCTAAGTGAAATGAAATATATTTTTCAACGCAAAATTGTAAGTATGAATTTATTTGGGGCTTCCCAATTTACGATTTTAAAAGTACATTGCATTTCATTTACCTGATTTACCTACTTAGCGGTCCCCCGACGCAACGAAGCTTGGATTCTTTTTCTACTGTTCATTGTAAAGGCACATTTCGTACATTTTATTTCTTTCTTTTTACAGGTTATGTCGGGGGTTTTTTAAATTTTTAATTTTATTTTTATATCATATTTTTTAAACAAACGGAAGTTTTTTTCCGGAATTTTCTACATTTAACACTTTTTTGGTTTTACACCGTTTAAGGTCCATAGTTTCCAGTCTTTCCTCGAGCTTGATCCTTAACTATGTGTACGACAACAGGATCCCAAGCCTGTGGTAACGAAAGCCGTCTTCTCTAAGATTGAAATTTGCCTTTAGCAACATTCTGGGAAAAAATCGTTAAAGTCAAATTAGTTAATGCTTATAATGACAAAATGGCTAAGTTATTAGCCAAAACAATCAAAATATATACTTTAAATGCACTGGATGAGTTGAAAGAACCTGCTATTTCTGGCCTAAAACAGAACCAGGTTTCCATTCTACAGGATCCAAATAGGTGGCTTACTTAGCTCCATAAAAATTGTAGTTGATGCTAGGTAACTTGAATTAGTTTTGAAAGACCTAATCATCGATAACCCACACCAAGGGATAAACTGTTAAAAAAAATTACATCCCCACTTTTTTACGTGTAGGGCAGGTACACAAATAATAGTTTTAAAAAAATTATTCTTCCACTATGTCTCTGCTAAGCCGTAGACAGACGGACGGACGGACATGGTGAAACTATAAGGGTTCCTTGTTGACTACAGAATCCTAAAAAGCTGTTATTCACTTAGGCGAGTACTTTTGCTAAAGCTTACGTGTCCTTTAGTCACGTTAAAATCTTGCAAGTTGTTGCTATTTGTGACCTCAATCAAAGGAACCTGTTCAATAGTCCTAATGACAATTCAGCTTTAGCAGAATTGCAAAACTTAGAAACAGTGGCCCAGTATTGTGACAGAAATTAAAAAAGTTTTTCTGAGACTCGGTTTAATATCGACTGTACTTTCTTACACAAACGTTAATTGCCCATCAAGAACAATCAGACAAGCCCAAACACCATGGGTTTATTCTGTGCTGTTAAGGAGTTCCTACGGCCATCTTCAGCTGCATGGTACCTAATTATTGTACTGTCAAAATTTTATTAAATTGTTGATTGCTTTAATAAAACTTAACATTTAACCAACATTTGAAATTCTTGGCTTAGATCCTCTCACAACTAGATGGCAGGGCCGTATTTACCCCTAGGCCCACAAGGTCCGGGCCTAGGGGCCCAGCTAGTCTAGGGACCCAGTCCCAGATGCAGGACTTGTACCATAATAATGTTCTCCTTATAGGCCCACGCTTAGTCACGCCCTGCTAGATGATTATCATGAGATCTTCACTTAGTGAGTGATAAGGAAAATGCTGATAAAACAACATTTATCCAGCGTTTGGAATTATTCGCTTCAATATTGGCTGAGATCCATTAACAACTACCTGGTCATCATGAGACCTTCATTTAGTAAGTGATATAGAAAATGCTAATAATACTTAACATTTAACCAAAATTTGGAATCCTTAGGATCAATATTGGCTGAGATCCATTAACAACTAACTGATCATCATGAGACCTTAATTTAGTAAGTGATATGGAAAACGCTAATAATACTTATCATTTAACCAAAATTTGAAATCCTTGGCTTCAATATTGGCTGAGATCCATTAACAACTACCTGGTCATCATGAGATCCTCATTTAGTGAGTGATATAGAAAATGCTAATAATACTTAACATTTAACCAAAATTTGGAATCCTTGGCTTCAATATTGGCTGAGATCTTGTCACTTGTTCCAATTAAAGCTGAATATCTTGGAAACTAATGGTCCTACTTCCACCAAACATAGCTAAGAACCATCTCGACGGAAAAGTCTTTCGATTAAAAAAAACCGCACTTAAATTGGTCCATCCGCTTGGGCGCTACGATGCCACAGACAGATACACAGATACACAGATACACAGATACACAGATACACAGATACACAGATACACAGATACACATGTTAAACTTATAACACCCCTCTTTTTTTCGTCGGGGGTTAAAAAACAGTTTTTATTAAATTTTAAATCAACGCCATGGTTCCTAAGAACAAATTTCCCTTTCTCTTATAGTTTGTGATTTCACCCAGCTGACCCATTTGGATTGATCACCTGGTACCCGAACCTATTACATTATTAATTAGTGATTACCCAATGTCACATGGCGAATATTATCTCTAAGCAAATATTAACTCTAGTCTAATAAACGCCAATTATTTACCCAAGGGCGGAGACATCGCGTTTCATGTGGGTAGGTAATAAGAAATTAAGCTTATAACTTATCTTATAATATAAGACATTACATACGTCAATGTTATGTCTTCTACTTTATCGGTATTGCATAGCAACGTAGCTACAGGTTACAAACAAATCATATTATAGGAATGTATGGAAACTAATACACTTGGCGACGACTGGCTATCATATTTATATATGGGAAAAGGTATTATAATTATGAGGTATGTAATCTTATTAAAACTTTCATGAGACGTATTAAATTATTGTATTGTTACGCCGGTAGGTTAGATCAAAAACTTTGAACGTCATTTTCAGTGCGTTAGAAGCGTTTTCAGCAGGCTGAAAAGTCATTTCAGGCCGTTTCAGAAGATGCTCTATCACATATCTAAAGATCGAAATTTCACCCAAGTTACCGTCGTTTTCAGGCGCCTGAAACATGTTTTCAGTCCGTTTCAGGGCACCCTCTATCAGATGACGCCATAACCTGAAAACCCGTTTTCAGGCGTTTTCAGGACCCCTTATGGGCCTCTGAAGCACAAATCGTTATATGGCGAAATATCCCGTAGGTGTGACAGAGATAGCACTAGTAGAATGAGATAGCTATACTCGGAACATTCGAGAAGTGTGGGACAGAGATAGGACTACTAGAAAGAGATAGCTATACTCGGAACATTCGAGAAGGGAGTGACAGAGAGTGCACCATTAAAGAGAGACATATATGGCCTCGAATGTTCTCGGCCCTCACTCTGGACCTTACTAGAATATTCGCGATAATGTGTGGACAATGCGTCCAGAGCGGTTCCGCGGGATATATAAGGCGCCGACGGCCGGCGCGAGTTAGTTACATTTTAACTGCGATCGAATGCTAGTACAAGGATAATCGGAGTGAAAGACTCTTGAGTGATTAGTGCGCTTAAGTACAGTTCGTGTGAATAGTGAGTGCATAATTTGTGAAATAGTGTGTGTGTTTTAATTAGTGGATTTTAAGTACAGTTCGTGTGAATTGTAAGTACGTAATTTGGGTAATAAAGTAAGTGTTTTATTTAGTGGATTAATTTGTGCTTTTCTATCATATACGAACCCCACGCTCGTAACAGTATTAAGCGGTTTATACTCACGACCGCGCATGTATATGAGGTACCACGTGACTCGACTGTACGGATAGCAGTCCGTGATGAAGAGCTCCATACGAGTTCGAAACATAATTATGTCGGGGATTGATGGATGGCAGGGCGGTATTGTGGCATATTAGATGAGCTATCGGACATTGTTGTGTAAGAGGAGGTAGTTCGAGCCAGATGAACTTCAGGCACAATCAACTTGACTTATTCCTTAAATAACAAAACATAAAATAACTGTTCCTCGCACAGAGTTCAGCACGCTAGCTACTCAAAATCTCGAACAGAAAAGTATTTCTATTGCCGCTATAACAACAAATACTACCCTACCGTACCTAGGATCCCCAAGTACCGTACACGACGCCACAAGCAACATTAAAGCTTTGATAAGGTTTGTCGAGGAGTTGGGGTGGTTGGAGTAGCGCTACCCCCTTTTTCACGCAATATAGGCACGTTTTGGATGTCGACTTGCGGAAAATGCCCAGCGCAACTAACTAACTAACTAACAACAAATACTAAAAATAAAATAAAATAAATATTTAAGGGGGCTCCCATACAACAAACTTGTTACAGATTATGGTACGGAACCCTTCATGCGCGAGTCGGACTCGCACTTGCCCAATTTTTTGTAGCTAGTAATGTATACACATATGTAGATTATAAAAACCACTGCATACGAGTCTTTATTAAATGACCACTATTGCTGAGTTTTATAATAATTCACCGAGTCTAATCACAACTTGGTATAGCGCAACGAAACGGGACAGTTCCAAGCCAGTAGTGCACTCGATAGTGACCCAAAGTGAAGTGTAGTGGTCGTTTCCGAGTGAACCGCCAAGACTATCTAGCGCGCCAAAACTGGTTCAAGGGGGCGCTACTGTCGCCTTCCAATGGCGCGCTGGTTTCGTTGAGCTTCCATACTCATGACCGTTTCCGACACAAACATGAAGCACGTGTTCTGTCTGTTTCTTCCTTTACGAGCGGGTGCCTATTTTCTAGAGTTTAATAAAATATGTAGTCAGGCATTGTAACTTTAGCCATAAACTGGAGAGACCGGCGGTCGACCGCTGCCTGCGGCGGCGACCCACTGATCCTGTTCTTTAGGGCTGTTCATTTGCGATTTAGTTGGGTGAACTTAGAGATATAACAGTACATTACCTACTGCAGCCGGGAAAGAAGGGCTTGCCGGATGAGTAGGTATAGACGGCCGACCGTAAGCAGGGCGGATAGTGATACGAAGCCGGCAAGCCCTTTTCACGGCTAAGGCATGTAGGTATAGTGCTTATCTCAAACATTTGCTATGAAATAAAAAATTCACCACTCAAAAAAATATAAAATTCAGCTGTTTAGCCTGTTAACAAACGCCATGTTTAAAAAAAAACTTACTTCCCAGCCTAGGCCTTAAATTTTATATGAAATTCCTTCACAGCTTTCTCCAGTTGTTCCGCCCGAAAC